>CM060944.1:26722500-27972500 GCA_030765085.1 Allium cepa | reverse complement strand
ATTAAATCTTAGAAATAATCATTTCTATATCAACTTAATAAATCTTTACTGATATACGATTTTCAAATCGATTTTAAATATTCACTTTCAACAACAATTCAATTTTTCAAATTGATTCCAAATTCTTTTCAAAACACCAAATAAATTTCCAAATGGATTTTCAAAAGATTTAAATTCAATCACAAAAAATCAATTCCCAAATGGATTTCAAATTTTATTTCCTTTTTTAAAAATAAATTCCTTTTAATGAAAACCAATTCTTTTATTTTTCAAACTTTTTAAAATCCGTATTTTGAATAAACTCTTCAACCTTTGAATAATATTACCCGAAATCCATTTATTAAAGCTTTTCCCATATTTTGAAATATCATTCAATAAGATTAAAAATAAAACTTTATTATTTTAGAATTCCTTCTTTTAAATTTATCCAATTCTCAAAAAATAAATTTTAATATAAACTTTCAACCTGAATTTTCAAAAATCAAATTTTTATTTATTTCTGGTATCCAACGATACCAAAATTATATTCGGCTAAATTTTAGCCTTCAACGATTTTAACCACAAAGATAATCAAACAGAGATTATAAATAATCAACACACAACATTGAAACAAATTTAATTATTTGAGGAATCCAGTTGGATCCCTCCAACCTGTTTTCCCTGCATCCACAGATGTTAGCACAATACCAATCCCAATTTAAGATGGAATATCGCAGTACATGGGTTTATATAAAATATCATCCGCTATTATGCGGCGCAATAGGGTCTCATCCGCTATATAATGCGGGAAATCAACTCCAAGTACATATATAATGCCAATTCCACTTCAAGGTGGAATATCGCGGTATATGTGTTTAATAAAATAACCTCCGCTTAATATGCGGCGTATAGGGTCTATTTCAATACAACAGATAGCAACCATCATTCAACCATACAATCAAGCAATTTTAAATTTAACTATTTAAAATTTAAATCGAAACACAATTCGATTGAGTGAGAAGTTCTCACCTTGCTTCCAATAGCGGTTTCAGCGTTTTATTCTGAATAAAATTAAACGCGCGTTTAATTTTACCCAAAATTCACACTAGCTCCAATCCATCCTAATTCAGCTCCATCGCATAGTGCTCGTCAATACGAACCCGACGCAACTCGTTTCGTGTGAAATAGACCTAGTGTGAAAAAGATATGGTATTTCAAACATCGTACAAATTTATAAAATATAAATTTACACATTTTCTTCTTTTTTTATTATAAACCTTAAACGAAATCTCGGCCGCTCGCTTTTGAATTGCAGATCAGGGCCGCTCGTGCCCTTCTTCCCTCTACATCGCTCCCAGGTTATTCGAATGCGAGAATACCCATAGCTCCATCATTTCCATCGAATGCCACGGCCGCCACCACCTTCGTCGAGAAGATGATCAGAAACCACCGTTCCAAGCACCGAGGTAAACTCTCCCATCACCAAGAATGACGGCGAACTCGGTCGTGTCTTCGCGTTGAAAATCGCGCATGATTTTCAGGCGTTCAAACCCATATTCACATCGATCTACAACCCCATTCTCGATCACAGTCGTTGAACTTGTAGATCTCGTTGCTCCCTACAACTTTGCAGGAGAAAGTTTTACGAATTGGTTGATGGATTTGAAGAAAATGAGGGAGGAAGGAGGCGATTTTCTGGCCATTAATTGATAGGGCGGCGGCTAGGGTTAGAGGAAGATAGGGTTTGCAAATATGAAAAATGAATGTCCTTTTATAGAAAAATTACGCGACACTATTCATCCGGAATTTTTCCGAACTCCAAACGAAGCGTGCCGCCTGACGTTTATAATGTTTTACCCCTATTCCGAACGCAATGAAATATATATCGGGAGCCAATTCGATCATATTTGAAAGATAGGTTTTCAAATCGACTATTTAAATTTAAAATTCACTTAAACCGATTTCAGTGCGTTTTAGCTTGCCCCGGACAAACCGTAAATCCGATTGACACGAAATTTGAAATCTTACAATAATATAACATCACAGATCCGATGAAACTAGTTTCGTGAAATCCAAGACTGTTTGAAAAATGGCTATTTTCACTCGTTGATTAAATATTAAAATATTCAATTTCTACAAATTAACTTTTAATTCGATTTTAAAAGTTCTATAACATCATTTTAACTCCAATATGATTTAATACGACTTTACAAATCAATTTTAATCACATTAAACCCAACATCCACTTATTTTTGTAATTTCAAATATTAAATTATCGATTAAATTATCCAATTAAATCTAGATATTCGAAATAAAATTTATTCGACTTACAAATTTTACTTGCTAATATTTAAATCAATTAAATATACGAATTTCAAATGACAAAAATTCCGAGTCATTACAAACTTCCCCCTTAAAAAAAATTCGTCCTCGAAATTGCGAAGTAAGAAAAAGTCTTGAAATCCATTAATTTTTTAAAACCATTTGTTCAAATTAAATTTCAAATTCATTTAAACATTTTAACTTTTCCAAAATTCATAGTTAAACTTCTTACAATAACTTTACTAAGTTTTTAAATCATACTTAGTTATCTTTTCAAAACCAACTATATCGTTTAACTTTTCACTCCAAAATCAAAGTTATAGTTTTCAAAAATTTCCAATTTTCTCATAAATATTCTAACGCCTTAAATTTTTGAAAAATTTCACCAGCGTCTCCTTTGCGTGGCTAGTTCGGTACGACTATGAAAATGGCATCACGAACCCCAGATTTCAAAAAGAAAAGAAAAGCCAAGTGGCTGGACAAGAAAATCATCAAATTTCATACTGAAATTCAAATACATACCTTTTGTCGAGAAATTCAATTTTTTTATCTTCTAAATAAAAGTCCCAATTTCCTTTAATCCACCTGTATATCCTGCTAACCATAATATCCATTTACATTCAATCTCACATTATCAATTTCATTTGAATTCAATTTACAATTTCAATTCTATTTGGATTCAATTCAATTTACCTTCTGAATATTGAATTTTATCAATTATTTTTCATTGATAACTGATTCATCTTGCTATTTTAAATTAGTTTCTTTTAATAATTCATTACAATTTCTAACTCATTTCATCTCGCACAATTCAAATTGGTTTTCGATATTCAGTTTTCAATTTCAGTTTTATTCTTTTGTTCGTTCCCAAACACAATTCGATTCACTATTTCGGTTTATAACCACTTGTATTTAAACTGGATTTCAAACTCCATATGAATTTAATTTACCCTTTATTTATAGATGTTGAATTCAATTCATTTTAACCCATATTAAATTTGTCATTTCTTCAATTAGTTTTACTTACCAATTTTATTATAATATTTAGCTTCATTTGATCCAACTTGACAAACTTTCAATTTACTTGCAATTTCAAGATGAATTTCAACATTTAGTTTCCAATTTCATTTACTCTCAATTGTAAATTCACTCATTCATAAATTTATTTCCATAATTCAAACTCAGTTTCAATTCATTTGTTTCTACCCCAAATTTATTTTCAACTTAATAAATTTTATTCCATAACTATTTTTATCAGATTCCAGAGACTTTCCAACATTTCAAAACCATTTTTGAAACCAATTCAAATTATCCTTTGAATTTCAAAACCCAAACCCAAATTTTCCAAACAACTCCCATTTAAAACAACTTGGTAGCAATCCCTCTTTTGGAAACCCGAAAATGAACACCGATGATGCTGCGGTCATCACCGAAGTTATTTTCAGCGACCGAAAAGAGTTTAGAGCTTTTATCCCTCCAAAACCATTTTTCCAAACCCTTGAAAACCATTTTCGAACTCAAAAAGGAATTTAATCTTTTCCTAATTGCAAACCCTTTCAAAACATTTCTAAATATTCCTATGGAATTTTATTTCACATTACAAATCACATTTACAATTTATATCCTCTAATTTTATTTGTATGTGAATTTATTTCTTAATTTTGGAGTTACGATTTCAATTTATTTTTCAACTTTAATGATAATAATTTAATATCATCACTTTCTAGCAACCAAGCAATCATATATTATAATAATTCACAGAAATTTTTTCTCTTTTATATACGAAATAATTTTAGATAAAATTATTTCATTTGCCCTATTTTAAAACGATATCGTGTAGAATTTGTTCTGTACAAGTGTTTAGAGATTCCTATCAATAACATTAATTACTCGTATTGACCAGAATCCATATACCACTCAACAAACCAATCAACACAATATAAAACAATTTTTATATTCACTAACAAATACGCACTCATATCTATTATTACACTCACACTCATTCTAGAGTACTACTTACTCTATCTCTAATGAGTAATTCCCAACAGAGCCAAGGTTGTCGCTTAACCAATTGCTCTGATACCAAATTGTCAAGACCCTATTCTTCGACTTTCGAAAATCGACATTAATACGTCCCCTGTATCAAATGCCGAGCAATCGAAGGCCGGAAAACTGAACCCTTAAGGTTTAAGAAGAAGAAAAAGATAGAAGAAGTAAGAAAGAATAAGCAACAGAACAATATCAGAATCTCACAATCGTAGCGGAACAACATATAATAGATAAATGAATAATCTTTAAATCAAAAGAACTGTACATTTTATACATTACATCATCAGAGTCAACTTACAACACAACACAACCGGACAATTATATGAACTTGTCCTTATAAGTGGATACACAGGGGAAAAGATAATATCATATACAAGTGATACGTTTCGCCATCCAGCTCGCCTCTTGAGCTCCACAGCACCTCCTAAATTCCAGAATATCCTGATAACCTGACTCTAGGCTGCCCGTGTGTAAAATAATGGGCACCCAGAGTTTAGGAAGGGAATAATAAACTCTAGGTCAGTCATGGGACTGGTGTGAGAACTTAAAACAGTTTATCTTTAAAAAAACAAACAAAGAAATATTTTAAAATAGATCCACAATGTTTTTAGAAAATGTAACTACCATAACGCCTCCCGCCACACACATAATGCAAACGCAGAATTTGAGGAGATTTCTCCTTATGATAGTCCAACATGCTTGATATGTAGAAAAATTTCTTTGATATTATTACTATAAGTGCACAGTGGAAAACCTTTCGAAAGTATAATATGAATTTTAGCCAACATACGTACCATTATAGTATGCCTACTATAGCTACCATATTAAATGGCAGGTTCTACAACCAAAATCGTACATGGCTCGTATTGTTTCTTTGATCCAACAAATGGTCAGGCTAAGGAACTTCCTATTGCCACATGGGAACGCCTCTGGCGGGACTCCCCGAGAACTTAACCGGATCTCTGCCAACACAAGGCCGGGTTACCTATGCAAAAATAGGTAACTACTGACACGAGTATGTCATCCCCCGGTTGTAAACAACCTTTATCCGAGGATCCTCAATACCAACAACCACAAAGTAATAAATTTGCAGAAACAACATAGGTTAAGTATCTGGGCTCCATACCATGACACCACCTCTATCCAGAAGGAAATGAACATACCCTAAGGGGCGCTACCCCCTAAAACCTTGCTGCATTCTTCCTGTTTCGACCATTTAGGGGTGTAAGGTCCGACGAAGTCTCGTCCACAAAGCTATGCTTTTCACAAAAGCCGTGCTTCAATCAATAAATGATCAGCAGCACTTCGTACGCCACATTACCGAATTGGGAATGTATCACTAGTAACCATCAACTACATAACCTCTGAGCTCATACGTCTCAGAGAAGGGTGTTAAGCTAAGAGAATAAATTATTCTCCACCAATAGAAATGTATTTGTTAGAAACCAGCTTTACATCTCAAATTGTAACGTCAGACACACATCCATACAAGTCCGTTCCAGGATCGAATGGAACCGAAGGCACTTCCAAAGAAGCCCTTGCAATCCGGATATTCACTAATCACGTCCGGAATTTCCATCACAAATGGTGATAAAATCTCTATATCGGAGATCAGCCGATGCAGAGACATTCGACGGTAATCCTTCCGTTTTCGAAAATATCTGGTCTTCAACACCGGTCTTCAAATGCTATCCATTACAACATATCACTATTCGGAATGGGATTTATGACCCAAAGGTTCCCTCTCGGCTAAACCGAATAACGAGCGCTTATTTTAAAATAAGTATGGCATTCAAATTCAAGCAAATCACAACAAATACTCATTTAAAGGTAAAAATTGATAGTCGGTTATTTAACTACTAATCAACATTCACAAAAATTTCCAGATTTAAATAATTTTCACAATTATTTATTTTCAAAATATCTTCGCAGATATATTTTCACACTTCAACCATTTGAAAACAAATTTCAAATCACTTTTCACCTTTATAACTTTTGAAAACAAATTTCAAATCATTTTCCTTACGCGGAAACACTTCCAAATATTTATTCATTTTTACTGGAAATCTGCCGAGTTCAAATACTTTAAAATAATTTATAACACTTATCCAAAATATATCGAGAAAACACTTTGGAATAAAACTATTATTTTTTTAACACTTTACTTAAAATATTAGTTATAAAAATAATATACCAATATTACATATAACTTAAGTCCAAACTAATTTCCAAAATAAAATTAGTAGATAGAGTATAACTATTTAAATAACTATGTTCTAAAACAATTATTAATTAAATCTTAGAAATAATCATTTTTATATCAACTTAATAAATCTTTACTTAAAGGATTTAAAAAAATTTAAGAAGTTAATTTCTCCAAAGTATCCTTTTCAAAACAAATTCTATAATTATATACATATATATGTATATATTTTTCAAAGTTATTCAGAAATTTTATTCGGCTTTCCAGAGAGAATACACTTTCATTTCAAAATGGTTCATTTAAACCAATTAAATAAATCCTTACCGATTTACTTTAAATTTACGTTCCAAATCCGTAAATTTATTTCCACACTTCAAAAATAAATCAATGTTTATTTTGAAACAAATTTTCCTTTCCTTTATAAATTCCATGGTGAATTTAAATTTCCAAATATCCGCTGATATACATTTTCAAATCGATTTCAAATATTCACTTTCAACTACAATTCAATTTTTCAAATTGATTCCAAATTCTTTTCAAAACACCAAATAAATTTTCAAATGGATTTTCAGAAGATTTAAATTCAATCACAAAAATCAATTCCCAAATGGATTTCAAATTTTATTTCCTTTTTTTTAAAATAAATTCCTTTTAAAGAAAACCAATTCTTTTATTTTTCAAACTCTTTAAAATCCGTATTTTGAATAAATTCTTCAACCTTTGAATAATATTACCCGAAATCCATTTATCAAAGCTTTTCCCATATTTTGAAATTTCATTCATAATATTAAAAATAAAACTTTATTACTTTAGAATTCTTTCTTTTAAATTTATCCAATTCTCAAAAATAAATTTTAATATAAACTTTCAACCTGAATTTTCGAAAATCAAAATTTTATTTATTTTCGTATCCTACGATACCAAAATTATATTCGGCTAAATTTTAGCCTTCAACGATTTCAATCACAAAGATAATCACACAGAGATTATAAATAATCAACACATAACATTGAAACAAATTCAATTATTTGAGGAATTCAGTTGGATCCCTCCAACCTGTTTTCCCTACATCCACAGATGTTAGCCCAATACCAATCCCATTTCAGGACGGAATATCGCGGTACATGGATTTATATAAAATATCATCCGCTATTATGCGGCACAATAGGGTCTCATCCGCTATATAATGTGGAAAATCAACTCCAAGTACATATATAATACAAATTCCACTTCAAGGTGGAATATGGCGGTATCTGTGTTTAAAAAAATAACATCCGCTTAACATGCGGCGTATAGGGTCTATTTCAATACAACAGATAGCAACCATCATTCAATCACATAATCAAGCAATTTTAAATTTAACTATTTAAAATTTAAATCGAAACACGATTCGATTGAGTGAGAAGTTCTCACCTTGCTTCCGAAAGCGGTTTCAGCGTTTTATTCCGAATAAAATTAAACGCGCGTTTAATTTTACCCAAAATTCACACTAGCTGCAATCCATCCTAATCTAGCTCCATCGCATAGTGCACGTCAATACAAACCCGGCGCAACTCGTTTCGTGTGAAACGGACCTCGTATGAAAAAGATATGGTATTTTAAACATCGTACAAATTTATAAAATATAAATTTACACATTTTCTTCTCTTTTTTATTATAAACCTTAAACGAAATCTCGGCCGCTCGTACCCTTCTTCCCTCTACGTCGCTCCCAGGTTATTCGAACACGAGAATACCCATAGCTCCATCATTTCCATCGAATGCCGCGGCCACCGCCTTCATCGAGAAGATGATCAGAAACCACCATTCCAAGCGCCGAGGTGAGCTCTCCCATCACCGAGAATGAAGGCGAACTCGGTCGTGTATTTGCGTTGAAAATCGTGCATGATTGTCGCGCGTTATTACCCATATTCACGTCGATCCACAGCCCCATTCTCGATCATAGCCGTTGAACTTGTAGATCTCGTTGCTCTCAACAACTTTGTAGAAGAAAGTTTTACGATTTGGTTGATGGATTTGAAGAAAATAAGGGAGGAAGGAGGCAATTTTCTGGCCATTAATTGATAGGGTGGCGCTTAGGTTTAGAGGAAGATCGAGTTTGCAAATGTGAAAAATGAATGTCCTTTTATAGAAAAATTACGCGACACTATTCATTCGGAATTTTTCCGAACTCCAAACGAAGCGTGCCGCCTGGCATTTATAATGTTTTCCCCTATTCCGAACGCAATGGAATATATATCGAGAGCCAATTCGATCATATTTGAAAGATAGGTTTTCAAATCGACTATTTAAATTTAAAATTCACTTAAACCGGTTTCAGTGCGTTTTAGCTTGCCCGGACAAACCGTAAATCCGATTGACACGAAATTTAAAATCTTACAATAATATAACATCACGGATCCGATGAAACTAGTTTCGTCAAAATCCGAGACTATTTGAAAAATGGCTATTTTCACTCGTTGATTAAATGTTAAAATATTCAATTTCTACAAATTAACTTTTAATTCGATTTTAAAAGTTCTATAACATCATTTTAACTATAATATGATTTAATACAACTTTACAAATCAATTTTAATCACATTAAACCCAACTTCCACTTATTTCTGTAATTTCAAATATTAAATTATCGATTAAATTATCCAATTAAATCTAGATATTCGAAATAAAATTTATTCGACTTACAAATTTTACTTGTTAATATTTAAAATTAATTAAATATACGAATTTCAAATGACAAAAATTCTGGGTCGTTACATGCACGGTGGCTCGGACCCTCTCCGATCATCACCGATGGTCTCACCACATCAGCAAACAAAACCGCAACCCATCACGATCATCATATCGTGACCATCAACTCAAAATCGAATTCGAGTGTGCTATCCAAAATCTGGAACCAAACTGGAACCAAAATGAAACCTGGAACCACCTCGTCAACTCATCTCCGACCACCGTAGGCTTTGAAACTCCGTCCAAACCCTCGTCAACGACCAAACTATCATCTCCTTAAGCATTGTAGCACTCAGTCATCCAGATGGACAATACAGATCAAAATTCCAGAGCATACCAGAACTAGGTTTTCAAACCCATCGACCAACCACCATAGCCATGGTCATCTATACACCCGTCCAATATTTTTCCTCCACTCACTGATCATTCTACCATCACTAAAAGAAACCCTGACCTTCCAAATCCTCGGGATCATCATAAATCTCCTAAAAACCCATTTCCAGTCAAACCAGAAATGTCCTCAAAATCCACTACTAAAAATTGTAATTTTTGTTTCAAAAATCAAGTTTTAGTTTTAGTATTTGTTTCAGATACTTCAATCCATGAATCATGATAATTAAATTTTAACTTATTTAACGTTTGCACTGTTGTTTTACAGTTCCAGAGATAATACAAATTATTTTAACTTAAACAAGTTTTTAAACTAAAATCTATGATATAACAAACATATCTTGCTCATGACTTAAGTCTTAACAAAGATTGAGACAACAACAAGTGAATTTTGATTTGATCTTGAGCAATCGATTCAAGATTAAATTTAGAACCTGGAAATTGAAATTAGAGAAAGCATCCAAACATATAGCAATTTCACACAACAAAATATTCATATTTATACATAGAGGTATGCTTATACTTATACTCACAAACATACTATTTTTCAAATATTAGCAGGCAACAGAATTATATAATTAACTATTTAAATTGTGATGTTACTCACCTTAAAAAGATGATGAAGAACAGAGCTTCAATTTTGAAGTTGCTGGAAATGTCTTTTCACTTTGAAAACTTCAAACTGAAATGCCGTTAGCTTCTTGTTTTGATCTAAAACTTAATGTTGCTTGTTGTTTAGATTTTCATGTAGGCTTGATCTTGCTTCAGATTTTACTTGCTTTAAAAACTCGGGTTGAAAGAAAATGCTTCATAGATTTTGATTTTGAAAATGCTTGCAGACTTTTGAGTTGTTCTCATGTTTAAAATGCAGATGCTCAGGTTTGAACAAAAATGCAAGCCTTTGAATTGAAAATGCTTTGCATATTTTGTTCTCAGATTTGGAAAAATGCTGATGCTTCAAGATTTAAAACATGCAGGCTTTGATTTGTATTTGGTTTGAGGTGGAAATTTTCAGATTTGAATATGATTTTTGGTTTGAGGCAATTTGATAACTGATTTGTTTCAAATCTTTGAAAATGCTATTGCAGATCTGTTTTTGATCTTTTTGTTCAGCTGATGTTTCTTTAGTTTGATGAAAGAAAAAAGAAATGAAGAAGGAGAAAACATAAGTATTTAAAATAGATGAAATGATTAATTTAGAAATTAAAAGAAAACAAAATTTTGACATTTGTCATTTGCATATGCTTATTAGTTTTACACATGTTATATGAAGACTTAGGATAATAACACTTGTCTCTTTAAGTATTTTATTTTAATTTTAAATGTTAATAAAAATGCTTTTACTTAATTTATAAATTTATAATACTTATCTATCTATATATATAACTTTAAAGAAATAAAATCAATTGTATTTATAAATAAAAGCTTATACAAATATCTTTAAATTCAAATATTTCAAAATATCCATCCTTTGAATTTCAAAACTTTAAATTCCAAATTCAAATTAAATTCTAAAATCCAATCTACAAAATAAGTTATACATATATACATATATAATTGCTTATTCAATTTAAAAATAACAATTCTATTCCTATAAAATCTATATATACAAACAAACATTATTATTTGTTTGAAAATATCAATTTCGCCAATTTAAATAATTATACTAGAAAGATTATCAAACCAATACTTATCCAGATATATACTTTCATTACCAGAATTATTTATTTAACTTATAAATCGGTATTTCCATTAATTAAATTCAGTTAATTTATCAATTACAGATATTCTAAAATCCCGGTTATCAAATTCCTCCCCCCTTTGAATCTTTTTGTCCTCGAAAAGGAACGAAACCAGAATTTTAAAATTATACTTTAAACCCTTTTAACTATAAACTCTTTTTTTATTCAAAACTTGAAAACACTTTAAAATCTATATAATATTTCCAAAATAGTTTTATAAAAATATCATTTTATAACTTGATGTTTCAACCAGTCTATCCTCGTTCTCATAGAAATTCGATCATACGTTGATCAGGCGTAAGACCGAAAATCTATAAGTACTTAGCAGACCCATTTTTAGCACCCAGTGAAAATACTTGAAAAATAAATTTTGAAAATATCGAAAACATTTTTGAAAATAAAGGAATATCTTTGGTGAGAATGCTCTGGAAATCATCACCCCGATTCACGGTCGCAGTTGACCCAATGGTTACATTGCTATCCCAGCAAAATCCATAGATAACTGTAGGCCTCCGCACCCCTTGATCACGCCATTGAACCCGCTACAGATCGCCGCTACAACCGGGGTTACGTTGCTATCACAGCCAAAATCCATATAACCGTAGGCCTCAGCGCCCTCGAATTTCGCTGCCAAAAGAATGAAACTTCTCCACTCCCACATAGGTCGCAGTTTACCGATATAAAATCAAACGTAGACTGTTGGCTCTCAACGGCACACACGACTTTCGCTATGTCACCATAGGTCGCTGTCTACCAATATAAAATCAAACGTAGACTGTTGGCTCTCAATGGCACACACGACTTTCGCTATGTCACCATAGGTCGTAGTCTACCAATATAAAATCAAACGTAGTCTCTTGGCTCTCAGCAGCACACATGATTTTAGCTATGGTCTGCAGTAGATCGCAGTGACATCGAGTTAAACTGTCGTTGTAGGATCTAGATTAACCCTAGAGGGGGGGTGAATAGGGTTATAGCAAATTTTCTCGATTTAAACACAGAAATAAACTACAGAAATAAATATGCAGTAAAGTAAATCACACACTAAATTTACCCAGCTTCGGCAACCCCTGCCTACTGCTGCATTCACAGATTTCTATTAGAATTAAGTATCACGCTTACAAACACTCTACTAGACTCGCAGACATTTGCTCCCGCTCACAAACACTCTACTAGACTCGCACACCCTGCTCGCAAACATTTGATCCCGCTCACAAACACTTTACTAGACTCGCACACCCTGCTCCGCCTATAGAGTTTCGCTTACTCGCAAACTTTGCTTCCCGCCTATAGAGCTTCGTTTGCTCGCAAACTCTGCTCCCGCCTACAATAGAATTTTGCAAACTCGCACACCCTGCTCACTGAACTAATTCTAACTAGACAATCTGACACTACCTAAACCCTAAGTGGTGATTACAAATTCTTTTGACTCGAAAAATAAAAACACAACAAAAACAAATAGCACTTAACCAACCCTAAACCAAAATTAAAAAACCCTTAATTAAATGTGACCGGCCCAAAAACAAAAGGATATTTTTATTCCTTTTCTTTTGACTGTTTAGCTCGTTCCTCTTTCCTGTTGCTTGTGAAAATATGGCCGATCCTCTTTCGTTCCTCTTTGCGAATTAGGGTTTCTGCAAATTGCTTTTGCTCCTTGCGATTCAAACTAGGGTTGTGCAAAATTGAAGCGCCGCTCGATCTCGTTCGATAGTATGCTTCGATGCTTTTGATTTGCTTACGGCTCTTCAATTTTGGATCGAATTCGTTATGCTTTTTCGGTATGTATTTTTCTCCTTTTGCTTTGCTGGTTGATGCTTGAACTCGATAATTATTTTGCCAATGATGATTGGGCTTATATAGGATTCGAAATCCTATTTTTGCGTTCGTATACGTTCATTTGAATTTGTCAATAGTCGTTCGATCTTGTATTGATGCTTGGGATTGATCTGACTTTGTCAATTTCGTATTTTTGGTAGCTTGATTTACACGGTATTGATTTGATTTCGTGGTCAATTTGCTTGGCTATCACGGTGAACACTTGTTTGACTTTGACAATACTGATTCCGTGAATTTTCACTTTGTTGACTTGTTCATCATTGAATTGGCGATTCACTGTCACTTCGGCCTTGATACTGAGTGTTTACTTCGGCCATTTGATTTTCTAAACTTCTGGATATTGTGGGATGCCGTCTCCATTTGGTTGTTTTGATTTGAACTTCTGTAGTGATATGATATTACTGCAATGTGAACTGTTGTGATGGTTCCATTGTTGTATTTCTGACCTGTTGCATACATGAACTGTTTTGTTCTTTGTGCTTCGACTCTGCCATTTTTTATGTTCACTGGCCTGTACATTTGCATTGTATATATTCTTGGATTTGGATTTGAACTGCTTCATGTACTTGATATTGTGGCAAGTGGTCTTTGCTGTTATGTTGATGCATTGTGCCTTTGTTGTTGTAACTGGACAGTTCATATTGCTTTGCTTCATCGTTTGTGTCCACTGCATTCTATTTCACTTTGGTTTTGGAGTTGCTGCTATATTGGTTTGAGTTGCACTGTACTTTGTGCTACTTCACCATGTCACTTGAGGTTTTGCAGTTGGTTTATAGATGCATTCATGTTCATGCAGTCTCAGCTCCATTCTGGTTTCTTCCCTGATCTTGCTGTGACATTTTGTTGCATGAGTTACTTGCATTTTTCATGTTTGTTGCCAGTTTACCTGTACTGTCCACTACCCTTGTGTCTGCATTCACTACATTTTGTACACTTTTGGTCATTGTTGTAGTTGTATTATGTGATGTTGCCTCTTGTTGCTGTCATATACATTCATTAATGTTAGCATTTGCATTGCATAATTCATGTTGTAGACTGGTCATTTGTGCACTGCCTTTGTGGTCCATTTGAGGTTGTAGCTTTGGTCTTTGTTGCTCTAGTCCTGTTGCCTTCAGTTGCTTGATCTACTTCTCTTTGGTCATGTCGCATATTGCATTTTGTCTCTGTTGCATGCTTGCTGTTGGATGCTTGTTTGTATGTGACATTCCTCTGCCTTGTTGAGTTCCTGTGTTTGGTCACTGATGCATTACTGTAGTTGCCATATCTCATGCTCGAGCTCTTTGCATACTTCATGACTGTACTGTTGTAGTCGAGTTGAATTCATGTACACTGTTCATATGTTCTTGGTGGCATTTCTTTGGTCTTCGTTTCATTCATGTCATGTTGCCTTGTGTTGAATCCAGTTTTAAAACTCGGGTTTGACCTTGTGCTCGTGTCGTGATTTTCAATGTTATTGCACGTGAGTTGAACCCGGTTTTTCATTTGGGTTTGACCTGTGCTCTCCTGTCCCTGTAAATCAATCAAGTGTATATATCGGCGTGCACGGCCTTGTGGTATATACAGTGATACACTGTGTATGTTGCAAGTTGTTCGTGTATGATGAATTCAAATTTAAATTATGACGAACAACCCAAATAACTGAGGCAAATCATATTTTCAAAAATCATATTTCATTTTATATTGCAAAAATATTTCTTTTTCAATTTTACTGCGTTAGTTTATATTTTTGCAGATTGCTCAGATGCTGGATTCAAACTAGAAGGAAGTTGAAGATAAAAATACGAGTGTGAGTGATATGTAGTGAGGTTAACTGTAAATGTGAAATGTGATGTGATTGTAATCAAAGTTGTATAGTTATAGTGAGAGATTGAAATTGTACTATTTAAAATTGTAATAAATATTTGTTTGAATAAAATTTCTGTTTGAATTCAAATTCTATGTCATTTAATTTTATTCAGCAAATATTTATTTATTCTATGAAAAATAAAATAGTATATTAACAAATACATTTAAACGAATGTATATATGTTTATTATCATCAAACAAAAATCATATAAGCGCAAAGCGCATATTCAACAGTCGTCACAGCATAACTCAAATGCCTCTGTAGGCATCAGCGCCCTCGACTTTCGCTACACACTACTCATAATCCTTAGGGAATAGTTTTGTTCGGACTCCTCACATGATCAACTTTACAACCCCCCTAGGGTTCAAGGCAGTACCACCCTGTGGCACTCCTGAGAAGTTCATTTCAAGGGAGCGCCTTTTTCCCCAGAGCCATTTTCAAAACACTTTATACTATAAACATATAGTATCTTCCAAATCATACACCTAGTACAAATCTCATATAAATCTCCTTTCTCAAAATCAATTATACTAAAATCGATAATTTTCAAATTAGGCTTTCCAAATTCCAATATTGATTTTTCCTAAAAATCAAAAGCCTTCCCAAAGCCCATAAGTTCCAAAAACCTTTCCCAAAATCCTCATAAGATCCTTTACATATATATAGATATATATAACTTTAAAAAAATCTTTGGATCACTTCAAACTTGTATAAATTCCCCTTTATACTTTAAATACTTTTCAAAAAAATCCTTTCCTTCCGGCAATAGATTCAACAAGGGGAGATTTATCGTATATAACAAAGATATATAACTTTGTTTATTCAAAATCAGATGTTCAAATTTGTTTACTATTCAGTAAAGTTATCAACCATATTCCCTTTCTACCATAGAAATCTTTATTTCATCATGTATTTCACAAAATATACTTTTCATTTCAATTTTTTTTCCAGTTCTTATCCACAAATTTTCAAATATCAATTTCATTCAAATCCGTACGATGTACTCATATCATCAGTATGCTATATCAACCTGATCGCTCACTCGATCACACAATTTCACTTCTGAACTAGTATCGTCCACCCGACTTCCCAGTGCGGACTCAGATCTGGTTTCTTGATCAAAAACCATCATTCTTGTAACGTCCCGTACTTTCGCACGATTTAAATCAATGATAAACCACACACGTCAGACTTAAACCATACAGAAGGGCGGATTGTCATGGGGTAAATAAGAAAAAGTAGATAAAGAAAAACAAAATAGAATCCTGCAGCGGAACGATAAAATACAATAATCAAATATACAGTTCATGAAGCTGTTACAAAATATTCATTTATACTTATACAATACATATCAGAGTACACATGCCAGAGAATAATAATTAATGCAGCGGAATTAAATGGTGTAGTGGAATAATATAGTAGATAACAGTACTACAAATCTTCGTCTTCGTCCTCTAGAATAAAATCTTCAAATCCTGAAACGCTCGGACTGACCCGAGCGAATGGAAAGGAAAAAACACTCGAGTTAGAACTACGATATCTTATGTAAGTTAAATCAACAATTAATAATTTGAGTGGAACGATGTCAGAGATGTTTAAGGGATTTGACATCTCCTATCTAGTGTCTAACGTGAGTGCAGTAACTCAAGAGATGCTCGGGATTCACATCTCTTAAGGGTCCGTTAAACTATTTATTATGTAGTAATATTTTGCTATTATAACAATGTCTAATAGTAAAATAAACTCACTTTTTCATAGCATTAAGTGGTTACCCATATAGCCCTTAACACGTAATAGCCCCAGTAGTCCATCCAATATCATAGTCCCTCTTGATCGGGAAGCCACCAGAGGATACCACACGGGCTATGGGAGAAAACCAAACTCGTACATGGCGCGATAGGGTAGGTGACACGGCACAACTAGGCAATGCCAGGGTAGATATACCAATTGCCATCCGTGCTGGTGGTAACACGTAGCGCGCAGCTACCGCCCACCTCGAGCCACACCCTCAAATAAAAAAATCAAAAGAGGCCACCGAATCAATCCAAAAGCCAAAGTATAATATCGAAGGGATGTGTCCGATCAAAGGTGCTACCTCATTCGCGCGAGAATCGCTCCTATTTTAGCCACCTTATGCCAACTCATGAGAGTCGGGTCCACGTATTTAACTTAATAGAACGTCGCCACCATCCTACTTCATTGTGAAACCTCCACCGTGTACACGGTTGTTAAAGTGGTTTACGGAGTTGGCAGAGAGTATGAAAACTTCCGATCCCGATCTCTTTAACAACCCAACGTTAGTATAACACCGCGGTCTTTTAAAAATAGTTTATACTTTTATAACTAGAATATAATATCCATTTCAAAACCATATAATTACGATATCATTTTCGCTTTAAAGACCCAATCAATATGATATCATTTTTATTTCAAATATATCACTTTCCAAAAATCATAACCCTTTAAATCTATATATCTTGAAACCCATAGCTTTGAAACATAACTTCAATTACTTAAATGGTTTTAAATTACTTTATATAATAAAATAGCTTCTTTAATTTCACAAATAAATTCCAAATTCCGATTTGAACCTCCAAATAAACCTTTCAAATTCAATATACTTCAAAGCTTAAATATTCAATATTTCAAAACTAAATTTTATAATTCCATATAAATCAAATTCAATTACTATTATTTAGATTTGAAATGGTTACTTAATAAATCCAATATCATTTAAGTAAAACCTTTAAACTTCAAATAACAGAATATTCTTTCAGTTTAATTAACTTGATAATATTCATATAAATCGACTTGATATTCTTTTAAGTCCTCTACCAAAATTAAGTTATAAAATCATACCTTTTAAAATCTCAAGTTTATTTAAATTTCAAATCAATTTTATTCGAGGATAATGCTTAAATACTTTAATTCAATCAAATTCATATTTATCTCTCAACCTTAATTTTCTTTAAGTCATTATAAACTCTATAAATAAAATTTAAATAAATACTCAACCGTATAATATCTTAATAAAATTAAATTTTATTATTAAACTTCTTTTATACTTTAAACCAACTTTATACATAGCTTAAAACCAAGAAATAAATTTTATATATAAATAACATTTATAAATATCCAAACCACTATCTTATAAACCGTATATTTCTTTACAAAATCATAGAAATCATTTTAAAATATTATATATATAGACCACGGTGTCTGTATAAAATTTTCTATCCTGTGGTCAAGTGATACGAATATTTATCATTTTAATTCGCAATTTAAAAATAAAAATGCGGTTGTATATCATTTCAAACCGCAATCCCGAATCAAAATATAACAAATGAAAGAACTTGCAGATTATAATGATATAAAATAAACATCCATTTATCCATCAACAGATCACACATCCATCACAATCATCATCTAAAACAATCAATATTAATATCAATAGATAACTAATAAAATATAACAGATATTTAACTAGCAGTTATATTCAATAATAAATGAAATAACGATTTAATTTAAATAAATGCAATTAACTGAGATGATGATTAAAATATACGAAACAATCATATATAAATGCATAATCACAACAAAAACTAAATTTAACAAAAATAAGAAATTTTAGAAGTTGTGAGTGGGTTAAAACACTCACCTTTTAAATTTAAATCCAATTTAAACCCAAAATTTGGACAGTCTCCAAATCCATCCAAACTAGCGCCAAAATGTCTGAAATTTCTATACGATCCTAACAAAAGAAACTACGCATGAAACGAAGTTCGTATGGAAAATTTATACATTTTAGAATTTATACGTTTAAAACTAGAAATAAATAAAATAAAGAACGGGTACCGATCACGAATAGCCACGTCAGCTAGAGCACACGCACGCAACAGATAGGTTTCGATCGAAGCCCTAGAGCCAATTCCGAGACTTTGACTGCCGATTGCTTAGCCCATGCATCACCGTTTGCCACGGCACCGCTTCCCACGCCCCTGCTCCACCACGCCGCACCACCCTGCGAGCTCCGCCGCCCCCTAGTTCGTCACACCGCCAGCCATTCCTTAGGGATTCGAAACCCTAGCACGAAAAAACCGGCCACCACACTTCGATCTAGGCCTAACAACCAACACCGTTCAACTCCACAAGCCTCTCTCTCCAAAACCCATATCTTGATTTCGACGATTGAAGCCAAAATCGAAAACCGCAAAAACGACGTGTAGGTTCGTGAATTTTGATCTTTGACTGAGTTTTCAGGACGATTCGAGCATCAATTACAAAAATTGAAGCTACGTGTAGATTTGTATCGATGTAATCTTCGATATATATTTTTTCCAAATTTTTCTGAGGAGTTTGAATTTTTGAAGTTGATTTTTGAATTGAAATTTGAATTGGATAAATTAGGGTTTACACCCATTAAGGAAGAGAAGTACAGAAGTTTCTGTACATATAGAAATGAGGAATAGAGGCTGCTAGGGTTTATAACAGGGTATTTATATAGGCAAGTTGAAATAGAATAGATGGACCCGGTTTATAAACGTGCTGAACAATAAATGGCCCGAAAAGCCCGTTCTAACTCCGGAACGAAATTGGGTCAACGCATATTTCAAAATAGATGTTTTAAAATATTTTAAACACAATGGAAAAGGTTTCAGGTTCAAATTGCATCGTATGAAGAAGTTATGCTAAAACCAATATTTTTCAAATTGATTTCAATTTCATTTATTTCGAGGCGTTTCGAGTCCGTACGGTCAAACGACAAGTCCGATCGCTACAAAACTTGAAATCCTATAATAATTCACCGTTACAGATCCGATGAAACTGGTTTCTTCGAAATCCGAGTCAGTGCCAAAATGGCTATTTTCCAGTTAATTAAATAAATTAAAATTTAATTAGTTAAATCTACTTTTTAAATTTTAATTCTTAAATTGTCAAATTTCATCATTTTTAATTTCTCAATCATTCACAATGATTTGAACAAATTTAGTTATCAATTTAGAGTTGATTACTTTAACAATTTCAGCGTTTACCTCAATTTCAATATTTAATTTCAATTTATTAAATTTAGAAATTATAAAATAAAACTCCAAAATCCATTTATTAAATTCCTAACCCTTGTTATTCGAGTCTTATTACAATAAGAATATAGCTAACATTGCTTTTAAATCTTGGTTCTAAATATTCTCCCATTTTAACTTAATTCCAAATTAACGTACAAATTAAATTACCTTTAATTTCAATAAATCCTATTATTACAATTTAAATTCTAAATAAATTATCTTTATTTGATTTCAATCTTTATAACCCATCCATCGATTTCAAATAACATAGTTAAGGCTGGTTTTTACATTATTACATAAATATATTCAACATACTTTCTTTATTGTGCACTAACTACAATTTCCATTAGTATTGAAATCTTTGCCAAATATAGCATTTGCATTTCCTCCTTTACTGGGATTTCATTTACTTGTTTATAGTCAACTTATATTTACATCACTACCCTTAATTTTAATTATCCATTCATTCATAAACCACTAACCATACCTTATTACCAAATATTACCTAATATCCACAATAATGTAATATTTAATTCATTTATTGCAATTTGTTTCCATTAATTGGGATTGCGCTAATTTGGTTTGCATTAACATTATTACATAAATCTACATCCAATTACATTTAATATTCCCAATAAATTCACTTACTAAACATTTATTTTATTCAATGACCATTTAATAAAAATTAAATTCCTTAATTTAAATCAATGCCTACATTTTTTTCATATATTCAATTTGTAGCTAAGTATACGTCTTCATTAATTCCATTGATTTGCATTTCATTCAATTTATTAAAGATTACCTTAGTTAACATTAACGTAATAATTTACTTAGATTTATTGCAAATTTTTCCCATATTGAAATAAGCAGGCTAAATAACTTATAAGTTACTATTCCCAAACACTTGTTACAATTGTTTACGTAACCCAAATTTCATTCAATTATTATTAACATCCTATTTAATTATATTTATTGAAATTTATATCAAATTTATCAAATACAATCAATTACAACCTTACATTGTTTTTAATTACTTAGGATAGCACTAAATTAACTATTTATTAACCTACATTAACATAATCGCATTAATTTACATTCAGTTAAAATTAACCCATATATTACTTCACACATTAATACATTGATTGCATTTGTTTTTATTATATGCTATTTAAAACTATGTCATAACATTTGAATTATTATATTAAATTGGAATGTTCATTCAAGTTCATTAATTATTAACCTGCAATAACATATTTCTTAAATTTACATTCAATTACTGTTAACCATGTTTTATCACATTAATCAATTCAATACTTACCTCTAATTTCTCATATTCAATTTATATCCAGGTATAAACCTTTCACTACTTCATTTATTAGAATTTTATTCAAATTACTAATAAGTAGGTTTTAAATACTATTGCTATATTTTATTTTGGCGTTCATTTCAATATTAGTTCATAAAGTTTTTTTTCTTCTAAATTTAATTACAAAAACCTTATCTAATAACAAATTTAATTATTGAAATTTACGGGTCGTAACACTCTTCCCCACTCAAACCTTTTCGTCCCCGAAAAGGATAAAGAAGGGAGAAGAAAGAATTAAATAAACATACGTCTTATTCAAAATATTAACTTTATAAACAAATAATTTACAAAATTTATTACTTTAAATAAAATATACCCATTTTATAACCATTAAATCTTTTTATACTCAAATTAATAAAGTTCGGAAAACATTTTCAGATTTTTTTTTCTAAGTCTAAAATTTACGGAAAATTTTGGCAGAGTCTCCTTTGTACAGAGAGGCTCGAAAGAAAATATAAAATCAATATAACAATATACAACATATATTTTCCAAAATAATATATATCCCAACCCAGGAAAAATAATATAATAACGCTATAAACCGTAATCCGAAAAACGTACCTATTTGTCGGGCAATTTACGCTTATATTATGAAACCAAATGCAGTAGCAATTGCTTCCACAACCTGTATTTCACTTATATAATCCAAAAGCTTAACAATTATATAAAATGAAATATTATTTTTGTTTCATCCACTAACAAACAAAGCAATGTCAAACACAACAATCATTTGCAATCACAACATACAACCATCATATAGAATCAACAAAATCATTCATTCATATCAAACAAAACAAATAGTTGTTCGGGTTCAAAACTTTAAATTGTACATAATAAAAAATAAACTACCTTGTGCACCATTTACTCAACAGTCTTCGATGAAACTAAATAGATTATTTATTCACCCAACCAATTTAAAGTATTGTTGGGTACGTACCTACCACCCACGGAATCAAAGCGAACCAACTCGAAATAACATGCCGACCATCCAGAAGTAGCATGCCAAACCAACTCGAAGTAGCCACCACCAAATCAACCTACCGAACCAAGCCACGCCTTCACCACCGAACCATCCATTCCACCGAACCACCCTACTCTCAAACACTACCGGTCCAAAACTCTACTTCCAACCATCACCGAACCAACCGAGGCACTGAACCAACCCATATCTCCACGTACCACCGAACCACTCGCCACCGGACCACCTACCACCGGTCCAATCCCTCTCTCCACCGATCCAAGCCTTGCCGAACCAACACTGCCAGGCCAAATTGCTTCAGCCCAGGCCCACCAGCAGCTATATACATCCAGGACCCCTACCTCCAGCCTCACTCTATAAATATAGGGGCAGGGGTACAACAATGGCAGACAAGCTTGAGAGCTCAAGCACGGAAGGAACTTTCAAACAACTTTCATATACTTGTATACAAAGCTTTGTACTTGTACTTGTAATCTGAAAGAAAACGGAGAATAACATATAAAGTGGACGTAGGCACGTTCTGGCCGAACCACTATAAATCTGTGTGTCTTTTACAATTTAGTCCATCTATTTTATTTATTTGCGTAAATCACCCAAATCGCTAGAAACAACATAAAATCAACTAATTCATACGACTTGGAGGTGTTTGCCCATTTTTTGTGCAAACATTTTTGGTGCTTTCACTGAGAGCAGAAGGAGCTCGAAGCTTTAGCTTCTCCCACTCAACCCTTTTCTTATCAACATCGTTCATTGCTTGGAAAATATGGCTCCCGGACGGAAGAAAGATACTAACAAAGGAAAGAACGTTGCAACTGGCAGTATCCCAGATCCAGTGATCAGGGACCAAGACAATCGTCAGGTTCCAACGGCAAATTTAAATCAGGCAAATCCGACAGCCCCCGCTACGGAACAACCAATTACAAGGGCGGATCTGGACAGGATTGTGGCTAAAGTAACTAACCGCTTCGCATCTCAACAAGAAGCCTTGGTGGACCAACTCATGTCACGCTTAAGGGATGCTGAAGAATCCAACCGTAACACTGAATCATGGGGTGAGTCCCAGTCTGGAGGATCTAAGAGACGACAAGGGTCTTTCTTCTTCGAAGAGGCCAACAACAGAAACAACCATGGTAGGAGCCGAGCCCGGACTCAGCCCGAATTCCGACCCGAGGAAACACTTGGAACCAAACCCAACGGAGGAGGTGCCAGGCAGGATTCGGATGTGGCTGAGCCTATCATGCTACCTAACCATGAAAACACCAGTAGACGGGGCCGAGCTAGAGTCCGGCCAGAAGTTGGACCCGAGGAAGTGTTGAGAACAGAACCCAGCAGGGGAAGATCAAGGCAAGGTCCAACTGTGGCTGACCCCAGCATGCCCCCAGAAGACCAGAGGCAGCCATTGGAGAATGTTAGGAGTGACAGACGATACCATCCCTACAAGCCGTCTGGACGGAATCAGTCCTGCAGGGAAGAACCAAACTCATTTCTATCCGCTCCAAGTTCTGATGAAAGGATGGCGCGATTGTTCAGAGAGTGCGTCCAACGGGAGCAAAGGGATCGGGGGATAGGTGCTAGGGTAACCAGCCCCTTCACCCGCAATATCGAAACCGCCATCACCCCCCGGGAATGGAAAATACCAACAATGGAACCTTACAAGGGAACCTCTGACCCCATAATACACTTACAGAGATACACCCAGCATATGCTCATGAGTGGAGCAACGGAGGGAGTATTGTGTAAATGCTTCCCACTTTTCTTGGCAGATCTAGCTACCTCCTGGTTCTGCCACCTACCCCAAGGGTCCATCAGCTCATGGGAAATGTTGAAAGAAAAGTTTATCAACCAGTTCTGCATTCATGTGGAACAACCCAAAGACGCTTATTCCTTATCTAATATCAAACAGAAACCCGGAGAGACAGTGCAACAATATCTAACCCGATTCAACGCCGTGGCGGCCGCAGTCCAAGATGCCGACGAGAATCTTATCCTAATGGCTCTCTGCAGTGGCGTACATCCGGATACTAAATTTGCTAGAAGACTAACCAAGGAAAAGCCAGCTACTTTACCTGATTTCTTCCATGAAGCTGGAAAGTATATGAGACTTGAAGACGCTGCCACTGAGAGGCAGTCAGGGCAATAGGCTAAAACAGCTAAAGACAGGGTTCCCGCTGCAACAAAGGATGTTCGGAGAAATGACTCTAGAGACAATGCTGGGGGCAAGAAGGGGGAAAAGCGCCTATATCGACCTGGACCAAGATTTGACTCTTACACTCCTTTGAATGAAACAATCGAAAACATCTTCCTAGCTACTCAAGACGAAGTTAGATACAAGCGCCCCCCACACAAGAAGGAGTCGGATAACGCACTCAAGACCGGAAAGTTCTGCCGCTTCCACGAATCCCATGGACATGACACCAATGAATGCCACCATCTCCGGGACTTGATTGAAGAACACATCAGAAGGAAGAAACTGGAACGCTATGTAAAAAACCAGAACAGGACTTCGACTCCTGCCAATGAGAATCCTGGGCTACCCATCCCAGAAGTAGGCGGAGGAAATCACAACACCAGCGGCTCTAGTCAAGAGAAGATAGTGGTCCATACCGTATCAGGAGGACCACACATCGCCAACAGAAGCTGGGCAGAGATGGAAAGATACGGTAAGTCACTTAGAAACGATGAAGGCTATGTTAACTCTGTTATGGAAGAACGCCACCCGAAACGGAAAGAGAATGACGACATCACATTCAGTAGGCATGATTTAGAGGGAAGACAGTACCCACACATGGATCCTATGGTCATCTCTGCCCGGTTCGGTCCAGACAAAGTTTTTCGAATTTTAGTAGACACTAGAATCTCGGTAAATATCCTATTCAAGCATGCTTTCGACAAAATGAAGCTGTCAATGAAGGATGTGTCTCCCTGCAAAAAACCACTACATGGTTTCACTGGAGATGCGAAGATGCCCCTCGGGAAACTGGACCTTTTTGTTGAAATAGGAAGTCATCCCCGCTCCGTTGTGCGAAAACAAACATTTGTGCTAATAGAAAGCCACTCGGCCTACAACGCCTTTTTGGGAAGACCAGCCTTGTCTGATTTCCAAATTGTCCTAGTCCCATAGTGCCTGAAAATGAAATTCCCAACAGATAACGGAGTAGGAGACATGGAGGGGGATCAAGACGCTGCTCGAGACTGCTATGTAACTGAACTTCGCAATAACCGTAGAAAAGATAAAGGGAAAAATGCTGAGACTACTCTCTGCATGAAAAACTTGGAAGCATAGCAACTAAAGAAAGCCCCTCCTCTTCGATATACCAGTGACCCTTTCAATGAATTAGACCCCAGGGACAAAGAGGAGGAGGCCACCGCCGAGCCTGCAGAGGCTATGAAATTCGTAGCTGTAGACAAACATGACTCAAGTAGACTATTGAAAATCGGATCTCAACTAAAAGAAGAATTAAAGGAACAACTCATTGATTTTCTTCGCCACAATATGGATGTATTTGCATGGACGCACGCTGATATGATAGGAATATCCCCAGATGTAGCATGTCACGTACTGAACATCGATCCCACCAAGGCGCCAGTAAAGCAGAAAAAGAGAAGCATGGGGGCAGAACGATCAGCAGCCCTAGAGGAAGAAGTGAAGAACCTACTTGCCAATAACTTCATACGAGAAGCCATCTACCCAGAATGGATCGCCAACCCGGTACTGGTAAAGAAAGCTAATGGGAAGTGGCGAACATGCATCGATTTCTCCAACTTAAATGACGCTTTCCCGAAGGACTGCTTCCCACTCTCCCAAATCGACCAACTCGTAGACAGCACAGCCGGACACGAACTCTTATCCTTTATGGATGCATACTCAGGATATAACCAGATCCCTATGCACGCCCCTGATCAAGACCACACTAGTTTCATCACTGACCGGGGATTGTACTGCTACAAAGTAATGCCTTTTGGACTTAAAAATGCCGGAGTTACTTATCAGCGCCTTGTCAACAAGATGTTTACGGAACTGATAGGACGAACTATGGAAGTTTATGTGGATGACATGCGGGTAAAATCGAGGAAAGCCAAGGATCATATAAACCACCTAGATGAGATGTTTCAAGTAATTCGCCAATATGGAATGAAGCTGAACCCTCTAAAGTGCTCCTTCGGAGTATCGTTGGGAAAGTTCTTGGGATTCATCGTCCATGCCAGGGGGATTGAAGCAAACCCCGAACAGGTTCGGGCTTTGCAAGATATCAAGACACCATCCACTCGAAGAGAGATGCAAAGCCTAAACGGGAAAGTGGCCGTCCTAAGCAGGTTCATCTCTAAAGCAACTGACAAATGCATCCCTTTCTTTGAAGCTCTAAAGAAAGACAAAGGAAAGTTCGAATGGACTAACGAATGCTCGACAGCCTTCCTCAACTTAATCGATCACCTCCAGAGACCACCAGTACTCTCAACTCCAAATGAAGGCGAGGAAATATACCTATACCTTGCTGTATCATCTCATGCTTTAAGCGCCGCTTTGGTGAGAGAAGACGACCGTGCGCAGCGGCCCGTATACTTTGTAAGCAGGAGGTTTACGGGGGCAGAAGCCAGATACCCTAAACTTGAAAAGCTAGCATACTGTTTGCTAATCACTTCACGGAAATTGCGACACTATTTCCAATCTCATTCCATCAGAGTTTTAACCGATCAACCGCTAAGGCAGGTACTCCATCGCCCCGACACTTCTGGGCGACTACTTAAGTGGTGCATTGAACTGAGTCAATATGATATCACCTACCATCCTCGCATCGCTATCAAGGGGCAAGCCATAACTAATTTCATTGCCGAATTTACTACTAACGAAGGTAAGGAGCAATCTGAAATGGCAGAAGACATCAAGTGGAATCTCTTCATAGATGGAGCATCAAATGAACAAGGCTCGGGGGCAGGTGTTGTGATAATCACCCCCAGGGGAAGGAAGCTGCACTACGCCCTAAGGTTGGAATTCGCTGCCACCAACAATGACGCAGAATACGAAGCAGTGATAGCCGGATTAGAACTTGCCCTGGAGATTGGAGTCGGTTCTTTATGTCTCCATAGTGATTCTCAACTTATTGTAAATCAAATACTGGAAGAATTCCAGACTCGAGGAGAACGACTCACAGCGTATCTAAAGAAGACCAAGCTGCTGTTCAATCAATTGGATCACTATTTTATCAAACACATTCCTCGAGAAGAGAATCAGGAGGCCGACGAACTGGCAAAGCAAGCTAGCATGAAGGACGGCGCTACTTCTCGAACAATAACCATCTCAAAGCAACTGGCTCCGAGCTACGAGCCAATGAATATGATAGCTGCAATTGAAGAAGAAACTTGGATGACTCCCATCCGGAAGTACTTACAAAGTGGCACACTGCCCGACGGACGTAACGAAGCTAAGAAAATCTTAAGGAAAACTTCCCGCTACACATTACAAGAAGGAATCCTCTATCGGCGCGGCTTCTCTAATCCCTTATTAAGGTGTATCGTGGAAGGGAAGCCAGGGAAGTCTTGTCCAACATCCATCAAGGAAGTTGCGGAGATCACACCGGAGGACAGACTCTAGCAAAGAAAATACTCTGATACGGGTATTACTGGCCCACTTTAAACAAAGACGCCTTAGACTTCGCCAAAAGATGCGACAGATGTCAGAAATTTGCTAAGGTTCCACGACTACCAACAAATGAAATTACTCAAATGACCAGCCCTTGACCCTTTGCAACATGGGGAATTGACTTGATTGGCGAACTGCCAGTGGGCCGAGGCGGAGCCAAATATGTCGTAGTAGCAGTTGACTATTTCACCAAATGGGTGGAAGCGGAGCCTCTAAGTAAAATATCTTCGGCAAAAGTTATTAACTTCTTGATTAAAAATGTTTTATGTAGGTACGGGGTTCCACTGAAAATCATATCGGACAATGGACTTCAATTTGACAGCGAGGAATTCGCCGACTGGTGCCAAGAGCACGGAATTCACAAAAGCTTCTCATCTGTGGCTTACCCCAGGCAAACGGATAAGTCGAAGCTGTCAACAAAATCCTCAAAACCCTAATCAAGAAGAAACTTGAAAAGTCAAAAAGCGCTTGGGTGGATGAACTTCCTACGGCACTTTGGGCCTACCGCACATCTTACAGAACATCAACAGGGCATACTCCTTTCTCTTTGGCATACGGATCGGAGGCCATGCTCCCAGTTGAAACTGTAGTGCCTTCCCACCGCAGGATCCAGTACAACCCAGAAGAGAACGAAGAACTCCTCCACATGTCTTTGGATCTAATTGAAGAGAGAAGAAACAATGCAACACTCAAAGCAGCAGCTCATAAGCAAAAAGTTGCAGCACAATACAACTCCAAAGTCAAGCACCGCAGCTTACAAGAAGGAGATCTTGTCCTCAAGCGGATCTTCCCGCGCCCCGGAGCGCTAGATCCAATCTGGGACAGACCCTATGTAATTCATAAAGATCTCCGCAACGGAGCCTATATTTTGTCAACAGTGGACGGAGAGGTGTTCCAGAGGGCATGGAACATCCGACACCTCCGTCGATACTTTTCTTAACTTGTACTGCCCATATGAAGTGAATTAACAAAGAGAATCAGTGGACGTAGGCATTTTCGTGCCGAACCACTTTAAAAATCTTGTCTCTTTTTAACTTGTTCCTTTATATCTTGGCTGCTTGTTAAGCTTTATCCTTTTCTGTTGAACAAAATCATGTATAACGACATTTCCATACTGGAACTTCACGGTGCAACCTCACCTGGACAAGACCCAACAGGTACTATGCGATTCTATGCACTCGCCAATAAGACACTTTTGCTCCAGCATCCCTCTGCTGTGGGTTAACTCATTGCTCGCGACTGCCCTCAAAGCCAACTGTAATGAGCCGATTATAAGTCATCAAGAAGGCCGACTATAGCCGATGGCAGCTCAGTACGGCGTTCGGCTCACCGGCATCTGTGAACCTACTTTAAGCCCCAACATAAGGTGTGGCCAGCCAGGGGTAGTTCATGGTTGACGATCGGCGCCCACGCTAGCCGGCCACAGTAAATCGAATAATACCCACGATTACGCGCCATAATGGCTCGGGTAGTTACTGTGCGCGATCTCAGCTTCGATATGTCTTAAGTGCGGCTGTGGTAAAAAAGATAAACTCCCTGCGAAGGCGTAAGATGGGTGACAAATGTCTCCAAGAACCACAGCTAGGGAAAGTGACTACAAAACCCGTTTGCCACGAACTTAAGCATATCGACGACCTTCCGTGATTGGAAGTTTTACTGTTTCTCATATTTCCATTTCATTCAAAAACTTTTCTCCAATCCTATATAACAATCCTTAAAGTACAGGTCACAAAATAGGGGAACTCTCGCTTGTGGAAATATGAACTCACATCCGGATGGAGGAACACTAGCTACATTCCATACTCAGTCACGCAAGACATTCATAGCAACCCTCTACAACTAAAACACGAAGGGCGGTACTATCTTCTCTTGTAAACAAATATGTAGCTTTAATTTATTCACACATCATATTGACATTACAAGACATGAAACAATATTTTGAGCAGAAACTTAGCATCAAATGCGATTAAGTCACATGCATAAACACGCAGCTGTATTTCTTATGCAACATATCAAAATAACAACCACATTCGAACATAACAGAATCAGCTTATGTTATAAAATTACAGGAAGTCATTCTTTACAAATAATATAATTACAAGTTACATTAATGTTTCGGACTAACATAGACGACAACCAAAATATGTACAAGTCAAGTCAAGGAATCGGAGCTTTGCCTCCTTCCCGCTAGCCCTCCGGATCTACTTAACTACAGGGTCAGAACTCCCCGCATGTATTCCAGTGGTCCCGCCTGCCCAATTCAAAAGAGAATCCATCAATAATCACGAAAGATAAGCAATCAAATCATGAAAATGTTAAAAGGAAAGACTTACCAGCGTCTGCTCCCTGATCATCATCATCTAGCTGCACGCCTACCTCATCCGCAGCAAGCAGCCGCATGCCCTCCTTAACCGCCACCTTCTCTTCCTTAGTGAATTGGGCTGTAACCACATCCATCCTGAAAGCCGCACCACCTTCCTTATCTGCATCGGCCTTAGCTTCTTCCAAAGCCCGGAGATATATCCTAGCCATAACCCGGGGATAACCGTCCATCCAGGACAGGTTGCCCTGCCTCCAAGTACGGAAATACATGTCCTGGAGCATCTCGTCCATCATCCCCTCGTTCTCCTCAAACTCTTTCATCTGGGCCTCAGAAGCCGACAGTCGTGCGACAGCAGCATCTCTCTCCAATCGGTATCTCGAGCAGTCAGTCTGAAGGGACTTCCACATCACTTCCATCTCCTCCTTCAGCTTGGCCTGAGCAAGCTCTGCGGCCTCAAGCCTCCCAGATAACTCTTCTACCTGCTCAAGATCCGTTCTTCGAACCTCGTCCACCGTTGCGATGGCCATGTCAATCCGTTCCTTGCAGGCAGCCTCCATCTTTCGTAGTTCCGCCTTACTAGCCTCTTCCATAGTCTTCTTCAACCGCCTGGAGGCTGTCTCATGCTGAGAAATCTGAATGGCTTGATCGGCAAGCTGTTTGGCCTGATCAGCAACCTTTAGCCGCAACCGAATGTTAGCACTTCCGATTTCCTCCCCAGCCTTGGCCAGTCGAGCGTGATGCTCCATTAGCCTCTTGGTCTCTTCAGCCACCCGATCGATGTTTGCCTTGGCCTCATTCCCCATGGTCACAATCCAAGTAGTAAGCAAATCGAGGTCTAAGGACTTAGCCTCATCAAGCACCCGTACCATGGGAGTGCGGGGAAGAAGACGCTCACCCCGGCCTCGTCAATGGAGATGTCCTAAAAACTCGGGTCCAGATCTGGGTGGCCGGCAAATGGGTTGCGAACCAAACCAGGATGGTCTATCGGGGTGACGGTTGGATTTTCGGACGGATGTGGGGAAGGCATAAGCTCAGTATCCTCCTCAGTAATATCATAGATAGGCTGGACTAGAGGCTGAGGGCCTGGTGAAGGTTCCAACGAAGATCGGCCCCTCTTTCTCTTTTGCATATCTTTTTCAATAACTCCGAGAAGAGGGCAATATCTAACCGCATCTCCAGGACGGCTAGCTGACGACTTTGGTTTGGTAGAAGATTTGAGTAGCTTGTACTGTTCAAGGCGGTGCCGAATATCTGATGTCTTGGCCGCCTTACCTGTTCCTGGAATAAAAACCAGATGTTACAAGCATGCATGAAACTATGATCCAAGAAATATGTTAAGTAGGAAAACGCGCTTATTTTACAAACCCTGAGGGGGAGTGGGATACTGCAATAAGTCCTGAATTTCATTCCAGGACGGGAGATGGCCGTAAAATATTCCTAAGTCCTTGTCATAAAGGGAGTCTGCAGAAATCAAGAATTCACCTTGAGTTACCCTGGCTGGAGGACCCTTAGAAGATGAATCGGCACCAGTCCCAGCCTTGTCAGCCTTCTTCACCTTCTCCACCGAGGCTGATCCTTCCTCCAACCCCTCAAAAGCCTGGTGGATGACATCATCCATCCACTCTTGGATCTCCCCCGCCAGCTCAGAAGACAAAGCCCCGGCACCACTACCACCCTGTCCTTCAACTTCTCCATCTCCTCTGCTCTCCTCCTCGCCTCTTTCCTCCTCTCCACCTTCCTCCTCCGGAATATCTAGGCATGTGCTAGGGGAGGGTCCGTAAGACTTCTTAAGCTTCTTCCCCCCGACGACTGGAGGTACCGAGAAAGATCTCCTCTTGCTACTCTTCACAGTGGCCCCATCTTTAGCTTTAGCAGCCCTCTCCTCGGCTGTTTCTCTCTGCTTAACCACAGATTGACGTGGCAGAATCAAGTTGTGCTCCAGGAGAGTGGCATTCCTGATCAGGTAAGAAGCCGACCTATCCCTTCCTGAGATAGCCTCTACCTCCGCAACCATCTGTACAAGGTGATCATTCTCCACGACCGCAAAGCCGCCTGTCGCTAGCAAGAAATAAAAGCACATAAGAAGAAGCATTGTAGTCGGGACAAAGAAATTACGAATGGAATTCAACTTACAGCCAGAAGTGAAAAGGCGAAAAGAAACGGAGTCGTCCTTGACGAAGAACCATTCCTTCTTAAACATGGTAAACTTCGAGTATAAGTCCAATACCGGCTTGAAAGACACGACCGACTCTAAACTAATGTACGGAGACCCCTTCTTGTAGCCCCTCAGATTATATAGATATCGAATTTCCCGGTTAGAAGGGGGCGCCCATATCTCCTCTGGAAGATAACGAATAGACACACTAAGATGGCATAGGAGTTGGGCTGAAGCTGAAAAGGAGCCACTTTCAGGTAAGTAATGAAGCTGACTATCCACGCATTGATCGGAGGAATGGCCCCACACATGCAATGGTATCGGCTATACGCGAAGTATCCTTCAGGAGGATTATATGGCATGACCCCCTCCCCTGGCAACAGCATGCATGCTCTATCAATCCCAAAGGAGCGGGAGATAACGTCAAGTTGCTCCTCTCTGAGAGAGCTCGGAAAGCAATCAGGAGGAGAATTCAGAAGCTCTTGGGGACCATACCCGTCTACTAGCGACCTCGGGGTGGGTCCACGACGTTCCGGTCCTGGCTGGGCTGGGGGCACAACGGGGGACTCTCGTCTATCCGTAGATTTTCTTTTTTCTGATCGAGTTTCCACTTTGCGAGACATTTATCTGTAACACCGGAAAAACATATTGTTAGAACAAGGAGTATGGAAATACAAACAAACAGGTACATTCAACCTAGAGTCTCATTCGCAATTCGAAACATAAAAATCCAGGACCAAAGACCATTCGGCCTCACACTTCCCACACTCATTCGGTAGTTCAAACCCACAAGGTTCATTCAGTAAACCAAACTACAAGTTCATTCGGTACTTGGGGGCAACGAACACATTCGGTAAATCAAAGCTTTCATGTTCATTCGGTACACGAAGTCCCCAAGTCCATCCGGTAATACAAGAACATAAAGTCATTTGACGGGAAAGAATCTCACCTGGTTCAGCTAGATCTTTGATTCGGCGAAACTGAGAGCTTGATTCGGCAAAAGGTTCGGCTCGGTTGGTAAGGAATAACGAAGGCACGTAACCCCTATTTATAAACAAACCTCAATGATCGGACCAGATGGCTCGGCGCTTATAACCGAACGAGGCTATCCCATTAAAACAAAGCACGACATATGTTAAACATATGCCCTACTTTGGGGGGAAAATGTTGGGTACGTACCTACCACCCACCGAATCAAAGCGAACCAACTCGAAATAACATGCCGACCATCCAGAAGTAGCATGCCGAACCAACTCGAAGTAGCCACCACCGAATCAACCTACCGAACCAAGCCACGCCTTCACCACCGAACCATCCGGTCCACCGAACCACCCTACTCTCCAAACACTACCGGTCCAAAACTCTACTTCCAACCATCATCGAACCAACCGAGGCACCGAACCAACCCATATCTCCACGTACCACCGAACCACTCGCCACCGGACCACCTACCACCGGTCCAATCCCTCTCTCCACCGAACCAAGCCTTGCCGAACCAACACTGCCAGGCCAAATTGCTTTAGCCCAGGCCCACCAGCAGCTATATACATCCAGGACCCCTACCTCCAGCCTCACTCTATAAATAGAGGGGCAGGGGTACAACAATGGCAGACAAGCTTGAGAGCTCAAGCACGGAAGGAACTTTCAAACAACTTTCATATACTTGTATACAAAGCTTTGTACTTGTACTTGTAATCTGAAAGAAAAAGGAGAATAACATATAAAGTGGACGTAGGCACGTTCTGGCCGAACTACTATAAATCTGTGTGTCTTTTACAGTTTGTTTAGTCCATCTATTTTATATATTTGCTTAAATCACCCAAATCGCTAGAAACAACATAAAATCAACTAATTCATACGACTTGGAGGTGTTTGCCCATTTTTTGTGCAAACAAGTATCCTTACCCAAGCAATCATAAACCAAAACAAACAACAAATCCAAACAACAAATTTAGTTTATCCTTATTAATTCCATTCATACGTTTGATGTCATTTGATGTTTGATTTCTCTTTATTTTTTATTTTTTTATATAATGATTTCTTTTAATTCACATTTATTTCTTGCAAATTTCATTTTCATTTATTTATTTATTTATTTATTTGCATTACATTCATTTACTTAGCATCTCAATACATTAACTTTAGTCTACCATCATATATTTAATGCATTCATCTTTTCTACTTATTTTATTTATGAATAACTTCAACCGTTTACTTAAGTTTATTATCATTTATTTATAATACTTACATTTCTATTAAGCTAGCAGTATTTCAATAATACTTAAATTTATAACACTACAACATCAAATTCTTCTTTATTAAGGTGATTCATTGAACCCTTTCATTATATAAATTTTCTTGCACAATTTTCCATTATATTTTCTTATTAAACATTTCAACTTTTAATATTTAGTAAGTTATAAATATGCTTTTTAAGAATGTAATTGAGAGTTATATAAGTTTTCTCAATTCTTTTAATTAATTAAATGTTCAATAATAATATCCTTTGTTTTATATGTTACAAATTTAATTTTTTTTTAATTTATAACTTAACATTAAATCTCTTATTCCCTTTAGAGGTTTCAATTATTAATTAGTTACATTCCATTTTACTACACTTAATTGAAACTATTAATTAACGGAAACTTAAGAATTAAATACTGGGTTTTATTAATAATCATTTTTAAATAGTAGATAAACGTATATACTAACAACTTATATATATCTAATTATATTTAAAACATTTTAAACTTTATATTTGTTTATCAAAATAAATCTGCAGTAAACTACTAAGTGGCCTTCCCCCTTCGAAACTCGAAAATGAATGTCGATGATGTGTCCGCCATCACCAAAATTATTTTCCAGCGACAGAGAGAGAAGTACAGAACTTAATTCTTTTCAAAGTTTCTTTAAAACAATTCTTTCAAATTATATTTGAAATATTTATATCATAAAATACTTCTAAATAATATTATTATTATATTCCAAAGTTATTCGAAAAAAAATTTCAAAAGCCCGGAACTTAAGTTCTAAATTTCCAATTTCATTTATTTTATTTTCAATCTTATTTCAACTATTATTTATAAATTTTATTACCTAACACCCAATATATTGCAACGAAATATATCATTTATAAAAATTTATATTATATATATAGAAATATAATAGGCAAAATTAATATTGAAATCTTTGTTTTAACTATAATTTCAACGTACTTTCTTTATATTCAACGTACTTTCTTTATATTCAACGAAATATAGACATTATTACATAAATATATTCAACGTACTTTCTTTATTGTGTATTAACTATAATTTCCATTAGTATTGAAATCTTTGCCAAATATAACATTTGCATTTCCTCCTTTATTGGAATTTCATTCACTTGTTTATAGTCAACTTATATTAACATCACTACCCTTAATTTTAATTATCCATTCACTCATAAACCACTAGCCGCATCTTATTACCAAATATTACCTAATATCCACAATAATGTGATATTTAATTCATTTATTGCAATTGGTTTCCATTAATTGGGATTGCGCTAATTAAGTTTGCATTAACATTATTACATAAATCTACATCCAATTACATTTAATATTCCCAATAAATTCACTTACTGAACATTTATTTATTCAATGACCATTTAATAAAAATTAAATTCCTTAATTTAAATCAATGCCTACATTTTTTCATATATTCAATTTGTAGCTAAGTATACGTCTTCATTAATTCCATTGATTTGCATTTCATTCAATTATTAAAAATTACCTTAGTTAACATTAACGAAATAATTTACTTAGATTTATTGCAAATTTTTCCCATATTGAAATAAGCAGGCTAAATAACTTATAAGTTACTATTCCCAAACACTTGTTACAATTGTTTACGTAACCCAAATTTCATTCAATCATTATTAACATGCTATTTAATTATATTTATTGAAATTTATTTCAAATTTATCAAATACAATCAATTGCAACCTTACATTGTTTTTAATTATTTGGGATAGCACTAAATTAACTATTTATTAACCTACATTAACATAATCGCATTAATTTACATTCAGTTAAAATTAATCCATATATTATTTCACACATTAATACATTGATTGCATTTGTTTTTATTATATTCTATTTAAAACTAAGTCATAACATTTGAATAATTATATTAAATTGGAATGTTCATTCAAGTTCATTAATTATTAACGTGTAATAACATATTACCTTAATTTACATCCAATTATTGTTAACCATGTTTTATTACATTAATCAATTCAACACTTACCTCTAATTTCTCATATTCAATTTATATCCAGGTATAAACCTTTCACTACTTCATTTATTAGAATTTTATTCAAATTACTAATAAATAGGTTTTAAATACTATTGCTATATTTTATTTTAGCGTTCATTTCAATTTTAATTTATAAAGTTTTTTCTTATTTCTACTAAATTTAATTATAAAACCATATTTAATTAACAAATTTAATTATCGAAATTTATGGGTCGTTACAATTCACCTTGCATAGCCATAACTATGATAGAGAATATCCAGAATCAATCAACAATCCATATCCAGGTTCACCGTCGAAAATCGAGTGAAAAATCCCAACTCGGATCGATAAACTATCTCCAAATTCTGTGCTCGAATCCAGATCAAATCATTATACGAATAGAATAATATACATACATCTTACGTATTTATCTTTATTGATTACTAGCCAAATCAATTCTCTTTTCTATTCACATTTTCCTCAATCCTCTTTGGATTATCACTTCAATTCTTATCTCCATTCTCATAAATTCAATTTAAATTTCCACTTCCATTTAAATTGACTCAATTCCAATTTAAATAACTTCAATTTCCACTGAAATCGATTTAACCCCAATTCAAGTTGAATTAATCCTCAATTTCTTTCTAAATTCAAATCAAATTCCATTTTGATTTTTAAACCTATTCAACTTTAAATTCAATTCCAAATTATTCAAATCAATTTGGACTAATTTCAAATTGAACCCACTTCAATTTCAAATCGTCTCAATTCTTGTTTGAATTAATCCCAATTCCTATTTGAACTTGAACTTATTCAACTTCAATTTCATTTCAAATCAACCGAATTCAAATTTTCCATTTGAATTTTTAAACTTAACCATCTTCAATCACAATTCTAATTAATTCAAATCAAATTTAGTTTGAACTAATTCAATTCAAATTTCAAATTTAAACCATCCCGAATTATATAAATTCGAGTTAAATTTTTAAATGTATTGAATTCCCTTAAATCAATTTAACCTTTACTTCTTCATAAACCTATTTCTAGGTTCAAATAATAATTCAAATCCAATTCACAGTTTAAAGATTATTACTAGGATAATATTATCCAAATTATTTTTAAACACCCATACATTTCAAAGTTACAGATCTCAAACCCATTTTGAGATCACACAAACTCCCAATTAAATTAACCATTTAACTTTCCAAGTTAATCCCAATTTCATGTTGAAATTTCCAAATCAGGTTGTCCATTCAAACTTATTTAACTTCCTCTAAGTTAAATTCAATTTAAATCCCGTTAACCCTACCCAAATTTGAATTCCCATTTCAAATTTAAACTTCACATTAATAATCTTTCCTCTTATTAAGTTCAAAAACTTATCACTTTAGGTATCACATCTCATTCCAAATTTAAAACTCAACACTTAGAGTTTATCTCAAACCATCTTTGATATTATGTATATTCCTCAGATAAACATATTATTTCCTTTACACGCCAAGTTATCTTTAAATTTTAAACCAACTTTTGTTATTAATTCAAAACAAATTCCTTTAAATTTTCAAACAATTCTATTTGAAACAGGACCCTTTATTCAAATACATTAAATAACATTATTTATTATTTCTTTACCACTTTGAAACAAATTTCAAATTTCTGAACCTAGATTTAAAACTTCACAATTTAGATCATCTTCAGTTTCAATTTATAAGTCATACTTACCCAAATGTTTTACTTCCCTAAAACATTTCATTTTGCTTAATCATTAATACATATTTTATTATTAAACACAACAATCATTTAGGATAATAACCAAGATTATCATATCTGCAAACCATTTATTATCATCTTATTTTGAAACTCTTTCCCAAATTCAAGATTTTAATTTTGGTTCGAATCCATTTCAAACTTATCTTTATTTAATTTTAATTTGGTTGTATTTCTATTACCACTTAGTTTAATTCCAATAATTTAACAACCAATTACCTTTATATTATAAAGAAATATTGCTTTATATATCAAGATATATATTCTTATATAAAACCATTTAAAATCTTTATATAAGAAAATGACAAGTGCGCTCTCATACACACACACACACTCAACTCATTCTAGGGTACCATTGACCCTATCCTTAATGAGTAATCCCACCAGAGCTAAGGTTCTCACTTACCTTCAGCTCTGATACCAAATGTAACGACCCAAAATTTTCGATCCCGAAAACTCTAGATAGCTAGGAAAGAAGAAAAGAGATAGAAGAAGAAGTAACAGAAAACCAAACTCAGAATCTCACATTCGCAGCAGATAAAATATAATATCAAATAATATCAGTTATACAAAGGAAAACTGTACTTGTCAAATTACACTTTAATACGTCAGAGTTACAACATATACACAAACACTGGACAAATAAAATCAACTTGTCCTAGATAATTCATAATCTCTCACAGCGGGAGCACTCCATACGTTCCTGCCATCCAGCCCATCTCTTGAGCTCCAGAACGTCCTTACCTGAAAAGCTATAATACTCGGTCTGACCCGAGCATTACATTAAAGTAACACCCGGGTAAGGCAAGAAACCAGCGTGGGTAAACTCATCTAACATGAAATTCCAATGCATAGAACTTATTTAAAACCCGGGGTAATTCGTATCAATTTACAAATTCACAATTTGTTATAGACATCACTTATTTCACACATCAATTTTCTAAGTACCAAACTTAGATTAAATGGTCCAATTCACTCAAATCATTTCATTCCAGCCTATTGATTTCACATATCAATCTATATAAAACATTCGAAGTAGTTTCGGGTATTTTCTAATGCCCGACCCCGGTCTCTTCGAGTCTCATGTCATCCTAACCCAAGTTATCCAAATGAAATACACTTCAAACTTTAGATACAGGATGTCACTTTACACAACAATTCATCATTGATAGATAACCACAGTATCTTGTCCGCCCAAACATATGATACCACAAAACATTTCATATCAGAGATATCAACTCATTCAAGGCATCCAATACCATTCAATCATCCATAAGCAAAGCTTGATCACTTCCAAAATTAATTTAATTAATTCTAATTAAATTAATAATCTCAATCATTTAGATTCCTTCACTTAACATTAATTAATTTCCAATCAATTAATTAATCATCCCTTAATTATCCATCTTAATTAATCACCCTGGATTAATTATCCTTCAATTACATTCAAGCAATTATCTTTAATTAATTACACGAATTAATTATTCTTAACCAAATACAGTAATTAACCTTTAATTATTTCACAAATTAACTTTAATTAATTACATTAATCCTTAATTACTTATATTAATTAATTACTCATAAATCACTTATCATTGATTAATTAATCTTAATTAACCAACCTTTAATTACATCATTAATTATATAAATTAATGATTCCTAATTACATTTTTAATTATCCTAATTTAAATTAATTACATTAAGTAATTAATTATTAAAAACTACAAATATTAATCACTCTTGATTAATCTCAACCAGTAATTAACTACCCTTTAATTAATTCATTAAATAAATTAATTACTCCTTAAATAATTATCTTAATTAATCCCTTGATTAATTACAAAAGTAATTATACCCAAATTACTTCTATTAACAAATCATCATTCAACTGATTACATCTAGAAATTATTTATTAATTACTTCCCTAAGTAATTATATTTTATCAATTACATTAAGTAATTACCTATCAAACCACCCAATGATTATTCTAAATTAATTAAACTTAATTAATTAACTTAAACCTTAATTAATTAATTCAAACCCTTAATTACTAAATTAATTAACCCAAATCATTAACTAATTGAATTAATTAATTATCCATTTTAATTACCCTACTAATTTAATGAATCACAAATCATTAAGCCCTTATTAACTTTAAAATGAAAACATTTTTCTTACTTATGATTTAATTATCATTCACAACACATTTGAAAACATTTAACTTTCAAATTTACTTTCAAATTTCATTTCAAATATAAAATTTAAAATGAAAAAACCATTTACAAACTTTTAAAATCATATGTTAAAGACACACTCATCTCATAAAGGAACTTAAAGAATTTAAACTAAATTTGCTTTTAAATTCTAACCATTGAAAATACACTTTAAACAATTAAAGTTGTTAAAACAATTTGATTTATAAAACTTAATTTAAATTTTAAAACTAGGATACAAACTCAGTTTTGAATCCATACTTTAAATTGGGTTTTAAAATCTATTTTAAAACTTGCTTTCAAATTTAAAATCAAATTTAAAATTTTAAAACAGACAGGTTTCTAAAGAAACCTGTAACCACCCTTATACCCCAGCCCTCTTTTATTTGCTTTGAGTAACCTTAATTGCTTCGAGCAATTACTCGAATTACTCGAGATAAACTCGAGACCAAAAAAACACTGCAACACCCCAACCTTCGCCAGACACAACCACTACACCGTGCATATGCACGGTGGCTCCGACCCTCTCCGGTCATCATCGATGGTCTCATCACATCAGCGAACAACATCGCAACCCATCACGATCATCAGATCGCGACCATCAACTCGAAATCAAATTCGAGTGTGCTATCCATAATCTGGAACCAAAATGAAACCTGAAACCACCACGTCAACTCATCTCCGACCATCGTAGGCTTTGAAACTCCGTCCAAACCCTCGTCAACAACCAAACTTACATCTCCTCAAGTATTATAGCACTCGATCATCCAGAGGGACAATACCGATCAAAATTCCAAAGCACACCAAAACTAGGTTTTCAAACCCAATCGACTAACCACCATCGCCACGGTCATCTATACACCCATCCAATATTTTTCCTCCACTCACTGATCATTCTACCATCACCAGAAGAAACCCGGATGTAACAACCCGCAAATTTAGCCGGTTTTAATAACGTTATTAACTGAAATTTTATGGAATACGATAAAATTTAGAAATATAAATTTGATATTTGGAATGCGTCTAGTTAAATATAGCAACTAGTAAATTTTCGTCCGAAAATATGAAGTTTATTTTCATGCGTAAATTTATTTCAATTTAATCAGTTAAAAATCGATTAAAATAAAACGTTTTCGAAACCTAAATATTTTTACATAGAAAAATTCTAAATCATCTTCTGAGCAAGACGTTATTTTTTGTTTTTTCAAATTCAGACTTCTTTAGCTCCGTCGATCTTATTTTTCTGCATTTTTCTTGCATTTTCCGTTAGTAGAAAATTCAAATTTTTATAATTCAATCGTACCATTAATATCTGTATACCATTTTGATCATCTCGTCATGCTGACCTCTACGGTATATTCATTCGTGCGTTTCGGAGTCCGATACGCGGCGGAATCTGTGTAAACGGTAACTGTATCGGTACCCGTATTGACACCTTTTCAGTTCCAATGTCCATTCATATATCCACCGTTTAATCTAACGTGCATTAACCTCTTTATATAATTAAATTCGTGACTTTTTTTTCCAGCTGTTAAATTACTAAAACTTTGCACCTATTTACTTTTGTTTCCATTCGTTCATATTCAATTTCAGTTCTTGGTAAAGAAAATATCAATGGGCTCTGTCACCTTCCATTTCTCCCTTCAGATCACCTTCTACCTCTTCATCTCCATCCCCATCTATACAAACATTATCAACTAACAAATTACTTCCTCTACAATTTTATTTTATTACAACCTGATGTTTGCCACCAAACCCCATCACCCTCTCAAACGCAAGCAACACACCTCCTCCCTTATTTCTTTTCCACAAACCATCAGCCGCGTGTGATTCCTCTGCCCACTTCTACCACCGAACTCACGCCGTCCTCCTTCCGTCATATCACCAACAGCAGTAGCCGCCATGTAAGCCGATCCCCAAATGCCACGTCCCTTCCGCTGCCCTCCACGCGGCCTCTCGCTTGAGACCATTGAGCACCACCGACCAACCTTGAATGCAGCCCCACCTCCCACGCCCGGACCTCTGTCTGCCGTGGTTCTTCCCGCCACAGCACACGACCAAACTCTTCACGCATAGCAGCCCCGGCCTTGAAACCCTCAGCCACCAGCCTTCCACTCTTCCTCTCCCATCTCTGCACGTCTGTCCGCCTGACCAACCTGAGCTTCCACCTCAACTTCATCAATTCTTCCTGCCCATGGCTACTCGAACTCATTCATATGGCCATAAGGTATTCATATATATTGCTTGAAAATCCATGCGGCATATCTTTATTTGCATAAGGCCTTCAGAGTATTGAAGTTCTGTTATATGTATAGTGTAAATTTTGTTTGCTGTATGTATAAAATTATTTTATATACACAGGTTATTGTTTTGGTACACGTAAGTATGCATGGTGGAAATTTATATATGAGTATATGAAGGTAGTGTTTCAGTTATGATTTATATATGTTTTAATTAATGTAAATAGTGTGTATTATCTGCTAGATCTAAAAGTTTATAAACTATGTATGGTCTTGTATATGCGTACAACTTATATTTGTATTATAGTATCTGTGTGTAACAATTTTTTTGATATGTATAGAAATTTTAATTGTGCCAGTCATAATTGTGTTGTTTATAAGTATAAGATTTTATGGATTTGTATCTATATAATAAGTATACATAGGCATTACTTATAATTAGTGTATAAGTGTATGTACATATGTGCGTTTAGAGTATTAATATATACGTATATAAACATTATGTCCAGATTTTAAATTTATTAGTAAAGTTTTTATAATCGGGTTTATACTTGCATATATATGAGTTGCAGGTTTGTTTATAGTTGTAATTATGAATATTTACACGTTCTATTTCTATGATCCACCTGGAAAGTTTACACACTATATATGCATAGACATATATATATATATTGTAGGTTAATAATATGATATGTGTAACATAATAGAAGTATAAGTTATATATTTAGCAGTTATACAAATATATTTGAATAACAGCTATATTTTCGAATGGCTATTGTTGCATTACTTTAAACTATATTTTATAACGTGGGAAATATTTGACAATTTTATATATATAAGTTTTATGTTTTGTACATGAGTTGTTTTTCACATATATATTGTATATATATAAGTATAATCTAGTCTGGGTTATGTATACATGTATATCTGTTATTATATGTTAAGTATATATATATATATATTAGTTATATGTGTATGGGATATCATATGTGAGCGTCCAGTTTAGTATAAGGTCTGATATATATTTTGTTAATATAATGGTCTATTGTCTGTTGTAACAGACTTCTAGTTTAAAAGAAATATTACATATAGTTTTACAGTATATGTTGCATTTGGGCTGTCTTGTTTATGGATATATATTATTTTAATATTTGTTTTAATTGAAATATTGATTTAATGTAATAATCGTATTAATAATAGTATATATATGCATATCTTATTCCAATTATATCAAACTGATTCTGATTCGTTCTCGTCGATTCTATTTATCAGCGATATCAGTCAAATTCGTGCTAATCTTGATTTGCTTTGGAATTCGCAGCTCACTTCTTTGTCAATTCTCTCTAGCCTTGGAAGGTGAGCATTCACTCATCATTAATGTTCTTTTATTTATTAAATTTGATTTTAATTGAAATGACAATTGAAATATGCTGCTGTTATTTATTGCACTGTTATTTATGTATCAGTTCACCTTTGACATCTGATCCATTACCTGTTAATTATACGATGACAATCCCGTTTGGTTGATAATTGATTGATTGTTTGTTGTTTATATTGGATGTTAAATTGTAATGTATAACTGATAAATATTATGCAATTGAATTTGTTGTAGGATAGTTAAAAATTTAAATCGACATATGTGTTGAATTTGAATAACATGACGCCCTTAAATGTTTAATTATTTGACACGTAGAAATGGTTAATTACCCTTGAACCATTTGAATTTATGTTGTATTAATTAATGAAGTATGAATTTGAATAATTGATGTCAAGTGAAGAACCGTATAAATATTAGCGTAATAATCTTTAATCTACATGAAATGATAGTATAGATTCTAGAAATAATTATATTAATTTGCACAAACAACAATGTAAATTAATACGATTATTTCGAGATTATTTGAATTAATGATTGAATTGTTATTGATTGTTGTTATTGCTTGTTTATTTACTTTGACACCATCCCAGTTATCTCACTGCAAGTTCCCTTTGTTATGCTTTGATTTTTGAATTGAATTGAAATCGGGTTAAAATGATAAATACCCAAATGAATTTGACTTAGGATAGAGAACTAAATAACCGATTGGTCAAAATTTGATTTAAAAACAAAATAAAGTTTTTATTTGAATAAAGAATAAGTTTTCGAAATGAACTTAGAATTTGAAATTTCAATGAAAGAAATAATGTTAATATTTAATAAGCTGAAACAAAATATTAATATAGTAGTTATTGAAAGAACGTTGTTTTAAAATAAATTATTTGACAATAAATTTGGAATTATTCATTGAAATAAGCTTGAAATGATTTGATAACTAAGTTTGAATTTATAATTAAGTTTGAAATTATTAAGTTTGAAATTATTTAATAATTAAGTTTTGAAATTATTTAATAATTAAGTCTTGAGATTATTGAATAATTAAGTTTGGAATTATCTAATAATTAAGACTGGAATTATTTAATAATTGAGTTTTGGATTCATTTAATAATTAAATTTTGTATTATTAATTAAGTTTTGAAATTATTTAATAATTAAATAAAATTGATTTATTTTGATAATTAAATAAAAATTTGAATTCTTTGATAAGAAAATTGAACTTTTGAATAGGTGAATTTGAACTTTGTTAATAAATGAAATTGGGTTTCTTTGTTAATTAAGCTTTGGAAAATTTAAGTAAGTTAATAAGTGAAATTGAACTTCTTGAATATGTGAAATTGAGTTTCTTTATCAATTGAGTTTTGAGATTTGTAACTAAGTAAATAAATAAAGGAAACTGAATATCCTTAACAAGAAATAAAACGTGATTTATTGGAATAAGTGTAAGTCTTGTAAGTAAAGAACTTGATTGACGAATCTAATGTAATTCAATTTTGAAGTTTTGATACAATAGAGTTGAACTTGAATAATTGATTAAATAAATTGGAAATTTAATAGAAATTCGTTTTGAATGATAAATTACTTAACGAATATTGAATGAAATCGATCTATGAATTTAAATTGATTTGAGTGTAAATTTAAATTAATTTAAATCATTTCGGAATGAAACTTATATACGAACTTGGATCAATATTGAATTATTTAAATAAAAATTAAAATCGAATTATAAGATTTTGAAACAGTAAGTTGAAGTTTTGAAATGTAAATTATGGAAACTGTTTTAGAAAGACAAATGAAATGTAGATTTACAAATTCTAATTGAAATTGAATTTGATTTGGTTTTGAAATTTATTAAATGACCAATCGGTGAAATAATTACGAAAGTTATTAAAGAAACCGAAATCGGTTATGGACATACTCTCTGTCTAAGCCGAAAACCACTTTAATAATTATACGCAAAGTGTGATCCAGAATGAAGTGGTTGGAATGATGTACGTGATGACTGAAGAAAGAGAACGATAATGGATAGCCTTGACACTTGTGTCAAATTGGAAATGACTAAAATAGGAGCCGTGTCGGGCCGAATGAGGTTAGCCACCTCGAGCGAACACACTTCTTCTTAAACTACTCATTACTTGTTATTGATTGGTGCATCCTTGTAATTTTGGGAGTGTTGTTTCGCGGTGTCGCGATCGCTGCGGCCATGCGTTCTCACCAGTCCGGATCAGGAAAATGGTAGTTTCACTACTTTGGGTATTGCATCATGTGCCTTGTCATACTTGTATCCCTATATACGCGACCACTACGAATTTGTTTTGTGTTATACCTATGGAGTACTCTCTGATATCCCACTAGTTTACGGTGGAGTTATAGTGCTGTATAGACTATAACGCTTATATAAAAATGTGTTAAGGGAGATAATGGCAACGCCTTAACACTGTTTTGATACTTTATATTACTGATAGAAATTATCTATTTAGCGTATACTACTACATAGTAGATAGTTTAACGGATCCTTAGAGGATGGTTATTCCAATGTCCTTTGAGTTACTTGAATTTCAGTTGTTATTTCACTTGAGTTGGATTTATTGATATAAGAATTTTAATCCTGACTCGAATGTTTGTGTTTTGCTTTACGCTCGGGTCAGACTGAGTGTACCAGTATTCGAGACTCACCTTGGAGCTGGAGCTTCGCTTGGAGATCCAGCTATCTATCTATGTAACAACCCGCATATTTGTTGATTTTATATTTAAATATTTTATTTAAATATTTTGTCGTTAATCGGATATTGGTCCGAAAAGCTACTTTCTGCAAACGGTCAAATTAGGACTCGAGACCACTTTCATTGAGTTCGAAATGCCGTTTACAACCTTTTTAAGTATAAACATTGATAGGTTTGGAGTTAATGGAATTTCACTTACTTTTCCCGCTTTGGACTTTGGGTTCGATTAGCCATTATAACTCAAACCCACTTCTCTCCTTCTCCTCACTCTTCATAAATTCCTATCAAACACAAACTTTAACATTAATAGTGAGTGGAAAGGGAAATAAGAAACTCCAAGCCTAGGTTTCAACTCCAACTCCATCATTCAACTCCAAATTCAAGGAAAAGCATTGGATTCAAACTTGTAGTTGCTTCTCCATTCACCTTCAAGCTTTACCTTCATAATTTGGTGAAAAGGTGAGATTTTTATCTCACAATTCTTACCTATAACTATCTTGGACTGTTGGGAATGATTCTCTATCACGTTTGCATGCACATTTGCATTTGGTTTGAATCGAATTGGCGAAAAACTCCAATTTTTAGTGTTTTTGGTGAAATTCTGCACTTAGGTCATTCTGCCTATGCTAGGTCGTTCGCGTGGAAAAGTCTCGACCTCAAAATAGCTCGTTCCCGACCTTAAAATGGCCTACAACGTTAGGTCGCTCGGCACTCGGAATTAGGTCGTCGGTCGTTTGGTTTTAGGTCGCTAGGTCGTTGGGCTTTAGGTCGTAGGTCCCTGGTTGAGTTAGGTCGCTCGGATTTGTATGCGGCGTTAGGTCGTTCGAGCCCCTAGGTCGCTAGGTCGCGACACTTTAGGTCGCATGACCTAGTAACTTTAGGTCGTTGGACCTTTGTACTGTTAGGTTGCGTGTCCAGCTGGGTCACGCGCAACCACAAGGTCGTTCGCGTTGTAACTCGATCGGCCTTATATTGTTAGGTCGCTTGACCATTTACCCCGTTAGGTCGTAGGTCGCTGGTTGAGTTAGGTCGCTCGCCCCTTTTATTTCGATAGGTCGCTAGGTCGCGGCGTCTTTAGGTCGCTTGACCCGATGTCACCTTAGGTCGCTTGACCTTATTAACTTTAGGTCGTATGACCACTTAGGTCGCACGAGCATTTTCCCTAGGTCGTTAGGCCTTATTTCTATGATAGGTCGCTTGCCCCTTGCTTCCTTAGGTCGTTCGAGTGTTAGGTCGCTCGGCCTTGGTTCCCTTAACTCGCGAACATCTCTAGGTCGCAACCACTAGGTCGCTTGACCCCATAGACCCCTAGGTCGCAACCATTAGGTCGGTCGATCCTATCCTCCCTTAGGTCTTCACTAGGTCGTACCATTTTGGACGGGGCGCTGCTCCCTGGACCCCCGCGACCTGACCGGGCAAGTCGAACCCCGTAGCAGGGGCGTTGCCCCCGCACCCCCACCTTGGGGGATTTCCACCCCCCTGGACCCCCCCTCCGTAGCGGATCTTATCTGAAAAACATTCAACAGAACTTGCTTTGTTGAGATGCTGAGTTGACCATCCTTCGAGACAAACTATCTTGGGCTTCTCGGTCGATTTTATAGTATCACGGCCTTGCTAAGAAGGCGGGATAACAACTTTAGGAATACGAATGTAACGACCCCACTTCCTACTCCCAGGAAGTAGCATCGTTAATAAGAAAGAAAAGGGTGAGAAAATAGAAAAGATAGAGAAGAAAGAACAACAACATCAGAATCTCACAGCGGAACGAATAAAATATATTAATTACATAAGTATTTACATAATATATACATCAATCAGAGCTATACAAATAATACATCACATACTAGACAGTTATAAACACCTGTCAAGTTAATACAACTCAATACACAATACATCACAGAGATACCACACAGCGGAACTAAATATATCTAAAACGCTGAAGCCTCCTGCTCCATTGCTCCTCCAGACTTCGTCAAAGCTAAACCTGAATCCCTTGGCTACCCGTAAAAATTTGGGTACCCGAGAGTTTATGAAAAACAAAATAAACTTCGGGTCAGACATGGGTCTGGTATGAGTAACAGGTTAAAGTTGCTTAATTTTGAAAAATCCTTTAAAAACAAAAGGTATCACGTAAGACTTCCCACACATAAACATGGAAAAGTTTTTACCTTACGCTAACCAAAACATTTTATAGGAAATTCTGTGATATTATAATAGGTCTAGGGTTTTCAAGTAAATAGAAAATAGCCGAAATTGTTACATGATTAAATTCCAGCTACTAGCCACAAAAGTGGATAATACAATCAAAACCGTTGGCACTTATTGGATTTTGGATTCCATACAATGGCAGGGCTACTGGGGTACCGCCCGTCACAGTACGGGGCCTAGATCACCGTACCGAGGATTACTCCCTTCATCCCCTGCAACACAAGGCCGGAACCATTCCTTACTGAACAGTCCCGAACAAGATACACCCCGCAGTTGGCTGCAGACCAACCGCCCACTAAGCCGAATAAAAAGGAACATCTAGACAGGGGAATATCCTTGTCCTGCTTGGGCATGACCCACCTAACCTTGCTGCACCTCCCCTGTTTTAGCCATTCCCGGTTGATGAGGCTTGAGGTTACGATTACCTTTATAGGACATATTTCTTAGAATGCTCATCGTCCGCCTGACGATGTGTTGAAAGCATTCAATCCATACAAGTTCGTTCCAGGTTCGAACGAAACCGAAGGCATTATCTCGTTACACTCATTTTGGAATCACCCTCAGAGTTAACGACGATAACCCTTGCATTCTGATCCTTCATCTTCACTTCAGATTCACGACCTAACGATAATTTGGAAACGATGTGGTTTTCGGATATTCCTAATGCGGAAAACCCGATCCCGGTCTCATCGAAATCCAAAGCGTGTCTTTTAAGGCCAAGTTGTCTATTTAGTCTTAACAGTGAATTCAATATCATCAATATGCACAGATAGACAATTCACATCTCATAATAGATAATACATCATCATCATAAACAGATAATTAATATTATCATCCAAACAGATAATTAAACATTATCATACTTAAAACATACATCCATATCACATAGACATCATCCAACTCATTTCTGAGATCACAATCAAACAATGAAATATCAATATCATCCATAAGCATGATTTATGAATCACAATCTATAATTAATTTAAAATGAATTAAATTAACTACTTCTATCTTTAATTAATTTAAAGTAAATTAAATTAATTTCTCATTCTACAAATCATGCTCTCACAATCATTAATTAATTATTCTCTAATTACAAGAATAATTTAGTCTTTAATTAATTCTCAATTGAATTATTCTAAATCATTTATAACAATTAACATTTAATTACTTACCCATTAATTATTCCTTAATTTACAATTCTTAATTACATCATTAATTATATTAATTAATGATCTTCAATTTATATTTAATTACTTATCTAAAATAATTGAGTGATTAATCTTTACTTAAACACAATTATTAATCACCCCTTGATTAATAACAAACCAGTAATTAACTACTCATAATTACTTATTAACAAATTAATCATTCCATGATTAATTAATTCCATAAATTAATCCTTTGATTAATTATAAAAGAAATTACTCAAATTACTTTACTTACAAATCATCTTGTATGAATTTCATCAAGTAATTTTCATCTAATTACTATTCTGAGTAATTATGCTCCATTAATTACATCAAGTAATTACACATATCAAATCATTAAATGATTTCTTAATTTAATTAATTAATTCACTTAATTTAAATCTTATTATCCATTACTTATATATTCAAATTAATCATCTTGATTTACATATCTTTTACTGTATTCCAGAAGTTTCCCTAATTAATTTACAGAAATTAAACTTGAATAAATCTATTAATTTACATTTATATCGATTTATTTCCATTTAATTATCTCGTTGATTTATTATTCTCAAATAAATCAATCCTAATTCCATCATTAATTATTAATTAACGATTTCTAATTACATTTCATTTGTTAATTATATTAAGAAAACAAATCTTCAGATTAAAAATATTAATCCTCTTGATTAATAACAAACAGTAATTAATTATCCATAATTAATTACTTCTCAATAACACTCTAAATTAATCCCATGATTAATTTTAAGTAATTATATTTCAATTACTTCCATTAACAACATCACCCAATTAATTACATCCCGTAATTATCCTTCAATTACTTCTCTAAGTAATTCAATTCCAAAATATCAGTCAATTAAACTAAATAAATTAACTCAAATTAATTTACACAATTTATAAGTAATTAATTTCTTAATTACTTCTCAATAAATAATTTTTATTTAAACTATTGAATTAATTAATCTAATTAATTTATTACACAATCAATCATATTAATTAATTATAACATCATTTGGTTAATGAACTTCATTAATAATTATTTAATTATTTCCTTCTAACATAATCAACTTATATTAATTATAATTAATTATAAGTTAATTAACCATTATTAATTTAAAAATCTAATCTATAGTTCTAAATCACATATTAGTTAATTAATTCATTAATTAACTTTAATTACTACATTTAAACTATTAATTACTAAATTAACTAATATCCATCATTAAGTATTCTTGCCTAATTAACTTAAAGATCAAAACATATAAAATTCCAAAACTTCATGAATTAAAGTAAATTGTTCTTATATATGATTTAATTTCTCGCTACCAATATGTTTAAACATTTATTTCAATAAATTTCAATTTTTATCTTAATAAAAATTGTACACTAATTTATTTTCAAAACTCCTTTTTAAACTTACATATTTAATTACACTTAAACTTATATGAATAAATTTAAATTATAAAACTTTATTTTAGTTCCAAATCTAGCTTTTCATAACTAAGTCCTGATTTCTTTGGAGTTAACTTGTCTAAATACTTTCTTAACATTCTATATTTCATTTTTAAATTTAACTCCTTTTTGAATACACTTGAACATTTAGTACTTTTAAATTATTAAAGTAATTTAAATTATAGAACTTTATTATTCCCAACTTTATTTTCAAATCTAACTTAAAGTCACCATTTAAACTTGTTTTAAAACTAAGTTTAATCTTTGATCTTAAATTTTAAAACAAAAAAAAATTAAAAACTGTCAAAACCTGTAACAGTTTTAAAATTGAAAAACAACAGCCGAGCCCCCTGTTGTTTACTTCGAGTAAACGTGAGAAGTTCCCCGAGTAAAAACGTAACCCGCTTCGAGTTTCTTTCCAGGCGCACGTGAGAAATTGAAACGAGAAACAAAACCTGGAAAAATACTTCACCACCTCCCCTCCCAACCTGTCAACGGCACGCGCACAAAGCCACGACCACCGGAGGCCACCAAACTCCGGCTACCACTTCGACCATCATCCCTTCACCTCCCTTAAAAACGGCGTCGCACTCGAACGCCTAGATTGGCTGAGGCGATCAAATCTTCAAGCACAGTGAAACTTAGGTTTAAAAACATGAAAACCACGCCGACGCTCCCATAACCCAATTCGCCGCCATCCCACATTTTTCCCAGCTCCACGGCAACCTCCTCCACCCCTTGTCAGAGACTCGACCATCACCAACCAGTGGATCACCAGTACTTCCAAAACAAAGAAAAACAAGCAAACGCTAACTGCTCGTCCACCTTACATTTAAAAATTATGATTTTTGTTTTAAAAACCATGTTTAAGTATATAGATTCAATTTACATACCTAAATTCTTAATTCGTAAGGTTTAAATTTTGACATATATAAAGATATACTCACTGTTTCTTGATTTCCTGAGCTAAATAAAAATTGGTTGGACTCTAAATAAATTTTAATCTCAAGTATGTGATATAACAAACACTTCTTGATTTAACTCTAAGTCCATATGGTAAATAAAACGAGAAAGAAAGGTTTTTGGAATCAAGGTCTGTCTATTTTTTTTTTAAACTGAGACAGAGAGCAAATGAATCCACAGCTTGCACACATGCTTCCAGTTTCCACAAATACAGATAATTATACATGCATAAACAACATATCATAGAGATACTTTAAATGCTTAAAGAAAGAAATGTTACTCACCAGATATATGAAAGAACAGAGGCACTTTTGATAATGAAACAACCTGTAGTTAAAGTGTTGAATGCCTGTAACTCTCCTTTTTGCTTTCTGTATTTTGTTTATTTTTTTTTTATTTTTTTCCTTCTTTTGCAGTTCAAATGAGCTAAGGGTAAGAAATGATGTAAACAAACATTTATAACTTTGAATGCATAATGTCTTCTGAAACAAGCTTCAGCTTGGCATAATATCTTGCTATATTATTATATTATTATTATTTTTTCTAAAACCTGAGATGCTTTGAGTATTTCGGCTAGAAGATTTTTTTTTCCAGATATAAAGGTGGCTAATAAATGTTTATGTCTTTACTTATGTTAACACAATCCATATGTACTGACACAAATGTTTGTATAAAGATACTGCAGCTTTGTTGTACTAATATGTTTTCATTCATTTCATACTTGCAGATCTCTGTTTGAACATATTTATGTTAATACATAAACAGAATGTTAGCTGTAAAATTTTGGGCTTGTACTAAATATATTCATAATGATTTATACTTATTATGCTTTGTTATCCAATTGTTGTACAAGAGTTTATGTTACTGTCTTTACTTTGTTTTATTCTTGCTTTCCAGATACATTCAACTGATATGAAGATAAGTTAATATATACTTACATTTGCAGTTTATAACATCATGATGTTTGTACAACAAAACAGAGATATTTTAGATTAGGGGCTGAAATGAATACTTTGTGTACTAAAAAGATTTTACATTAATTACTTTTTGTTTGCTTGCTTAAGGATATATAATACTATCTTCCTACACAAGCTTCATATATATATGCAGTTTGTTTTTTTAATAGTTTACTGTCATGTGTTCATTCAAATTGGCCTGCACACATATATCTTAATATCTTCATTTTGTTTTATTTCATTTGGCCTGCACCTATATTTGATTTGCTTGTACTTAGCTATTTATGTGTTATGCATAAATATGTTACTTATCTTATATTTTATTTCCTTTTGAAAACTCAGCCTGCACATATTCAACCAAATTTGTATAATCATATAATGGCCTGCATATTTATCTAGATGCTTTAAACATATACTTATATGTATATACTGCAGTTCATATGTGATAGTTTACAAACTTAAAAACTTATTTGTTTTCTAGTTTATTTGTTGTCCTGTTATATTTTAAAATGCATATGAATGTTGTTATGTTCTTTTAATTTAACTAATGTACTAACTTATATCTCTTTTCCAATTTATCTTGTATCCCTATATATATACATATACATTCTTACTTATTTATATTATAAAACACATGATAAATTTGAAATGATAAATAGAATAAATTATCTTTTTATTATAAGCTACATATTTATTAATGTTTGTTAATGTATTGATTGACAAAATTATATGAAAACTCATATATCATTTTAAATTCATATTTTAAATCAAACCCTACTAAAAAGAAAAGTAAACAAATCTTTTTGTTAATAATTCTAAATTTAAACTTAAGTTAAAATGAGTCTTGAACTATTTAAAGATTTACTTATGTATTTAAAACCTTATATTTATTTAGCTTTGAAAAGTTTATATTAAATAAAACATAATTTCTAATTCACTAAAATATATACATTAGTATTTAAACATATTTTATTTATTAAATTTTAAAACAAATTCATCTATTTACAATGTATACAAATATATACATATATAAATAGAAAACAAACAATTAATTTCTAACAGATAAAATTTACCAGTTAGATATTTATTAAAAGAAAAGTATCAATTCAGATTTAATTAACAAAAGTATATCAAATCAATTTAATATTTAATGCAGATTATAAAATTGATAATGCTAGAAAATTCCGGGTCGTCACAATGAAGGTTTCAATACTAGTAGTAAATATCAAAACTCTTTCATCAAAACAATTTTAACCCTATTTTACTACAAAGCTTTTTCCTTAAACCGTTTTCCAATCTATTAGTATATACAAACCTTTACCTCACTCGTATGAGAAATCTAATTAAATGACTTAGTAAAACAAGTGGTATGAAACGCTTGCGTTTACTTCTTTGGTTAATTCGTGGACTTGTGCGATTGAATCTTTTGTGACAATTTTCTAGTGAACATCTACAGTTTGTTCGTAAATATTTGAGTTAAGCAAGTAGTTATGGGACATGAAGCTAAACTTTTATATTTAATAACTTAGTGTAATTGACACTTCTTGATGATCATTACGATCATTTTTGTGTTTTAGACTAGCAACTGTGCGATGTCTCTTTGTTTGCGAGGGAGACTAGACCCCGCTCTTGTGATGTTTCGCCATCGCATTTGTGTGATGTTTCGCCATCACATATGTGGGGTAGTGCCCCATGGTCTTCGAGCCATTCGTGTGTCAAAATTAATGGCTTGCAACCATGAGATAGCGTCTCGCTTTGTGTTACACGTGTAGTTGAGTTTTCATGCTCCCATTTTGTGAGTTTTCATGCTCCTATATTGTAATTTCTGGATTTCTTGTGTAGTCTTCTGGAATTTGTGCTTCACCTATTTTCATGACTTTCATTGTTATGATTTTCCAACTTTTATGTTTTGGTGAATTTGTGTGTCATCACCTTTTTAGGTGAATTTGGATCTTTTAGAAGATTCTTTTGATATTGTTTGATCTCTTGATGATCTTCATTTACATGCTTATCATAGTATGTCTTTATGGTTTCTATATGTTCTTGCCATATCTATTGTTTTATATCATGTTATCTGATATTTATAGCTAGACTGATCCGTTTATTATTTTCTTATAAATAATACTCGGGTCAGACCGAGATGTTACAGGTGCTTCTGCTTGACTTATCCCCCAGGGATTTGCTACTCTGACTTTTGGCTAACTATTTAGATTAGCAGTTTTTGTTGTATACACTTGAGATATAGACTCATAGTTGTATTCTTTTGTATAGCACGTGTTGCTATTCTTTGTATTATTGTGGATCTTTTTGACCACTACTCTGATGTAGACTTTCATGTGTTAGTTATATACATTCATATCTTCTTCCGCCTTTGTGATATGGATGTCTGTGACTGATTTGTGTTATGCTTATTTCTATGTTTGTTTCCGAAGATTATTTATAGCTACTGTGTGATAAGCAATCACATGGATGGTCGCTCCTCAACAGCCTTATTCTCCGTGCTAGTTGACAGCACTACACCGTAGTGTTCTTGGATAGCGTGGGTATAGAGGTGGGGCGTCACAATCTAGCTTTCAGATATCCAATTGATTTCAGTGATGTATTCTGATATTTTTTTTTACTATTGTATTCGAGACTTCTATTGTAACTTATTAACTCTATTATATATATATATATATATATAGTAGCTTCATAAACTACTATCTTGTGCTTCCGCTGTATATTATTACTCTGTGTCTGCGATTCTGTGATTATTTATTTACTGTATATGTTCAGTTTTGCCAAAAATTTGAATTAACAATTCGGTATTTTGAATTATTCAAGTCCGACATGTGCGGATGCGAATGGTCCAAAATAGCGGGTCTTTACAGTTGGTATCAGAGCTTTGGTAGCTCTAGGAAAAACTTAGCATATAAGGTAAACGTATTTACAGAATAACTCTCATTCGAGTTTCAATCTCTTCCTTTTGACTCAATTCCTTTAAATTTTGGAACGTTCCCTGGGGTTTTAAAATTCATTCGTGTCCCTCACTATTCGTTTTCTTTCAATTCTGGAGCATCCCATAACTCCACTTCGAATGACCCTTATAAGGAATCGGCGGTCTCGCCAATCTTCGAATTATTTGTAAATGAGTGGAACTCCTTTACAATAGGTATTGATTTACCAGAAATTTCTGTATCCTCGGTTTACGATGCTATCTGTTCCCTGCTATACCTGAATTCTATCTCTTGAGATCGAATGTTGATTTACCTCGGAATTCAGCATCGATCTTATTCTTGGGGTTACGGTCGACCCGGTTAAGGTTGCCCGTGAATTAAATAAGTATGTCCATCTCCCAACTTATCTTCTGTTTCGAACTTATTATCGAATCAAAATTCTCTTTGATTTGATTTCCATCAAATTTGAATCTCTATCCTTGTTTGAAATCCATTCTTGTATCGTCGAATGAGGAAATGTATTTGTAAATTAATTTTAAAATGTTTTATATATTGTGTTGTTTGAGTTGTTGATGTTGATTTGGATTTTCTATCGATTCGTCTGATCAACGCTATCGATAGGATTTTTAGAACACTTGAACAAAACAAACTAACACAATATTATTTTCAAATTTGATAAATGGAATAAAATTTTGTATGATTATATTATATATATATATATAAAAAAGTATAAGATTTCTGAAAATAAAATAATTAATGAATTTGTTGTTGAAAAATATATTTGATTTTCATTTATTTTGTAAACCATTGACTATTTCAATATGATAAATAAATGAGATTATGAAAAGAAAAGAAAAACATGGTTTATAAAATTAGAAATTTATATAAAATTAAATCAAGAAGCTGAGAATATCATTTTCGATGAGTTCAAATTTTGGCTTCAAAGTTTAAAATGTATATTATTTATAATATTTTTCGAATAGAAATGGTTTTCAAAGAATTTTAAATAATGAAATTAGTGCTCTTCTCTTTGTCACTGGAAAATAATTTCGGTGATGTCGGCCGCATCATCGACATTCATTTTCGAGTTTCAAAATGGAGAGACCATTCAGTAGCTTCGCTACTCTTTTGTTTGGAAAATAAATTTGATTTGAACTTCTTAAGAATGACTTAATTTATAATATATTATATATAAGTATATGATTATAGATTTTATTTGATATATACATATATATAGTATATGTATCTTTATCTATAAAATGGTTTGAAGTTTACTGGAACTTAATTCTTAAAATTTTGATTTAAGGATGATATTAAATAAAGCCAAAGATTTTGGATAAATATTTAAACTTGAAATAACCGAATGGTAAAATTTTATTTGGATAATGCTCAATTGCATTATATATAACTTACCTGAATGTTCAAAAGTTAATTATGTAATTGAATATTATACAATATAAATGATATCAAAGGAATTTTTAAATAAATTTGAGTAGTTATAATAAATACAAATATACATAATATATATGTGACAAGATATATTAAGTAGAATAAATTGAATAATAATTTGGAATAAAGAAGAATTAAATTTGTCGAATAAAGTATGATTGTAATAAATGACTATTCAAATTTATGATCTTTGAAATTGTTAATTTAAGAAAATTGGATAATATACAATATAAATTGTCTTTATAAATAAAATTTGAGTGTTTATAATAGATGTTATACACTTAATTTGATTATAAAATGATAATAGAGAAATAGAATAATAAGTTAAATGAATAATAGATGTGATTAATAAAATAAAAATTTTGTTTTGAAAGTTAATAAATTAAAATTAAATCAACTTAATGAGGTATCTTGAATTAATGGAATATAAATTGAATTTCATTTGAAAGAAACCTTTTGTACCTAACATCAACAAATGTGAAATCAAATCAATTTAATGAAAATTTTGAATTTAAAAAAAAATTGTTGAATATAAATTTATATAAATTGAATTTTATATGGTTTAAATTAATTATTTACTATGTAATTCAAGTCTATTTTCTTTTGGTTGTCTCTATTCTCCTACTTCCTTCCTTTTCGAGGACGAAAAGTTTTGATTGGGGGAGAGTGTAACAACCCGCAGATTTAACCGGTTTTAATAACGTTATTAACTAAAATTTTATGGAATACGATAAAATTTTGAAATATAAATTTGATATTTGAAATGCTTCTAGTTAAACTTAGCAACTTGTAAATTTTCGTCCGAAAATATGAAGTTTATTTTCGTGCGTAAATTTATTTCAATTTAATCAGTTAAAAATCAATGAACAACAAACGTTTTCTAAACCTAAATATTTTTACATAGAAAAATTATAAATCATCTTCTGAGCAAGAGCCATTTTTCGTTTTTTCACATTCGGACTTCTTTAGCTTCGTCGATCTTATTTTTCTGCGTTTTTCTTGCATTTTCCGTTAGTAGAAAATTCGAATTTTTATAAGTCAATCGTACCACTGATATCTGTATACCGTTTTGATCGTCTCGTCATGTTGACCTCTACAGTATATTCATTTGTGCATTTCGGAGTCCGATACGTGGCGGAATCTGTGTAAACGGTAACCGTATCGGTACCCGTATCGACGCCTTTTCAGTTCCAATGTCCATTCTTATATCCACCATTTAATCTAACGTGCATTAACCTCTTTATATAATTAAACTCGTAACTTTTTTCCAGCTGTTAAATTCCTAAAACTTTGCACCTATTTACTTTTGTTTCCATTCGTTCACATTCAATTTCAGTTCTTGGTAAAGAAAATATCAATGGGCTCTGTCACCCTCCATTTCTCCCTCCAGATCACCTTCTACCTCTTCATCTCCATCCTCATCTGTACAAACATTATCAACTAACAAATCACTTCCTCTACCATTTTATTTTATTACGACCTGATGTTTGCCACCAAACCCCATCACCCTCTCAAACGCAAGCAACACACCTCCTCCCTTATTTCTTTTCCACAAACCATCAGCCGCGTGTGATTCCTCTGCCCACTTCTACCACCGAACCCACGCCGTCCTCCTTCCGTCATATCACCAACAGCAGTAGCTGCCATGCAAGCCGATCCCCAAACGCCACGTCCCTTCCGCTGCCCTCCGCGCGGCCTCTCGCTTGAGACCATTGAGCACCACCGACCAACCTTGAACGCAGCCCCACCTCTTTCAACCTGTCGCACCTCCCACGCCCAGACCTCTGCCTGCCATGGTTCTTCCCGCCACAGCACACGACCAAACTCTTCACGCATAGCAGCCCCGGCCTTGAAACCCTCAGCCACCAGCCTTCCACTCTTCCTCTCCCATCCCCGCACGTCTGTCCGCCTGACCAACCCGAGCTTCCGCCTCAACTTCATCAATTCATCCTGCCCACGGCCACTCGAACCCATTCATATGGCTATAAGGTATTCACATATATTGCTTGAAAATCCATGCGACATATCTTTGTTTGTTCTTTGTTGTTGTCTGCACTGTGTGACATACATCGTCTATATATAATATGTTTAATAGATTATTTGCATAAGGCCTTCAGAGTATTGAAGTTCTGTTATATGTACAGTGTAAATTTTGTTTTCTGTATGTATAAAACTGTTTTATATACTAGTCTATTGTTTTGGTACACGTAAGTATGCATTGGTGGAAATTTATATATGAGTATATGAAGGTAGTGTTTCAGTTATGATTTATATATGTTTTAATTAATGTAAATAGTGTATATTATCTGCTAGATCTAAAAGTTTATAAACTATGTATGGTCTTGTATATGCGTACAGCTTATATTTGTATTATAGTATCTGTGTGTAAATTTTTTTTGATATGTATAGAAATTTTAATTGTGCAAGTCATAATTGTGTTGTTTATAAGTATAAGATTTTATGGGTTTGTACGTATATAATAAGTATACGTAGGCATTACTTATAATTAGTGTATAAGTGTATGTACATATGTGCGTTTAGAGTATTCATATATACGTATATAAATATTATGTCTAGATTTTAATTTTTTTATTAAAGCTTTTATAATCGGGTTTATACTTGCATATATATGAGTTGCAGGTTTGTTTAGAGTTGTAATTATGAATATATTACACGTTCTATTTCTATGATCCAGCTGGAAAGTTTACACACTATATATGCATATACATACACATATATATACATACATATATATATGTATGTATATATTGTAGGTTAATAATATGATACGTGTAACATAATAGAAGTATAAGTTATATATTAGCAGTTATGCAAATATATTTGATTAACAACTATATTTTCGAATGGCTATTGTTGCATTAATTTAAACTATATTTTATAACGTGGGAAATATTTGACAATTATATATATATATATATATATAGGTTTTACGTTTTGTACGTGAGTTGTTTTTTCACATATATATTGTATATATATAAGTATAATCTAGTCTGGGTCATGTATACATGTATATATATTATTACATGTCAAGTACTTAATTTTATTAGTTAAACGTGTATGGGATATCATATGTGAGCATCCAGTTTAGTATAAGGTTTGATATATATTTTGTTAATATAATGGTCTATTATCTGTTGTAACAGACTTTTGGTTTAAAAGAAATATTACATATAGTTTTACAGTATATGTTGCATTTGGGCTGTTTTGTTTATGCATATATATTATTTTAATATTTTTCTTAATTAAAATATTGATTTAATATAACAATCGTATTAATTATAGTATATACGCATATCTTATTCCAATTATATCAAACTGATTCTGATTCTTTCTCATCGATTCTATTTATCAGCGATATCAGTAAAATTCATGTCAATCTTGATTTGCTTTGGAATTCGCAGCTCACTTCTTTGTCAATTCTCTCTAGCCTCGAAAGGTGAGCATTCACTCATGATTAATGTTCTATTATTTATTAAATTTGATTTCAATTGAAATGACAATTGAAATATGACGCTGTTATTTATTGCATTGTTATTTATGTATCAGTTGACCTTTGACATCTGAACCATTACCTGTTAATTATACGATGACAATCCCGTTTTGTTAATAATTGATTGATTGTTTGTTGTTTATATTGGATGTTAAATTGTAATGTATAAGTGATAAATATTATGCAATTGAATTTGTTGTAGGATAGTTAAAAATTTAAATAGACATATGTGTTGAATTTGAATAATATGAACCCCTTAAATGTTTAATTATTTGACACGTAGAAATGGTTAATTACCCTTGAACCATTTGAATTTATGTTGTATTAATTAATGAAGTATGAATTTGAATAATTGATGTCAAGTGAAGAACCGTATAAATATTAGCGTAATAATCTTTAATCTACATGAAATGATCGTGTTGATTCTAGAAATAATTATATTAATTTGCACAAACAACAACGTAAATTAATAAGATTATTTCAGGATTATTTAAATTAATGATTGAATTGTTATTGATTATTGTTATTGCTTGTTTATTTACTTTGACAACATCCTAGTTATCACACTGCAAGTTCCCTTTGTTATGCTTTGATTTTTGAATTGAATTGAAATCGGGTTGAAATGATAAATACCCAAATGAATTTGACTTAGGATAGAGAAATAAATAACCGATTGGTCAAAATTTGATTTAAAAATAAAATAAAGTTTTTATTTGAATAAAAAATAAGTTTTCGAAATGAAGTTGGAATTTGAAATTTCAGTGAAAGAAATAATGTTAATATTTAATAAGCTGAAACAAAATATTAATATAGTAGTTATCGAAAGAACGTTGTTTTAAAATAAATTATTTGACAATAAATTTGGAATTATTCATTGAATTAAGCTTGAAATGATTTGATAATTAAGTTTGAATTTATAATTAAGCTTGAAATTATTTAATAATTAAGTTTTGAAATTATTTAATAATTAAGTCTTGAGATTATTGAATAATTAAGTTTGGAATTATCTAATAATTAAGATTGGAATTATTTAATAATTGAGTTTTGGAATCATTTAATAATTAAATTTTGTATTATTAATTAAGTTTTGAAATTATTTAATAATTAAATAAATCGAACTATTTGATAATTAAATAAAAATTTGAGTTCTTTGATAAGAAAAATTGAACTTTTGAATAGGTGAATTTGAACTTTGTTAATAAATGAAATTGGGTTTCTTTATTAATTAAGCTTTGGAAAATTTAAGTAAGATAATAAGTGAAATTGAACTTCTTGAATATGTGAAATTGAGTTTCTTTATTAATTGAGTTTTGAGATTTGTAACTAAGTAAATAAATAAAGGAAATTGAATTTCCTTAACAAGAAATAAAACGTGATTTTTGGAATAAATGTAAGTCTTGTAAGTAAAGAACTTGATTGACGAATCTAATGTAATTCAATTTTGAAGTTTTGATACAATAGAGTTGAACTTGAATAATTGTTTTAATAAATTGGAAATTTAATAGAAATTCATTTTGAATGATAAATTAACTTAATGAATATTGAATGAAATCGATCTATGAATTTAAATTGATTTGAGTGTAAATTTAAATTAATTTGAATGATTTTGGAATGAAACTTATATATGAACTTGGATCAATATTGAATTGTTTAAATAAAAATTGAAATCGAATTATAAGATTTGGAAACAGTAAGTTGAAGTTTTGAAATGTAAATTACGAAATTGTTTTAGAAAGACAAATGAAATGTAGATTTACAAATTCCAATTGAAATTCAATTTGATTTGGTTTTGAAATTTATTAAATGACCAATCGGTGAAATAATTACGAAAGTTATTAAAGAAACCGGAATCGGTTATGGACATACTCTCTATCTAAGCCAACAACCACTTTAATAACTATACGCGGAGTGTGATCCAGAATGAAGTGGTTGGAATGATGTACGTGATGACTGAAGAAAGAGAACGATAATGGATAGCCTTGACACTTGTGTCAAATTGGAAATGACTAAAACAGAAGCCTGCCGGGCCAAATGGGGTTAGCCACCTCGAGCGAACACACTTCTCCGTAAACTACTCATTACTTGTTATTTATTGGTGCACCCTCGTAATTTTGGGAGTGTTGTTTCGCGGTGTTGCAATCGCTGCGGCGATGCGTTCTCACCAGTCCGGATCAGGCAAACGGTAGTTTCACTACTTTGGGTATTGCCTCATGTGCCTTGTCATACTTGTATCCCTATATACGCGACCACTACGAATTTGTTTTGTGTTATACCTATGGAGTACTTTCTGATATCCCACTAGTTTACGGTGGAGTTACAGTGCTGTATAGTCTGTAACGCTTATATAAAAATGTGTTAAGGAAGATAATGGTAACGCCTTAACACTATTTTGATACTTTATATTACTGATAGACATTATCTATTTAGCGTATACTACTACATAGTAGATAGTTTAATGGATACTTAAAGGACGGTTATTCCAACGTCCTTTGAGTTACTTGTACTTCAGTTCTTATTTCACTTGAGTTGGATTTATTGATATAAGAATGTTAATCCTAACTAAAGTGTTTGTGTTTTTCTTTATGCTTGGGTCAGACTGAGTGTACCAGTATTCGAGACTCACCTTGGAGTTGAGCTTCGCTTGGAGATCCAGCTATCTATCCAGCTTTCAGATATCCAGTTGATTCCACTGATGTATTCTGATATTGTATTTTACTATTGTATTCGAGACTTCTGTTGTAACTTATTAACTCTATTATATATATAGTAGCTTCATGAACTACTATCTTTTGCTTCCACTGCATATTATTACTCTGTGTCTGTGATTCTGTGATTATTTATTTACTGTATATGTAATGATCCTTATTTTTTATGCTAAATTTAAATTGGTAATTAATTTAATTTTTGAATTTAATTGTGAATTAATGGTGAGTTAATTTGAATTATGGGTTGAAATTCAAATAATATTTATTAATAACAATAGTAGTTCGAGATAATATTGGATTTGAAAATAAATATTTTGAATAAATTGGGTTTGAAAGAAAAACTCTATCTTTTAAAATTTATATAGAGATTTGTTTCCAAATATATAACATACATATGTAATATGTATTTTGAAAATATATTTGAATTAAATATGGTAAGTTTCTAAAAATTAACCCAATAAATATGTATAAATATTTATTTATATATATGAATAAATACTTATTTAAAAGTACAATAGTTTGAAATATAAATAGAATTTGATTTAGAATTTAAGAAATTACTCTGTATCTATAACATGAAGATTTGGAAATTATGTTTTGAAATCGATATAAATAAATTCATAGAAAGTAGTTAAAAGGTTAAAAATCAAATGTATACATATCTTTTGGAAAATTTATAAGATTTGAATAAAGTAATTATAAATCTAAATTTAGAATATAATGTATATGTAAAATTGGTTGGTGAATTTATAAAATGAGATTTTAAAGAAATTGTTTCTAATTTTATTTAAACTATGCATTATAATTTAAAAATGAGTTTTGAATATAATTTTAAATTTTTAAAAGGGTTGATTAAGAATTTTTTTTTTTAATAATGAGTAATTGAAATTTTCCTTTGAAAATAAATAAGAAAAACATGATTTATAAATAAATTTACATAAGGGTTTAAAAATGTAAACAAATTTAAGTTTAACAAGGATATAAACACAAATTTTAAATAAATTTCAAGAGAAGGTCTAAAACATAAAATTGTTATTTTTAACAAGTGTTAAGGTAAATAACAAATGTTTACAAATGTAATATGAGGATTAACAAGTGGCAAGATGTTTGTTTTTCTTTTCAAAAGTTCAACATCTTCATGTAATCAAAAAAAAGAAAAAAAATTAAACCTGAAAGCAAAGCAAGAGGATCTGATCAAAATTCAACAAAGCAAAGTATTCTTAAAACAATCATGCAAATCTGAGAATCAAATACTTTCTGAAATCTGGAAATTAAGTTATCTGCATGCAAGAAGTTTTTAAATCTGAAGCAACAAGATCAAAGCAAATGCAAAGTGAAGTCTGCATCCTGGAAAGAATAAAACCAGCTGAAGCTTTAAACAAATTCAAAACTGTAAGTAAAATTGATTCTTTTATTTAAGTAAACAAGTAAATACAACAGGAGATTGAGTAAACTTTTGTATTTTCAAACTTGTGCAGAACTAATCTTCAAAAGAAAATTTAAGAAAAAATATACATGCTTGTTTCTTCCCTGTTTCTTCTCTGTTGCAAACTTCAGGTGAGCAACTTCCTCCTTAAAGCCTAATTTTATTGATACAATGAAATGTTGGTGAGCAAACTCTCTTACATTTGCCTATGTCTTTGATATTATGATCTTTAAATTATGCTATGGATGGTGATATGCATGTTGGTTTTATATATGGGGGTGTTGATATTTGAAGGTATGTCTGGAAACAGGCAAACCTGGCCTGTGTTCATCCCAGTTTTGAAAGCTTATGTGAAAATTTAAATTATTAAAACACAAAAATATTTTTAGCTGTTGTTTGCTGAATGAAAGAATGTTCACATGAGGATAGCATCGGTCATAAAATTATAAATAAGTAAAATTAACAATGATTATTGGAAACTAAAACTTACAGCTAAAAAAAATGCATCTCTGTTATTTAACAGGTTTTATAAACCTGTTCAAGAAAAAAATCCATACCACTCAGAAGAATCAATATCAGATTTGATTTTTTAAGGAAACTGGTTTGTACATGCCAAATTCAAATTTTAAAAATAATTTCAAGATTTTTATTTAAACAAATATTCAGAGAAGAATGAAATTACAGTAATAATCAATGTAAAGTGGAAAATCAAACCAGATTCACATTTCGAATAATGATTTTTGAATATCATTTCAGATTTTTTAATTCATTTAATTTTGAGAAAATATGAGATGAACAGGATTGACATTTTCGTCAATCTCTGGTGATCGCCGCTAATTATAAGGTTGTGTTTTGTATCAAAGATAGTTCAGAGATTGATGAATCTAGGAAAAATACTCGTTTGAATTTTAAGCCATCGAGGGTGGCTGAACGTGGCAAACTAGGGTTCAAGGCTTGTTTTGGGACGATGAAGTTGATGAGGTGATTTCGTCGACTAGGGTGGATTGGACCTCACCGCAAGTGGAGAAATAGAAGCTGGAGACCGAGATTGAAGCTTGGGTCGTGAAGGCATGGATGATCGTGGACGAGATCATCGGAGATGTTGGGTTTTTTCTGAGCGTGTTGGTTCCAGTATTCGATCAGAACTGTTCGATTTTGATTGAGTGATGTTTTTAGGCTTCTAGGTTGTGGAAACTGTCAATGGTGATGTCGTCGATGTGGGGGTGGTGGCGACGTTGACCTGAGAGTCAACGTCAACCTGTACACGTGCACGGGCATTTAACTGGTGTCAGTAGGTTTCATGTTGGGGAAAAGGAAGTTTATTCGAGTTCGAACTCGAAGACGAACTCGAGGAAGAGGTGGAAATATCTCGGGTTTATAACAGGGAGTTCATGTGGATTTTACAACAAGTATAAAAAAAATTAACGTAACAAAAAAAAATCTGGAAGGGGTGACTCGGGGACATGCTTGAGAGGTGTGGAATGTAGCTCGGGTTCTTGGTCATGACTTCTGGGCTTGGGCCAAGTGTATTTGGAGACGTTTAGCTTGGTTGTAAAATAAATGTGTCAAACAAATTTTCAAAAGAAATATTGAAACAAGTTTTAGAAATGAAGATAAAAGAGTGTAGCTTCTCAACTTAAATTGAGTGAGTTTAATTTTCTTGAATGTTTTGAAATAAATTTTAATAGTTTAATTAATAAGTTGATTTATTAAATAAACGGTTTACCTTGAAATAACATTTTAAATCATTAGTTAACTTAAAAGTTTAGGGTTAAATTATATAATAATGATAATTTGTTTTGAAGCATTAATTAATGTGACTTCTTAAAGTAATTACTTAATTAAAAGTAGTTAACTAATGGTTAAAGATGATCAAGTGATTAGGAATGACCTCTTATTTTAATTAATTAAAGATAATTAATTAAGGTCATTAATTAAGGTAATTAATTTAAGAATAATCAATTAATTAAAAATGAATTATAATTAAAGAAAGTAATTAAGGGATGTTTATTAATTAAGAATTTATTTTGTAATTAACTTAAGGTTAATCAATTTTGTAAGTAATTAAGGAACTAATCACTTAATATAATTAATTGAGTTTGATGAGATTAGTTGAATTAATTGATTAAGTTTAATTTATTTAAACACTAGATGATTTGATAATAATTACTTAATGTAATTAATGGATGGTAATTACTTAGTAAAGAAATTAATTAATAATTACTTGATAATGGAAGTAATTAAGAGTAATTATTAATTAAGGAGTAATTAATTAGTTATTGTAATCAATTAAGAATAATTAATTAAGATGGTTTGTAATTAATTAACATTAATTAACTAAGATTAGTGACTAATCTGATTTGAATTAATCAGATGATTAATTGTTATTGCTTAGGGATGTTTGGGTTCTATTGAATGATGGAACTGATTGATATTCCTGATTGAGACGTCCTGTTTTGATTTGAGCAATATTTACTGTGATTTATTATCTGTGATATGTACCTGTGATCTGTGAATGAAAGATAAGCGTTACAATTGGTTTGTACCGCTTGTCAAATATAAGCGTTATAGTTTATATCGCTTATTAAATAGATTGTTGTATTTAAATGTGTGCTGATGGATGTTGTGCACTATTGTGTAAAACCCCTGGACCACACTTATACACACATAAATATGGATTTCACGTGGAAATCGGTTAAGTCACAAATTTTTAAACTAAACTTTGAGTTTAAAATTTTAAATTCAAATAGTTTTTGGAAATAAATTAATTATTAATATGGAAAGCTTTGAAAAGGTGTTTTAAGAATGAAAGTTATTTTGAATAACTAATAGAGATTTGGAATTTGAATAATTCGATTTAAATTGGAATTCAATATCTGGAATTGAATTCTGTATTCGGTATTTATGATTTAAAAAGGGGTACACAAGCTTTTATCGATTTAAACCATTTTAAAAATGTTGTTTTGGGAATTTGAATTAACCCAAGAATTTTAACCTGTATAAATGGAATCGGGTTTTCCAAAATAAAACTGTTTGATTTCAAATGATAAAATCTTTCACATAAGCAATGAATTTCCAGTTTGAATTGAAATTTTCCGAGTTATAAATGAATATTTGGAAATAACTTTGAAAACTATGAAATGAGTCTTTGATTTAAAGACCCGATGAATTAATCCAACTTGAAATGGAATTGTTTTGAAAGGCTAGAAATGAATCTTTGTTAAAGATTTGTGATCTTTGTTTTAAATTGAAACGGGTCCTAAAAGTGAATCTTTTGTTTAAAAGATTTAAATGTGGAAATTGCTTAAACCATTGAAGTTTTTTTTGAAATAAATCTTTTTGTTTAAAAGGTTGGAAATGGTGATTTGTTTTAACCATTTGAATGAAAGGTTTTGGGTTTTAAGTTGTGACTTAACTGAGACCCCATATCTATATGTTTTTAAATATTGCGCTCACTATTGGGTTCAGCCGGGAGAGGACCTTTGTGTCATATAGCCCATTCCGAATGTGTGATATGACATTATGGATAGCATTTGAAGACCGGTGGTGAAGGCCGGGTGTTTGCGAGAATGATAGAATGACCTATCGATTGTCTCTGCACTGAGTAGCTACGGTATAGAGATTCCCTAAGTGATGGAAAGTTCGATCGGGATTTTGAATACCCGGATTGCAATGGCTTCTTCGGAAGTGCCTTCGGTTCTGTTCGAACCCGGAACAGACTTGTATGGATGTGTGTCTGACGTTACACTTTGAGATCTAAAACCAGTTTCTATCAAATATATTTTGTTTGGTGGCGGAGATTTATTCACTTAGCTTAACACCTTTCTCTAAGACGTACGAGCTCAGAGGTTATGTAGTTGATGGTTACTAGTGATACATTCCCAATTTGGTAATGTGGCATACGAAGTGCTGTTGATCATTTGTTTGTCGAAGCATGACTTTTATGAAAAGCGTGGCTTTGTGGACGAGACTGCATCAGGACCTCGCACCCCGGAAATGGTCGAAACAGGAAAGATGCAGCAAGGTTTCAGGGGTAGCACCCCTAGGGTATGACCATTCCTTCTGGAAAAGGGTAGTATCATGGTATGGATCCCAGATACTTACTCGTGTGGACACTGTATATTCATTACCCTGTGATGTTGTTGTTGGAGGGCCCTCGGATGAAAGGTCCCAAAGGACCGGGGGTGGCATATCTTATGTTTTATTCCCCGGGAAGGGGGTAGCCGGCCTTGTGTTAGCAGAGAACGAAGGATAGTTCTCAGGATGTCCCTCCAGAGGCGTACCCATGTGGCAATGGGAAGTTCCTTGGCCTGACCATTTGTTGGAAAATCCAAAGAAACAATACGCGCCCAGTACGGTTTTAGTTGTATAACTTGCCATTCACTTATGGTGGTCACCACTGTTTGGATGGTAGCTATAGTAGGCATAGTACGAAATGTCTATGCTGGCTAAGATTAATATTATACTTTCGAAATGTTTTCCACTATGCACTTATAGTAATAATATCAAAGGATTTCGCGTATTAAGCATTTCTGACCGTCATAAGGAGAAATCTCCTCCAAGTCTGCGTTTTCATTGTGTGTGTGGTGGGAGGCGTTATGGCAGTTTCTTTTTCAAAAAGCATTGCGGATTTCAATGTTTTAAAATTCTTTTGTTTGTTTTTAAAGATAAACTATTTTTGTTTGCTCATACCAGTCCCATGACTGACCTGGAGTTTATTGTTCCCTTCCTAAACTCTGGGTGCCCACAATTTTCCACACGGGCAGTCTAGTGTTGGGTTTTTCTTCCAGATAGTAGATATAGATATCGATTTGGTAGCTTTTAGCCTTCTCTTTGATATTCTTTGGAGATCTTGGATATTGGAGTCTTTGGATTCATGAACGAGACTTGCTAATCTGGGTGAAACAAGATGGTGGTTCGAGCTTGTGTTTGGAGCTTGGCTTTGGAGCAATGGATTTGAGTTGCAGTTGCTGATATTGGAATTCCTTCTTTGGAGTTCAAGTTGAAGCTGTTTTTCCGCTGCTAGTTTAATTGAGTTTTCCGCTGTAGCATTGTTATCTTGTATCTCTGATATTTGATTCGCATTGTATCATTGTAATATCGAATGTCGTATATCGCTGATATTCATTTCTTTTTCTTCCGCTGTGTTGTTGTGCTTAATTGTGTTATAAGCTCCGACGACTCGGTTTGAATGGTCGAATCTGCGGCATTCGAGTACGATGTAAAGTATGGATGTCGATTTTCGAATGTGAAAAATCCGTGCCGTCATAGTATATGTTCAGTTTTGCCAAAAATTTAAATTAACAATTTGGTATTTTGAATTATTTAAGTCCAACATGTGCGGATGATAATGGTCCAAAATAGCGGGTTGTTACACCCGACCTTCCAGATCTTCAGGATCATCAGAAATCTCCTAAAACCTCATTTCTGGTCAAACCAGAAATGCCCTCAAAATCCACTACTAAAAATTGTAATTTTTATTTCAAAAATCAAGTTTTAGTTTTAGTATTTGATTCAGATACTTGAATCCATGAATCATGATAATTGAATTTTAACTTATTTAAAGTTTGCACTGTTGTTTTACATTTCCAGAGACAATACAAATTATTTTAACTTAAACAAGTTTTTAAACTAAAATCTATGATATAACAAACATATCTTGTTCAAGACTTAAGTCTTAACAAAGATTGAGACAATAGCAAGTGAATTTTGATTTGATCTTGAGCAATTGATTCAAGATTAGATTTAGAACCTGGAAATTAAAATCAGAGAAAGCATCCAAACATATAGCGATTTCACACAACAAAATATTCATATATATACACAGATGTATACTTATACTTATACTCACAAACATACTATTTTTTAGAGATAAGCAGGCAGCAGAATTATATACTTAAACTATTTAAATTGTGATGTTACTCGCCTTAAAAAGATGATGAAGAACAGAGCTTCAAATTTGAAGTTGCTGGAAATGTCTTTTCCCTTTGAAAACTTTAAAATGAAATTCCCCTAGCTTCTTCTTTTTGATTTAAAACTTAATGTTGCTTGTTGTTTAGATTTTCATGCAGGCTCGATCTTGCTTCAGATTTTACTTGCTTTAAAAACTCAGGTTGAAAGAAAATGCTTCACAGATTTTGATTTTGAAAATGCTTGTAAACTTTTGAGTTGTTCTCAGGTTTAAAATGCAGATGCTTAGGTTTGAACAAAAATGCCAGCCTTTGGATTGAAAATGCTTTGCATGTTTTGTTCTCAGATTTGGAAAAATGCAGATGCTTCGGGATTTAAAACATGCAGGCTTTGATTTGTATTTGGTTTGAGGAGGAAATTTTCAGATTTGAATATGATTTTTGATTTGAGGTAATTTGATTACTGATTTTTTTTAAATCTTTGAAAATGCTATTACAGATCTGTTTTTGATCTTTTTGTTTCAGCTGATGTTTCTCTAGTTTGATTGAAGAAAAAAGAAATGAAGAAGGAGAAAACATAAGTATTAAAAATAGCTGAAATGATTAATTTAAAATTAAAAGAAAATAAAATTTTGACATTTGTCATTTGTATATGCTTATTAGTTTTACACATGTTATATGAAGACTTAAGATAATAACACTTGTCTCTTTAAGTATTTTATTTTAATTTTAAATGTTAATAAAAATGCTTTTACTTAATTTATAAATTTATAATACTTATCTATATATATAAATAACTTTAAAGAAATAAAATCAATTGTATTTATAAACAAAAGCTTATACAAATATCTTTAATTCAAATATTTTAAAACATCCATCCTTTGAATTTCAAAACTTTAAATTCAAAATTAAAATTAAAATTAAATTCTAAAATCCAATCTACAACACAAGTTATACATATATTCATATATAACTACTTACTCAAATTAAAAGTAACAATTCTATTCCTATAAAATCTTTTTATATCTATATATATAGACAATCATTATTATTTGTTTGAAAATATCAATTTTGCCAATTTAAATAATTATACTAGAAAGATTATGAAACCAATACCTATCCAGATATATACTTTCATTACCAGAATTATTTATTTAACTTATAAATCAGTATTTCCATTAATTAAATTCAGTTAGTTTATCAATTACAGATATTCTAAAATCTGGGTTATCACAAATATATAACATTAATTAACCTTAATTGTTAATTAAATAATAATTAACTTTAATTAATTAACTAATTAAAATTACCTTAATTGATTAACACATAAGTATTAGTTACCTTTATTAACCAATGATTAAGTACTAATTACTTAATTAATTAATCATTAAATAAGTAAATAATTAATTAAACAATAATTAACATTTTAATTACTTAATATAAGTTTTAAAACATTTTACAAAAAGATTTCTAAGTGACAACCTTTTTAGATTTTGAACATATTTCGTTTTACACAAACTGAACTTATAGCTACTATCGCTATACGATCCGAAATTTCCAAACTTGAAATTTGTTTTCTGGGTCTCCTTTAAAACTTGAACTCTTGCAAGAACTTTACTAAAACATAAAAGCATATTTTTGAAGACTAACAAGTATTTAAAACTTGAAAACATTTTGCGAATTTTAAAATCAAAGATCATGTATTTTATATAAAGGATAACATGCCGCTTTAAACTACTAAGGTACTAAATTTCTTAGCATAACATTATGAATTCATGTTCACAACATAACGATTACATAACCACAACATCACAACATGTAAAAAAAAAATCCATAATCAACATATGCAAGCTAGATTATAATATGCAAACTAACTTGACTATCTAGACTACCGTATTCCAAACTGTACATCCACATCCAAGCACATATGATTACATCCAAGCATCATTATAATTCAAGCACAATACATACAACCCAAAGTTATTTTATCCAAACACAACATCGTTTTTACAACAAGTTAGCTATATATACATACATAAATACATACACACACACACACATATATGTTTAGAAAATTAGTTAAAAAGTGAACTTTACTCACCGAATTTTACAAAGCTAAGACAACTTTTTTTATAACTCGAACACGGTCTAGGTCTTTGCTTATAGCTTGGAATTATGGAGTTAGTCATATATATATCTATGTGTGTGATATATATATATATATATATATATATATATCTGTGTGTTTGTGTGTTTAGAAAACTTAGTTAAAGAGTGAAACTTTACTCACCGAATTTCACGAAACTAAGCTAATTTTTTTATAACTCGAACATGACATAAGTCTTTGCTTCTAGCTTGAAAAACTAGAGACTTTAGTGGCTTATGGATGCAAAATGATTTGGCTTGGTGGTATTAGTGTTTGGCTAACAAGGTGAAGGGAGTGTATGGCCTTATTTTGTGGAAGAGAAGTGTAGAAATGGAAAGAGGTGAGTTTAGACTAGTTTTTTTAGAAAAAATTAAACTAGATTTCTTAACTTAGAGAACTTAGAAAATTCTTTTTGGAGGCCATGAAAAAGAGCATAAAGACATGAAGAAAAAATTTCAAAGTATGAAAGAAAATGAAAATGGGAAATGTGTAGGAAATTAGTTTAATATGAATTGCATAAACCAAATTACCATTTTACCCAAAGGTACTTAACCTCCACTAGATTTTTGCCACCTCATTTTCTTTTCCCCCACCCTCCTTATCACATGAAATGCATGTCTCCTCCCTTTCATTTCAAAGCCAACATATCTTAATTACCTAATGTACTTTATATCTGTGAAAGGAGGACATTTTGTTGCTTCTTTTTACATAAATATTTTTCTTAAACTTATTTAACTTTCATAAGATGTCCTATCATATTTAAATAATGTAAATAAATATATACGTATATTAAAATGTATTCTAACATATATATAGATGTGTATATATGTTATACAAATGTGCACAATGTTTTCCATAACTTTTAGACATCGAAAAGTCGAAAATTCGAATAAAACGATTTTCGGTCACATTTTCTATTTTGTTTGGAAATAATAATTTTTGTAAACAAATTTTAGAAACTATTTTACCATCATTGGTTTTTATTTAAAGGGAGTTTATTTGAGTTATAAAAGCTACTATTTAATTATTAAATATATATTTAAATATCCATATTTAAAGTGATTAAATTCTAGATGGTTACATATAACCATATTGATTCTAAACCTAAGTTAAGTTGATTTACTAAAACTGTATATGGAATTGAATATGAAATTATGACAATTATAAGTGGTGAATTTGCAAAATTAGGGTTTACTATAATGGATAATTTGTAATTAACAATTTACTATACTGATAATTAGGAATGATGATTAACATATACGATAATTAAAAATCTACAGTAATTAAACTTTGACTTGTCGACAGACTTACTAGAGCCTGTTAATAGCAAGCAATTGACTACTTCAATGACTAGTAGTCGACCATGAACGATTTTCAGGCGTAATCTGAACCTCCGCCTAAGGCCTAGGTTTTTAGTTTTTATATAAATAGTATACATACATATGAATGTTTGTATAATTAGGGAAATTAACTTCCCTAGGTTTGAAACTCATTGGCGTTACAGGACTGGATAATATGTATGCGGGAAAAGAGGCCCAGACACTATTTAGTTAGCAGGGTCTATATTCAATTAGGGCTATTCTATAACAAATTGCACTCATATGAGGTTCTATAGTGTACGCCAAACACTGACGATGATACTCGGAGAAGTGTGTGGCATGGCACCAATGAGAGTCCTTAGTATGCATGATGGCGCGGATGTGATACTGTGTTGTTGATGGATCCCGACATAGTGCGATAAACAACATTACGTTACCATTGAGAGGTTGATATAGATGCGGTGGTCTTGAGGCATCTTTGGTGCGAGTCAAAATTGCAGGATCTCTCTTAATGCGTAGATACAATACGTGTAATCATTTTTTAGGGATGTAGTCCCATGGTTGATATTGTAGTTGACCTTATGTTGGAATACTTTTTATAGTTATTAGCTGATCCATAATTATGTTGAAATTCGATTGGTTGTTTGATCCTAAGTATAAACCTTCACAAGATGTTAGTATATGTGTATTTAAAACAATATCCCCTTATATTAGCGAAAACTATCATAGTAAATAGTTCACAAACAAAAGTAGAATTCCCTTAGTCATATAGCGTATTGATAAAGTTAACTACATGTGATCACCATATATTAATGATGTAACTCATTCACTAGATTTTGTCTATCCTACTCCTTTCATTTCCCCCACCATAGAAAGACAGAGTAGCAGATGGTTTGACATGATGCGTGGAGAAAGGAGCTAAGAATTGAAGTTCCATTATACTTCTTTGTTCCTTATGTAGCTATTTATCGTATCAAATGTCCATCAGATTTTATATTGTACTTTGGAAACATTGTATATGAACTAAGTATTTTTGGAGACTGTGTTTATGAAATCTCTATTTTAAGTATGTATATTTTAATTCCTTCCTCTATAAGATCAGAAACTGTAGATGTTTTAGATACTATCTTATTCTCTATAATGTTGTAAAAACTAACAGCTCGTACTTCTTAGCACGACACAAGATCGAAAGTCAACTTAAGCTTTGATTTTGTTATGTCCGGAGGCTCAGGTTGTTACAGTGATCTTAGGCGTGATGAGATAGAGGATGGTGCTATAAAATGAATGACTGCATGTGATAATTTAGTTGAAGTGGTATGTAAATATGTTATGAAATTGAAATGTGATATTATTGTGAATGCGGACGTGAATGAATCTAAAGCATAGGTAGACGACCTAAAGTGTGCATGCAAATATTAATGTGGTCCATTGACGCATTTGGGTGATCTAGGCATGATGCTGCTCCCATGTAGTGCTTCGATGGACCAGGTGACGGATTGGATGTAAGCAAACCTGTAGGGTATGTGGCTAGTTTAAGGTATGAGTTCAATTAGGCAGCACGAGGATGACAGGAGACTAGGGCATGAGGCTAGTCTAGGGCGTAAGTCCTATACGTGATTGACATGAGGATGGACAATAAGCGATCCAGTAGCACACGAGGCGATTCCAAAGAAATGAGTCCATATAGACGGGACATGATATAACTAGATATATGTGACAGTTAAGTATGGAATGGAGATAGAACGTATGGTGGATAGACGATAAACTCATATCATGTTATAGTATTATTTTTGTACTATACGTAGAGTAGAGTATAGCTCACTCACCAAACTTATGTCTAACCCCTTCTATTTTTCCTTTATATATGTGTGTGCATGTGTGCACGTGTGTGTACGTTGTGTATATATATAGGTTGATGGAGTTTAAACATAAGATGACAATAAAGATGGAGATTTAGTGATGTATTGTTCATATATGCTACAGATCAATATTGTACCAAAATCTGACTTTTTGTGTTAGGGTTAGGATTGTATCTGTACTTATTCAGACATGTGTACTTGACATTTCAAACATGTTATGATGATGTGACTATGGTATTGATTATGCATAATATTTTATTTCCTTCCACTGTGCGACTCTAAAAGTAGTTAATAGACAGTGATAAGTTTAAATTGTATCTGATATCCGATGTTTGCATATGACTATATACCTATTTTATCCTACTTCAAAGATTTTCCCTTTTGGTTCTCGGGTGTTGGCATCGGTTTGGACATTAGGCCCAGGGTTGAAAATGGAAGGTTATTACACCTAACATTCTGGCTGATGTATCTAATGATCTAAGTTATCGAACCTGTAATATCCCATATTTTGAGGCTCGAAACTATGTGTTACGGATGCTGTAGTCATCCATAGTATTAATTTCGATGACAAAATGCGACTATGTTAATCATATCAGTAATCAAAAGCACATGAAGAAGAAAATTTTCAAACACAGTTTAATAGCAAGTTTTTGCATGTCATTTCACAGATAAGATATCATATTCATCACATAATCCCTTTTGATCCCATGTTAAGAAAAAATATAATTATTACAAAATACTCCAAGAGCGACAAATGAAGATGCCACCTTGGTTGATCAGAGTCTACTACTACTTGATCGTTATATTTCTGTCATTACAACCATTCAAACAAAATGAACTGCACAGTGGATTAAATAAAACTCCTACTAAGGGGAAAACAAAAACTTCGGGTCAGAAAAACAGTTTGGTGTGAATAATACCTACCATCTCGAACCAAATAAATATCTAGTAAGACCATGCCGCTGAGCGGAACGGGTTTTCCCCTCATGAGTATCTTAATCAACATATTAACCATATACTGTGCTTCTGCATCCACAATGGTTAAAGCATAATAACATAATCAGATGCAAGTATGTGATGGAGTAAGTTTGACTCATCTGTCAACATAAGGTTATATTTACCCAAATTTCACTCATTTTCATAAAACTGACTATCTATCTCCACTCATAGTTTTCCTAGGGTTGCTATGAACCTATTAGTTTTTCACAGGCTTGCTAATCACCGTCAAAATCTTAAGGACTAGCTGTCCTGAATTATAGTTTTTATGGGATCCCTAAGAACCTATTGATTTTTTACCAATAGCACTTTCCAAACATAGTTTTCATAGGATCACTATGAATTTATTGGAATTTTCCAATAACATTCCTCCAATCATAGTTTTTATGAGATGACTATGAACTTAATGGATTCTTCCAACACCATACATCTAGATCGTAGTTTTCATGGAATCACTAGGAACCTATTGAATATCTCCAATAACATTACTCAAGCCATAGTTTTCATGGGATGACTATGACCTAATACACCCTTCCAATATCATATCTCAAATTATAATCTTTTAATCAGTCTGGGCATCCTACACCATTGGTCAACCAAATCCCTTGGATGCAATTCTACTCACTCAGGAGTTAAAACTGATAATACTAACTACTGGGTCAACCTAACTGGATATTCTGCACTAGACATCCCAAAATGCAGCTATGGGTCATGATGAGGTGAGTATGACAATAATAATTGTGCAAAGTAACTAATCAAGTAATAATAAGAACCTATAGTACCCATCATTTGGATATATTAGTTGGCATCTTATAATAACTTAACCTTAAGGAATAATTCTCTTTGGTAATTCATATAAAAAATGGGCTAAGCAAAAATTTATTTGTTGAAAATATTTATTATTTTATACGGTTAATCCCCTTAATCCAATTTAAAACATGAAAAAAAATAGCCCGTTGCTTTACCAATTTCTCATTCCAATTTACAATCTAATTTAATACCACCATGTATACTTTTGATATTAATATAAGGACGCCGCACCCATTCATTATAGGGCATAACACCATAAATTAGAATATGTTCGTTATTGAAAACTTACGGCATTAATATTGCCAACATGGGATGTCGCATTCCTCTATATAAAAGCTTTTAAGAATAATTCTGAATTTATATAAATATGAGGCTATAAAGTCGAAATCAACATTGTCATAACCTAGAAATTTATAGATTGTCGAACCAATTAAATATATCCTTAACATAAAATACACAGAAGCCGACATTGATGACATCCGGCATCAATGTCATAAAACCATTGATATCGAGTGTTTTAAAATAGAAAGGGTGATATCATTGTCATTTTATATACTAGCAGCATTGCTGCCTAAAGTAATTAATGTCGGAACTTTTACTCACGGCATTAATGCCATAAGCTATGACGTTAAATAGAAAGCATGTGGCATTTTTTTTAAAACCATGGGGAAAACTTGTGGCACAAATGTCATATGTTATAAATAAAAAAAGCAGGGGTCAGTATAGTTACGAGATTACCAATGTCAATATTGATTCAATGTCGCATGCCCTATAATATAAGACTCCAAAAAGAATGGATTCATTTCGTACCAACTGAATTGATATCGTAGGCATCCATTTAGGTTAAGGTCGCTAGGGTTCGACATAAACGTTGGCAATATTGAAATTATTATAAAAATGTTATATTCCCATTAAAAGCAATTACTTTTCACCAATAATCCTTATCATCTTTATATTAGTTAAAAATAACCTTTATCAATTTTATTTTCAAAAAAATTACCACAACCTATTTATCTTCTCAAAAATTCATTTCGCACCCCTTAGTCAATATTAATTATCTAATAATAATTATAAGCATTTCTAGCTTATCAGATTCATAATAAATCATAATCAGGTGGTAAAATCCCTAAACTTCACCTAAAATCAGAATTAACATATTCTTTAACTTATAAAAATTTCGGGACCTATATCTTTGCTTAATTATCTTTAACAATTAAAACCCGAAATAAATACCTTTTCTTTCTTAAGAAATTCATAAAATATTTCTATTAATTTGGAAATTTATGAAATTTAAAACCCATCTCCAGAATTATGTTTTACACAACATATCCAATAATCAAATTGTTTGGAGATTATAAACTAAGGTTTTGACCATAAACCTATCATAATAATTTCATAAAAATTCCAATAATTCATTATTTAACCAAATAAAACATAGCACATCATAATATCATCAACGAATCTAAAGCAATTACATCCAAAACCAAACAAGCATATAAATGAAATGATTTATTATTATTCACCTTAATTTTGATAACGGAGTTTAGATTTGATGGCAAATGATTTCCCTAGCTTTTCTTTTGAAATTCCTTAGCTTTCTTCTTCCAATCCTTCTTAATTATGGTCGGCCTCCATGATTTGCAATTTGATTGTTATGAAAATGAGAATTTAATGGGAGAGGAGGGTTTGAGGGATAAAAGAAAGAGATGTTAGTTCCTGTGATGATGGTTTTGATGACAACAACCTTAGGACTTATAAAATATAAATGCTAATATTTTCGTCTAGATATATATGTATATGCATGATATATATATATATATATATATATATATACACACGCACACACACACACACATATATATATATAGGTACTGAGATGAATACCGTATAGTATAAAGATTCAAGACTGAGTACAGAGATTCAAGACTGACGAATTCAAGATTGAAGAAATCAAGACTGAAGACTCATGAGTATCAAGATTATCAAGAGCTCAAGAGTTCAAGAGTTCAAGATATTAAGATAAGTAATAGAGTCTAAATTTATGTTAAAACTTCATAATAGCACTTAAATCTTTATTTTGATTTTAATTGTGGTATGTAATCCACCTTCTCGCTATGGGATAGAACCCACGACCTCTTTAGCGGGATGGAACCCACGATCTTCTCTAGTAGAATGTAATCCATGAAATTCTTAAAATGATTTTTTTTTAAAAACTATCTTTTTAAAGTCATCTCTTTTAATTTAAACATTTTAGCCTTAATTCAAAAACTATTTTTAATCATACTAATTTCAAATCATCTCTTGTTTTTTAATTTTTCTCTTGATTTTAATATTTTAGCTGTAATGTATTTAAAGAAATCTATACTTAGTTTTTAATATTACTTTTATATAAAGATTATATATTTTAAGATTACTTTCTAAAACTCTTTTATAAATTTAAACTATATTCAAAATGGTTTACAAAGTTTTGAAATTGTATGATAAGTTTTAGAATAGAAATCATTTTAAAGCAAAATCTATTTTCAAAATTAACATAGGCATGTCGACATCCCTCATCCCCCCATGTCGATATATTAGCCATAGAAATTAAAATTCAAAATTTCAAGACATAACCGTTGTTCTACTATAAATACCAGTTGTTTTCAATGAATTTTAAGTTAGTATTTCTTCATTTCTTTACTCCTTATTCTTCAATCAAATATTCTCTTATATTTCAAATGCTTCAACAAAACTCGGTCGAAATTCTAAGTGAATCGAACTCGATCATCACTAGTTTTATTCTCTGCCACTCTCTCTCATAAATCTCAGTGCTATTCAAAGTTATAGGATCATTTGTAATCAAAGATCAAAAGTTCGAAGTGTATCGAGTTTCTCTCTATCAAAGTGTGATTTGAAACCGTGTGATTATGACCCGTAAATCAATTGGGTGTGATTGTAGCCCATAAATCAATTAGATGATCATGTAGCTAGTTAAATCAAGAGAGTTTGCCCTGGACTCGGAGATAGGGGTGTATCTCATGGCCTTGAAATCGAGGTTGTAATATCGATAATATATTTGAAAAGAAATATGCATAAGAAATTTTGTAGGGCTAGATGTAGGGTAACTCTGAACTAGCATAAAATTCTGGTGTGCTCTTTCCTCTACTGCTTTTATTTACTATTTGCATCTGTGTCTGATTCTATGATTGTTTATAAGTTTGTAAATTGCAGCTGTTTGGGTTTAATTTGAAAAGATTTCAAAAGGATTCATAAAATTAAATAAACACTATTCATCCCTCCTGTAATGTTAGTTCTGCCTTAAGATCCATAATTTACATTTCCTACAAGAGATCTATTCCTAATTGCCCTCTCCCATTTATTCTCTTCTATTTTATATTTTTAAAACAATCTTATTAGTTAGTTAGTTAAGGCCTAACTCAATTAATTATCAGATCTCAATCTCCTTATCACTCCATACATTATTCTATTCAATTTATTTAATTAAACTCTTAAATAATGTAATAAAAATTAGGGGAGTTATTGGTTCCCCTCCTGAAATAATTTTGTCCTCGAAATTTCGTTAAGGATAATAAAAAGCATATCAATCATGCAAAGATCTGTAACATCACATAACAACAATACTAGCCTAATATTAACCTGCCTTCTGGCAAGGTAGTTGAGACGACCCGGCTTCCAAATACCAGGAAGTCGCATCGTCATTAAGAAAGAAAGGGATAGAAATGAGAATAGAAAGAAGAGAAGAAAGAAACAACATCAGAATCTACACAGCGGAACGAATAAATTATATTAATAACATAAATATTACATAGTTTACAACCACTATCAGAGTACGCAGATATACAACATATACTAGAAAGTTATAAACACCTGTCTAGTTACAACTCAATACAACAACTCAGAGAACACACAGCGGAATACTATATTTATCTACACGCGGAAGCCTCCTGCTCCATTGCTCCTCCACAATTCGTCAAAGCTAATCCTGAATCCAAACCTGAATTCCCTTGACTACTCATAAAAATTTGAGTACCCAAGAGTTTATGGAAAACAAAAATAAACTCCGGGTCAGACATGGATCTGGTGTGAGTAACAGGTTAAAGTTGCTTAACTTTCAAAAACTTTTTGAAAAGAAAGGTATCACGTAAGACTTCCCACACATAAACATGAAAAAGTTTTTACCTTACGCTAACCAAAACATTTGATAGGAAATCCGATGATATTGTAATAGTGTCTAGGGTTTTCAAGTAAATAATAAATAGCCGAAATTGTTACATTATTAAATTCCAGCTACTAGCCACAAAAGTGGGTAATACAATCAAAACCGTTGGCATTTATTGGATTTTGGATTCCATACAATGGCAGGGCTAGTGGGGTACCGCCCGTCACAGTACGTGGCCTAGATCAACGTACCGAGGATCACTCCCGACCCCCTGCAACACAAAGCCGGACCCATTCCTTACTGAATAGTTCCGAACAAGACAACCCCGTGGTTGTAGCTAGCAACCACCCATACAGCCGAATATGAAGGACTTCTAGACAGGGATCAATCTTGCTCTCCAGTGGGTGCGACCCACGAAGCTTTGCTGCACCTCCCCTGTTTTAGCCATTCCCGGTTGATGAGGCTTGAGGCTACAATTACCTTTATAGGACATATCACTTAGAATGCTCATCGTCCACCTGACGATGTTCTGAAAGCATTTAATCCATACAAGTTCGTTCCGGGTTCTAACGAAACCGAAGGCATTATCTCGTTACACTCATTTTGGAATCACCCTCAGAGTTAACGACAATAACCCTTGCACTCTAATTCACATCTCGAATCTATAAGAACTAATTCCGTCAACTCATTACGGAATCACCCACAGAGTTATACTGACTCATAGTCCTTACACCTCGAGTCTTCACAAAGCTCCACTTTGATTCACGACCTAACGTTATTTGGAATCGATGTGGTTTTCGGATATCCAAATATGGAAACCCGATCCCGGTCTCATCGAAAACCAAAGCGTGTCTTTTAAGGTCCAAGTTGTTTTAAAGGTTTAAAACAATTTAATATAGTATCTATATGCACACAAATAGATAACTCATAATCACAATTGATAATCAACATTATCACATAACAGGTATCCACATCATCAATATCAAATAGATATTCCATACATCACCATCACAATAGATAACCTATGTTATCATCACAATGTAAACTAACATCCATACCACACCATATTATTTATCTCATTACTGAGATCACAAAGCATCCAAGACAACCAAGTTCAACCATTCATCCATAAGCAATGATTTACTCATCACAATATAATTAATTTAAAATGAATTAAATTAACTATCTTCAACTCTAATTAATTTAAAATGAATTAAATTAATTACCCCATCTTTAATTAATTTAAAATAAATTAAATTAATTACTTCATTAATATAAACCTTGCTTACTCAATCATTTAATTGATTACAATTAATTAATCATTTTAAATAAATCATCCTAATTAATCACTCTTGATTAATTACTCTTAATTACATTCATGTAATTATCCTTAATTAATTTCTCAAATTAATTATTCTCAAATAAAACAGTTATTAACCTTTAATTACTCAATTAATTAATTAATCATAATTAATTATCCTAATCCTTAATTAATTACATTAATTAATTACCTTTAATTACCTATTATTGATTAATTAATCATAATTAATCAGCTTTAATTACATCATTAATTAAAATAATTAATGATTCTTAATTATTCCTTAAATTAATTACTCTAAGTAATTAACTAACTTAATTACTATTTTAACCCAAATTAATTATCCTAAAATTAATTTCTCAATTAATACCTTGATTAATTACTAAATTATTAATCCAAATTACTCATTCTTAAACATCTCCTTAATTACAATCTGTGATTAAACAATTACTTAACTAAGTAATTTCCAAATCATTAATTACATAAAGTAATTATTTATAAAACTCAAGTGTTTATAATTAATTAAACTTAATTAATTAAAAATAAGCAATCACATTAAACTAAATTAATTACATTCAGTAATTAATTTCTTAATTACTTTACCAAGTAATTATACTCAACCATTCATAATTGATTATTATTAAATTAATTAATCTAATTAATTATAAAAAAATTAACCATATTAATTAATTGTTAAATAATCATGGTTAATGACCTTCATTAACCATCCTCAAATTATTTTATAAGGTAATTATCTTAAATTAATTACCAATTAAATTATCTTTAATCATTTATTAATTAAAGTTAATTATTAAATTAATTAACCTTAATTTAAAACTTAATTGCATAACTAATATTCATTTATCATTAATTAATAACTTAATTAATGATCTTAATTTTAAATTGATTAATCATTAATCAATTATTAATTCCAAATTTAATTAATTAATTAAATTAATTAATTAATCTTAATTACCTTATTAAACAAATTAATTCTGAAATATTTATCTAAATTAAATTTTCATAAACATAACTTAATTATGTTTAAAACAATTTAATTCAAAACAAAATACTTATGAAATCCTTTTAAATTTCACTTAAAATACAAGTTTAAATTAAAAGTAATTTAAACTTATCAAAGTTTGAAAATTTTAAAACTTATTTAAATTTCAAAACAAACAATAGTTTGTCTTAAAAAAAAAATCATAAAAATTTGAATTTGGATTCATTTCAAAAATTTTGGAAATTTCAACTCATTCTTAGTTTAACTTCAATTTAAATCTTCTTTTTAAATTTAAACTAAAGTTCATTTTAAAAACTTAAATTTCCAGATTTAAGATCAATTCTTAAATCTTAATTACATTTTAAAAACTTCATTATTAAAAATTTCAACTATTTTACCCAAAATAAAATAGTTAATTAAGTTAAATTTTTGAAACTTTAATTTTAATTTAAAAACTGGGATTTAAATTCAAATTAGAAATTCAAATTTGAATTAAATTTTAAACCTAAACCTTGCTTAAAACCTAAAGCTACAGATTTTAAAATTTGAAAACCCAGATTTTTAAAAACAGGTTCCAAAACCTGGATATCACAGTCAACCCGAGAAACCCTATCTTTACTTCGAGTCTACTGCCTCATCACTTCGAGTCCAACATGCTACTGCTTCGGGCAACTTCAAATATCTCCCCTGAGACATCCCCACCAAAATACATTCCACCTGAAAACTTGTCGCCGTGCATATGCACGGCGACCACCACCCCTTCTCACCATCACATATGATCCATCACCTTCAGAAAACCCACGAATGCCCAAACTTCATCTCCAGATTGAGCAAAATCATAGCATTCAAAAATTCACCCCCACATTCAAACTTGGAAAATTTTATACAGGTTTTTACTCCAAACCTGTCAACGGCAGCCTCTCGCCACTCCTACCACCTGAGGTCCACCCTCTCCGTCTTTGAACCTATCTACACACCAACTTCCCATTTCCCAGATATCATAGCACTCGACCCATCCTACTCCTCACACTGCCTCAATGCTTAAACCCATTCAAAACTAGGGTTAAATTTAGAAAATCCCAAAACTGCAACCAATCTAGTAATTATTATACTCATTTCAGATTTTTCTATGTATCTATGATCCTTACTTAATAACTCAGAAGAGTTTTGAGTTAAATTAAACAATATTCTAAAATTCCTATTACTTTATTTAAAAATCAAGTTCTAGTAAATGCTTTCAGTTTATAAAACTAGATTTCAATGTTAATATGACTGGATTTAAATCAAGATCAACATAAAGTGGTATTACTTATTTTTTTCAAAGATATTACTCTGTAATTTTACTTCTTCTAATATTTTTTTTAACCTTATCTTAAGGAAATAAACACATTACTTATCAGCAAACTCTTTTTATTATTTTAAAACCCAGATGTTATCTCAATTTAGATCAATTGTAGGAATTCTTTAAAATAGAATGATAAATCTGGGAATACAGCAAAGAAAATCAACATGCACATTCAACCACAATTTCAACAGACCTTATATAAGCACACAAACATATTTATCTTAACATTTAACAAGCAACCTATTTATAGTTTGAGATATAAATGTTACTCACTATTTGATGAATGCAGAAAACAAATGCAGAGCTCCTGATGATTCTTTGAAATTGCAGAAAACATAAAAATGCAAGCTCTTATTTTAACTTCCTTTTGAATTGATATGCGGTTATGCTTCTTGCATGAAACAGTGGTTGCATGCAGGTAGATAGATGATGCAGTTGCCAAATTTCCAAATACATGCTATGATTCCCAGTTTAACAGAATGCAGAAGAGAAATAGTGCAGGCTCTTCTTGAATTTGAATATGCAGATTGATGTTTTGAAGAGGTGAAATTTGTACAGGGTTTTCATGAATTTGTATATGTAGATGGAGGATTTGAATATGCAGATGAATTTGTGGTATGCAGATTTGAATATGGTTTTGATTATGCAGATTTGATCTTTGATTGTAAATGCAGATTTGTGGATATGCAGGTTCATTTGATTTTTGAAAAAAATGCAGATTTCTTTGGTTCAGGAAAATGCAAATGCAATATGGAAATGAAGATGCAAGTTTAAACGAAATGTATTTCAGATTTATAAAATAAAAGAAAATAAAAACAAAAATTAACACTTGTCAAATATTACAACACTTGTCAATTTAAATGCATATGAATTTAACACTTGTATTTCCTTTAAAAGTAATTAGTATTTATTTACAAAATAATGCATGTATTAGCTTAATTTAAATTGTTAATTTAAATTTTGAATATGTGTATGAATTTATAAATGAAAACAAAACATGTTTACAAATGAAACTTATACATATAAAAATTAAAACAATTAAAATTTTATACTTTGGAATTTAAATTCAAACTAAATTCAAAACCAACAATTTCAAATTAAGTTATAAATAAAAATTCAATTTGAAATAAACATTACAAATCTTATTCAAAATTTATTTATAAAGTCAATACAATGTTAATATTATTTTTATAAATCTCTTTTATTAAATAAAAATTATTTTACAAAATATTCATTTTATTAAGCCATAAAACCAATTTGTTAAATTTATTCTAAATTTAAAATAAAACCAATTTATTTAAAATATGAACCATATATTTATATTGTAAATAGAAATTAATTTATTATTTTAAATGATAAAATAACCAATTCAAATATTTATTGAAGAAGATTATTAAATTTATCTGAATAATTATTGTCAGAATATCAATATCAATTTAATTTTAACTACAGATTATTAAATTGATATTGTTAAAAATTCCGGGATGTTACAATCCTTCCCCCTTAAAAGAATTTCGTCCTCGAAATTTAAAACAAAGGTAATTTAATAATCTCATTAAATTTTAATTATAAACACAAGCATATATCAAACATATGCTAACAACCAAAAACAACCCATCAAACAAATCTTATTATCCAGATAAAATTCTAGATAAAATTTCATCGAGTTTCCCCAGGTGTGTGTGTGTGTGTGTATATATATACCGGGTTACTCGCCTAGAGAATCCAAACAATCAATACTATGAAGCTACAAAGATCCTATATAACTATATCTATAACACTAGACAAGACATCAGACTACAAACGAGTCTGACTCAACAACCAAAACTCCAGAACAGCTGGTTCCCCAACCAGAGATAGATTATACACGTACTCCCTCAGAGATACGTGAAACTCATCAAATTCCAGTTATCCAAACTGGCAATCCAATCCTGTAGATCAATCACTTAAGCTCCTAGATACAGAAAAGATCCAAAATACTCCAGAGCTAACTTCTCAGACTTACCCAAACTTATATCTCACTTCCGATCGAAAAAAAACTTATCCAAAATTAAATTTCCGATTTCAGAGTCCAAATCCCTCCGACTCTTATCCACAAAATCTCTTCAGACAATCCTGGGCTGTCTACAACTTCACTGATCAGCTCAACCTTTGTTGATGCTTCTAGAAACAAACTAGACCAATAACTTCAACAAAATGATCTCCTCAAGATCAACCAAAACCAAGAACTTAAACTCAACTTCTCAACATCAGAAAACAACAACTCACTTCTCCTGTCCAGGAAAGAAAAGCAGATACACTTCCAAACTGCTTCCGCTGCTCAACTCTGATCCGACAAAGAAGAGAATGCCGAAGAAGAACTCAACCACAACTGGACAACACACTCCAGAGATATGATTCAACAAATCCATAAGAAACTTTCAGAAGTTCCTCCAAAACTCCGAGCTGCTACACCAACTCAATCTCCTGGAACCATTCTACCATAAAGCTGAACCACCGATTCCATTCCTGGAATTCCAGACGATAAGAAAACTCAACTTCCAGATGGGGACAAAACTCTGACTTCCTGAAGACATCCAGAAAAACTCAGATAACCCAAGAGAACACTTAAACAGTCGCAAGTCACTTTTGCGAACCACCCAAACCAAATCCAAGGAAAAACTGTTCTTTCTTAACCAAACAGAACAGCTTTAACTTAATTAGCCAACCCATCGAAGAAACCGGTCCACTTAACTGATTCTGAACTCCACTTCAGAAAAATTGCTAAGCCAGAAGATCTCTTGCCAACACCGAGAACACTTCCATCTGCGCTACCGCCACAGATGCCAAAGAATTCCAAAACAAGCTCTTCGAGAAACTCGGACTTCAAAGCAAACAGAAACTCCCGTTGAACGCATCCACACACTGAAGCAGACTCGCTTCCTTAACTTGTTTCCAAAGAAAACATCTTCGGGAACATCCATAGTCACTGCATCTCATCACACAGCTACTACTCCTTAAGGTACCAAAATACCATCACTACAGAACTCACTCGAGACGGTATTAGTTCTACAGTCTCGACAAATACACTTCCAACCTCAAACATTCAAATTCCAACCAATGGTAGTTCGTGTTACACACACTACTACCCCATCTACCTTTATAACTTATATTGGAAAACCTGAACAGGTAACCCAATAGATAGGTAGAAATAAATAAATATATATATATATATATATATTAAAAATTACAAATACGCTCTCTCAAGAAAGACACCACTACAGAGCCTAGGTATTCACTCAACCTAATGCTCTAATACCAAGTGAGACGACCCGGCTTCCAAATACCAGGAAGTCGCATCGTCATTAATAAAGAAAGGGATGGAAATGAGAATAGAAAGAAGAGAAGAAAGAAACAACATCAGAATCTACACAGCGGAACGAATAAATTATATTAATAACATAAATATTACATAGTTTACAACCACTATCAGAGTACACAGATATACAACATATACTAGACAGTTATAAACACCTGTCTAGTTACAACTCAATACAAAAACTCAGAGAACACACAGCGGAATACTATATTTATCTACACGCGGAAGCCTCCTGCTCCATCGCTCCTCCACAATTCGTCAAAGCTAATCCTGAATCCTAACCTGAATTCCCTTGACTACTCATAAAAATTTGAGTACCCAAGAGTTTATGGAAAACAAAAATAAACTTCGGGTCAGACATGGGTCTAGTGTGAGTAACAGGTTAAAGTTGCTTAACTTTCAAAAACTTTTTGAAAAGAAAGGTATCACGTAAGATTTCCCACACATAAAGATGGAAAAGTTTTTACCTTACGCTAACCAAAACATTTGATAGGAAATCCGATGATATTATAATTGTGTCTAGGGTTTTCAAGTAAATAAGAAATAGCCGAAATTGTTACATTATTAAATTCCAGCTACTAGCCACAAAAGTGGGGAATACAATCAAAACCGTTGGCACTTATTGGATTTTGGATTCCATACAATGGCAGGGCTACTGGGGTACCGCCCGTCATAGTACGTGGCCTAGATCAACGTACCGAGGATCACTCCCGACCCCCTGCAACACAAAGCCGGACCCATTCCTTACTGAATAGTTCCGAACAAGACAACCCCGTGGTTGTAGCTACCAACCACCCACACAGCCGAATATGAAGGGACTTCTAGACAGGGATCAATCTTGCTCTCCAGTGGGTGCGACCCACGAAGCTTTGCTGCACCTCCCCTGTTTTAGCCATTCCCGGTTGATGAGGCTTGAGGCTACGATTACCTTTATAGGACATATCACTTAGAATGCTCATCGTCCACCTGACGATGTTCTGAAAGCATTTAATCCATACAAGTTCGTTCCGGGTTCGAACGAAACCGAAGGCATTATCTCGTTACACTCATTTTGGAATCACCCTCAGAGTTAACGACAATAACCCTTGCACTCTAATTCACATCTCGAATCTATAAGAACTAATTCCGTCAACTCATTACGGAATCACCCACAGAGTTATACTGACTCATAGTCCTTACACCTCGAGTCTTCACAAAGCTCCACTTTGATTCACGACCTAACGTTATTTGGAATCGATGTGGTTTTCGGATATCCAAATATGGAAACTCGATCCCGGTCTCATCGAAAACCAAAGCGTGTCTTTTAAGGTCCAAGTTGTTTTAAAGGTTTAAAACAATTTAATACAGTATCTATATACACACAGATAGATAACTCATAATCACAATTGATAATCAACATTATCACATAACAGGTATCCACATCATCAATATCAAATAGATATTCCATATATCACCATCACAATAGATAACCTATGTTATCATCACAATGTAAACTAACATCCATACCACACCATATTATTTATCTCATTACTGAGATCACATAGCATCCAAGACAACCAAGTTCAACCATTCATCCATAAGCAATGATTTACTCATCACAATATAATTAATTTAAAATGAATTAAATCAACTATCTTCAACTCTAATTAATTTAAAATGAATTAAATTAATTACCCCATCTTTAATTAATTTAAAATAAATTAAATTAATTACTTCATCACTATAAACCTTGCTTACTCAATCATTTAATTGATTACAATTAATTAATCATTTTAAATAAATCATCCTAATTATTCACTCTTGATTAATTACTCTTAATTACATTCATGTAATTATCCTTAATTAATTTCTCAAATTAATTATTCTCAAATAAAACAGAAATTAACCTTTAATTACTCAATTAATTAATTAATCATAATTAATTATCCTAATTCTTAATTAATTACATTAATTAATTACCTTTAATTACCTATTATTGATTAATTAATCATAATTAATCAGCTTTAATTACATCATTAATTAAAATAATTAATGATTCTTAATTATTCCTTAAATTAATTACTCTAAGTAATTAACTAACTTAATTACTATTTTAACCCAAATTAATTATCCTTAAATTAATTTCTCAATTAATACCTTGATTAATTACTAAATTATTAATCCAAATTACTCATTCTTAAACATCTCCTTAATTACAATCTGTGATTAAACAATTACTTAACTAAGTAATTTCCAAATCATTAATTACATAAAGTAATTATTTATAAAACTCAAGTGATTATAATTAATTAAACTTAATTAATTAAAAATAAACAATCACATTAAACTAAATTAAGTACATTTAGTAATTAATTTCTTAATTACTTTACCAAGTAATTATACTCAACCATTCATAATTGATTATTATTAAATTAATTAATCTAATTAATTATAAAAAAATTAACCATATTAATTTATTGTTAAATAATCATGGTTAATGACCTTCATTAACCATCCTCAAATTATTTTATAAGGCAATTAACTTAAATTAATTACCAATTAAGTTATCTTTAATCATTTATTAATTAAAGTTAATTGATAAATTAATTAACCTTAATTTAAAACTTAATTGCATAATTAATATTCATTTATCATTAATTAATAACTTAATTAATGATCTTAATTTTAAATTGATTAATCATTAATCAATTATTAATTCCAAATTTAATTAATTAATTAAATTAATTAATTAATCTTAATTACCTTATTAAACAAATTAATTCTGAAATATTTATCTAAATTAAATTTTCATAAACATAACTTTATTATGTTTAAAACAATTTAATTCAAAACAAAATACTTATGAAATCCTTTTAAATTTCATTTAAAATACAAGTTTAAATTAAAAGTAATTTAAACTTATCAAAGTTTGAAAATTTTAAAACTTATTTAAATTTCAAAACAAACAATAGTTTGTCTTAAAAAAATAAAATCATAAAAATTTGAAGTTGGATTCATTTCAAAATTTTTGGAAATTTCAACTCATTCTTAGTTTAACTTCAATTTAAATCTTCTTTTTAAATTTAAACTAAAGTTCATTTTAAAAACTTAAATTTCCAGATTTAAAATCAATTCTTAAATCTTAATCACATTTTAAATACTTCATTATTAAAAATTTCAACTATTTTACCCAAAATAAAATAGTTAATTAAGTTAAATTTTTGAAACTTTAATTTTAATTTAAAAACTGGGATTTAAATTCAAATTAGAAATTCAAATTTGAATTAAATTTTAAATCTAAACCTTGCTTAAAACCTAAAGCTACAGATTTTAAAATTTGAAAACCCAGATTTTTAAAAACAGGTTCCAAAACCTGGATATCACAGTCAACCCGAGAAACCCTATCTTTACTTCGAGTCTACTGGCTCTTCACTTCGAGTCCAACATGCTACTGCTTCGGGCAACTTCAAATATCTCCCCTGAGACATCCCCACCAAAATACAGTCCACCTGAAAACTCGTCGCCGTGCATATGCACGGCGACCACCACCCTTTCTCACCATCACAGATGATCCATCACCTCCAGAAAACCCACGAATGCCCAAACTTCATCTCCAGATTGAGCAAAATCATAGCATTCAAAAATTCACCCCCACATTCAAACCTGGAAAATTTTATACAGGTTTTTACTCCAAACCTGTCAACGGCAGCCTCTCGCCACTCCTACCACCTGAGGTCCACCCTCTCCGGCTTCGAACCTATCTACACACCAACTTCCCATTTCCCAGATATCATAGCACTCGATCCATCCTACTCCTCACACTGCCTCAATGCTTAAACCCGTTCAAAACTAGGGTTAAATTTAGAAAATCCCAAAACTGCAACCAATCTAGTAATTATTATACTCATTTCAGATTTTTCTATGTATCTATGATCCTTACTTAATAACTAAGAAGAGTTTTGAGTTTTCTTAAACTACAGAATGCAAGTAATTGCTCAAAATCATATTTTTGCTCAAGAACAGACGGTAAATGAAACAATATTCTAAAATTCCTATTACTTGATTTAAAAATCAAGTTCTAGTAAATGCTTTCAGTTTATAAAACTAGATTTCAATGTTAATATGACTGGATTTAAATCAAGATCAACATAAAGTGGTATTACTTATTTTTTTCAGAGATATTACTCTGTAATTTTACTTCTTCTAATATTTTTTTTTAACCTTATCTTAAGGAAATAAACACATTACTTATCAGCAAACTCTTTTTATTATTTTAAAACCCAGATGTTATCTCAATTTAGATCAATTGTAGGAATTCTTTAAAATAGAATGATAAATTTGGGAATACAGCAAAGAAAATCAACATGCACATTCAATCAATTTCAACAGACCTTATATAAGCACACAAACATATTTATCTTAACATTTAACAAGCAACCTATTTATAGTTTGAGATATAAATGTTACTCACTATTTCATGAATGCAGTAAACAAATGCAGAGCTCCTGATGATTCTTTGAAATTGCAGAAAACATAAAAATGCAAGCTCCTGTTTTAACTTCCTTTTGAATTGATATGCAGTTATGCTTCTTGGATGACACAGCGGTTGCATGCAGGTAGATAGATGATGCAGTTGCCAAATTTCCAAATACATGCTATGATTCCTAGTTTAACAGAATGCAGAAGAGAAATAGTGCAGGCTCTTCTTGAATTTGAATATGCAGATTGATGTTTTGAAGAGGTGAAATTTGTACAGGGTTTTCATGAATTTGTATATGTAGATGGAGGATTTGAATATGCAGATGAATTTGTGGTATGCAGATTTGAATATGGTTTTGATTATGCAGATTTGATCTTTGATTGTAAATGCAGATTTGTGGATATGCAGGTTCATTTGATTTTTGAAAAAAATGCAGTTTCTTTGGTTCAGGAAAATGCAAATGCAATATGGAAATGAAGATGCAAGTTTAAACTAAATGTATTTCAGATTTATGAAATAAAAGAAAATAAAAACAAAAATTAACACTTGTCAAATATTACAACACTTGTCAATTTAAATGCATATGAATTTAACACTTGTATTTCCTTTAAAAGTAGTTAGTATTTATTTACAAAATAATGCACGTATTAGCTTAATTTAAATTGTTAATTTAAATTTTGAATATGTGTATGAATTTATAAATGAAAACAAAACATGTTTACAAATGAAACTTATACATATAAAAATTAAAACAATTAAAACTTTATACTTTGGAATTTAAATTCAAACTAAATTCAAAACCAAACAATTTCAAATTAAGTTATAAATAAAAATTCAATTTGAAATAAACATAACAAATCTTATTCAAAATTTATTTATAAAGTCAATACAATGTTAATATTATTTTTATAAATCTCTTTTATTAAATAAAAATCATTTTACAAAATATTCATTTTATTAAGCCATAAAACCAATTTGTTAAATTTATTTTAAATTGAAAACAAAACCAATAAAATATGAACCATATATTTATATTGTAAATAGAAATCAATTTATTATTTTAAAAGATAAAATAACCAATTCAAATATTTATTGAAGAAGATTATTAAATTTATCTGAATAATTATTATCAGAATATCAATATCAATTTAATTTTCACTACAGATTATTAAATTGATATTGTTAAAAATTCCGGGATGTTACAGTAGTACATAGGCGGATTTAACCCAACAGATTTAACGATCATCAATTCTGAAAGCCTGAAGAGATGGTTATCAAGATTGGAAGTCGATTACATTTGAAACTATGGACTATAGTTGGGTGGATTCGGATGGACACTACTCAAAAATGGCAAAGTATGGAACTAATACTTCCCTTAGAAGAGGGATCAGATTAAACAGGATGCACACAACACAACTCAAGGATGATCGCTCCATAAATGTACAACCTCAAGGTAGATTGAAGTTAAACTTTTGGAAACAGGAAGACGAAACACTATCTACCGTAGGAATTTCATGGAATTTAGAAAGGTTTGGAGGGATCGTCGCTCTACCCAATTAAGGATCGGCTAAACCTAACTTTATAGCAAAGATCGATCAATATCTCAACATCTACACGTCCAATTGACATGAAACTTTGAGCATAAGCTTAATACAACATGTGAAACACCCCTTAGGGATCGTACATCAAATGGTATATTTTAGGGAGATCGGCTTCTATCCCTCTAAAGGGGTCGGCTGAAACAAGAACACATGCAGCACTACTTAACAGAAAGAACGATATCTCACAAACCGTAAGTCAAAATGGCATGAAATTTAAAGGGCAAGTAGCTAACATCATGGGGAACCCCTTAGAGGATCGCACCCCATTTGGACACTAAAATAGGGATCGAGGTCTATCCCTATTGTAAGCCCCAATGGGCTTTAAACTTCTTATATGACCTCGTCATGGCCTAGAGGTTCTTCTACCAAAATTTCAGCCCGATCCGTGCAGTTCTTCCCCTATAAATACAGTAGGCGTGGCATCAGAAAAATGATCATCTTTTTATTTCTCTTTATCTTCAACCTAGGATACACTCTGCCAATTTTATTCTTTGATTTCAGACTATAACTATAAACAAACTAAAGTATAATAAAAATGATCATTCTAGAGTGGACGTAGGCCAGAGTTAGTCAAGCCACTACAAATCTTATCTATTTTTACCTACTTTTATTTTTAATTTATTTATCCTTTATATTATATTCTCTACATTAGATACTATCAGAGGTCTATGACTGGATATTGGTGCTTTCACATAATTAGGTGTTTGCGGTTAATTTTGATGCCAACATTTTGGTGCTTTCACTGAGATAGCTAGCCACGTGGATTTGGAATTTGGATCCAGAGCTTAGAAAAGATCTTAAGCTTAGATTTGGAGCAATGGAGAAATAACCAACAATGAGAGTGCTACCAAAAAGGAGCCACCATGGAGGGAGTCAGGAGGCATCCTTAGGAATTGGAGCTAATCAAGCATCTATCTGCATCACCAGGGATGAAACAGAAATGATGATGGATGCTATATGCGAAAGGATGCTGAAAAGACAGGAGGACATGATGCAGAATTTATTCTGACAGATTGGATAAGCTGGAGTGTAGAATCAAGGAAATATAGTAGAACGAACTAATGACAACTTAGATCAAGGAGTTGAAGCAGCATGAATCACAAGAAATCAGAATCGAGAACATAAGGATGGAGCTATTATACAAAGGACTGTAAAAGAGCAGTCGGGGGTAGTGCCCGACCATCTTAAAGGGATCGACCCTGATCCCTCAATCGGGATCGGGGGGATAGACCCCAATCCCTAAAGGCTAAGGGGCATGCCTCTGGGTCTGGATGATCGTGATGCTGGAGGATATAAGGTCGATCCTATGGAGCTTAGTACAAATCAAAATTTGGATGCTCGTATGCAGGAGTACATTTCAGAATTCCTCATGGACTTGGAGGGCGATTGGAAATGATGATAGGATACTATTGCTGGATGACAATGATAGGTTTGCAAAGAAGACCAGACGAGCTATGCATGGAGGATTGGTGAACAAGGATCTGGAGGATGTAAATAGAAGTCTGTTCACTCCTAATATCAGGAATGCTGGTGATCCGCCGGAGTTTAAATTACCAACGCTGGAAGTATGTGACAGAAAATTGGACCCAACTATGCATAAGAAGAGATATATATGGAACATGGAAGTACTGTGGGCATCGAAGGAGGTCAGAGCAAGGTGTTTTCCAGTTTATTTGACGAAGTTAGATGCACTATGGTTTAGGCAACAGGAGAATGGTTCAATAAGGACATGGAATGAATTGGTAGATTGGTTCATGAGGTAGTTCAGGTCCACATGGCAAGATCGAAGAATGTTATGACATTGGCAACACTAAAATAGAGGACATGAGAGTCTCTAATGAGTTTTCAAACACGATATAATGTCGTTGTAGCATTGGTGGATCTGGCAGATCCATCTACTGTTTTGATGGCAGCTATATTAAGAATTGCTGATGGCATGGATTTCAAGGATTCATTGGCATGAGTCCATGTATGGATCTCTGGGAGTTATATCATGAAGCATAAAGGTGCCTATGGTAGGAAGACGATGAGCGTACAAACCCGAGGTGAACTCTGTGCAAAATAAAGGATCATCAGGAGACGCAAACAAGAATGTTAAAGGCAAATGAAAATTGAATGATGGATATGATGGGACAAAAAGGCGATGGAAAGATTGGAAGCCGATGTTCTCCTTCTACTCGTATTTGACAAAAAGCCTAAAATAGATTTATCTAGACACTAGGGGGCAACTTCCCTATCGGAAACCGGCAAGGGAGGATCCCACGAAACATGAGCGTATGTTTGGAATGTACCGCCTGCTCCACGAATTGAACAGCCACACCACGGATGAATGTAGGAATTCAAAGGATATGATTGAGGAGCACGTCAGGAACGACAGACTTCCATAGTATGTGAGGAATCGGACAACGGAAATAGAACGGGAGTAGCCACCATCCGCATCGAATGGAAACAGGAATGTCCCTAGATTGGGGGCCTGGATCATCGTCAACTGATCATGTTGATAAAGGCTGAGTTTGGGACTTGGAATCCAGCCATAATACTAATAAGCACTACCATAAGGCGGCTAAGTCACTTACACATGTACGGGATCGAGGACGGTTCCTTGGCAAGCCTTGAGATGATGATGAATCGTCATTCACGGAGAGGCAACCTTTTAGTTTTTTTAGTTTTTTGGATTTCTAGATGTACAAACTCTTATTAGTGAGGTTATTTATGATCCGCATTACTATAATAGGTAAAACATGATGCAATTATTCCCGATCGAAGTGATGGGGCGGTAGCCGCAAGGTGCGAGTCCCTTTACCGGAGGGCCACGGAATGGATTTGTGCATGGATTAAGTCCTCGACTGGAGAGTCGAGGCCGGAGAATAAAACCCAATAGGACGCCAAGTATGGGTTATGTTTGGCAAAGAGTAGGTCACTTCACTGGAGAGTGATAAGATTTGCCTTCTCGGGTCATCGAGCATGGATTATGCTCGAAAAGGTTCCAGAGAGACCACTATCGGCTTAAGGCTTAAGCGAAGACACCACTTAACATTCAAGGATAATGAATCAGAGTACGGTACATAACACCGCTTCGTCGGAGAGCGAAAATATCGTCTTACTTGGACGTCGAGTATGGATTGTGCAAGGCAAGGAACCAAAGAGGTCACGGATTTGGATATTAGCTTCGAACGGCTATGGATTTGGACACCCAAAGCAGTAGTGGACTTGGATATAGGCCCGGAGTAGTCTTGGATTTGACTAACGACCTGGTGAGGTCGAGAGTTTGGAAAAACGATCCGGTGAGAACATGGATTTGCAATGGATATGGAATTGAATGAAATAATCCAGAGAGCTCGCAGATTTAGAATTGGATATCAACTCGGAAAGGTCATGGATTTCACTAATGATCGTTAAAGATCATGGATTTGGATTGGCAACGGACTGGATTTGGATTCGGTAATTTGGCCATCGATGTATTATATGCTTCAAATCTTGGATATATGACAATTCAAAACATACCTTTCTATCGCAAGGAATGTTTTGGGGGGCAAAGTATTAACTCGCATTTTAGAAAGGCAGTAAAGAGGCAGATTTAATACAACAGACTTCATGATCATCAAGGTAGAAAGCCCGAAGAGATGGAAACCAAGACTGGAGATCGACTATATTTGAAATTATGGACTATAGTCAAATGGATTTGAATGGAAACACTCAAAAAATGGCTAAGTGCAGAATAAATACTTCCCCTTGAAGAGGGATCAGATAAAACAGGATGCATATAACACAACTCAACGATGATCCTCCATAACTTAACAACCATGAGGCAGATTGAAGTGAAACTTTGGAAATGGAAATAGAGGACCCTAAGGAGTCTACCCTAGGGATCACATGGCATTTACAAAGTTTTGGAGGGATCGGCCCCTATCCCTAAATGGGAATCAGCCCTCTTCCCACTTGGGTATCAGCTAAACCCAACTTTATAGCAAGATCAATCAATATCTTAACATCTAACATCCAGTTAACATGAAACTTGGATCACAAGCTTACTATAATATGTGGAACACCCCATAGGGATTGCATATCAAATGGGATACTTTAGAGGGATCGGCTCATATCCTTCTAAAGGGATCAGCTGAAATAAGAATACATGCAATACCACTTCATGGAAAATGTGATGTCTCACAAATCGTAAGTTGGAATGGCATAAAATTTGGTGGGCTAGTAGCTAACATCATGGGGAACCCACTAAAGGGATTGAACCTCATTTGGACACCAAAATAGGGATCAAGGCCGATCCCTATTATTGGCCTCAATGAGCCTGAAAATTCTTGTGTGGCCATGTCATGGCCTGGAGGTTTTTCTGTGGAAATTTTAGCTCGATCTATGCATGTTTTCCCTTAAATACAGTAGGCATGGTGTTAGAAGAAGGATCTTCTTTCTTCTTTTCTTTATCTTCAACCTAGGCTACACTCTACCAATTTTATTCTTGGATTTCGGATTGTAACTGTAAACAAACTACATTATAATAAAAAGGATTATTCTGGAGTGAATGTAGGCATGAGTTAGCCAAACCACTATAAATCTCGTCTCTTTTTACCTATTTTAATTTTTGATTTGTTTGTTCTTCATATTATATTCTTTACATTAGATACTATCTGAGATCTATTATCGAATATTGGTGCTTTCACATAACTGGGTGTTGGTGGCCAATTTTGATGCCAGCACCAACCTGACTAGCAAAAAGTCTTTATAAAATAAATATAGAACATACCATCAGAACAATGTAGGATAAGTCTCTTTAACCTTATCTTCCATCTACCAAGTACAATGTTTTTCGTTGTCACTCCACTGGACTTTTACTAACTTGATTGTCGTGTTCCTCAACCTCTCTCATCTCTTGCCAATACTTGCATTGATTGCCAAACAAAAGTCATATCTGGTTCCACTACTAAGTCTTCCAATGCCGTCGGATTAATAGTAGTCTCTAGACCATGTGGATAATTTTTAAGATGAGAAGCATGAAACACATTATGGACTCCTACCAACCTATTCGGTAACTCTATTCTATAAGCAAGTTTCTGATCCTTTCTATAATAAGAAATGGACCTATATGTCTCGATGTTGAATTCTCTATCTTTCCAAATTGTATCAGACCCTTCATTGGTGATACTTTAACAAAAATGTGGTCTCCAATTGAGAACTCTAAATCCTTTTACCTCTTTCCATGTAACTTTTCAACCTAGACTGAGGTTCCTTCATCCATAATTAAATCAACTCAATCTTTTCCATAGCTTCTCTAACATATCTGGATTAAGAATCAATCTGTCTATGGTCTCTAACAAACATGCTGGTGATTTGCATAGCCTTCCATACAAAGCTTTGAAAGGCTTCATTTGTGATATCCCGGAAATTTTGACAATAACAATTTAATAATTTATGTCAAAATTTAATTGATTTGATCATATTGTTAATAATAAATTTGAATTAAATTTAATAATCTTCTTTAAAGTAAATGTTTAAACTGATAATCTATTTTTAAAGGCTAATAAATTGTTTTATATCTGTAATGAATACATATTTGTATATATTATAAATAGATAATCTTTGTTTTAAAATTTAATATATATAGGCATGTTTTCTTATTCTAATATTTTTGATAAATTAAAATTGGATTTAATTTGATATTAAGCTATTGAATAAATAACCATATGCTTTTAATACTCAAGATAAAAGTTAATTGTTTAAAATGATTTAGCTTAAGTTTAAATTTAAATAAAAAGGGTTTGTTTTGTTTTAAATATAGCTCGATAAAATAGGCAATTTATTAATAAAGAGATAATTTCTTTTGTAAATTATTTTAATTTAATAATGAGTTATATTTGAACAATATTAATAATGTAATATATTTTTTACAAATTGATTTTTAATATGGATAGAAATTGCTATTTTAAATTTTATTTAAATACATAAACATGAGAAGCTATGATATTAACATAAGCATAAAAATAGATAATAAGTAAATTAAGGGTTTGATAAGTTTAAAGTTTTAAAATAAAAGAGTGATAAAAATAAGATATGTTGCCTGTAAAGTTAGAATGCAAGGCAAGAGATATCTTTAAGTAAAAAGGAATCCAAGAGTATAAACAAGGTAAAAATATATGTATAGGCCTATAAAGTTTAATATGCTAGGCAAGTACAATATGTATGTTACCTATAAAATAATTTAGGCAAGAACAAAGTTTAAAAGAAAATATTATGTAACCTGTAGATTAGATTCAAGGCAGAAATAGACAAAGTAAGGAAAACATACAAACCAGGCAAGCAAAAGAAATATCTTCACACATACAAAAGAAGACATAAGTACCATTGCATTTAATACTAGCACACCATTTGGTCTACTCGGAATATATAAAATTCATTTTAGCCTCCAAAATAAAATATCTTGCCTGATAAAACAAAAAGTAAAGGAAAAAGAGAAAAAAAAAGCCTAAACCAGTAAACACCTACTTTATACAAACCTGTCTTCTTATTTATATATGCAATTCTTTTTGTTTATTTGTTCAACATAGCAAACCTGAACATAAGTAAGCTTTTCCATTTTTACAAATTTTATCAATAATAAAACTTGCCTGCATTTTCAAAAGCCTGCAAGCAAACTTAAATCAAAAACTTAATGCATTCATCTTCAACCCAAGTTTTAAATCAAGCCTGCGTACAAGCACTCAAGTTTTAAATCAAAATTAAAAAGAATAAGGCATTTCAGTTTTGAAAGTTTCCAAAGGCCACTTCAAATTTTGGTGCTCTGTTCATCCTCTCAAAACTGTGAGTAACAATACAAATTTAAATAAATTAAGTTATAAATTATGTTGAGTACTCATTTCTAAAATAATATGTTTGTAAATATATAAGTCTGTTTCTGTGCATATATGTGTGGGTATGCTGTGCTTATGTTTGAGCTCTGTCATGATTCCCAAGATTCAGGTTTTTTATTCAAAATCCCTTCCACATGATCCAGATTCTTGTTAGAACCTGCTTGGCAAACTAATATTGTTTGATTAACTTAAATTTATGTTTAAAAATCTAAGTAAGATAAATAATGTCTGTTTGACTTTGGAAACATTAAGAACATCTGAGTATACTAAATATAATTAAAACTCAAATCATATAAAGTATAATCCCAGTATTACTAATCGAAAACTTTATACAAAATATGATTTTTAACATAGGAATCAGGATTTATAGTTTAGAATTGAAGGTGGAGTTTGGGTTTTAACAGGAAGTTTATTTTTGAGTCCCCCTTGTGATCAAGTGGATTTGAGAGTTCGGGAACATGCATGGAGATGGAGGAATGATCAATGGTGTTGGGAAAAATTTTGGATGGTGATGAAATTCAATAGGGAGGTTGCGGTTGTGGGTTTTGTTTTAGAACCCTAGGTTTGTCTATGTTTGACTAATTGATCGGCATGGTTCATGAGATGGATCGAGTGATGGGGAATTTCTGGTGAGGGAAGCTTGAACGAAGATGAAGACATGGCCGAAGTGGCCGAACGTCAGGTGGCCAGAATTTTCCAGGCGAGGCGATGTCAGGTTTCATGATGGTGCTCTGGTTTTTTTTCAGGTTTAAGTTTAAACCCTCGAATTTTATTTCGAGTATGGGATGATGTTCTAGTGATTGCTATTGGATGCAGTGAAGTTTCCTGATGTGTGAAGATCACCAGAGGTGGTTGGAGATGATCGTCGGCCCAATGCATATGTACGGTGTTCATGAATGGGTGTTGTGTTTTTAGGAGGAAGGGGGGATACTCGAGTTTGTAAGGGTTTGACTCGAGAATTACTGCACGCGACTCGAAGCATGTTCGTTGTTGACTCGGAGTAGTGTAGGGGAGGGGGAAACCTGGGTAAGTTGTGACAGGTTTTTTTTTAAAACCTGTAAAGTTTAATATTCTTTAAACTATGGTTTTTAAAAATGAGATATGAATGTTTAACATAGGTATTTAAATAAAAGAAAAGTTGGATTCAAAAGAAATTTGAATCTCAGTTTAAAATAAAATAAAGTTTAAAATTTTAAATTATTTGAAACCACTTTATAAAAAAGGAAATTGTTGCTCGAGTTTCACTCGAGTGATTCGAGTGTCGGACTCGAAGAAATGTGGGGTTTTGCTCGAAGAAATGTTTGTTTATCTCGGGTATTTTGGTTACAGGGTTTAAAACCTGTAAGTTTTATAAAAATTTTAAAACTGAGTTTTTAAATGAAAAGGTTCGGTATTTAAACAAAGTTTAAACCAAGATAAGTTGGATGCAAAACGTAGTTTGAATCTCAGTCTTTAAATAAATAAAGATTTTTAAATTTAAAATTTGTTTTAAACAAATTTGAATGATAAAGAGAATTTTTAAATTTGATTTGAATTCAAAATGAAATCGTGTTTTAAATTCTTTCAATCTTCTATTTTAAGATAAATATTCTTTAAGTTGTAAAATAAAAGGAGTTTGGAATTGATAAGATTAATTTGATTTCATTTTAAATCTTAAATTTAAAATGAATTTAAAAGTAAATTTAAATTAAATTGATTAAATACCTTATTAATGATAAATGGATCATTAAATAGAAAAAGGTTTTAAAAACTTAAGGCTTGTAATTATCAAATTAACTAAATGGATAATGAATGACTAGAATTAATTAACTCAGAAATTAAGAGTTAAATTTATTTAAATAAGATGTAAGTTAAAGGTAAATTAATTGATAATTAAGAAATCATTGGTTTAATTTTAAATTAATGATTAGTAATAAATTAATGAATTAATAAAGAATTAATTAATGAGTTATTATGACTAACTTAAAATGTAATTGATAATAAATCGTAGTTAATTACTTTAGGAAAGTAATTAAAGAATTATAATTAGTTAATCAGGGTCATTAACTAAAAATTATGAAATAATCAATTAATGGATTATTTTTATTAATTAATTAAATTATTTATTTAAGATAAGCAATTGTGAATTGTTAAGTATAATTACTTAACGGAAGTAATTAAGGAATTAATTACTCATTGTAATTAATTCTATGAATTGTTTAAGTTAATTAATTAAGTTTAATTAATTTAGACAACCATTTTGATGATGTGCTAAGTATTATTATTTAGGGAAGTAATTGATGATAATTACCAGATGTAATTAACCGAAGGTGATTTAATAATGAAAGTAATTGGAATATAATTACTTTATATAATTAATCAGGGGATTAATTAGAGAAATTAATTAAGGAGTAATTTATTTATTTGATGAGTAATTAAAGATAGTTATTTACTAGATAGTATTAATCAGAGGTGATTAATAAATGTAGTTTAATTGGAGATTAATTACTTAAGGTAATTATTTAAACAGGGAATTAATTGAAAATGTAATTAGAATCATCAATTGATATAATTAATGACGGGATGATAAATTTAGATTAATTAATCAATAATAAGTAATTAAAGAGTAATTAATTAGTGTAATAAAGAAGTAATGTAATGTTTGTAATTTAAGGTTAATTTCTATATTTAGATAAGATAATTAATTTGAGAATATAATTTAATTATGATTATTTTTATATAATTAAATGTTAATTAATCAAGTATGATTAATTGAAAACGAGTAATTAGTGAACGATTTATTAATTGATTGGAAATTTATTAATAATTGTGTAAGCAAGCTTTAAATGGTGAAGTAATTAATTTAATTTACTTTAAATTAATTAGAGATGATATAATTAATTTAATTCATTTTAAATTAATTATAGCTTATATGATTGTTATATATGGATGGATGAAACTGTTTACCTTGAATGATTTAAGATCTCAGATATGAGAAATTGATGCTATATGATATGGATGCTTGATTTAAGTATGATGAAAGTATGAATTATCTGTTATGGTGATATGCACTATCTGTTTGTAGTGATAATATTGATTATCTGTTTATGTTGATGTTGACTATCTATTATGATATTGTGAATTATCTATTTGTGTGTGTATTGAATTATTTTGAATTAAACTGTTAAGACTAAATAGACAACTTGGCCTTAAAAGACACGTTTTGGATTTCGATGAGACCGGGAACGGGTTTCCCATATTTGGAAGTCCGAAAACCACATCGATCCAAAATTAACGTTAGGTCGTGAATCTGAAGTGAAGATGAAGACTCAGAGTGCAAGGGTTATCGTCGCTAACTCTGAGGGTGATTCCAAAATGAGTGTAACGAGATAATGCCTTCGGTTTCGTTCGAACCCGGAACGAACTTGTATGGATTGAATGCTTTCAACACATCGTCAGGTGGGCGATGAGCATTCTAAGAAATATGTTCTATAAAGGTAATCGTAGCCTCAAGCCTCATCAACCGGGAATGGCTAAAACAGGGGAGGTGCAGCAAGGTTAGGTGGGTCATGCCCAACCAGGACAAGATTTTCCCCTGTCTAGATGTCCCTTTTTATTCGGCTGTGTGGACAGTTGTGAGCTCCAACTGTCGGGGTTGCCTTGTTCGGGACTGTTAAGTAGGGAATGGTTCCGGCCTTATGTTGCAGGGGGTCGGGAGTGATCCTCGGTACGTTGATCTAGGCCACGTACTGTGACGGGCGGTACCCCAGTAGCCCTGCCATTGTATGGAATCCAAAATCCAATAAGCGCCCACGGTTTTGATTTTATTACCCACTTTTGTGGCTAGTAGCTGGAATTTAATAGATGTAACAATTTCGGCTATTTTCTATTTACTTGAAAACCCTAGACCTATTATAATATCACAGAATTTCCTATCAAATGTTTTGGTTAGCGTAAGGTAAAAACTTACCCGTGTTTATTTGTGGGGAGTCTTACGTGATACCTTTTGTTTTCAAAAGATTTTCAAAGTTAAGCAACTTAAACCTGTTACTCATACCACACCCATGTCTGACCCGGAGTTTATTTTTGTTTTTCATAAACTCTCGGGTACCCAAATTTTTTACGGGTAGCCAAGGGATTCAGGTTAGCTTTGACGAATTCTGGAGGAGCAATGGAGCAGGAGGCTTCTACGTTGTAGACTACATATAGTGTTCCGCTGTGTTGGTATCTTTGGGTTATTTGTTTGAGTTGTGTTGTATTAACTAGACAGGTGTTTATAACTGTCTAGAATGTGTTGTATGATCTGTATAGCTCTGATATATGTAAAATTATGTAATAGTTATGTGATCTATTATATTTTGTTCCATTCCGCTGTGAGATTCTGATGTTGTTGTTCTTTCTTCTCTATATTTTCTATTTTCTCATCCCTTTCTTTCTTCAAGATGAACCGGATTTCTGGGGTCAGAAACCCGGGACGTCACAGTTGGTATCAGAGCGCTAGGTTGAGTGAATACCTAGGCTCTTGAGTGATTTCTATCTTGAGAGAGCGTATTTGTAATTTTAATATATATATATATATATATATATATATATATATATATATATATATATATATTTCTACCTGTTTGGTGGGTTACCTGTCCGGGTTATCCAATATAAGTTATAAAGGTTGATAGAGTAGTGGTGTGTGTAACATGACTACCAATGGTTGGAGTATGAATATTTGAGGTTGGAAGTGTATATGTCGAGACTGTAGACCTATTACCGTCTCGAGTGAGCTTTGAGTGGTGTAAAGATTTCATTGATCTCTGAAGGAAACCTATTAAGGTTCGGAGTTCATTTTTGAAGCGTAAGTTTGGATGAGCTTGAGTTTGGATCTGTTGGTTGGACAGAAGTGAGTCATGAAATCTTACCTCTGGATGTAGTAGCTGTGTGATGAGACACAGTGACTATGGAAGTCTCCGAAGATGTTTCTTTGGAATCAGTTAAGGAAGTGTAGCTGTTTTGGTGTTGGGGCTGAGTTCAATAGAATGTTTCTGTTTGGTTTGAGGTCTAAGTTTCTCGAAGAGCTCTGAGTTAGGAATTTCTTGGCATTGGTGTGTTGGCAAGGAAGTTTTGACCTCTGCATAAGCAGTGGATTTCAAAAACAGCAGTGTGGTTCCGTTTCTTTGATGGATTGGCTAATTAAGCATAGGCTGTTCTGTTTGGTAAAGAGAGAACAGTTTTTCTCGGGTAGTGGGCTAGATTGATCGCAAAAGTGACTTGCGTTTGTTTGAGTTTCTCTTGGGTCTGATTTTTCTGGATGTCTTCAGGAAGTTAGAATTTTGTTTGTATCTAAAGATTGAGTTTGGTATCGACTGGATTCCAGGAGTGGTACCGATGGTTCAGTAAGATGATTTTCTGAGAATGAGTTTGGTGAAGCAGCTCGAGTTTTGGAGGAACTTCTGAGTTTCTTTTAAGGATTTGTTGAACCATAGTTCTTAGATATGTTGTCCAGTTTGTCCTCGAGATCATCATCAGCATTTTCATCTGCTCAGTCAGAGTAGCGCAGTGGAAGCATGGTGGCAGCTGTTTGGTGTGGGAACAACTAGAATTTGCAGTATTTTGGATTAGAGAGTTTCTACTGGAAATTTTTCAGGATTTTAAGACCAGATTGAAATGCATCTGTATTATCTTTTCCAGATGAGAAGAAGTAAGATCAGTCTACTGATTTTGGAATTGAGTTGTGATCTGATTTTTGAAGATAACCTTGGAAAGATCATTTTGTTGGATTTTTTTAGATCAATTTATTTCTAAGGAGAATCAGCAAGTGTTAAGCTGATTAGGAAGGATGTAGGCAGCCCAGGATGGTCCAAAGAGTTTTGTTAATAAGAGACGGAGGAATTTGGAGTCCGTAATCGGAGATTTGATTTTGGATAAGTGTTTGGTTTCAGGAGTGGATTGCCAGTTTGGATAACTGAATTCGGTGTGTTTCACGTATCTCTGAGGGAGTACGTGCAAGAGCTATCTTTGATTGTAGAGTCAGCAGTTCAGAGAATTTTGGTTGTTGAGACAGACTAATCTGTAGTCTGATATCCTGTTTTGTTTTGTAGATCCAGGTGAGTGAGAACTCAGTAGCTTAGTAATATTGGTTGTTTGAATTCTGTAGAGAGAGTATCCCTATATTTATTTTTGGGGAAACTCGAGAAAATTCTATTTAGAATTTTTATCTGGACAATTAGATTTGTAGATTGGATGAATTGGTTGCTATGATTGCTAGCATATGATTGATATCTGCCTGTGTTTAAAAATTAAATCTGTAATTAAATTATTAAATTATCTTTGTTTTAAATTTCGGGGACGAAATTCTTTTAAGGGGGAAGGAATGTGATATCCCAGAAATTTTGACAATAACAATTTAATAATTTATGTCAAAATTTAATTGATTTGATCGTATTGTTAATAATAAATTTGAATTAAATTTAATAATCTTCTTTAAAGTAAATATTTAAACTGATAATCTATTTTTAAAGGCTAATAAATTGTTTTATATCTGTAATGAATACATATTTGTATATATTATAAATAGATAATCTTTGTTTTAAAATTTAATATATATAGGCATGTTTTCTTATTCTAATATTTTTGATAAATTAAAATTGGATTTAATTTGATATTAAGCTATTGAATAAATAACCATATGCTTTTAATACTCAAGATAAAAGTTAATTGTTTAAAATGATTTAGCTTAAGTTTAAATTTAAATAAAAAGGGTTTGTTTTGTTTTAAATATAGCTCGATAAAATAGGCAATTTATTAATAAAGAGATAATTTCTTTTGTAAATTATTTTAATTTAATAATGAGTTATATTTGAACAATATTAATAATGTAATATTTTTTTTACAAATGGATTTTTATTATGGATAGAAATTGCTATTTTAAATTTTATTTAAATACATAAACATGAGAAGCTATGATATTAACATAAGCATAAAAATAGATAATAAGTAAATTAAGGGTTTGATAAGTTTAAAGTTTTAAAATAAAAGAGTGATAAAAATAAGATATGTTGCCTGTAAAGTTAGAATGCAAGGCAAGAAATATCTTTTAAGTAAAAAGGAATCCAAGAGTATAAACAAGGTAAAAATATATGTATAGGCCTGTAAAGTTTAATATGCTAGGCAAGTACAATATGTATGTTACCTATAAAATAGTTTAGGCAAGAACAAAGTTTAAAAGAAAATATTATGTAACCTGTAGATTAGATTCAAGGCAGAAATAGACAAAGTAAGGAAAACATACAAACCAGGCAAGCAAAAGAAATATCTTCACACATACAAAAGAAGACATAAGTACCATTGCATTTAATACTAGCACGCCATTTGGTCTACTCGGAATATATAAAATTCATTTCAGCCTCCAAAATAAAATATCTTGCCCGATAAAACAAAAAGTAAAGGAAAAAGAGAAAAAAAAAGCCTAAACCAGTAAACACCTACTTTATACAAACCTGTCTTCTTATTTATATATGCAATGCTTTTTGTTTAGTTGTTCAACATAGCAAACCTGAACATAAGTAAGCTTTTCCATTTTTACAAATTTTATCAACAATAAAACTTGCCTGCATTTTCAAAAGCCTGCAAGCAAACTTAAATCAAAAACTTGATGCATTCATCTTCAACCCAAGTTTTAAATCAAGCCTGCATGTAAATCTAAACAGCAAGCACTCAAGTTTTAAATCAAAATTAAAAAGGATAAGGCATTTCAGTTTTGAAAGTTTCCAAAGGCCACTTCAAATTTTGGTGCTCTGTTCATCCTCTCAAAACTGTGAGTAACAATACAAATTTAAATAAATTAAGTTATAAATTATGTTGCATACTCATTTCTGAAATAATATGCTTGTAAATATATAAGTCTGTTTCTGTGCATATATGTGTGGGTATGCTGTGCTTATGTTTGAGCTCTGTCATGATTCCCAAGATTCATGTTTTTATTCAAAATCCCTTCCACATGATCCAGATTCTTGTTAGAACCTGCTTGGCAAACTAATATTGTTTGATTAACTTAAATTTATGTTTAAAAATCTAAGTAAGATAAATAATGTCTGTTTGACTTTGGAAACATTAAGAACATCTGAGTATACTAAATATAATTAAAACTCAAATCATATAAAGTATAATCCCAGTATTACTAATCGAAAACTTTATACAAAATATGATTTTTAACATAGGAATCAGGATTTATAGTTTAGAATTGAAGGTGGAGTTTGGGTTTTAACTGGAAGTTTATTTTTTAGTCCCCCTTGTGATCAAGTGGATTTGAGAGTTCGGGAACATGCATGGAGATGGAGGAATGATCAATGGTGTTGGGAAAAATTTTGGATGGTGATGAAATTCAATAGGGAGGTTGCGGTTGTGGGTTTTGTTTTAGAACCCTAGTTTTGTCTGTGTTTGACTAATTGATCGGCATGGTTCATGAGATGGATCGAGTGATGGGGAATTTCTGGTGAGGGAAGCTTGAACGAAGATGAAGACATGGCCGAAGTGGCCGAACGTCAGGTGGCCAGAATTTTCCAGGCGAGGCGATGTCAGGTTTCATGATGGTGCTCTGGGTTTTTTTCAGGTTTAAGTTTAAACCCTCGAATTTTATTTCGAGTATGGGATGATGTTCTGGTGATTGCTATTGGATGCAGTGAAGTTTCCTGATGTGTGAAGATCACCAGAGGTGGTTGGAGATGATCGGCGGCCCAGTGCATATGTACGGTGTTCATGAATGGGTGCTGTGTTTTCAGGAGGAAGAGGGGATACTCGAGTTTGTAAGGGTTTGACTCGGGAATTACTGCACGCGACTCGAAGCATGTTCGTTGTTGACTCGGAGTAGTGTAGGGGAGGGGGAAACCTGGGTAAGTTGTGACAGGTTTTTTTTAAAACCTGTAAAGTTTAATATTCTTTAAACTGTGGTTTTTAAAAATGAGATATGAATGTTTAACATAGGTATTTAAATAAAAGAAAAGTTGGATTCAAAAGAAATTTGAATCTCAGTTTAAAATAAAATAAAGTTTAAAATTTTAAATTATTTGAAACCACTTTATAAAAAAGGAAATTGTTGCTCGAGTTTCACTCGAGTGATTCGAGTGTCGGACTCGAAGAAATGTGGGGTTTTGCTCGAAGAAATGTTTGTTTATCTCGGGTATTTTGGTTACAGGGTTTAAAACCTGTAAGTTTTATAAAAATTTTAAAACTGAGTTTTTAAATGAAAAGGTTCGGTATTTAAACAAAGTTTAAACCAAGATAAGTTGGATGCAAAACGTAGTTTGAATCTCAGTCTTTAAATAAATAAAGATTTTTAAATTTAAAATTTGTTTTAAACAAATTTGAATGATAAAGAGAATTTTTAAATTTGATTTGAATTCAAAATGAAATCGTGTTTTAAATTCTTTCAATCTTCTATTTTAAGATAAATATTCTTTAAGTTGTAAAATAAAAGGAGTTTGGAATTGATAAGATTAATTTGATTTCATTTCAAATCTTAAATTTATAATGAATTTAAAAGTAAATTTAAATTAAAATGATTAAATACCTTATTAATGATAAATGGATCATGAAATAGAAAAAGGTTTTAAAAACTTAAGGCTTGTAATTATCAAATTAACTAAATGGATAATGAATGACTAGAATTAATTAACTCAGAAATTAAGAGTTAAATTTATTTAAATAAGATGTAAGTTAAAGGTAAATTAATTGATAATTAAGAAATCATTGGTTTAATTTTAAATTAATGATTAGTAATAAATTAATGAATTAATAAAAAATTAATTAATGAGTTATTATGACTAACTTAAAATGTAACTGATAATAAATCGTAGTTAATTAATTTAGGAAAGTAATTAAAGAATTATAATTAGTTAATCAGGGCCATTAACTAAAAATTATGAAATAATCAATTAATGGATTATTTTTATTAATTAATAAAATTATTTATTTAAGATAAGAAATTGTGAGTTGTTAAGTATAATTACTTAACGGAAGTAATTAAGGAATTAATTACTCATTGTAATTAATTCTGTGAATTGTTTAAGTTAATTAATTAAGTTTAATTAATTTAGACAACCATTTTGATGATGTGCTAAGTATTATTATTTAGGGAAGTAATTGATGATAATTACTGGATGTAATTAACTGAGGGTGATTTAATAATGAAAGTAATTGGAATATAATTACTTTGTATAATTAATCAGGGGATTAATTAGAGAAATTAATTAAGGAGTAATTAATTTATTTGATGAGTAATTAAAGATTTACTAGATAGTATTAATCAGAGGTGATTAATAAATGTACTTTAATTGGAGATTAATTACTTAAGGTAATTATTTAAACAGGGAATTAACTAAAAGTGTAATTAGAAATCATCAATTGATATAATTATTGATGGGATGATAAATTTAGATTAATTAATCAATAATAAGTAATTAAAGAGTAATTAATTAGTGTAATAAAGAAGTAATGTAATGTTTGTAATTTAAGGTTAATTTCTATATTTAGATAAGATAATTAATTTGAGAAAATAATTTAGGAATGATTATTTGTATATAATTAAATGTTAATTAATCAAGTATGATTAATTGAAAACGAGTAATTAGTGAATGATTTATTAATTGATTGGAAATTTATTAATAATTGTGTAAGCAAGCTTTAAATGGTGAAATAATTAATTTAATTTACTTTAAATTAATTAGAGATGATATAATTAATTTAATTCATTTTAAATTAATTATAGCTTATATGATTGTTATATATGGATGGATGAAATTGTTTACCTTGAATGATTTAAGATCTCAGATATGAGAAATTGATGCTATATGATATGGATGCTTGATTTAGGTATGATGAAAGTATGAATTATCTGTTATGATGATATGCATTATCTGTTTGTAGTGGTAATATTGATTATCTATTTATGTTGATGTTGACTATCTATTATGATATTGTGAATTATCTATCTGTGTGTGTATTGAATTATTTTGAATTAAACTGTTAAGACTAAATAGACAACTTGGCCTTAAAAGACACGTTTTGGATTTCGATGAGACCGGGATCGAGTTTTCCATATTTGGAAGTCCAAAAACCACATCGATCCAAAATTAACGTTAGGTCGTGAATCTAAAGTGAAGATGAAGACTCAGAGTGCAAGGGTTATCGTCGTTAACTCTGAGGGTGATTCCAAAATGAGTGTAACGAGATAATGCCTTCGGTTTCGTTCGAACCCGGAACGAACTTGTATGGATTGAATGCTTTCAACACATCGTCAGGTGGGCGATGAGCATTCTAAGAAATATGTTCTATAAAGGTAATCGTAGCCTCAAGCCTCATCAACCGGGAATGGCTAAAACAGAGGAGGTGCAACAAGGTTAGGTGGGTCATGCCCAAGCAGGACAAGATTTTCCCCTGTCTAGATGTCCCTTTTTATTCGACTGTGTGGACAGTTGTGAGCTCCAACTGTTGGGGTTGTCTTGTTCGGGACTGTTCAGTAAGGAATGGTTCTGGCCTTGTGTTGCAGGGGGTCGAGAGTGATCCTCGGTACGTTGATCTAGGCCACGTACTGTGACGGGCGGTACCCCAGTAGCCCTGCCATTGTATGGAATCCAAAATCCAATAAGCGCCCACGGTTTTGATTGTATTACCCACTTTTGTGGCTAGTAGCTGGAATTTAATAGATGTAACAATTTCGGCTATTTTCTATTTACTTGAAAACCCTAGACCTATTATAATATCACAGAACTTCCTATCAAATGTTTTGGTTAGCGTAAGGTAAAAACTTACCCGTGTTTATTTGTGGGGAGTCTTACGTGATACCTTTTGTTTTCAAAAGATTTTCAAAGTTAAGCAACTTAAACCTGTTACTCATACCAGACCCATGTCTAACCTGGAGTTTATTTTTGTTTTTCATAAACTCTCGGGTATCCAAATTTTTTACGGGTAGCCAAGGGATTCAGGTTAGCTTTGACGAATTCTGGAGGAGCAATGGAGCAGGAGGCTTCTACGTTGTAGACTACATATAGTGTTCCGCTGTGTTGGTATCTTTGGGTTACTTGTTTGAGTTGTGTTGTATTAACTAGACAGGTGTTTATAACTGTCTAGAATGTGTTGTATGATCTGTATAGCTCTGATATATGTAAAATTATGTAATAGTTATGTGATCTATTATATTTTGTTCCATTCCGCTGTGAGATTCTGATGTTGTTGTTCTTTCTTCTCTATCTTTTCTATTTTCTCATCCCTTTCTTTCTTCAAGATGAATCGGATTTCTGGGGTCAGAAACCCGGGACGTCACATCATTCCTATACTGATCTGATAACTATTATTATAAGAAAACTCAACTAAGTGCAAATGGTCTTGTCATGACCCACCAAAATCTAGTACAAGCTCCCAACAAATCTTCAAGTACCTTACTGACTCTCTCTGTCTGCCTATCTATATATGGATGATAAGATATACTCATCCTAAGTTTGGTACCTAACACTTCATGTAGACTCTTCCATAATTCACTAGTAAACAATGTGTCACTGTCACTGACTATACTACTGGAAATCTCGAGCGATCTAACGATATTCTTCATAAACAACTTAGTCAATACAAGTGTCGTCCTTGTCAATTTAATGGGAATGAAGTGGGCACTCTTAGTCAATCTACCCTCTATAACCCAAATACTCTCGTTTTCCCTATTCAACCATGGCAGCCCATGAATAAAATTCATGGACATAGAATCCCATTTCCAAACTAGTATATCTAAAGGCTGAAGCAAACCACTTAGCTTCTGATGCTCGACTTTCACTTTCTGGCAATTCAAACATTACTTTACCCATAAGCCTATATCCCTTTTCATACCCTCCTAGAAGAAACTCCTCTTCATATCCCGATACATCTTAGTTCCTTCAGGATGAATAGTAAACTTCGATCGATGATACTTTCTAAGAACTTCCTTCCCTATGTCACTAGCATCTAGAACACACAATCATCCCACCACCCATTATGGTTAAGACTAAAATCCTTTAAATCATCAATCTTAGTTCTACCTTCCAATCTTCTAATCCTTTTGGCTAGCAATAGATCATCTCTCTGTTTAGAAGCAATCTATTCAATCAACACTGGTCAAACTTCTAAACATGACAATATAGCGGTACTCTGACTAGAACTGGCAGTCGATCTTAACTACACACTAAAGTAGTCAACGCCTCTAAATCTGTCCATTCTGCCAACATAGCTAACACCACATTCTAATGTTTTCTACTAAGTGCATCAGTAACTTTATTTCATTTCCCTAGCGCATACTCAATACCAAAATCATAAGCCACCTAAAACTTCAACCACCTTTGTTGTCTCATATTTAACTCTTTTTGAGAGAACAAACACCTCAAAGACCTATGATCCTATACAACGCGAACCGTTCTCCCAAAAGATAGTGCGTCCATACCTTCAACGCAAATATTACAGCTGTTAACTCCAAATCTAGAGTCGGATGCCTAACTTCATGTGGTCTAAGCTATCGAGAAGCATAGGCGATCACTTTACCTCTTTGCATTAACACAGCTCCTAATCATGTTCCACATGCATTGGTATACATCACCAAATCCTAGTTCATATCTATTACAACTAACACGAGCGCATTGGTCAATAAATGATTTAGCTTCTGGAACGCTTTCTCACATTTACTAGACCAAATAAACTTTACGTCATTCCTAGTTAGTTTAGCCATAGACGCTATTATCCAAGAGAAATCCTTAATGAATCTTTGGTAATATCCCGCTAATCCAAGAAAACTGTTTATCACGATCACCATCTCGGGTCTCTTCCAATCATTTATAGCTTCAATCTTAGCTACATCCATAAACAACCTTTTTCGAAAACTATATGACTAAGAAACTTCAATCCTCTCTTTCAAAAATGGCACTTTGAAACTTCGCTTTTAGTTGATGCCGCCTCAATATCTCAAGCACTATTCTAACATGAATCTCACGATCCGTCTCATCCTTAGAATATATCAAAATGTCATTAATGAACACCAAAACGATCCTATTCAAGTGCTACCGGAAAATTCGGTCCACCAAGTCCATAAAGAAAGCAGATTCACATTAGTCAATTCGAATGGCATTACTAACAACTCGTACGAACCATATATCGTTCGAAATGCCATAAAAGGAATATTGTCCTCCACCACTCTCAATTGATGGAACCTTTTATTAAATCAAACTGGGAAAATGCTTTGGCTCCACTCAACCGATCAAATAATTCATCAATTCTCGACAAAGAATATTGATTCTTTATCTTTTTATTATTTAGTTTACGTTAACGATACAAATCTTAATGAACCGTCCAGTTTCTTTAGGAATATCTCGGCCGCTCCCCAAGGAAAACTGCTTGATTTAACAAAATTCTTTCCTTTTAATTCTCCTCCGTCTCGGTACATGTCATTCTACTATGCGATCTACTTACAGGTTCAGCTTATAACAACCCTGTATTTTTGTGATTATTTTTATTTGTATATTTTAATTATTTTAATTGAATTTCCTGATTTAAAAACTTTATTTTATTTATTAAAATAGATAAAATTTGTTATTATAAATATAAATTTTGATTTTTATGTGAATTATAATTCCAAACATGACTAAATAGAATATTTTCCAAAAAAATGTGAATTTTTGTCAATATGGTCAAACTTTGACTTTTAAATGTAAAAAATTAAAAATTTGAATTTTTGAATTTTATCTTTTATTATCAAAATAAATAGAATTTTAGGTATACTGCTTTTCGTTTCGTTGAAATCTGACTAATATTGTGAAAGTTATGCTTCAAAACCATTGTATGTAAATTGATTTACTTAACAAAATTGTTTATTTTAATTTATATAAATAATATTTTTGTTGTCATATCATATTCTAATTTTTGTATATATGTGTAACATGACATGTTATCTATATATTTTATTTTTTTAAAACATTTTAAAAGTGTAGTGGTAATTTTCCAATGTTTATTGTATATTGTTTACAAATTTTAATTCTAGTTTCAATTAAAATAACTATTTTCTTATTTGTTTTTCTATTTTTCCTAAAAATTATTTATTTATTTCATTCTAATTTATTTATTTTTTCATTTTTATTTTATTTTCTTAATTTTTCTTTTGGTTTATTTGAATAAAGGAAATTGGAAATTCTAAGAGGAAAAAGCTTTTAACTTGTGACTTTTCAATGCCCAGTCTCTTCATTTTCTTTGGCCGACTTTTCCAAGCAATAGTCGTGTGTTTTCTTTTGAATTTCACGTGATAAAACTTCTCATTCCATAATTTCTTTTGGCCATTAAATCTGAAAAAAAGGTAATGGCTTCTTCTCTTTTTTACTTTTCCTCTTCATTTTCCTATTGAACTTTCCATTGTTTTGCTTGAATCTTCTTGTTCTTTGCTCGGCCTAAACCCCTTCACCACCTTCACCGACCACCACATCACTTCCTCCCCATCACCATACACGGCCTGAGCCCCTCCTTCTCTGACCAAGATTGGCCGTGACCATCCAATGGAGCAAACATCACAGAAAGTTGCAAACTCCACCAAAAATGCATAGTCGAGCCTTTTTTTCACCATCCCCTTCATAGATTGCTTCGGCCTCCCCCTTAGCCACCATCACCAACTTGTACAACACTGGCCGTCACTCCAGCCACCACTAGATCTATACATGACAAGGCCGAGCCCAATTCATGCATAGCTGAGCCTAAAGGTTGCACCAAAACTCCTCTTTTGCCTTGCCCTTTGATCTTCCTTCACCTAGTAACTCCTACCCTTCACTTCTCCTTGTAGTCGTGCATATATGCCATACCCGAGCCCAAAACACCACCATGGCCGAATCAATATAGCATTGTGGCCGAGCAAAAGTGATTAGTGGTCAAGTAAAATCAATTGAAAAGCTTGGTGATGTTTTTGTAGACTCTATTTCCATTTTGTTCCAATAATTTTAGTATAGTATTTATGTTTATATTTTGCTTTGTTTTGTTGTTGAATACAAGATTAATATCTTGGCTCTCTAATCGAATCAAAATCGTGCTATCGTGCTTTCTGGATTTTGTTTGTGTGTTTTTATTTTTCTAACTCCAGCATAAAGAGGTGAGTATTCACTCACGACATTTATACTTATATAATTTGTGAATTGATAACAAGTGAATGTGTAGAATATTATATCATGTTATACCTGCCTGTGATATGAAATATATGATGTTAACCTTGTTTATAAACCTGTCACATCATCTGATACTGTTATATGTTGCTGTATTGTTTATTTTATTCTGTTCTCACACTGCAAGTTCCCTGTAGAATAGAATCACTATGGGCTGAAATGATACATACCCGAACGGACTTTAGAATAGGGAAAAATTGTTATGGACTGAAATGACAGGCCTGAACGATTTTTATTTATTTATATTTATTTTATTTAACTTGGGATTGCGGGTTTGAAATGATAGAACCTGGATTTTTCTTTGTAAATTACGGATTGAAATGATATATTATCCGTATCACTTGCCTTAGGTTGGAAAAAAATTTACAAATCCGTGGTTATTTTATAAAAAAAATTTAAGTATTTTTAACATATAAATTTATGAAAATTTTATTAAATTTGAATTTAAAATGATTTTTATAGTGTTAATGATTTTTCTACAGGTTAAAATGTGAAATATATGAACGGTTAAGTTGAAGTTTGAAACATAATTTAAAATTTGAGATTTTTGTTTAAAAAATGAAGTTAGATTAAGTAAATAAAATGGAAATTAATTTATATTTTGAAAATGGTAATTAAAACTTAAGTATTAAGTTAATTTTTAAAATTGCAAATAGAAATGTGTATGCTCGAATTTACTAAGTAAATTATTATTAGAAAACTAATTTTATGCATAAAAATTTACTTTATAAAAATCATAAGTTAATGGGTACTTAAATGAACATTTTTGAGTGGAAAAATATGATTTTTATAAGTAAAAAGGGTAAAAATCTAAGTTTAATTGTTTCTGAAATTGTATTGAAAGTCTATAAATTGAACTAATAGCATTCAGAAATGCTATCATTTCTGAAGTTAACTTGAAATCTGAAGTAAATGATATTACAACACTTTGTAAGTGTTGTGGTTGATGCAAATGAACTATGCCTAAAATTTAACTAAGTGGTATTACAGCATTTTGTAAGTGCTATGGTTGCAGAATGAAATTAAAATCTGAAATTAATAAAAAGGCTACAGTAGCACTTGTTAAGTGCTGCAGTTGGCTGAATTGGGATTTTGAATATAATTGAACTACTATAGCAGTTTTGTAAATGATGTCTTTGCTGAATTTAATTAAATCTTTTAATTTAAATCCTGAACTATTACAGCAGTTCTGTAAATGCCATCTTTGCTGAATTGGACTATTTTTCAACTAAAACCGAACTATTACAACAGTTTTTAAATGCTATCTTTTCTGAATTGAATTGTTTTTAAATGTACTTACTGTAGCATATTCTAAGTGCTGCAAAAGCTGAAATTTCACCGTTTTAAAGCATTTAAGTGAATAAATGAACTATGAAAAGGCTAAAATTTTGGGAATTTAATATTTGATTTGAAGGTATATTGACTCCGCCTTTTAGTGGTTTAAATGAATGATTTTAATTCAAAATTATAAACCATTTTGGAATTTTAACCACGGGTACACTTCTCTGTATGCCTTGTGATTTTTGGATGTACACTTTCAATTTGAGAGTGTGACTAGAGATGATCGACTGTTGCAGCTCCATGCTACCCTAGCCACATTAGCACTGTTATTTGCATAGTTTACTTTAATATAGACATTTCTATGATAGTGTTTATTACTGTTAAATTGATGGTTTAACGGATCCTTGGAGGTTGGGAGATCCCAAGCATCCTTTAAGTTATTGTGCATTACTACTACAGTTCACTTGAGTTGGTTTACATTGTATAAGTATGTATGTCCTGACTCGAGTATTTGTGTTTTACTTTACGCTCGGGTCAGCCTGAGTATTCGCAGCTTTGGATTTCTCTTCATGGAGCTAGGAATCGCTGGAGATTCTGTTTGTCTAGTTATCTATCTATTTCAGTTTCAGTTATTCTATTTCAGCTCTTGTATTAGTGGACTTCTATGTATTTGGGATCTCTATTGTGTTTGTTTTCAGATTGATATTATGTATTTCGTTTTAATACTTTGTTATAGTAGCTTCATGAACTACTATGGTATTACTATTTCCGCTGCGATATATTCTGATATTTCTGTGTCTGTGATTTTGTGATTGGTTTTATTTGCTCCAAATTTTATTACAATCTGTTATTTTGAATTATTCAAGTCTGATATGTGTGGATTATTGTCGATTTGAATGGTCCAAAATAGTGGGTCGTTACAGTTGGTATCAGAGCTTTGGTTTTAGGCAAACCTTAGCTTGCAGAGCAAAAACTCATTAGAGATAGGGCAGAAATACCCTAGAATGAGTGGAATCAATCTCAGAATCATTTCTTTGTGATAGAATGTATTTTCGAAGTATAAAATGATTTCCAAATGATTTTAAAGCATTTTCAAAGATTATATTGGTATAACTTTTTCTTATTTTGAAATCAATATCTTCTAAACTTCATCCCTTCTATATCCACCTTGTTAGTAATCTCTTTGGTTAGGATTCTTATCGATTTGGATTCCTTTGAACTTTGGAACGCTCTTACTTGTACTGAAATTCATTCATGTCTTCCCTATTTGTATTCCTTTGATTTTGGAGCATTACATAACTCCACTTTGAAGGACCTCTATAAAGATCAGTGATTCTGCAAATCTTTGAATGATTTGTAAAGGGGTGAAACTCCCTAACAATTGGCATTGATTCATCGGAGATTTTTGTATCCTCGGATTTTGATGCTATTTATCTCGTGCTCTACCTGAATTCTATCTCTGGCGACTGAATGTCAACTTGCCTTAGATTTTCGCATTGATTATATTTCTGAAGTCACGGTTGACCGGTTAAAGTCGCCCACGATTTATTAAGGCTTATCCACCTTCTATTTGGTAATTAAATTTTCTCATCTTCGTTCGAGCTTATCTTTGAACCAGTATTCTATTTGATTAAGGTTCCTCTAAATTTGAATCTCTATTTGTTTGAAATCCATCCTTGAATCATCCTTTGGAAATTTGTGTTTGGTTGTATTTTGAAATTATGCATACATCGAAATTATTATTTTGATAAGGACGACCACATTTTATATATAAAAGTGAAATGTTTTCGATAAGGATTATATACCTTCTAAAAACGAGAGTCTAAAATTTTGAAAGGATCGGAAATTTGAAAATTTATAAGAAATTTGATTTATATAAAAATGATTTATATCTAAAGGGTTTTGAATTTGAATTTCGAGGAATCGAACTCCGGTGTTTTGAAATTGGTTTTAAGATTTGGAAAATATATAATAATAATATGATTTAAAGATATTTACCGAATAAGAAATGTTTCAAATGCATTTGAATGAATTTCAATGATTTCCAAGAGATTTCAAAGAAGTTTCAAGAAAATAGAAGTCCAGAACTCACTTATGTCGCTGGAAAATAATTTCGGTGATGAGTGCATGCATCATCGACATTGATTTTCGAGTTTCAGAGTGGGGAGAGGCCACTTAGTAGCTTTTCTATGCGAGTGATTTTGTGAAACAAATTTTGATTTCAGATTTCAAAGTATGGTTTGATATTCGAAAGATATATGTATATATGTATATTTGAAATGATTTAAAGTAAGCCGATGTTCAATCCCCGAGTTTCAGATTTTTTTTTTTTTGGTATAACCTTATCTAATTGATTTACTGATTTGTTGCTGATTTCCAACTCTTGGATTGGAAAATTTGGTTTCTCCGACTATTTTGAATGTTCGAACGCTTCCACATCATAGTTTAATTTTTAAGGCTAACTAATTTTAAAAGGTATATTGGATCTTCCATATATGGAAATAAATGGTTTAAAGGTTTTAAAGGGATAGTTATAAACTTGGAAATCATTTTGGGTATAATTGATTTTCAGAAAAATATTTGGTTTTGAAAATAGATTGGATAGTAAAACCTAGTATTTATATGATGGTTTTAGAAATGAATTTGTTTGACCTAAATTGTGTCGATTTGGAAACTAGGATTATTTTCTAAACCTATTGTTTTGAGCAACTTTGAAACTGAATATATGTAATTTGGAAGAAATGATTTGGCGAAATCATATATGATTTTGATACTGAAAAATTATTGAAAGGAATTGAAATAGAGAACCTTGTTTTATTAAATACTTGATTTGGGAGTTACCGAACTTATATAAAATTGATTTGTATAAGTATGAAGTTGATTTGAAAATTATCGTTTTGGAAAGGTACTCAATTTGGAAAGGGAAATCTTATATAATAGAAGTCTATATAAGTGTGATTTGATATACCATTGATTTGGAAAGTATTCGATTTGAAAATAAAATCTTATATATGATGGAATTTGTATAAGTATGATAATTGAAAGTGATTTGAAAGGTACTATATGATACATATTTTCGAAGTAAAGATGTGGAAAGTGCATTCTTCTTGATATCCGCTTTGTGGCCACATTGTGGATTCATTCTATCGATATTATTCTCTCTGATTTTGGTTTTTCGGATATGATACTCAAGTGTCTATCGAATTCCATGGCGATCTCCATGGTCTTACGAGCGCGACTGCATAGCGTACTTCGCCTAGCTGAGATGGCCTATGGGTATGGATGTTTCCTGGGGGATCCAGGCGTAACCATTGTGTATCTGCGATCTATGTAGGTCGTTTTTAGTAGAAAAATCCATAGGGCTGAGATAGCTTATGGATACGGATGTTTCCTGGGGGATCGAGGAGTAACCATTGTGTATCTGCGGTCTACTAGTCATCATAGCGTAATTCGCAGGGCTGAGATAGCTTAGGGATACAGATGTTTCCTGGGGGATCCAGGCGTAACCATTGTGTATCTGCAGTCTACTAGTCATCATGGCGTAATTCGCAGGGCTGAGATAGCTTACAGATACGGATGTTTCCTGGAGGATCCAGGCATAACCATTGTGTATCTGCGATCCATGGTTATACAATGATTTGGTTGATTTGTTTGGATTGTACTTTCATATCTGTTTTTAAAAGTTTTCCAGTATTTTCGCTGGGTGTTGAAACAAGTCTACTAAGTACCTGGAGAATTCTAGCTTTGCGCCTGATCAACGCATGGCCAGAGTCTGCAGGAATAAGAATAAACTTGTTAAGACATCGAGTTATAAATTTATTTTGATAAAGTATTATATAAAGGATATTTTGATCATTTATTTTACCTTTCTAAATAATTTAAATTGTTTTAAATATTGCTTACTTCGAACTAACAAATTTGAATCAAATGACTATTCATCATATTATAAAATGTTTAAATGTTATAAATATAAAAAAATTAAATTGAAATTTATATAGTTTTAAAAATAATGGTTCATCCTTGTCTTTCAAACTATTTTCCCTTCAGCTATTCCTATCCTCCTACCTTCTTCCTCTTCGAGGGTCCTTTCCGCGTTGTGTAAAGAGTCGGTTCTTTGGCTTATCGTTTGGATTTGCCCACGAAGCTTTCTAGAGTGCACGATGTATTCCACGTCTCACATCTTTGCTGGTACCTTCATGACCCCTCCTTTTTTTGTGTCCAGTCTTCTTCTCTTGATAGTTTGGATATTGAGCCCAATCTGACTGTCAAGAGGAAGCCATTTCGTATTGTCGACAGAGGTACGAAGCAGCTAAGAAGGAAATCTATTAGTCTGGTCAAAGTACAGTGGAGTACTGATGATCGAGATTGTACCAGGGAGACGGAGGAGAGCATTCGTGCTTCGTATCCGAAATTGTTTTTTCAGCTACTACTTGCTTTGTCTATCTTGCTTTTCGTTTTTCTGTGTTCGTTCTTTTCGAGGACGAAAAGATTTGAGTGAGGGAGAGTGCAACAACCCTGTATTTTTATGATTATTTTTATTCATATATTTTAATTATTTTAATTAAATTCCCTGATTTAAAACTTTAATTTTATTTATTAAAATAGATAAATTTTGTTATTTTAAATATAAACTTTTATTTTTATGTGAATCATAATTCCAAACATGACTAAATAGAATATTTTCCAAAAAAATGTGAATTTTTGTCAATATGGTCAGACTTTGACTTTTAAATGTAAAAATTTAAATTTTTGAATTTTATCTTTTATTATCAAAATAAATAAAATTTTAGGTATACTGCTTTTCGTTTCGTTGAAATCTGATTAATATTGTGAAAGTCATGCTTTTAAACCATCGTGTGTAAATTGATTTATTTAACAAAATTGTTTATTTTAATTTATATAAATAATATTTTTGTTGTCATATCATGTTCTAATTTGTGTATACATGTGTAACATGACATGTTATCTATATATTTTATTTTTTTAAAACATTTTAAAAGTGCAGTGGTAATTTTCAAATGTTTATTGTATATTGTTTACAAATTTTAATTCTAGTTTCAATTAAAATAACTATTTTCTTATTTATTTTTCTATTTTTCCTAAAAATTATTTATTTATTTCATTTGTACTTTATTTTGTTTTCATTTTTATTTTACTTACTTGATTTTTCTTTTAGTTTATTTGAATAAAGGAAACTGGAAATTCTAAGGGACAAAAAAACCTTTTAACTTGTGACTTTTCAATGCCTAGTCTTTTTATTTTCTTTGGCCGACTTTTCCAAGCAATAGCCATGTGTTTTCTTTTACATGAGAAAACTTCTCATTCCATCATTTCTTTCGGCCATTCAGATCTAAAAAAAATAGGTAATGGCTTCCTCTCTTTTTTACTTTTTCTCTTCATTTTTCTATTGAATTTTCCATTGTTTTTCTTGAATCTTCTTGTGCTTTGCTCAGCATAAACCCCTTCACCACCTTCACCAACCACCACATCACTTCCTCCCCATCACCATACATGGCCTGACCCTCTCCTCCTCTAAACAAGATTGGTCGTGACAATCCAATGGAGCAAACATCATAAAAAGTTGCAAACTCCACCAAAAATGCATAGCCGAGCCATATTTTTCACCATCCCCTTCATAGATTGCTTCGGCCATCCCCTTAGCCGCCGCCAACAGCTTGTACACCCCCACTGGCCATCATACCAGCCACCACCAGATCTGTACATGATAAGGCTGAGCCCAATTCATGCATGGCCAAGCCTAAAGGTTGCAACAAAACTCCTCTTTTGCCTTGCCTTTTGATCTTCCTTCACTTAGTAAATCCTACCTTTCACTTCTCCTTGTAGCCGTGCATATATGCCATACCCGAGCCCAAAATACCACCATGGCTGAACCAAAATAGTATTGTGGTCGAGCAAAAGTGATAAGTGGCCGAGCAAAAGTGATAAGTGGTCGAGCAAAATCAATTGAAAAGCTTGGTGATGTTTTTGTAGACTCTATTTTCTTTTTGTTACAATAATTTTAGTATTGTATTTATGTTTATATTTTGCTTTGTTTTGTTGTTGAATACAAGATTAACATCTTGGCTCTCCACTCCACTCGAATCAAAGTCATGCAATCGTGCTTTCTTTATTTTGTTTGTGTGTTTTGATTTGCTAACTCCAACGTAAAGAGGTGAGTATTCACTTGCGACATTTATACTTATATAATTTGTGAATTGATAATAAGTGAATGTGTAGAATATTATACCATGTTATATCTGCCTGTGATATGAAATATATGATGTTAACCTTGTTTATAAACCTGTCACATCATCTGGTACTGTTATATGTTGCTGTATTGTTTATTTTATTCTGTTCTCACACTGCAAGTTCCCTGTAGAATAGAATCACTATGGGCTGAAATGATACATACCCGAACGGACTTTAGAATAGGGAAAAATTGTTATGGACTGAAATGACAGGCCTGAACGATTTTTATTTATTTTTATTCAACTTGAGATTACGGGTTTGAAATGATTGAACCCGGATTTTTCTTTGTAAATTACGGAGAAATGATATGTTATCCGTATCACTTGACTTAGGTTAGAAAATTTTATACAGACCCATGCTTATTTTATAAAAAAAATTGGAAAGTTTTAAGTATTTTTAAAATATAAATTTATGATAATTTGATTAAATTTGAATTTAAAATGATTTTTATAAAGCGTTAATGATTTTTGTACAGGTTAAAATGTGAAATATATGAATGGTTAAGTTGAAATTTGAGATTTTTATTTAAAAATGAAGTTAAATTAAATAAATAAAATGGAAATTAACTTATATTTTGAAAATGGTAATTAAAACTTAAGTGTTAAGTTAATTTTTAAAAATGAAAATAGAAATGTGTATGCCTGAATTTAGTAAGTGAATTATTATTAAAATTTTGATTTTATGTATAAAAAATTTACTTTATAAAAATCATAAGTTAAAGGGTATTTAAATGAACATTTTTGAGTGGAAACATATGATTTTTATAAGTAAAAAGGGTAAAAATCTAAGATTAATTGTTTCTGAAATTGTTTTGAAAATCTAGACATTGAATTAACAACATTCAGAAATGCTATCATTTCTGAAGTTAACTTGAAATATGAAGTAAAGGATATTACAGCACTTTGTAAGTTTTGTGGTTGATGCAAATGAACTATGGCTAAAATTTAACTAAGTGGTATTACAGCATTTTGTAAGTGTTGTGGTTGCAGAATGAAACTAAAATCTGAAATTTATAAAAGGGCTACAGTAGCGCTTGTTAAGTACTGCAGTTGGCTGTATTGAGATTTTGAATATAATTGGACTACTGCAGCAGTTTTTTAAACATTCTTTTTGCTGAATTTAATTAAATCTTTTAATTTGAATCCTGAACTATACAGCAGTTTTTAAATGTTGTCTTTGCTGAATTGAATTGTTTCAAATGTAACTTACCGTAGCATTTTCTAAATGCCGCGAAAGCTAAAATTTCACTATTTTAATGTATTTAAGTGAATAAATGAATTATGAAAAGGCTAAAATTTTGGGAATATAATATTTGATTTGAATGTATAATGACTCCACCTTTTAATGGTTTAAATGAATGATTTTAATTCGAAATTATAAACCATTTTGGAATTTTAACCACGGGTACACTTCTCTGTATGCCTTGTGATTTTTTGATGTACACCTTCAATTTGAGAGTGTGACTAGAGGTGAGCGATTGTTGCAGCTCTACGCTACCCTAGCCACATTAGCACTGTTATTTGCGTAGTTTACTTTAATATAGACATTTCTATGATAGTGTTTATTACTGTTAAATTGATGGTTTAACGGATCCTTGGAGGATGGGAAATCCCAAGCATCCTTTAAGTTATCGTGCATTACTACTACAGTTCACTTGAGTTGGTTTACATTGTATAAGTATGTATGTCCTGACTCGAGTGTTTGTGTTTTACTTTACACTCGTGCCAGGCTGAGTATTCACAGCTTTGGATTTCTCTTTCTGGAGCTAGGAATCGTTGGAGATTCTGTTTATCTAGTTAGCTATCTATCTCGGTTTTAGTTATTCTATTTCAGCTCTTGTATTAGTGGGCTTCTATGTATTTGGGATCTCTTTTGTGTTTGTTTTCAGATTGATATTATGTTTTTTTTTGAGACTTTGTTATAGTAACTTTATGAGCTACTATAGTATTATTATTTTCGCTACGAGTTATTCTGTTATTGCAGTGTTTGTGATTCTATGATTGGTTTTATTTGCTCCAAAATTTATTACAATCTGTTATTTTGAATTATTCAAGTCTGATATGTGTGGATTATTGTCGATTAGAATGGTCCAAAATAGTGGGTCGTTACACAGCTCCAGATACAAGATTTATTTAAAACTTGGTAGCTTGTTTCTGATGTAGTCCTATAACAGGCTCAAACACTTCTGCGTACTTTCTTACAACAAAAACCTGATTTACTTCGTCTTCTACTCCCGTTACACGCAATAAAGAAAAAACATCAAAACATGGGTTCTTGACTAAGTATGTAATCCGATCGTGGTTATTAGGGTGTTGTAATGATATCTCCCTATCTAGGAAAAATATCCCAGCCTCATATCTACTCAACCAATTTATACCCAAAATTATCCCAAAACCCAAAAATTTAAAAACATACAATATGCAAGCAAAAGCATGACCTAAAAACTCAATCTCTAGCCGGTCACATCTCATCCCCAGAGTTGCATACCCTTCTATTGGATTCACAACTCTTAAGAAAGTAGCAAGGTATGATGGTTCTAATTCTAACTAATCGGCCAAACATTGAGAGATAAAAGAATATGATGCACCGGTATCAAACAATAATCTAACAAGTATGTTATGAATCAAAAGCATGCCTTTAAATACAGACTTTCCGTCCTCCGCAGTGGTCGATCGCGATGCAAAAGGTTCCAAAGTAAATACATTCCCTTTATTAGCTCTAGCTGGCTTTGGACATCGATTCTTGTAGTGCCCTATCTATCACAGTTAAAACATTTCACACCTTTCTTTTCTGCAACCTTCTTTCCCTTACCGGTTTGACACTCTCAAGTAAAATGTCTTTTTTGTCCCACTTAAAGCAAACAAGGTCAGCTTTTCCTTCCTTGGCAGCTCCACCCTTCCGAGCTTCCTTTTTCTTGAAGAACTTCCTCTTCTTATTCCGAGAACTCTGGGTTTCCACTGACTTTTCTTTCTCAAAAGTTGCAAGCACCTCCTCATTCCTCATAGCCATTTCCACCACTACATTACTTGAACATCAAAGATGTGGCATCGTCGCTTTAGCAATCTCCGACCTCAAACCAGGAATAAACTTCTTATTCCTCTTAATCGTAGTATCAATGGTGGCTTATACATACCTAGAAAGCTCATCAAACTTCGTAGCATATTCGAACATCGACATTTCCCTTTGCTCCAATTTCATAAACTTCCTAAGAAGTTGACTTAGCTGCTTCAGATAAGAACCTCCCCTTAAACCTTCTCCTCAACTCAACCCAAGTCAGTTCCTCTTTGGGCATACTATGGTTAACCTATTCCACTAGTACAGTGCTGCTCCTTACAACTGCCTAGATTCCAATCTCCTTTTCTACTTGTCATTCAGACCCAAATCGGTAAAAATCGTTTCACAATGCAACAATTAGTTCTCCACTTCAATTGCATCCTTAGTTCTAAGAAAAGGCTTTCCTCTAAGACTAGTATAATCACTGTTTAGCTAGGAATAGTTATTACCAGCTGATAACACAGGATGAGCTCTTCCGACATTAACAACATTACCTCCAGCCAAACCAGCAGCAGGTCCACCTTGCATCATGTTAACAAAGAACTGATACATAGTCCCTATATCTACAGTTGGGGTTCCAAATCCAACATTAGCATTTGCATTTTGATTAGAATTTTCTTGTTAACATTGGTTCCATTTGGTATTGGATTGAACATTTCCATTGGTTGTAGTGCTTCCCCTACCTAGATTCACTCTTCCATTTCCTGCTTCCATATCTTGTTTTCTCGTAATCTACATGCGAGCCTTAATAAGATACAAAAGAAAGGTCAAAGAGAGATGGGAGAATATGTATATATATGTATGTATGTATGTATGTATGTATTAAAATACACGTACGTTACTATAATGTTATCTCATACCCCTATCTTATTCTTCGATTCATTGGATTATGTTTTCAAAAATCTTTTAATTCTTTTAAATTTTACATAAACCTATGCCTTGATACCAACTTGTAACATTCCCCATTTTCTAAAACAAAGTGTTATATGTGCTGCAGTCATCCATAGTATTAATTTCTGGTGACAAAATGCAGCTATGTTAATCATATCAATAATCAAAAGCGCATGAATAAGTAATTTTCAACACAATGTAATAACAAGTTTTCATATTTCACTTCATAAAGAAGATATCATATTCATTACATATTCCCATTTAATTCCACGTTCGGAGAAAATATAACTATTACAAAATACTCCAAGAGCGACATATGAAGTTGGCCCCTTGGTTGATTAGAGTTACTACTGCTTGACATTTATAATTTATTTCATTACGTCCATTCAAACAAAATGAACTACAAAGCAGATTAAATAAAACTCCTAATATACCTAGCTTGTCTCCTTTACTTCTCTAGAAGCTTATCTGTTTAACTGGGAACCTGAAATCCCTAATTCCTAACCTACTCAAATGACTACTTGAGAGTCTAAAGGGGAAAACAAAAATTTCAGGTCAAACAAACAGTTTGATGTAAATAATAACCCACCATCTCAAACCAAATAGATCTAGCAAGACTATGCCGCTGAGTGGAACGGGTTTTCCCCTCACTAGTAGGTTAATCAACATATCAACCATATATTGTGCTCCTGCATCCATAATGGTTAAAACGTAATAACATAATAATATGCAAGTATGCAATGGGGTAAGTCTAACGCATCTATCAAGATAGGGTTATCCTAAGTTCGTGCATTTTCATAAAACTAACTATCTGTCTCGACTTATAGTTTTTCTAAGGTCGCCGTGAACCAATTAGTTCTTCATGAGCCGACTAATAACATGTCAAAATTCTTAAGGACTACCTATCCTGAATCATAGTTTTTATGAAATCACTAAGAATCTATTAGGTTTCTACCAATAACACAACCTATTGGAATATTCCAATAACATTCCGCAAATCATAGCTTTTGAGGATGACTATGAACCTATTAGATTTTTCCAATATCACACATTTAGATCATAGTTTTCATGTGATCACTAAGAATATATTGGATATATCTAATAACATTATTCAATCCATAATTTTCATGGAATGACTACGAACCGATTGGACCCTTCCAATATCATATCTGAAACTATAATCTTTTGACTAGTCTAGGCATCCTACACCTTTGTTCTATCTGATTTCCAGGATACAATTCTACTCACTTAAGAGTGAAATTAGATGATACTCATTAATGGTCCAACCTAACTAGTTATTCTACCCTTAACTATCCTAAAATGCAGTTATGGGGCATGGTGAGTATGACAATAATAATCATGCAAAATAACTGATCAAATAATAGCAAGAACCTATAGTATCCATCTTTTGAATATGTTCAATCAGTTGGCATCTTATTATTACTTAATCCTAAGTAATAGCTCTCATTGGTAATTTCATATTAAAACTTGGACTAAGTAATAATTTATTCCTTGTAAACATTTATCGCTGTATATGATTAATCCCCTTAATTCATATTTAGAACAAGAAAAATATGGCTCGTTACTTTACTAATTTCTCATGCCAATTTATAATCTATTTTAATACTACCATGTATACTTTCAGTATTAATATGAGGATATCGCACCCTTCATTATACAGCATAACGCCATAAATTAAAATATGTTAATCATTGAAAACTTACAGCATTAATATGGCCGATATGGGATGTCGCATCCCTTCATATCAAAGCTTTTAAAAATAATTCTAATATTATAAAAAAAATATAAGGCTATAGTGCCTAAATCAACGTTGTCATAACATAGAAATTTATAGGCTACCAAACCTATTAAATATAGCCTTTTATATAAAATATATAGAAGTTGACATTGATGACGTGCTTTATAACTGTAAGGGCGACCTTGATGACTTTAGACATCAATGCGGTAAAATAGTGGATATCGAAGTCATAAAACTGAGCCATTATGCTGTTATAATAATAATGCAAAATTAATAATAGGCGGTATCATTACCATTTTACATACAAGCGGCATTACTTCCTAAAGTAATTAATGCCGAAACTACTACTTTCGGCATTGCCATCTTGAAATATGGCATCAAATAGGAAAAATGCGATGTTATGTAAAACCATAGTGGAAACTTGCGGTATCATTGCCACCTGTTATTGTATATAAAACAATGAAACAAGTGGTCGACATAGTTACGAGATTGCCAATGTCGACATTGACTCAATGCTGTAGGCCTTACAATATAAGACTCTAACCAGAATGGAATCATTCCATACCAACTAAGTTGATATCGTAGGCATCCATTCAAGTTAATGCCTCTGGGGTTCAGCATAAACGTTGGCAATATTGTAATTATTATAAAAACTGTTTATTACAAAAGCAATTACTTTTCACCAATATTTAATCAATGTAAACTTTCTTTTGGTTAAAAATAATCTTTAACAAGTTTTTTTGCAGACCACAACCTGTTTATTTTCTCAAAAATTCATTTCGCATCCATTAATCAATATTAATTACTTAATAGTAATTAAGCTTTTCAAGCTTATTAAATTTATAATAAATCATAATTACATAGGAAAAATCCCTAATCCACCGAAAATCAGAATCTACATATACTTTAACATATAAAAATTTCAAACGAAAATCTTCGTTCAATTATTTTTAATAATTAAAACCCAAAATAAATGCCTTTTCTTTCTTAGGAAATTCATAAAATATTCTTGTTAATTTGGAAAATTATGAAGTTAAAAAATCATCTCTAAAATTATGTTTTGCACAACTATCCAAAATTAAATCTTTTGGAGATCATAAATGTAACGACCCGTAGTTTTCGATAATTAAAAATTATTAGTCAATAAGACTTTTTTTGATTTATTATTTGAAGAAATTATAATTTGTGATTTTTTATTTTGAGAAAATTTGAAAATGACTAAAATGAAATGGAATAGTATTAATTCAAGTTAATTGATAAATACGTTAAATGTAATCCCAATCAATTGCAATAATTGAGAGTTATAATTGGTTATACATTGTAAATGAGGAAATAAATTAAATATTGTATTAATTTGTGAAATAATGTGTAGTAAACTATAATTGGACAAAACCAGTGTTGTATAAGTATTTATAACATTTTTAATAAATAATAAAACCATAAATGTGATAAGTTCGTGGATACATTTGCTGGGGATTTATCGAATTCAGTTGTGCTAAATTCTCCTGTAAATGTAGCTAGTGAGATATCAGTTTATCCTGATTCAGTTGATCGTTCTCGGGAAGGTGATATTGAATATTCAGATGCCTTGGATCCTTTGTTTAATTCTTGTACAGAGGCTGGAGATGATTTGTAACGACCCAGAATTTTTATTTATTAAAATTTGAATATTTAATTAATTTTAAATATTAAAAAGTGAATTTATAAGTCAAATAAATTTTTATTTGAATTTTTGGATTTAATTGGATAATTTAATCGATAATTTAATACGTTAAATTATGGAAATAATTGATAATTGAGTTAAATATGATTGAAAATAATTTGTAAAATTTTATTTTATCATATGGAAGTTAGAATGATATTTTAGAACTTTTAAAATCGAATTAAGAGTTAAATTGTGAAAATTGAATATTTTAATATTAAAATCGACTAGTGAAAATAGTCAATTTTTGAACAGTCTCAGAATTGAACGAAACCAGTTCCATTGGATCCGTAATAGTTAGTTATTACCGGATTTCAAATTTCGTGTCAATCGGAGTTATCGTTTGATCGTTGCAGCTCGAAACGCATCGAATTGTTTTAATTTAAATTTGGCGAGCTAAAATAGCCATTTTTCAAAAAGTCTCGGATTTCGACGAAACCAGTTTCATCGGATCCGTAATGTGATATTTTTGTAAGGTTTCAAATTTCAAGTCAATTGGATTTACCGTTTGTCCTGTACAAATTAAAACGCCTAGAAATCGACTTAAATCGGTTTAATTCAAATTGAGCGTTTACAGCCATAACTCGCACATACTTCCGAATTAGCTTCCGAAACCTGTTCCATTGTGTCCGGAACGCGGGATAAACCCTAGGTACGTCAGTTTCGGCGCGTAAATCGGAGTTCGGAATTTCCGGGATGAATAGTGTCGCTCGTTCCTTATAAATAGCCCTACCCCTTCACAAAAATAAAAAATAAAATAAAAACAAACCCTAGCCGCCAGTTACAAACCCACGGCCAGAATTTACCAAACTTCTTCCCTCCAAATCTCCAAATCCGTCGACAATTAGCAAGAATGTTCAACTACAAAGTGGTAGAGCACGACGAGATCTACGTTTTCAACGGTGGAGATCGCATTTGGAGCTACGGATCTTCGTCAAAATGCTCGCGTTCATGGCCAGTCACGCACGTTTTCCTAGGAGACTCAGGTGGCCGAGTTGCATGCCCTTCAGGCCGAGTATAGTAGAGGTGCTGAGCTTCGCGATGGCGGTGACGTGATCGAGTTTAGTCGAGTAATCGCGATGCAAATGCTAACCCTAGTTTGTTGTAATGGGTTTCATGAAGACGGCTAATTACTGGAGAGGGACGTGAGGGAGGAGAGAAAGAAAGGGACGGCCAGATTTGCAGGAGCTTGGATCATGTGGCTGTGATGAGTTTAGGTTTATAATTTTAAAGTTTGTGTTGTAAATTTAAGTTATAAAATCGTGTAACTTCAAAAATTCATAACTTTTTCATACGAGGTCGAAAACGCGCGAAACCAGTTGCGTTGGAATCGTATGGACGAGCACTACGCGATGGAGTTGGTTTGGAGTCGTTTGGAGTTAGTGAGAATTTTGGGTAAAATTAAACGCGCGTTTAATTTTATTCGAAATAAAAGCTGAAACGGAAATTAAAATCAAGGTGAGAACTTCTCACTCAATCGAATCAGTTTCGATTTTATTTTAAATAGTTAGATTTAAAATATTTGAATGCATGTTTGAATGATAATTAATATCTATTGATTGTTAAAATAGACAGTATACGCCGTTAGTAAGCGGATGTTATTTAATAAAAACATATACCGCGAATATTTCATAAACAGTGAAATTGGTATTATAAATAATATCAATATATATATATTGGCATATGTATATATTGTAGTTGATTGATTTCCCGTATTTTTTAGCGGATGAGACCCTATTACGCCGTTATTAAGCGGATAATATTTAATAAGAACATATACCGCGATAATTTCGTACTGGAGCGAAATTGGTATTGTGCTAATGTTTGTGGATGCAGGAAAACAGGTTGGAGGGATCCAACTGGATTCCTCAACAGTATTTATTTAATTTCAGATATTTTGATATTTGATTGATTATCATATCGATATATGATATCGTTGTTGTCGTGATTGACTATTTGGTGTGTAGCATCATTGGACCCAGATTTTGGGATTTTAAAATGATTTTTAAAGTGATTTTTGAGAATATACTATATTTTTGGAATTGATCCGTTTTAAATAAATAAACGTTATAATTTTTAAAGTTATAAAAATTATGATTTTGTGAAATATAGTTAAAAGATGATTTTTGAGAAATATGAACCAATGATTTTATAAAATAGTTTAAACTGGATTTTTGAGTTTATTATTAAAAGTTTGAATATAAGATTTATAAAATTTGATTATTTTATAAATCAAAATGGTGGAATTATAAAGGAATTGAAAGATGTTTTTAAAGAATAATATAAATTGATTTATATTAAGAGATTTATAATGGATATTTATAAATTGAAATATTGACATTATAAAACGAGTTTTTATAAGTGTTTGAATGAAGTAAAAATGAATTTCATTAATGAATGAAATTTATAGGATTATAAACAGTGAAGTTATAAATGAAATTTTATAAACAGTAGGTTTATAAAATTTATAAAGTTATTGAAAGAATGGAGTTTTGATAAATAAACGAATCTTATAAGTTATAAGATTTATAATTATGAAGTTCAAAGGAACGATTTTTGTAACGAATAAATTATAAGTATTTAACTTATAATATGAACGTTTAGTTTATAATTTAGTTATAAACTGGAATAGGTTAATAAAAGGATTTATAAAAAAGGAAGTTTTTATAAATAAATAGAAATGGAATTTATAAACGTTGTTTTATAAATCCGCAAAAAACTTATTTTGATAAGTTAATTGTCATAACTTATTTAATGGAGTTATATTCACGTTTTTGAATAGTGAATAACACGTTAAAGAAATTGTTTTAGATTTGGTGTTTTAAACAGAATTAAAACGATCTAACGATGTTTTAAAAGATGTTGAGATTCGAAACCATAGATTTCAACATTTATTGTTGAAATAGATGTTTCGAGAAATAAAAGGAAATGGTGGACTATAACACTGTTGTTATAGTAAATGATTTCCGAAAGGAAATGTTTTGAATAGTATTGGGATTTATATATCTATTTAATTTCGAATCCCTATACTAGTGATTTTGGGTTGTCGTAACAATGTTTTACGCAACATTCGTTTTGACCCAAATAAATATGTTTAAGTGAATGATTTCCTTAAAAGAATGAAATATATACTTAATCTCGATTTAAGTATATTGAATATTTTCCAAGTGTTGAAAATAAATAAAAATTGTGAATTACTTATGAATAAATAAGTATGGAAATGTTTTTCCAATATAAAGTGAATATTAGAGAATTTATCTTTTTGAAGATAAATTGAAAATGAATATTATAAATCGAATTGAAGTCGTATATTCATTAATACTTTGGAATGTAAATTCACCAGTGAATTTATAAAAGAAGGTGGAATTGGTTTAAAAATAAATATTGATTTATTTTTGAAGTATGAAATTATATATCTAGTGAAGATATTTTGGAAAATAAATAATTTGGAAAATTATTTGGAAACTGGTGATGTGTGCATATCCATTGATAGTTCAATAACCGACTATCAATATTTCCCTTTGAATGGGTAATTGATGTGATTTGTTTGAATGTGAATGCTACACTTATTTTTGAATAAGCGCTCACTATTCGGGTTAACCGGGAAAGGACCATGGGGTCGTATAACCCATTCCGAATATGTGATACGTCGTTGTGAATTGCATTGAAGATCGGTGTTGAAGACCGAGTATTTGCGAAAGCGATAGGATGACCTATCGATTGTCTCTGCACTGGGTAGCTCCTGGTATAGAGATTCCTTAAGTGATGGGAAATTCGATCGGGATTGTGAATACCCGGATTGCAAGGGCTTCGTAAGAAGTACCTTCGGTTTTGTTCGAGCCCGGAACAGACTTGTATGGATTGTATGTCTGACATTACAAGTTGAGATATAAAGCCGATTTCTTTCAAATATATTTCTGTTGGTGGCGGAGAATTTATTCTTTTAGCTTAACACCCTTCTCTGAGACGTATGAGCTCAGAGGTTATATAGTTGAATGTTATCAGCGATATATTCCCAATTTGGTAATGTGACATGCTGAGTGATGCTGAAATGATCATTGTGTTGATTATTTGTGATAGGATCGTTTATTTGATCGTCTATCCTTGTGATCATTGTGTTGATCATTTGTTGACCCAAAGCATGGCTTTTGTATAAAGTATGTTTTTGTGGACGTGAATTCGTCGAGCCTCACACCCCGTAAATGGTCAAAACAGGAAAGAAGCAGCAAGGTTATGAGGGGTAGCACCCTTTAGGATGTGTCCATTTCCTTCTGGAAAAGGGTGGTATCATGGTATGGAGCCCAGATGCTTACTCATGTTGAAAACACTTTGTTGTGATTGTGTGAATTGATTACGAGCGCTCGGTGATAAAGGTCCCAAAGGACCGGGGGATGGCATATTCGGTCAGTTGTTACTCAGTTAGGGGTAACCCGGCCTTGTGTTGGTAGAGATCCGGTTTGGTTCTCGGGGATGTCCATCCAGAGGCATTCTCATGTGGCAATGGGAAGTTCCTTGGCCTGATCATTCGTTGGAAATCCAAAGAAACAATACGAAACTTGTACGGTTTTAGTTATATAACCTGCTATGGAATGTGGCGGTAACCTGCTATTGAACATAGTTAGCTATAGTAGGCATACGATAATGGTCGTATGTTGGCTAAGATTTATATTCTACTTTTGAAATGAATTTTTCTCTATACTATGCACTAGTAATAATATCAAATATTATTTTAAATGCGTATCAAGCATCTTTGACTATCATAAGGAGAAATCTCCTCCGATTCTGCGTTTGCATTGTGTGTGTGTGCGGGAGGCCTTATGGTAGTCTCATTTTTAAAAGCATTGCGAATTGACTTTAAAAATATTCCTCTATTTTGATTTTAAAGATAAATAAACTGTTTTGAGTTCTCACACCAGTCACATGACTGACTTGGAGTTTATTGTTTTCCTTCCTAAACTCTGGGTGCCCACCAATTTCCACACGGGCAGTCAAGAGTTTAAGGTTTATCAGGATATTCTGGAGTTGCTGGAGGCAAGCTGGATGGCATGACGTATTACTACTATATAGTATTTCTTTTTCCGCTGCATTGTTTGATGTTGTATGTAGTACACTCTGATGATTTGATGTAATGTAATAACTGATATAGTTCTTTGTTTAAAGATTATTCATTTATTATTATATGTTGTTCCGCTGCGAATTGTGAGATTCTGTTGTTGTTCTGTTGTTTTCTATTCCGTCCTATTTTCTTCTATTTTAAAAGTTTTCTATTATCTTTCCTCTCTCTCTTCTAAATTTTCTGTTCTCTTTTCTATTTTCTTTTCTCTCTATTTTCTATCTTCTCTCTTCTTCTCTTTTCTTTTCTTAAATTCTTTTTAAAACCCATAACATTCCGGTTTTTGGCCTTCGATTTCTCGACAGTCGATAAAGTGAGTGTCGATGTTGAATTTTCGAAAGTCGAAAATTTTCGGGGCGTTACATCTGGTATCAGAGCATATGGTTAAGCGACAACCATGGTTCTGTTGGGTATTACTCATTAGAGATAGAGTCAGCAGTACTCTAGAATGAGTTTGAGTGTAATAATAGCTATGAGAGCGTATTTGTTAGTGAATATGAAATTGTTTTATATTGTGATGGTTGGTTTATTGAGTGGCATATGAACTTTCGTCAGCGTGGTCCGCAAGACTATGCCGAAGGGGTTTCTAAATACTTGAATAGAACAATTCGGCACAGTATTGTTTAAATTGGGTAAATAAAATAATTTTGCCTTGATTATATTTTGTATATAAAAGAAATAATTTTTCAGAATTATTAAAGTGTATATAAGTTGATTGTTTAGTTGTTTGAATAATCTAAATTAAAGAATAATTGTATAAGCAAAAAGAATTATAAGAATTAAATTATAATTAAAGTGATTTACAATTGTGAAATAAACTTGTATATATAAGAAGTGAAATTATTTGAATATATTTATGAATATGAGTTATGAATGAAAGTGAATTCAAAGATAAATGAAATTCAACTTTTGTAATTGAATTGAATTAATGGATTGAATATTAATCAATTAAATGTGAATTAAATTGATATGGAATAATGAATGTAAGTGATAATTCATTAAAATCTAATGTTATTGGAAGTTGAATAAATTGAATGAAGATATGCAAAGTGATTTTGTTGTTATATGATTGATTGTATATAATTCATTAAGTATTAATGAAATTGAAAGCTAAATTAATTGAATTCAAATTGAAAGTAAATAAATTTGAATAGAATTGAACGTGAATTGGATTTAATTAGTGAATGCAAACTAATTAAAAATTGAGAATGAATGTTGATAAAATCTAATGTTGATAAATCAAATGTGATTAAATTGAAAACCATTTCATTGAATATTAATGAGAATATGAATGAATATATATTGATTATGGATTATAGTTGGTTGATGGTTGAATATAATTGCATTTGCTATGTTAGCATATATAGTTATTATGTTACTATATGTTGTATATTGATACTATGTTCATATATGCATGATTCTCATGTTGTTTGTTAAGTGATTAGTAGGTGCGGATTGCGTTTGCTTCGCATTTGGAGCTCGCTTTCGCGCTATATTAGCCATATATGCTCGCTAATAAAATATAAGGTACATATCTCGGATTAAATATCACACTTTTACATTTTTTCCCTGCGGGATGCCTCATTACTTGATGAGATGTATATTTGTGATATATATACTATCATTTTTTTTCGGATCGAGCCGCGCAAAGGAGACTATGGCGAATTTTTCCGAAAATTTAAGGCGTTAGAAAAAATTTGAGAAAAATTTGGAAAATTTTTGGAAAACTTTAACTTTGATTTTGGAATTGAAAGTTAAACAATAGTAGTTGTTTTTGAAAAGATAACTAAATATGATTTGAAAACTTAGTAAAGTATTATAAGAAGTTTAACTATGAATTTGGAAAATTAATAGATTCTGTACTTTTCTTACTTGATAATTTCGAGGACGAAATTCTTTTAAGTGGGGAAGATTGTAACGACCCAGAATTTTTATTTATTAAAATTTGAATATTTAATTAATTTTAAATATTAAAAAGTGAATTTATAAGTCAAATAAATTTTTATTTGAATTTTTGGATTTAATTGGATAATTTAATCGATAATTTAATACGTTAAATTATGGAAATAATTGATAATTGAGTTAAATATGATTGAAAATAATTTGTAAAATTTTATTTTATCATATGGAAGTTAGAATGATATTTTAGAACTTTTAAAATCGAATTAAGAGTTAAATTGTGAAAATTGAATATTTTAATATTAAAATCGACTAGTGAAAATAGTCAATTTTTGAACAGTCTCAGAATTGAACGAAACCAGTTCCATTGGATCCGTAATAGTTAGTTATTACCGGATTTCAAATTTCGTGTCAATCGGAGTTATCGTTTGATCGTTGCAGCTCGAAACGCATCGAATTGTTTTAATTTAAATTTGGCGAGCTAAAATAGCCATTTTTCAAAAAGTCTCGGATTTCGACGAAACCAGTTTCATCGGATCCGTAATGTGATATTTTTGTAAGGTTTCAAATTTCAAGTCAATTGGATGTACCGTTTGTCCTGTACAAATTAAAACGCCTAGAAATCGACTTAAATCGGTTTAATTCAAATTGAGCGTTTACAGCCATAACTCGCACATACTTCCGAATTAGCTTCCGAAACCTGTTCCATTGTGTCCGGAACGCGGGATAAACCCTAGGTACGTCAGTTTCGGCGCGTAAATCGGAGTTCGGAATTTCCGGGATGAATAGTGTCGCTCGTTCCTTATAAATAGCCCTACCCCTTCACAAAAATAAAAAAAATAAAAAAACAAACCCTAGCCGCCAGTTACAAACCCACGGCCAGAATTTACCAAACTTCTTCCCTCCAAATCTCCAAATCCGTCGACAATTAGCAAGAATGTTCAACTACAAAGTGGTAGAGCACGACGAGATCTACGTTTTCAACGGTGGAGATCGCATTTGGAGCTACGGATCTTCGTCAAAATGCTCGCGTTCATGGCCAGTCACGCACGTTTTCCTAGGAGACTCAGGTGGCCGAGTTGCATGCCCTTCAGGCCGAGTATAGTAGAGGTGCTGAGCTTCGCGATGGCGGTGACGTGATCGAGTTTAGTCGAGTAATCGCGATGCAAATGCTAACCCTAGTTTGTTGTAATGGGTTTCATGAAGACGGCTAATTACTGGAGAAGGACGTGAGGGAGGAGAGAAAGAAAGGGACGGCCAGATTTGCAGGAGCTTGGATCATGTGGCTGTGATGAGTTTAGGTTTATAATTTTAAAGTTTGTGTTGTAAATTTAAGTTATAAAATCATGTAACTTCAAAAATTCATAACTTTTTCATACGAGGTCGAAAACGCGCGAAACCAGTTGCGTTGGAATCGTATGGACGAGCACTACGCGATGGAGTTGGTTTGGAGTCGTTTGGAGTTAGTGAGAATTTTGGGTAAAATTAAACGCGCGTTTAATTTTATTCGAAATAAAAGCTGAAACGGAAATTAAAATCAAGGTGAGAACTTCTCACTCAATCGAATCAGTTTCGATTTTATTTTAAATAGTTAGATTTAAAATATTTGAATGCATGTTTGAATGATAATTAATATCTATTGATTGTTAAAATAGACATTATACGCCGTTAGTAAGCGGATGTTATTTAATAAAAACATATACCGCGAATATTTCATAAACAGTGAAATTGGTAATATAAATAATATCAATATATATATATTGGCATATGTATATATTGCAGTTGATTGATTTCCCGTATTTTTTAGCGGATGAGACCCTATTACGCCGTTATTAAGCGGATAATATTTAATAAGAACATATACCGCGATAATTTCGTACTGGAGCGAAATTGGTATTGTGCTAATGTTTGTGGATGCAGGAAAACAGGTTGGAGGGATTCAACTGGATTCCTCAACAGTATTTATTTAATTTCAGATATTTTGATATTTGATTGATTATCATATCGATATATGATATCGTTGTTGTCGTGATTGACTATTTGGTGTGTAGCATCATTGGACCCAGATTTTGGGATTTTAAAATGATTTTAAAGTGATTTTTGAGAATATACTATATTTTTGGAATTGATCCGTTTTAAATAAATAAACGTTATAATTTTTAAAGTTATAAAAATTATGATTTTGTGAAATATAGTTAAAAGATGATTTTTGAGAAATATGAACCAATGATTTTATAAAATAGTTTAAACTGGATTTTTGAGTTTATTATTAAAAGTTTGAATATAAGATTTATAAAATTTGATTATTTTATAAATCAAAATGGTGGAATTATAAAGGAATTGAAAGATGTTTTTAAAGAATAATATAAATTGATTTATATTAAGAGATTTATAAATGGATATTTATAAATTGAAATATTGACATTATAAAACGAGTTTTTATAAGTGTTTGAATGAAGTAAAAATGAATTTCATTAGTGAATGAAATTTATAGGATTATAAACAGTGAAGTTATAAATGAAATTTTATAAACAGTAGGTTTATAAAATTTATAAAGTTATTGAAAGAATGGAGTTTTGATAAATAAACGAATCTTATAAGTTATAAGATTTATAATTATGAAGTTCAAAGGAACGATTTTTGTAACGAATAAATTATAAGTATTTAACTTATAATATGAACGTTTAGTTTATAATTTAGTTATAAACTGGAATAGGTTAATAAAAGGATTTATAAAAAAGGAAGTTTTTATAAATAAATAGAAATGGAATTTATAAACGTTGTTTTATAAATCCGCAAACAACTTATTTTGATAAGTTAATTGTCATAACTTATTTAATGGAGTTATATTCACGTTTTTGAATAGTGAATAACACGTTAAAGAAATTGTTTTAGATTTGGTGTTTTAAACAGAATTAAAACGATCTAACGATGTTTTAAAAGATGTTGAGATTCGAAACCATAGATTTCAACATTTATTGTTGAAATAGATGTTTCGAGAAATAAAAGGAAATGGTGGACTATAACACTGTTGTTATAGTAAATGATTTCCGAAAGGAAATGTTTTGAATAGTATTGGGATTTATATATCTATTTAATTTCGATTCCCTATACTAGTGATTTTGGGTTGTCGTAACAATGTTTTACGCAACATTCGTTTTGACCCAAATAAATATGTTTAAGTGAATGATTTCCTTAAAAGAATGAAATATATACTTAATCTCGATTTAAGTATATTGAATATTTTCCAAGCGTTGAAAATAAATAAAAATTGTGAATTACTTATGAATAAATAAGTATGGAAATGTTTTTCCAATATAAAGTGAATATTAGAGAATTTATCTTTTTGAAGATAAATTGAAAATGAATATTATAAATCGAATTGAAGTCGTATATTCATTAATACTTTGGAATGTAAATTCACCAGTGAATTTATAAAAGAAGGTGGAATTGGTTTAAAAATAAATATTGATTTATTTTTGAAGTATGAAATTATATATCTAGTGAAGATATTTTGGAAAATAAATAATTTGGAAAATTATTTGGAAACTGGTGATGTGTGCATATCCATTGATAGTTCAATAACCGACTATCAATATTTCCCTTTGAATGGGTAATTGATGTGATTTGTTTGAATGTGAATGCTACACTTATTTTTGAATAAGCGCTCACTATTCGGGTTAACCGGGAAAGGACCATGGGGTCGTATAACCCATTCCGAATATGTGATACGTCGTTGTGAATTGCATTGAAGATCGGTGTTGAAGACCGAGTATTTGCGAAAGCGATAGGATGACCTATCGATTGTCTCTGCACTGGGTAGCTCCTGGTATAGAGATTCCTTAAGTGATGGGAAATTCGATCGGGATTGTGAATACCCGGATTGCAAGGGCTTCGTAAGAAGTACCTTCGGTTTTGTTCGAGCCCGGAACAGACTTGTATGGATTGTATGTCTGACATTACAAGTTGAGATATAAAGCCGATTTCTTTCAAATATATTTCTGTTGGTGGCGGAGAATTTATTCTTTTAGCTTAACACCCTTCTCTGAGACGTATGAGCTCAGAGGTTATATAGTTGAATGTTATCAGCGATATATTCCCAATTTGGTAATGTGACATGATGAGTGATGCTGAAATGATCATTGTGTTGATTATTTGTGATAGGATCGTTTATTTGATCGTCTATCCTTGTGATCATTGTGTTGATCATTTGTTGACCCAAAGCATGGCTTTTGTATAAAGTATGTTTTTGTGGACGTGAATTCGTCGAGCCTCACACCCCGTGAATGGTCAAAACAGGAAAGAAGCAGCAAGGTTATGAGGGGTAGCACCCTTTAGGATGTGTCCATTTCCTTCTGGAAAAGGGTGGTATCATGGTATGGAGCCCAGATGCTTACTCATGTTGAAAGCACTTTGTTATGATTGTGTGAATTGATTACGAGCGCTCGGTGATAAAGGTCCCAAAGGACCGGGGGATGGCATATTCGGTCAGTTGTTACTCAGTTAGGGGTAACCCGGCCTTGTGTTGGTAGAGATCCGGTTTGGTTCTCGGGGATGTCCATCCAGAGGCATTCTCATGTGGCAATGGGAAGTTCCTTGGCCTGATCATTCGTTGGAAATCCAAAGAAACAATACGAAACTTGTACGGTTTTAGTTGTATAACCTGCTATGGAATGTGGCGGTAACCTGCTATTGAACATAGTTAGCTATAGTAGGCATACGATAATGGTCGTATGTTGGCTAAGATTTATATTCTACTTTTGAAATGAATTTTTCTCTATACTATGCACTAGTAATAATATCAAATATTATTTTAAATGCGTATCAAGCATCTTTGACTATCATAAGGAGAAATCTCCTGCGATTCTGCGTTTGCATTGTGTGTGTGTGCGGGAGGCCTTATGGTAGTCTCATTTTTAAAAGCATTGCGAATTGACTTTAAAAATATTCCTCTATTTTGATTTTAAAGATAAATAAACTGTTTTGAGTTCTCACACCAGTCACATGACTGACTTGGAGTTTATTGTTTTCCTTCCTAAACTCTGGGTGCCCACCAATTTCCACACGGGCAGTCAAGAGTTTAAGGTTTATCAGGATATTCTGGAGTTGCTGGAGGCAAGCTGGATGGCATGACGTATTACTACTATATAGTATTTCTTTTTCCGCTGCATTGTTTGATGTTGTATGTAGTACACTCTGATGATTTGATGTAATGTAATAACTGATATAGTTCTTTGTTTAAAGATTATTCATTTATTATTATATGTTGTTCCGCTGCGAATTGTGAGATTCTGTTGTTGTTCTGTTGTTTTCTATTCCGTCCTATTTTCTTCTATTTTAAAAGTTTTCTATTATCTTTCCTCTCTCTCTTCTAAATTTTCTGTTCTCTTTTCTATTTTCTTTTCTCTCTATTTTCTATCTTCTCTCTTCTTCTCTTTTCTTTTCTTAAATTCTTTTTAAAACCCATAACATTCCGGTTTTTGGCCTTCGATTTCTCGACAGTCGATAAAGTGAGTGTCGATGTTGAATTTTCGAAAGTCGAAAATTTTCGGGGCGTTACATCTGATTCTTGTGAGTTACCAGTTGATAAGGTTAATGTAGTTGATGTATTCTTTCTCAATTGTTTTTCTGCAAATGATGGTGAGAAACAAGAAACTGTTTTTCTTAATGTTGAAACTAGCTTTGTTGGTTTTGGCTCTGAGGAATTGTTTGATCGTTCTTGTAATGATGAGGATGATAGATGCTTTTTGGTTGGAGGTAACCTGTCAGTTGGGGATTTTGTTGTGAACAGAGGTAGGGATTCTTGTGGAAGTTCTTTCAGGGATAAAGTTGAGATGAATTTGGTTAGTTACATTGATATGAAAGATGCTAACATTTCTAAATGTGCACACAAGTTTTTCGTGTCACATTGTTCAATTTGTACACAAAAATCTCAGATGTTCAGTGAGTTAGAGTTGAAGGAAAGATTGCAATTTGTTGAGACTGCTCCAATATCTAGAGGGGCTTCTGTTATTTTTTCTGATGGTCTTTCTTTACCCGAGACAATGAATAGAGAATTTTTATTATATAAGGATGGTTTTCTGATTTTAGAAGCCATTGGGAGTTTTATTTTTGATTTCTCAGGTTTGTTGTTGCCTCTATTTGATTTTCCTTTGGAAGATTTTGGTTTCAAGTTTGGTAATCCATTTTGTGTCAATGGATCGGAAACCACGTCGGAAAAATCTGTGCTTTTGGATTATGTTGTTGAAGAATTGATTGATTCTGATATTTTTAGAGGAGTGAATGGATTAGTAGGTGATATCTCTATAAAGCAAGATGAAAATGGTTTGGATAACAATACTATTGATAGTTATGTGAGCGAAGATTTGGAGAATTTCAAATTTCAAAATCCTGACCAAGCTGTCTATTATTGGACCGGAGGGTTTAGATTTGTTATGTATTGTTTTCTTGCGGCTTTAGGTATATTTCCTCGTTCTCCTTCCCATGCCAAAGAATTAATTCGTGAAGTCAAATTACTTTGTGAAGCCAAAGTAAGTCGTGAAGCCAAATTAAGGAGAAGAAATTGTAAGTGCTTTTCAGCCGGTAATATTAGGAGAAGTCCTCGTTTAAATCGTAGAGCTTTTTAGTCTTTCGAGTGTGGGTTGTTGGTTTTTTCGAGAGACTTTTTGAGATTTTCTTTGTTTTGGAGTTTTTTTGTGGTTGGTGCTGCTGTTGTTTTTTGTGTTGTTTCAGCTTGATTGTTGAGGTTGCAGGTGCGGATGTTGATGTTTTTCAGTTGGCTGCTACTCCTTTGGTGTTGCTTTAGGCCTTGGTTTTTGGATGATTTTATCTCTTTAGGGTTGGTTTTTAGTTTCTTAGGAATTTGGGAGGGTTTGTTTTTTCTTTTGTATGGGGGGGTCTATAGCTACCTTCCAGGCTTGTTGGCAGCTCCTTTGCTTATGTTGTTATATATATGTGCATGTGTGCTCTCCTCTTCTGTAGAGGATCACACATTTTTCTCAAAAAAAAAAAGTAAAAGGCGACAATTATGATATGTTACCTATGTATTTAATTTATTGAATTAAATTGAATATCAATTGCAATTAAATGTAATAAAATATTACCTCAATGGGAATTAAGATGAAATTGGAGAATATTAATGTAATAAACTATAAACCAATGTTGAATATATACATAGAGTAATGGATGATTGAACAAAAAGAATTGAAATCAAGTTTGATTAATTTATTGGAGTTTAATTTATAATTAATGAATTTGTTTCCATTAAAATTAAACATTGTAATTAGTAAATCAATTAACATTAAATTGAATGTAAATTTGTTTTAAATTATTGTAAATGTCCAAGCAATCAAAAATGATGAAGTTTGTTGGTTATTAAATTTGAAATTAAAAAAAATGACTTAATCAATTTAATAATAATTTATTTAATTAACGTGAAAATAGCCATTTTGGCCACTGTCTCGGATTTCGACGAAACCAGTTTCATCAGATCTAAAACGGTGAATTATTGTAATTTTCAAGTTCCGTAGATATTGAACTCATCGTTTAATCGTACGGGCTCGAAACGCCTAGAAATCAATTTAACGAAATTCAATTGAAACTAAATTTGAAATAAGCTGATTTTAGGCTAACTTCTTCATACGATTGAATTAGGACTTGAAACCTATTCCATTGAGTATAAAAATATCGAAAATGTCTATTTTGATATATGGGATGACCTATTTTTGTTTCGGGGTCAGAACGGGCTTTTTGAGCTGTAGTCATTTCGATCAATCCAATCCAGTCCATTCATTTCTAATTCAAATCTACCTATATATAAGCTGTTATAAACCCTAATTGTTTCTCATTTCTGTACATACTGAAATTTTTGCCATTCATCTCTTCTCAATGGCTGAGAACCTAAATCCCAAATCCAAATTCAAATCCAAATTAATTTTAAAATCAAACTTCTCAAAACCCTATCCTATTATATATCGTTGGAAAGCTCTCGATGAGCGCATTCTACTGCAATGATTTTTTCGATTCGTATCATAGTTTGGCCAAAAATGGATGATTAATTCTCGACCGTTCATCTTGTTACGATCAACTTCCACGGATCGCCGATTCGAAGGTACATTTTCATAGAGGTCGCTGGGGGGAACGCATCTGTGCTCGTCGTTTGTCGTAACAGTGGTTGGGTCGGCCAACTTAATTCAATTAGGGTTTTATCTTCAGCGGCGGTTGCTCCTTGCATGGTCGATCTGGCCGAGCTCTGAGGTGGTCGAGCACCTCTGGAGAGGGCAGTAGGCCAAGTGGACGAGGCGTGAACGCTTAGATGTAGCCGCGAAGGCCTTGGGCAGTGGCAATCGCGATTGGATGGTGGCGGCTCCATTTAGTTCGAGCGTATGAAGAGATGATAGCAGTTAGGGTTTCCACATTGCAGACGCTAATGTGTAAAGGAGACAGGTAATTGTTAACTTAACTAATTTATTTAATTTTATTTAATTTAATTTGAAATTTATATCTTCTAACGATCATAACTTTTACGTATGAGGTCGGATTTACGCGCGGTTTCGTAACCTACGATCTTATTGAAATTCCGAATATTATGGAACTAAATTGGCGAATTCTGAGACTATTCAAATTTAGGATCAATTTTGGATTTCAAATCCATTTGAAATCAAAAGTGAGTGTTTTAACCCACTTACAACTACTAGAATATCTTATGTTAGTTAAATTAAAATAATGAGGTGATTAGAAATTGATTGATTGATGTTTAATATATTTAAATTGTCATTCTTGTTAAATATGACTTTTATTGCATTTAATCGTCATTTAATTTAATATTGAATTTAACTATGAATTTAATACTTGTTAATGATAATCAGTGATTGATGTTATTTACTGGTTGATTGTATGGTGATTGCGATGTATGTTTGATTTTTGATATTAGATGACTGGATGTTATATTTTTACATCGTTATAACACTCCAAGTTTCCTATGGGTTGAAATGATACATACTCGAGTGATTTGATAGATTTGGGAGAAATCGTTATGAGTTGAAATGATAGACTCGAGCGATTTCATGTATTCGAAATCAAATTTTGGGATTGCGGGTTGAAATGATATATACCCGTAAAATTTTAAATTGCGGATTGAAATGATAAACATCTGCATAACTTGACCATATGGTAGAAAATTATATATGGACAGCGTATTGGTTAAATTAAATGATTTTTAATCTTTAAATTCTGAATTCAGTTAATTGGTATTTTGAAATAGAAATTGATTTATATAAACTGAATTATATTTTGGAAAATTCAAGCGTTAATGTTGAGTTTGGAATTGATTTAATGAATTCTTCAATGGATTTAAATTGGAATTTCAAAGTTGAATTGCAAATATAAATGAATTTTATCAAAATTAAGTTATTGAGAATGTTTGAATATAACTTTGAAATCAATTTTAAACCTAATATAAACTATTTTAATCAATTTAAACTATTTTAATTTATTTTAATCTATAATAATCTGTTTAATCCAATTTAATTTGTTTTACCTATTTTAAACTAATTAAATTTATTTAATCTATTTTAAATATATTTAATATAATTTAAATCTATTTAATCTATTTTAAATTTATTTAATCTATTTTAAATCTATTTAATATAATCTATATCTATTTAATCTATTTTAAATTTATTTAAATCATTTTAGATCCAATTTAAATCTAATTAAACTATTTTAACTATTTAAACTATCTTAATCTAATTTAAACAATTTTAATCTAATTTAAACTATTTTAAATCATTTAGAACTATTTTATAGTATTTTAAACTATTTTTAAAAAACTATTAAAATTATTTATGACTATCTTAACTATTTTCTAAAATTTTCAATCTGTGTAAAGTTGAAGTATTTATATTTTAATCCTTGATGATAAAACAACCTAAGTTGGGATTTGAAATTGATACTTTTTTTGAAAGGACATAATTGAGTAAATATGATGATTTTGGAACGAGGATTTAATTAACCTATCTTATTGATAATTTAAAAAGTGTATATAATGTCAAAAGCGAATATGATTTTGAAAGCGGATGTAACGTCCCGCCTTTTCGTACGTTTTAAATCAACGATAAACCACACACGTCAGACTTAAATCATACAGAAGGGCGGATTGTTATGGGGTAAATAAGAAAAAAGAAGAAAGAAATAAAACAAAATAGAATCTTGTAGCGGAACGACAAAATATAATAATCAAATAAACAGTTCATGAAGCTGTTTTATAATATATTCGATTATACTTATACAATACATATCAGAGTTACACATACCAATAAATAACAATGCAGTGGAGTACATGATGCAATGAATAATATAATAGATAATAGTAATAATATCTTGAAAGTGTATAGGACCGTATAATATGGATAAATAGTAATACAGAGTATAGATAGTAAATAATGCGGAATATAAAATCAGTATAGTAAAATGACACCAGAGATTTTATACTGGTTCGGAGCACCGTCCTACGTCCAGTCCCAGACTCCTTTTGGAATTCACTACAACAACCCTCACTTAACCCGGAGGAACAGGTCTATACAACCCTGAGCAGCAGAACAGGGACCTGAGCAGCAGAACAGGATTTCGCCTCAACAGCCGAAGAGGACTTCACGCCTGAGCAGCAAAACAGGACTTCAACAAATACAAAAGTATATTTGACACGGTGTGTTCTTGATAACACTGATTTGTCTCTGATAGTACAACTTCCTATAATCAAATCCTCAAGTGTATGAAGTGTATGTGAAGATATGAAAGGAAGGTGATGCTAAGAATCAAAGATTACGAAAGTTAATTTGGAGATTCCAAGCAATAAAAAAGTATGCTCGCTGTTTGAATGTAAATATTAAAGCACAAGAAGAGTATTAGAGAGTTAGAATGAAAATCGATTAATATGAAGTGTTTGGGAGTATGTATATATAGTAGTTGAAGAGTTACTACCATTGGTGAAGGGTTCTGACGAAGTGGAGCGTCCATTTCCGTTCAAAGAAGAGTTGCTTCCCTTTGCAGAAGAAGATGTCCTTTCAGAAATATGACAGTTAGGTTCAGGTCAGTCGACTGGTCATTTTTGGTCAGTTGACTGATTACAGAGTGTAAAAAACTCTCGGGATCAGGTTCAGTCGACTGACTTAGATCATTCAGTCGACTGAATTTAAAAACATGCATATTTATGTTAAAATGCACAGATTCAATCGACTGGTTGATTCTATTCAGTCGACTGAATTCTATTTTTAAGCAAAAACTGCAGTAGCTCGTTTGGTTAGAGTACTTTCCTTTCAATCTAGTGACCCGGGTTCGAGTCCCGCTCCATGCATTTTTTGAAAACTTGATTTTGATTAAAATATGCATGCAAGTTTATTTGAATGTGAATGATGATTCTTGAGGAAAGATTTTAAAGCACTAACTAGACTATATATACATATTTGATGACTCTTATTAAAATATATAACTATGTGAACCATACTTTGAGTCGTTGAGTCAGGATGATGTCGTAGTCGTAGATTCGTGAATTTTTGTCAGCAATCAAAACCTATGATCTAACATTCTCCCCCTTTTTAATGATGACAACTCCATTTTCTACGAACGAATCTTTGACAAACTTTGTTGATCTTATCTCTCTCACTGAATATCTTCCTGTAATTGTGCTATAGATTTCTCCCCCTGAATCTATGCTATATATTCCTATTTAATCTTTTTACCCCCTTAATCTGTGCTTGCATGGTTTATTCCTGCAAATAGTGTTTAGAGAGCAATATCTTTCTCCCCCTTTGTCATCGACAAAAAGAAGAGTTTATATGATGATATTAAATATATTTTATATAAGTGTTAACATAGAGTAATATAAAATAAAATAACTACTACTTATAATGTAAGGTATCAGAAAAAATTAACATTTAAAGCATGCGATACCCAAGGTTCTTATAATTTCCTACTTTTTAGGAAACCATACCCATTTGGGTGTAGTTGAACCTTTATAAATATAATTTTCATTATTAACTACCATATCAAAATATTCATCAATGTATTTTTCTCTATTTTTCCAATTAACAGGAACCCATATACTTAGATAATTTTCATTCATATTTCCTATTAATGATATTGCACTTCTAAAGAAATTATCAACATTATAAGTCATAGTAGTATTTGAATTTCTATACAAATTGGATTTAGGCTTTACTCGAAATTTAGTACTAGCACTATCATTTTTACTATACATGAAAGCATATCTAGTGCTATTTCTACGATCAGTTTTATTATATCCTAAACCCATTTTATTTGAAGTAGATTGAGAATTTTCTATTATTTTAGAAAGATTTTCTCGTCCTTTATTAAAATTAGAAATATTTTTATTAATATCTTCTAGCTTAGTTTTAAGACTAGATTTTTCTAACTCTAATACTTTAGTGTTAGATTTTAAATCATTAATTTCAACTGATAAATCATCATTTTTATTCTTTTGAATTTCTAATTCTTGAGTTATCATAGAAAGTTGTGAAGCTAAATTAGAATCAGATTCTTGAGATTTTTCAAGTTCTTCTTCAAGAATTTTCTTTTCATCTCTAAACATACTAATTTCCAATTCAGATCTATTTAGTTTTCCTTGTAACTCCTTATTATATTTCTTAGTCTGTTTTACAAAATCTACTAGTTCAGAATTAAGTTCAACTAAATCTTCAAAACTTAGTTCACTTACATCATCATTTGAAGCCATGAAGCATACATTTGCTTGCTCTGTGTCACTGTCACTGTCGCTTTCTGATGATGAAGAATCTGAATCATCCCATGTTACAGAAAATGCTTTCTTCTTGAATTTGTTCTTCTTGAATTTGTTTTTCTGTTTTTCTAGACAATCTTTTTTCATATGACCCTTCTTATGATATTCATAACATTCCATGACAGATGATGATGGTTTATTGTTATTATTGTTGCTAGAATTATTTTTGTAGCTCTTGCCCTTGTTATTCTTTTTGAATTTCAAAAACTTTTTGAAATTCTTAGCAATAAATGCCATATCCTCTTCATTTGAGTCAGAGTCATCTTGTTCTGCTTGAAACGCTAGATTCTTTTTGTCTTGTGCTTGAACTTTCTTTGCCTGCAAATTCACTTCATATGACATTAGATTTCCTATTAACTCTTCTGGTTTCATAGTTGAAAGATCGTTTGCTTCTTAAATAGCTAGGACCTTTCTTTCCCATTCATCCGTTAAAGAGTTTAGGGTTTTTGATACTATATCAAAATTAGAAATTTTTTCTCCAAATCCTAATAGAGAATGATAGATATCTTGAAATCTAGGATACATGCCATTAATGGATTCATTTTGTTTCATTCTAAAGTTTTGAAACTGATTTTTGAGCATGGAGATTTTGCTTTGTTTGACTTTGTTAGTTCCTTCATGAGTAATTTTAAGCGTTCTTCATATTTCATAAGCAGTTTGACACATGCTAACACGATTAAATTCATTTCTATCTAGTGCACAAAATAACATGTTCATAGCTTTAGCATTGGCAGTAGCATCTAATTTTTGTGAGTTTGACCAAGTGGAATATTCTCCAGTAGGAAGAGTGTATTCATTCTGTGTGATATTCCATGATTCAAAACTATTAGATTGCATGTAAATTCTCATACGAGTAGACCAGTAATTATAGTTTAAACCATTAAAGAAAGGAGGTCGTGCAGTGGATTGACCTTCAATAAAACTAGTGTTAGTGACTGTGTTAGTGGTAGTGCTGGTGTTATTTTCCATATTAATAAGATATCAGATAACTTTGTAACGGTTATAAGAAACCTCGCTCTGATACCAAATGAAAGTGTATAGGACCGTATAATATGGATAAACAGTAATACAGAGTATAGATAGTAAATAACGCGGAATATAAAAGCAGTATAGTAAAATGACACCAGAGATTTTATACTGGTTCGGAGCACCGTCCTACGTCCAGTCCCAGACTCCTTCTGGAATTTCACTACAACAACCCTCACTTAACCCGGAGGAACAGGTCTATACAACCCTGAGCAGCAGAACAGGGACCTGAGCAGCAGAACAGGATTTCGCCTCAGCAGCCGAAGAGGACTTCATGCCTGAGCAGCAGAACAGGACTTCAACAAATACAAAAGTATATTTTACTCTGTGTGTTCTTGATAACATTGATTTGTCTCTGATAGTACAAACTTTCTATAATCAAATCCTCAAGTGTATGAAGTGTATGTGAAGATATGAAAGGAAGGTAATGCTAAGAATCGAAGATTATGAAAGTTAATTTGGAGATTCCAAGCAATAAAAATGTATGCTCGCTGTTTGAATGTAAATATTAAAGCACAAGAAGAGTATTAGAGAGTTAGAATGAAAATCGATTAATATGAAGTGTTTGGGAGTATCTATATATAGTAGTTGAAGAGTTACTGCCATTGGTGAAGGGTTCTGACGAAGAGGAGCGTCCATTTCCGTTCAGAGAAGAGTTTCTTCCCTTTGTAGAAGAAGATGTCCTTTCAGGAATATGACAGTTAGGTTCAGGTCAGTCGACTGGTCGTTTTTGGTCAGTTGACTGATTACAGAGTGTAAAAAACTCTCGGGATCAGGTTCAGTCGACTGACTTAGATCATTCAGTCGACTGAATTTAAAACATGCATATTTATGTTAAAATGCACAGATTCAGTCGACTGGTTGATTCTATTCAGTCGACTAAATTCTGTTGTTAAGCAAAAATTGCAGTAGCTCATTTGGTTAGAGTACTTTCCTTCCATTCTAGTGACTCGGGTTCGAGCCCCGCTCCATGCATTTTTTGAAAACTTGATTTTGATTAAAATATGCATGCAAGTTTATTTGAATGTGAATGATGATTCTTGAGGAAAGATTTTAACAAAGCACTAACTAGACTCTATATACATATTTGATGAATCTTGTTAAAATATATAATTATGTGAACCATACTTTGAGTCGTTGAGTCAGGATGATGTCGTAGTCGTAGATTCGTGAATTTTTGTCAGCAATCAAAACCTATGATCCAACATATCTTCGTCTGCGTCCTCCAAATAAAGTCTTCAAATCCTGTAATGCTCGGACTGACCCGAGCGAATTGAAAAACAGAACACTCGAGTTAGAACTAAAAGATCTTATATAAGTTAAATCAACGGTAAAATATGAGTGGAACGGCGTCAGGGATGTTTACGGGATTTGACATCTCTTATCCAGTGTCAAACGTGAGTGCAGTAACTTAAGAGATGCTCGAGATTCACATCTCCTAAGGATCCGTTAAACTATTTACTATGTAGTAATATTTCGCTATTATAATAATATCTATTATAAAATAAAATTACTTTTTAATAGCGTTAAGAAGTTACCCAATCTCCCCCTTAACACAATAATAGTCCCAGTAGTCCTTCCAATATCAGCACATCTCCAGATCGGGAGACTACCCTGAATACTCCACGGGCTACGGGAGAAAACCAAACTCGTACAAGGCGCGCTAGGATAGGTGACACGGCACAACTAGGCAATGCCAGGGTAGATATACCAATTACGCTTCCGGGCCGGTGGTAACACGTAGCACGCAACTACCGCCCACCTCGAGCCACACCCCCAAATCAAAAAAATCAAAAGTGGCCACCGAATCAATCCAAAAGTCAGAGTATAATATCGAAGGGATGTGTCCGATCAAAGGTGCTACCTCATTAGTCCGTCAATTGCTCTTGTTTTAGCCACCTTATGCCAACTCACGGGACTTGGGTCCATGCATTTACATCAAAGGAAACGCCACCACCATCCTACTTCATTTTGGAATCTCCATCTCGTACACGGTTGTTAAAGTGGTTTTCGAAGTTGGCAGAGAGTATGACAACTTCCGATCCCGGTCTCTTTAACCACCCAACGTTATTATAACACCGCGGTCATTTCAAAATAATTTATACTTCAAAACCATGATATAATATTTATTTCAAAACCATATAAATACGATATCATTTCAAATTTAAAAACCAAATCAATATGATATTCCTTTTATTTCAAATCAATATAATATCATTTTATTTCAAATATATCCCCTTTTTAAAATCATAGCACTTCCAAATTTTATACTTCAAAACCAAACATTTGAAATTTTAACACCTTTAAAACATAATGCTATGAAATTCATAACTTCGAAACATTTCAATTTCTTTAAACATTTCAATTTCGATATATTTCAAGGCTTAAAATATTCCAAAATTTCAAAACTACATTTGATAATTTTGATTCAACAATTAAATTTCCTATTATTTAGTTTTGAAACATTTTATATAATAAACCCCTTATTATTTAAATAAAACTCAAATTTCAAATAACTAGATATTGCCTTCAATTCGTTATACTTGAAATAATCATTTAATTCACCTAGACCCAAAAATCAAGTTATAATAATTATACCCTTTAAAATTCCCAATTTAATAAATCTCACATCAACCCTTTTTGAGTTTAATTCTCAAATAAAATTCAATTTCATAAAATCTCATATTTATCCCAATTTCAAATCAGATTTTATTTGAATAAAGTTCTTAAATAATTTGATTCCTATTTATCTTCCCATCTTAATTGTATTTAAGGAAATATAAATTCTATATACATAATAATATAAATAAATACTTTAACCGTATTATATCTTAACAAAATCAAACTTTATTATTAAACTTCTTTTATACTTAAAACAATTTTATACATAGCTTAAACAAAGAATTTAACTACATATAAAAGAACATTTATAAAATATCTAAATCAATATCTCATAAAATCATATATATTTTTACAAAACCATAGAAACCATTTCAAAATATTTTTATATATAGACCGCGGTGTCTGTATATAATTTTCTATCATATAGTCAAGTGATACGGATATTTATCATTCCAATCCGTAATTTAAAAATAAAAATACGGTTATATACCATTTCAAACCGCAATCCCGAATCAGTAATGACAAATCAATAAAGAACTTGCAGATTATGATAATAAAAATAAAACATCCATTCATCCATCATAAAATCATACATCCATCACAATCATCATCCAAAACAATCAATCAATATCAATATATAACTGATAATATATAACAGGTAATTAACTGGCAGTTATATTCAATAATAAATTAAATAACGATTTAAGTTAAATAAATGCAATTAACTGAGATGATGATTAAAATATACAAAACGGTCATAAATAAATTCATAATCACAACATCAATTAAATTTAACGAACATAATAAATTTTAGAAGTTGTGAGTGGGTTAAAACAAGCACCTTTTGAATTTAAATTGAATTTAAATCCAATTTAAACCCAAAAAATTCACAGTCTCAGAATCCATCCAAACCCCATGCCAAAATATCCGAAATTTGACTAAGATCGCAACGGAGAAAACCGCGCGTGAAACGGACCTCGTATGTAAAAGTTACGACAATTAGACGATTTGAAAATCAAAATTAAATAAAAATAGAATAAATAACACTACCCAATCATACTGCCACGTCACAAGCTTCAGAAGCACACGCACACCACTGTAGCTCATCCTAAAACCCCAGACCGAAATACAACTGCCCACGTGACAAACTGCTGCTGTCGTTCGCGCCGCCGCCTCAAACGCGCAACCTCCGGCCTTGTCAACTACGCCATCACCGGCCGCTACCCCTTTTCCTCGAGTGTTGATCGAATCGCGACCACCGATGCCCCAAAAACCTACAGCCACCGCCATAAATTTTGAACCCTAATCGAATTTTTTCTGACGATCTAGCTGATGAATCGTCGAATGGCTTGCACAGATGAACAACGCACCTCAATCTCCACAAAACCTAGAAAGGATTTCCCGATCCGACGAAGTTCATCGTCGAGCGATGAACGACCGAAAATAAACGATCATTTTCTAAACAACCGATGATTCGAATAAAAAAATGAATTACGAATCTATGATGCATCCATCGAGAGCTTCGATATAATTTTTCTGAATTTTTTTGAGGAGTTTGAAATTTCACTTTGATTTTTGAATTGCAATTGGATTTGGAATTGACTGCCATTGAAATGAGAAGGTGAAGAGGAATTGTATACATAGACAATTGAGAAATAGAGGCAAGCTAGGGTTCATAACAGGGTATATATAGACAAAGTTGAAAATAGAATAGATGGACCCGATTTATAAACGCGCTGAACGATAAATGGCCCGAAAAGCCCGTTCTGACTCCGGAATGAAATTGGGTCAACCCGTATATCAAAATAGATGTATTAAAATATTTTAAACTCGATGGAATAGGTTTCAGGTCCAAATTCCATCGTATGAAGAAGTTATGCTAAAATCAATATTTTTCAAATTGATTTCAATTGATTTCAATTTCAATGATTTCTAGGCGTTTCGAGTCCGTACGATCAAACGACACGTCCGATCGTTCCGAAACTTGAAATCCTACAATAATTCACCATTACGGATCCGATGAAACTAGTTTCGTCGGAATCCGAGTCAATGGCCAAAATGGCTATTTTTCCATAAATAAAATAAATTTATAAATTAATTAACTAAATCAAATCTTAAATTTCAATTCTAAAATTGACAAATTTTACCCCTTTAAATTATTTTAATCATTTACACTAATTTATACAAATTTATATGTCAATTTAACATTGATTCATTCATCAATTTCAGAGTTAAATTTTATTTTTCTTACATTCAGAAATTATAAATTTAATTTACAATAATTCCAATTAATTTACAATAATCCCAATTAATTTACTTTTCAATTCTATTATTCAATTCATTGATGTCAAATGGATGAACGTAGCATCGGACTCAAGATCTATACCATTAATATTCTCCAATCCCAACTTAATTTCTATTAATGAAATAATTGAATATTTAATTTCTTTCATTTGCAATTAATCCAATTATCGTATATTGAATTCCAATATATAGAGAAAACTTTATTTCCATCCCTTTATTCAATCAATAGTCATATTATAAATAGAATTGACATTATTTCAAATTATTTCCTTAATTTATACTAACATCACTTTTAATTTAGATTTATTGCAATTGATTACCGGTTCATATTAATATACTAAATAAATGGTCAACCTATACTAATTGTTACCATTAACGTTAAGCTTCCCTTATACGCTATTATTAATAACCAAATGTTGTAATTCGATTTAGATCTAATTCAATGCATTAAATAAATGAGTAAATGATTAAAGTTTTGCACTATTGCCAAATTTTCTCACATTCATACTTAATTTGCTTTCCATTTATTATACATTATTTTATTAGTAAGTCATCCTTTTAAATTATTAATTTACCCTTATATCCCATTATAAATTAATGCACACATTAATTAAGATTTAAGTCAAATAAATCATTCCATCTTGGTTCCATTCTTTTATTACATCATTTATTAATTTACAAAATAAACAAACATTTCTATGCATCTTATTTACATTCATATCTTGTAATATTTGTCTTAAACTCATAAATGTAATACTAAGTTTCATTTTTAATTTCAATTGATTCTCAATCAAAGTTTAATAGCCTAAGTAAACTGGTAACAAATAATAACGGTCACTATTTGCCCTAAATCACATTTATAGGTTTATAGTTCACAAACGAATGTTTCAATGACTCATATGATATTGATTTTATCTAATTACCATTAAATTTGTGGTATTTCATAAATCTATTCCATACTTACATTTTGTTTCGTATATTTCATTTATAACCAAGTATAACACTTAGATTTATTTTCATTAATTGGAATTTCCTTCCATTCATTTATTATTAACTTTAATTATATTATTTACTTTGCATTAACATTATTGCCTAAATTTACATGTAGTTACTATTAATCACTATTATTTCATTGGTTAATTCAACACTTACTTTTATTTACTCATTTTCTATTTTATAACCAAGGCAACAATTTATACTACTACATTATTGGAATTTCACTTCAATTGTCAACATTTAATTTTTATAATCATTGCTACAATTCATTCTTAATATTTACTTCATATAAATTATACATTTTTTTTATTTATTCCTAAATTTAATTACAAAGATCCCATTTAAATTAACCAATTTATTTATTAAAATTTACAGGTCGTTACACTCTCCCCCACTCAAAACTTTTCATCCTCGAAAATGAAAAGAAGGGAAAAGAAAAAATTAGGAAATCAATATATCTTACTAAAAAAATTAAATTTATAAACAAATAAATTTTACAAAATTAATTAATAAAATATATCAATTTATAACCATTAAATCTTTTTATACTCAAATTAATAAAGTTTGGAAAACATTTTTCAAACTATTTTCTAAGTCCAAAATTTTACGAAAAATTTCGGCAGAGTCTCCTTTGTACGGAGAGGCTCCGGAGAAAATATAATATCAATTGTAACAATATACAACATATATTTTCCAAAATAATATATCCTAACACGGGAAAAATAATATAATAGCGCTATAAACCGTAATCCGAGAATGTACCTATTTGTCGGGCAATTAGAGCTTAATTATGAAACCAAAAGCAGTAGCAATTGCTTCCATATCCTGTATTTCACTTATATAATCCAAAAAGTTTAACATTATATAAAATGAAATATTTAAAATGGTTTCAACCTTAAACAAACAAATCAATATAAACATCAATCACTTGCAACAAGGCATACAACCATCACATAGAATCAGCACAAATCAATCATTCATTCATATCAAACAAAACAAATAGTTGTTCGGGTTTAACTTTAAATTGTACAGAATGTAAAATAAACTGCTTAGTGCATCATTTACTCAACAGTCTTAGATGAAACTAAATAGATTATTTATTTATCCAAACAATTTTAAAGTATCCTTGCCCAAACAACCATAAACCAAACAAACAACGATTCCAAACAACGGATTAAGTTTATTCTTATTAATTCCATTCATACATTTGTTGTTTGATTTCTTCTTTATTCATATAATGGTTTATCTTTTTCATTTACATTTATTTCTTACAATTTTATTTAGAAATAACTTCAACTTATTTACTTAAGTTTAAAATTTCTTACTTACAATTCCTGCCTTCCATTATATTTAATTAGTAGTATTTCAATTATACTTAAGTTTATAACAACTACAACACCAAATTATTATTTATTAAAGAATTTCATCAAATACTTTCATTATTCCAAATTTTACTTGTAAAATTTCCCATTACGTTTTCTTTTAACATTTTAACTTTTTATAGTTGGTAAGTTATATATATGTTAAAGAATGCAATTGAAAATCATACAAGTTTATATTATTTCTTTTAAATTAATTTAGTGTTCGATAATCATATATTTTGTTATATATACATTGCAAATTTCAATTTCCTTTTAATTTCATTTATAAATTAGCATTAAATCCCTTTTTCATTCAGAGGTTCCAGTTATTAATTACTTACATTCATTTTCACTACAATAATTGAAATTATTAATTAATGGAAATTTAAGAACTAAATACACGGTCAAATTTCAAATCATTTAAAAATAATAGATAGATATGTATATACTTACAACTTATATCCAATTATATTTAAAACAAATTAAAATTTATATTTGTTTATCAGAATAAATCTGTAGTAAAACTACTATAGTGGCCTTCCCACTTCGAAACTCGAAAATGAATGTCGATGATGCGTACACTCATCACCGAAATTATTTTCCGGCGACAGAGAGGGGAGCACAAAAATTATTTCTGTCCAAAAAAATTTTTTAAAACATTTCTTTCAAATTATGTTGAAATATTTATATCAGAAAATACTTTTAATAATATTATTATTATATTCCAAAATCATTCAAAAGAAATTTTCAAAACCCCGGAACTTAAGTTCTTAAATTTCCAATTGCATTTATTTTATTTTCAATCTTATTTCAACTATTATTTATAAATTTCATTACCTAACAACCAATATATTGCAACCAAATATATATGTTATTTACAAAAATTTATTTTATATATAGAAAATATAATAGGCAAAATTATTTCATTCACCTATATTAAAAACAAATATTATGTCGGTCTGTCCTATTAAGAGTTTAGAAATCCCTATTGATGTCATAGCGTCCCATGCACCAACCGGAATTTATACATACAAAACGGAACAGATTAACACGATGTTAAAACCTTTTTATAACACTAACAAATACGCTCCCTCATATGTATACACTTAATGACTCACCATAGGGTATTACTACCCTATTAAAAAGAGTCAGACCCCACAAAGCTAAGATTTTCACTAAACCAAAGCTCTGATACCAGATGTAACGTCCTGCCTTTTCGTACGTTTTAAATGGACGATAAACCACATACGTCAGACTTAAATCATACAGAAGGGCGGATTGTTATGCGGTAAATAAGAATAGGGTAGAAAGAAATAAAAAAATAGAATTTTGCCGCGGAACGACAAAATATAATAATCAAATAAACAGTTCATGAAGTTGTTTTATAACATATTTGATTATACTTATACAATACATATCAGAGTTACACATATCAATAAATAATAATGCAGCGGAGTACATGATGCAGTGAATTATATAATAGATAATAGTAATAATATCTTCGTCTGCGTCCTCCAAATAAAGTCTTCAAATCCTGTAATACACAGACTGACCCACGCGAATTGAAAAACAAAACACTCGTGTCAGAACTAAAAGATCTTATGTAAGTCAAATCAACGGTAAAATATGAGTGGAACGGCATCAGAGATGTTTACGGGATTTGACGTCTCCATTCCAGTGTCAAACGTGAGTGCAGTAACTTAAGAGATGCTCGAAATTCACATCTCCTAAGGATCCGTTAAACTATTTACTATATAGTAATATTTCGCTATTATAATAATGTAACAACCCGCATATTTATCGATTCTATATTTAAATATTTTATTTAAATATTTCATCGTTCATCGGATTTTGGTCTGAAAACCTACTTTTAGCAAACAGTCGAATTGGGACTCGAGACCACTTCCATTGAGTTCAAAATGCCGTTTGCAACCTTTTTGAGTATAAGCTTCGATATGTTTGGAGTAAGTTGATTTTTGCTACTTTTTCACTTAGGGCTTTGGTTTGGGCTGAACCCTTTAATCACTTACTAACTCAGTCCCAACCCCCTCTCCTCTTCATTACTTCATTCCTCATTTCCTAGCACTTCAAGCTAAAGCAAAAATGGGGGAAAGAAGAGGAAATTAAAACTCCAAGCCCTAGCTTTCTTTGCAAATCCAACTTCTTGCTCCAAATTCAAGAGAACCCATTGGTAAGCCTTCTCTTCATCTTCCCCGACTCATTCTCTCTTTGATTTCAGAAAATTCCTAAACCTAATTTGGGAAATATTTCTCTTTTAAAGCTTAGAATCAAGCTTCTTGTGTTGGATTTGAAGAGTGGTTGATTCTCCTTTGCTTTCAAGCTTCTTCTTCATTTGTTTGGGTTCAAAGGTGAGATTTTTATCTCATGTCTTTGTCTATAATTATCTTCGATTGTTAGGTATGAATTCCTAACACTTATTCTTGTGCAATTGATTTTGGTTTGGATTGATTTGGTGTATATTCCAATTTTTGGTGTTTTGAAATCAAAATCTATGAAAATCCTTTTTTGGATATTTGGACATTGATATTTGAGGCATATCGAAGAGCCGTTATGGTTGGGTTGTCGCTTGGCGTAAATCCTTAGTCGTTATCGCTCGATCGATCGCTTCGGTATCCGTTTGGCCATTTTTGGCCTAGGTTCAGGGAATGTCATGAACCCTTGATTCAGACGTCTGAAACGTAGTATTCAGACGTCTGAAACGTAGTATTCAGACGTCTGAATATTATACTGGGAATTTTTATTCCTCAGTATTCAGACGTCTGAAACTATATTTCAGACGTCTGAATTGGTTCATTTGGAACCAGAAAGGAAATAGGCTAAAATGTGCCTATTTCAGACGTCTGAAATCAAAGATTCAGACGTCTGAATTATGTTTTGGAAAATATTTTATTTTCCAGATTCAGACGTCCGAATCCTTGATTTCAGACGTCTGTATCTGCACTCTTTTGCCTATTTGCCTATTTGTTTGAGAATTTCAACTTTAATCGATTTGTGTTGATTCCCTTTTGTTATTATCACTTATTATCGACTTTGATGACATTTTCTTCGTGATTTTTGGGAATATCCATTTTGATAGATTCGGTATCGATTTCTTTGGATTTTATTCACGTCTTCGAATGTGAATTTTGATGATTGGTTGTTTCTACAATCATTTCTATGATTTTTCACTTTAAAAATACAAAGGTTTCAATACTAGTAGTAAATATCAAAACTCTTTCATCAAAATGATTTTCAACACTATTTTATTACAAAGCTCGCTCTCTTAAACCGTTTTCCAATCTACTACTATATACAAACCTTTACCTCACTCGTATGAGAAATCTAATTAAACGGCTTAGTAAAACAAGTGGTATGAAACGCTTGCGTTTACTTCGTCGGTTAATTCTTGGACCTGTTCGATTGAATCTCTTGTGACAATTTTCTAGTGGAAATCTACAATTTGTTCGTAAATATTTAAGTTAAGCTAGTGGTTATGGGACATGAAGCTAAGCTCATATATTTACTAGCTTACTGTAATTGACACTTCTTGATGATCATGACGATTATTTTTGTGATTTAGACTACCAATTGTGCGATGTCTCTTTGTCTGCGAGGGAGACTAAACCCAGTTTCAGTGTGATTTCGACTCGCACATGTGGGGTAGCGCCCCATGGTCTTTGGGCCGTTCGTGTGTCAAAAATTAATGGCTAGCTACCATGAGATAGCGTCTCGTTCATGTGATACATATGTTGGTGAGTTTTCATGCTCCCGTTCGTGTGATAGGCCTCCCCCCTTTTATGATTTCTGGATTTCGTGTGTTGAATTCTGCAATTTATGCTTCACCAATTTTAGTGATTTTCATTGATATGATTTATCAATTTTTTTGCATTGTTGAATTCGTGTGTCATTGACTTGTTGTGAATACAAGTTTTGGGTATGAAACCCTTTTTGGATCTTTGTGAAGATTCTTGTGGTATTGAACGATCTTTTGTTGATCATCATTTGCATGCTTATAGTAGTATGCCATTATGGATATTATATGTTTATGCCATATCTTTTTCTTTATATCATGTCATCTGATATTTATAGCTAAACTGGTCTGTTTATTATTTTCTTATAAATAATACTCGGGTCAGACCGAGATGTTGCAGGTGCTTCTATTTGACTCCTCTTCTGGGATTTGCTACTCTGACTTTTGGCTTACTATTTAGATTAGCAGTTTTTGTTGTATACACTTGAGATATAGACTCATAGTTATATTGTTTTGTATAGCACGTGTTTCTATTCTTCTGTATTATTGTGGATCTTTTTGACCACTACTCTGATGTACACTTTCTTGTGTTAGTTATATATTCATATCTTCTTCCGCCTTTGTGATATGAATTATCTGTGACTGATTTATGTTATGCTTATTTCTATATTTGTTTCCGAAGATATTATAGCCACTGTGTAGTAGCTTTGAGTTTGTATCTACTTCCTCCTTCGCATGCTATACTATCTGACATATCGGTGCTCGCACGAAGATGTTACACGGATGGTCGCTCCTCAACAGCCTTATTCTCTGTGCTAGTTGACAGCATTACTCCGTAGTGTTCTTGGCTAGCGTGGGTATAGAGGTGGGGCGTCACAGCTTGGTATCAGAGCCAAACTTCGGAACAATGTGGAATAATTTAACAAGGATCATCGTCCTAAGTCCATCTTAGGAGTCGTGCTTTAGGATTTTATTCGGGTCTTCGTACTGTCCTATCCTATTTTCTTTTAAGATTCCTTGTTTTATCTATCAAGATTGCTTGATATTTATTTTGAGAACAACTTTTCTCCTTCTTTCTTTTCTAAAGGAAGAGAAATGGTTAGTTCTAGCAGTCCTAGCGCTGGTCAATCCAGTAGCCCTTCTCTGGATGGCGCATTCATGTCTGCCCAACAACTTTTGAATCTTGTAAAGAATCAAGAGTTTATCTATGCTTTGAGTAAGAACCCCGAAATGGTTCTACCTTTGAAACTTGAAGTATCTTTCAATCAGCTTGTGGATGTTACTCTTCTTCATGGAGAGGTTGGTAAAGGAAGTGTTTGTGATATTGGGACTTCCAAGAAGAGGCATATTAAGTTCAAGAGCCTTAATCCCAATAAGAGAGTGAAGCAAACTACTTTTGTAACAAAGACTCCAATCCTTAATCGTGGAGGATGCTACAATTGTAATTCTAAGGACCATTATGCAAAGGAGTGTCCGGTGCTACTCTTTTGTCGCTATTGCAAAAATACAGGTCATCATGTTTCTGTCTGCCCCATACTTCAAAGCAAGAAGAAGGTGGAACAAGAAACTTCGGTAGCCAAGACTCCTACCCCAAGTCATAAACAATGCTACAATTGTGGTTCCACGGACCATTATGTAATTAAGTGCCCGAAATCCCTCTATTGTCGCTATTGCAAAGGCTCGGGTCATTACTTATCTACATGTCCCAAACTCCCTAGCAAGAAGGAGGGAAAGTTGAAACTCGTGCAAGCCCCTTGTGACACTTCTCTTGGTCAAGGTATTTTACATTCAATCCTTGATGCTATTGTTTTGTTTCGTGATCTTTCTATTTGAGTTCTTTTTGATATGGGTTCATCTCATTATTTTTATATCAAAAGAACTTGTCGATTCTTTTTCTTTGAATATTTTGGGCTTGATGTCTTCTTTGGGAATTGTGAATCCGGATGGTGGATCCGCAACACTCAACTTACTTTCTATTTATGTCGAAATTATTTTATGTGATTTTTCTTTCCGATCCGATATTTTTACTTGGGCTTCGGAATTGATTTGTGTGAAAGGATTGGCTTAATCATTATGAAGCCATATCCTTTGTCCCTAGTGGACTAATTATCTTCGACATTCTTAATCCATTAAGCAGATTTCTATTTCTCCTTTGTGATTTCGATTCCAACTTGATGACATCATTTTATTCTTTAAGCCTGCATAATGAGGAAAGTGTTATTTCTCTCATTCATGTAGTTTGAGAATTTTTCGGTAATTTTGAGTTTTTCTTAGGATCATCACCTAAGCAATATCTTGTGTGGTGTTAAGGTCTTTTCTGCTCGACCTCGCCACCGATTTTCATTAGTTACGAGTTGCGGAAGTTAGCATTCCACTTACCGCATTCCGCACTCGTTATGATTCCTACGAATGACTTATTATGTCATTCAGTTTGTCCAGCTTATTTCATCCGTTTTATAAATTGAGTATTCTATGAATATTTCGATGAGACCATTCTTGTATTTATTGGTTTTGGATGAAAATAGCAATTTAAAAATTTTACAAATCTTTTTCATAAGATTTATTTATAAATATAGATGGATTTTGTTCTTAAATGAGAAAAGAATATTATTAAAACTTTTTAAGAGACATTTTGGTCATATAGAAGATGATTTTGTGATTGTATTGCCCATTTAGTGTTTTAAGAATTCTGGTCGATGCGCTTGATCAACGTTATCGATAGGAATTTCCTAAACGCTTTGATGAGACAGTCAGACGCAATAAATTGACTTGTAAAAATGTAAATTTTTCTAGAAAGATTATTACATAAAGATAAATGTAATTTTGAAAGTTTTAACTTTTCAGGAAAGAAGATTATTTAAAAGAAATTCTTTCTTTTCGATACTCATATTCTTGTGATTTCCAAGAGGAACCAAGACTTTATCTTTTGTACCAGTGCTAATCGTATTGGTTTGGATGTCGTTCTCTTGCAAAAGATAACGTGCTATCACTTGTGCTTCTAAATCATTGAAAGTCGATCGTGACTAGGTATGCCACTCATGATCTAGTGCTCGCGGCTATTATTTTCTCTTTTAGAATTTGGCATCATTATTTTTGGGGGAGAAATTTGTTCTCCACCTCAAGCATAAATCTTTGGAATATTTATTTTCTCATAAGGAACTTCATATTGGCTTGGGTTCCTTACATTTTATAATCTTGATATTCTTTATACTCCCGGAAAGGAGAATCGTGTTGCCTATGCACTTTGTCGTAAGCAACAGGTGGTTGTTTCTTTGTTGATGGCCAAATGAAATTATCTTTTTACCAAGTTCATCGGGCGTTTTGATGTACTTCGTTTTATTGAGTTTCATCTCATTTCTTTTATAGACTTGCGTCTAATGTTCTTTTATGGTGTTCGGTTCGTCGGACGTACCGTTTTTGCACTACGTCGGTGTTCCAAATTATTTGAACTTCGAATCATTGGACGTACCGTTTTTGTACTATGTCGGTGTTCCGAAATTATTCGAGCTTTGGTTCATCTGGCGTACCGTTATTGCACTACGTCGTTGTTCCAAATTATTCGAGTTCCTCATTTCTCGGGCGTACCGTTTTTGTACTACACCGTTGCACTGGCTCAATTTTCTACTATTCATGACGTTTTCTCACGTCTTTCGACTATGGAAATGCTTTTGGGTTTCCGATTTTTATTCTTGAGTCTAGTGTTATAGTTGGGATTGAAGTTTCACCAGATTTGACTTTTGAGCAACATTCTATTCGCATCATTGCTTCGGAGGTGGAGCGCCTTCGGAATAAAGATGTTCTTTTTGTGAGAGTTCAATGGTTTTCAAATCCTCTGGATTGCTCTTGGGAATCCAGAGAATTCACCGTGCGAACCCGTTAGGGCTTACCCTTTCATGCTGTTTATGGTGAACTTCCTATTTCAAATTTCTTTTGTGTTGGTATGCTTTTATGGTTGTTACTTTTATTTTCTTCTTAAGTATTGCGAGGACGCAATTTCTTTAAGGAGGGGAGTCTGTAACAACCCGCATATTTATCGATTCTATATTTAAATATTTTATTTAAATATTTCATCGTTCGTCGGATTTTGGTCCGAAAACCTACTTTTAGCAAACAGTCGAATTGGGACTCGAGACCACTTCCATTGAGTTCAAAATGCCATTTGCAACCTTTTTGAGTATAATCTTTGATATGTTTGGAGTAAGTTGATTTTTGCTACTTTTTCACTTAGGGCTTTGGTTTGGGCTGAACCCTTTAATCACTTACTAACTCAGTCCCAACCCCCTCTCCTCTTCATTACTTCATTCCTCATTTCCTAACACTTCAAGCTAAAGCAAAAATGGGGGAAAGAAGAGGAAATTAAAACTCCAAGCCCTTGCTTTCTTTGCAAATCCAACTTCTTGCTCCAAATTCAAGAGAACCCATTGGTAAGCCTTCTCTTCATCTTCCCCGACTCATTCTCTCTTTGATTTCAGAAAATTCCTAAACCTAATTTGGGAAATATTTCTCTTTTAAAGCTTAGAATCAAGCTTCTTGTGTTGGATTTGAAGAGTGGTTGATTCTCCTTTGCTTTCAAGCTTCTTCTTCATTTTTTTGGGTTCAAAGGTGAGATTTTTATCTCACGTCTTTGTCTATAATTATCTTCGATTGTTAGGTATGAATTCCTAACACTTATTTTTGTACAATTGATTTTGGTTTGGATTGATTTGGTGTATATTCCAATTTTTGGTGTTTTGAAATCAAAATCTATGAAAATCCTTTTATGGATATTTGGACATTGATATTTGAGGCATATCGAAGAGCCGTTAAGGCTGGGTTGTCGCTTGGCGTAAATCCTTAGTCGTTGTCGCTCGATCGATCGCTTCGGTATCCGTTTGGCCATTTTTGGTCTAGGTTCAGGGAATGCCCTGAACCCTTGATTCAGACGTCTGAAACGCAGTACTCAGACGTCTGAATATTATACTGGGAATTTTTATTCCTCAGTATTCAAACGTCTGAATCTATATTTCAGACGTCTGAATTGGTTCATTTGGAACCAGAAAGGAAATAGGCTAAAATGTGCCTATTTTAGACGTCTGAAATCAATGATTCAGACGTCTGAATTCTGTTTTGGAAAATATTTTATTTTCCAGATTCAGACGTCCGAATCCTTGATTTCAGACGTCTGAATCTGCAATCTTTTGCCTATTTGCCTATTTGTCTGAGAACTTCAACTTTAATCGATTCGTGTTGATTCCCTTTTGTTATTATCACTTATTATCGACTTTGATGACATTTTCTTCGTGATTTTTGGGAATATCCATTTTGATAGATTCGGTATCGATTTCTTTGGATTTTATTCACGTCTTCGAATGTGAATTTTGATGATTGATTGTTTCTACAATCATTTCTATGATTTGTCACTTTAAAAATATAAAGGTTTCAATACTAGTAGTAAATATCAAAATTCTTTCATCAAAATGATTTTCAACACTATTTTATTACAAAGCTCGCTCTCTTAAACCGTTTTCCAATCTACTACTATATACAAACCTTTACCTCACTCGTATGAGAAATCTAATTAAACGACTTAGTAAAACAAGTGGTATAAAACGCTTGTGTTTACTTCGTCGGTTAATTCTTGGACTTGTTCGATTGAATCTCTTGTGACTATTTTCTAGTGAAAATCTACAATTTATTCGTAAATATTTAAGTTAAGCTAGTGGTTATGGGACATGAAGCTAAGCTCATATATTTACTAGCTTACTGTAATTGACACTTCTTGATGATCATGATGATCATTTTTGTGATTTAGACTAGCAATTGCGCGATGTCTCTTTGTCTGTGAGGGAGACTAAACCCCGTTTCAGTGTGATTTCGACTCACACATGTGGGGTAGCGCCCCATGGTCTTCGGGCCATTCGTGTGTCAAAAATTAATGGCTAGCTACCATGAGATAGCGTCTCGTTCGTGTAATACATATGTTGGTGAGTTTTCATGCTCCCGTTCGTGTGATAGGCCTCCCCTCTTTTTATGATTTATGGATTTCGTGTGTTGAATTCTAGAATTTATGCTTCACCAATTTTAGTGATTTTCATTGATATGATTTATCAATTTTTGTGCATTGGTGAATTCTTGTGTCATTGACTTGTTGTGAACACAAGTTTTGGGTATGAAACCCTTTTTGGATCTTTGTGAAGATTCTTATGGTATTGAACGATCTTTTGTTGATCATCATTTGCATGCTTATAGTAGTATGCCATTATGGATATTATATGTTTATGCCATATCTTTTTCTTTATATTATGTCATCTGATATTTATAGCTAGACTGATCCGTTTATTATTTTCTTATAAATAATACTCGGGTCAGACCGAGATGTTGTAGGTGCTTCTGTTTGACTCCTCTTCTGGGATTTGCTACTCTGACTTTTGGCTAACTATTTAGATTAGCAGTTTTTGTTGTATACACTTGAGATATAGACTCATAGTTGTATTGTTTTGTATAGCACGTGTTGCTATTCTTCTGTATTATTGTGGATCTTTTTGACCACTACTCTGATGTACACTTTCTTGTGTTAGTTATATATTCATATCTTCTTCCGCCTTTGTGATATGAATTATCTGTGACTGATTTATGTTATGCTTATTTCTATATTTGTTTCCGAAGATATTATAGCCACTGTGTAGCAGCTTTGAGTTTGTATCGGTATGTCGGACTTCCTCCTTAGCATGCTATACTATCTGACATATCGGTGCTCGCACGAAGATGTTACACGGATGGTCGCTCCTCAACAGCCTTATTCTCCGTGCTAGTTGACAGCATTACTCCGTAGTGTTTTTGGCTAGCGTGGGTATAGAGGTAGGGCGTCACAAATAATGTCTATTATAAAATAAACTTACTTTTAAATAGCGTTAAGGAGTTACCCAATCTCCCCCTTAACATAATAATAGTCCCAGTAGTTCATCTAGTATCAGCGCATCTCCAGATCGGGAGAATACGCTAAATACTCCACGGGCTACGGGAGAAAATCAAACTCGTACAAGGCGCGCTAGGGTTGGTGACATGGCACAACTAGGCAATGCCAGGGTAGATATACCAATTAAGCTTTCGGGCCGATGGTAACGCGTAGCGCGCAGCTACCGCCTACCTCGAGCCACACCCCCAAGTCAAAAAAAATCAAAAGTGGCCACCGAATCAATCCAAAAGTCAGAGTATAATATTGAAGGGATGTGTCCGATCAAAGTTGCTACCTCATTAGTCCGTCAATTGCTCTTGTTTTAGCCACCTTATGTCAACTCACGGCACTGGGGTCCATGCATTTACCTCAAAGGAAACGCCACCACCATCCTACTTCATTTCGGAATCTCCATCTCGTACACGGTTGTTAAAGTGGTTTTCGAAGTTGGCAGAGAGTATGACAACTTCCGATCCCGGTCTCTTTAACAACCCAATGTTATTATAACACCGCGGTCATTTCAAAATAATTTATACTTCAAAACCAGGATATAATATTTATTTCAAAACCATATAAATACGATATCATTTCAAATTTAAAAACCAAATCAATATGATATTCCTTTTATTTCAAATCAATATAATATCATTTTATTTCAAATATATCCCCTTTTTAAAATCATAGCACTTCCAAATTTTATACTTCAAAACCAAACATTTGAAATTTTAACACCTTTAAAACATAATGCTATGAAATTCATGACTTCGAAACATTTCAATTTCTTTAAACATTTCAATTTCGATATATTTCAAGGCTTAAAATATTCCAAAATTTCAAAACTAAATTTGATAATTTTGATTCAACAATTAAATTTCCTATTATTTAGTTTTGAAACATTTTATATAATAAACCCCTTATTATTTAAATAAAACTCAAATTTCAAATAACTAGATATTGCCTTCAATTCGTTATACTTGAAATAATCATTTAATTCACCTAGACCCAAAAATCAAGTTATAATAATTATACCCTTTAAAATTCCCAATTTAATAAACCTCACATCAACCCTTTTTGAGTTTAATTCTCAAATAAAATTCAATTTCATAAAATCTCAAATTTATCTCAATTTCAAATCAGATTTTATTTGAGTAAAGTTCTTAAATAATTTGATTCCTATTTATCTACCCATCTTAATTGTATTTAAGGCAATCTAAACTCTATATACAAAATAATTTAAATAAATACTTTGACCATATTATATCTTAACAAAATCAAAGTTTATTATTAAACTTCTTTTATACTTAAAGCAATTATATACATAGCTTAAACAAAGAATTTAACTAAATGTAAAAGAACATTTATAAAATATCCAAATCAATATCTCATAAAATCATATATTTCTTTACAAAGCCATAGAAACCATTTCAAAATATTTTTATATATAGACCGCGGTGTCCGTATATAATTTTCTATCCTACGGTCAAGTGATACGAATATTTATCATTTCAATCCGTAATTTAAAAATAAAAATACGGTTATATATCATTTCAAACCGCAATCCCGAATCATTAATGACAAATCAATAAATAACCTGCAGATTATGATGATATAAATGAAACATCCATTCATCCATCATAAAATCATACATTCATCACAATCATCATCCAAAACAATCAATCAATATCAATATATAACTGATAATATATAACATGTAATTAACTGGTAGTTATATTCAATAATAAATTAAATAACGATTTAATTTAAATAAATGCAATTAACTGAGATGATGATTAAAATATACAAAACGGTCATAAATAAATTCATAATCACAACATCAATTAAATTTAACGAACACTAGAAATTTTAGAAGCTGTGGGTGGGTTAAAACACTCACCTTTTGAATTTAAATTGAATTTAAACCCAAAAATTTCACAGTCTCAGAATCCATCCAAACCCTTGCCAAAATATACAGAATTTTACTAGGAATGCAACGGAGAAAACCGCGAGTGAAACAGACCTCGTATGTAAAAGTTACGATAATTAGACGATTTGGAAATCAAAATTAAATAAAAATAAAATAAATAACACTACCCAATCGTACTGCCACGTCACAAGCTTCAAAAGCACACGCACCCCACTATAGCCACCCTGAAACCCTAGACCGAAATACAACTGCTCACGTGACAAACTGTTGTTGTCGTTCGCGCCGCCGCCTCAAACGCGCAACCCCAGGCCTTGTCAACTACGCCATCACCGGCCGATACCCCTTCTCCTCGAGCGCCGATCGAATCGCGACCACCGATGCCCCAAAAACCTACAGCTGCCGCCATAAATTTTGAACCCTAATCGAATTTTTCTCGACGATCTAGCGATGAATCGTCGAACGGCTTGCATAGATGAACAACGCACCTCAATCTCCACAAAACCCAAAAAGGATTTCCCGATCAGACGAAGTTCATCGTCGAGCGATGAACGGCCGAAAATAAATGATCATTTTCTGAACAACGGTGATCCAAATAGAAAAACGAATTACGGATCTGTGATGCGTCCATGGAGAGCTTCGATATATAATTTTTCTGAATTTTTTTGAGGAGTTTGAAATTTCACTTTGATTTTTGAATTGCAATTGGATTTGGAATTGTCTGCCATTGAAATGAGAAGGTAAAGAGAAATTGTATGCACAGACAATTGAGAAATGGAGGTAGGCTAGGGTTCATAACAGGGTGTATATAGACAAAGTTGAAAATAGAATAGATGGACCCGATTTATAAACGCGCTGAACGATAAATGACCCGAAAAGCCCATACTAACTCCGAAATGAAATTTGGTCAACCCGTATATCAAAATAGATGTTTTAAAATATTTTAAACTCGATGAAACAGGTTTCAGGTCCCAATTCCGTCGTATGAAGAAGTTACGCTAAAATCAATATTTTTCAAATTGATTTCAATTTCATTGATTTCTAGGCGTTTCGAGTTCGTACAATCAAACGACACGTCCGATCGTTCCGAAACTTGAAATCCTACAATAATTCACCGTTACGGATCCGATGAAATTGGTTTCGTCGAAATCCGAATCAGTGGCCAAAATGGCTATTTTTCCATAAATAAAATAAATTTATAAATTAATTAATTAAATCAAATCTTAAATTTCAATTCTAAAATTGAGAAATTTTACCCCTTTAAATTTTCTTAATCATTTACACTAATTTAAACAAATTTATATGTCAATTTAACGTTGATTCATTCATCAATTTCAGCATTAAATTTTATTTTTCTTACATTCAGAAATTATAAATTTAATTTATAATAATTCCAATTAATTTACTTTTCAATTCTATTATTCAATTCATTGATGTGAAATGGATGAACGTAATATTGGACTCAAGATCTATAACATTAATATTCTCCAATCCCAACTTAATTTCTATTGACGAAATAATTAAATATTTAATTTCATTCATTTGCAATTAATTCAATTATCGTATATTACATTCCAATATATACAGAAAACTTTATTTCCATCCCTTTATTCAACCAATAGTCATATTATAAATAGAATTGACATTATTTCAAATTATTTCCTTAATTTATACTAACATTACTTTTAATTTAGATTTATTGCAATTGATTACCGGTTTATATTAAATATACTAAATAAATGGTCAACCCGTACTAATCGTTACCATTAACGTTAAGCTTCCCTTAAACGCTATTATTAATAACCAAATGTTGTAATTTGATTTAGATCTACTTCAATGCATTAAATGAATGGGTAAATGATTAAAGTTTTGCACTATTGCCAAATTTTCTCACATTCATACTTAATTTGCTTTGCATTTATTATACATTATTTTATTAGTAAGTCATCCTTTTAGATTATTAATTTACCCTTTTATATCCCATTATAAATTAATGCACACATTAATTAAGATTTAAATCAAATAAATCATTCCATCTTGGTTCCATTCTTTTATTACATCATTTATTAATTTACAAAATAAACAAACATTTCTATGCATCTTATTTACATTCATATCTTGTAATATTTGTCTGAAACTCATAAATGTAATACCAAGTTTCATTTTAATTTCAATTGATTCCCAATCAAAGTTTAATATTCTAAATAAACTGGTAACAAATAATAACGGTCACTATTTGCCCTAAATCACATTTATAGGTTTATAGTTTACAAACAAATGTTGCAATGACTCATATGATATTGACTTTATCTAATTACCATTAAATTTGTGGTATTTCATAAATCTATTCCATACTTACATTTTTTTCCGTATATTTCATTTATAACCAAGTATACACTTAGATTTATTTTCATTAATTGGAATTTCCTTCCATTCATTTATTATTAACTTTAATTAGTATTGTTTATCTTGCATTAACATTATTGCCTAAATTTACATGCAGTTACTATTAATCACTATTATTTCATTGGTTAATTCAACACTTACTTTTAAGTTACTCATTTTCTATTTTATAACCAAGGCAACAATTTATACTATTACATTATTGGGATTTCACTTCAATTGTCAACATTTAATTTTTATAACCATTGCTAAAATTCATTCTTAACACTTACTTTAATATAAATTATACATTTTTTTATTTCTTCCTAAATTTAATTACAAAGATCCCGTTTAAATTTACCAATTTATTTATTAAAATTTACAGGTCGTTATAGCGAATATGGTTTCAAAAATGATATGGTTTTGAGAATATGATATTTTGATATCAATTATGAATTAGTTTTTAGAAATGTAAAAGAACGATCCGGTGTGAAATAAGCGTTTGGTTGTTAAAAAGACCGGAGTCGGATATTGTCATACTCTCTGCCAATATTGAAAACAACTTCAACAACTGTGTACATGGTGGAGATTCTAGAAAAGAAGTAGGATGGTTTGGTGAACGATTAGGCATGAGGTGTTTATGTGACCCTGACTCTCGTGGGTCGGCATAGGTGTGACTAAAACAGGAGCCACGCTGGGCCAAGTAAGGTCATTCCTCCTATCGGACAAGCTTCTTTGATACCATATTATGACTTTGTGATGATTTGGTGGCCACCCCTTGATTTTGATTATGGGAGTGTGTAATATCCCGGAATTTTGGACAATATAAATTTAATAATCTGTGTTTAAATTTATATTGAATTGATAATTTTTGTTAATAAATTTGATTTGATTCTATAATCTTCTTTATTTAAATATTTAATTTGTGAATTTATTTTTAATAAGCTAATGAATTTATTTTCTAATTAATAATGTATATGTATTTATATATTTTAAAGAGATAAGTTGTTTTTTTTAAATTAAATTAGTATAGCATAATTTTAATATTTTGAAAATAGGAATTGTGATTTATTTTTAATTTAAGCTTTTCAAAAATATTTAATATAATAACCAAATGATTTTAAATATGAGATAAATATTTTATTGGTTTAAAATTTCATTTTAACTTAAGTTTGTATATTAAAATATGTTACAATATATTTGTGTTATTCTTTTTAAATTATTAATTGATAATTTTGATTTGTAAATTTAATTTGAAATTTAAAATACAATTTAAAATGTGAACATGTATTCATGTAAGTTATTATAACCTCTTTTATAAATCTATTTTAATTATTTAAAGGTATCTAAGATAAATGATTTAATTGTATATTGTTCTATTTATAATAATACTTTGCTTTGTCCTTTAGAAATTAAATATATACATAACTAAGTCTAAGAACTAAGTAATTAACTAAGTTTAAACATTCATTAATCTTAATTTAAATAACAAAAACATTTACAAGACATGTGTATGTATGTTAGAACATGTGTAAACATGTGTTAGATGTTTGAATAAGGAATTTAACAAATGTTAACACTTAAGACAAGTGTCATGTTTCAATATTTATTTTTCTTTAATTTTAATTCATCATAAACTAGCTATAAAACATTGCATTTACTCATTTCTTCTCCTCTTTTCATTTTTCATTCTAAAATAAAGAAATCTGAAAATCAAAGTTCTATAACATTTTCATCCTCAAAAACCTATTCAAATACATTGCATTTAACTCCTCAAAAATACAAATTTGCATCTGCAACCATCAAGCTAGCATCAACATTTCATTAAAAATCTGGACGGTGCTCTGCATTTTGCAAATACAGGTGAGTGACTCCCAATTTAAAAATAAGTTAAGTAGGATTTGCATGCTAGTTATCAGATAAAAGTTAATTATGAATATGCCTTTAAAACTGCCTGTGTATATATGAAATGTAATGTATATTTGATTTTCAAGGTTCTGACTGTTGCAGTTTAAAATCAAATTGATAAATAATTATTTTCAAGGTTCTGACTGTTGGGCAGTGGGGTGGTCGTATGGGTGGCCAGAGAAGGCCGGAGATAATGTGCAGGTGCACAGTGGTGATGAGGATATGTTGAGGTGGGTCACAGTTTATTTTCCCGTGATGGTCTCCGGTATTTTGAAGGGAGACTCGGAGCAGAGAAGTTGTTGACTCGAAGTAAAGGCAGAGGGGACTCGAGTGAGTGGTGTTGCAGGTTTTAAAACAAAACCAGGGAAACTGTTTTTTTTCCAGGTTTTATAAAATTGAAGTGGAGATGTGAAATGCAAACTAAAAAATTTGAAACCAAGTTTGAAAACCTGAATTTGGATATAAATTCAAATAATTTAAATTTTGGTCTTTGGAATTATTGAGTTTTTAAATTTTAGATTGGGTTTTGAATCTAAAAACAGAAACCTGTTCTGTTTTAAGAAATGTAAAAAGTCAAGTTTAAATTTAATCTGGAAATTGAAATTAGGATTTAAACCTGAATCTAAGGATGAATTCAAATAGTTTGAATCCTGATTTTGAAATAATTTGAATTAAGAAATTCAAGTTTGGTTTAAAATTAAAAAAAGGGAACAAGAAACCTGTTTCCAGTTTTATAAAATTTGAAATAAATGCAAACTAAAATTTAACTTAGGATTTTAAAACTGAATTTAAATATGAATTCAAATAAGTTTGAATTCTGGTTTATTTTGAAATAATTTAAATTCAGAAAAATTTCAAAGTTGGTTTTTAAATAAAACAGAAACTGTTTTCTGTTTTTAAATGTAAAGGTAAAGTTTAAATTGCAAGTGGAGATTTAAACTGAGTTTTTAATCTGAAATTTGAATATGAATTCAAATTAGATTGTCTGAGATTTGAAATCAATTATGTTTTTAAATTTAAATTTGATTTCAAACTCACAAGTGTGAATGCATATGTGTTTTGCATTTGAATTGGAAGGTTAAATTTTTTTTTAGTAGAAATTTAAAATGAGTTTAAATTCTAGTTTTAAATATGGATTTTTTAATTTAAATTTGCAGATTTAAAATAAAGGCTTAAATTTAGATTTGCTTCAAAATGATGATTTGCATTTAAATTGAAGGTTCATATTTAAGTTAAATCTAGAATGAATTTTAGAGATGTATTCCAATTTTGAAACTTAAAAGAAAATTTTAAATTGATTTGTATTTAAATTGAATTTGTAATTTAAATGTTTTTAACTTATTGATAGGGTAGATGTTTTAACATATATGATAAAAAGTTTTGAATTGTTTTAAAATCTTATTTAAGATAAATTTGAGTCTTAAGTTTAAAATGAAGTTAAATAGAATTTAAAGTAAATTTAAAAACATTTTGTTTTTAAATGCTTGATTAAATAAGAAATGTTTGTCTAAAAGATAAATAAAAATTTAATGATTGGATTCATTAAATTGTTAAGGAAATAAGATGAACAATTAATTATTTAATTAATTAATAATGTGGATGTTTAATTAAGTAATTAATGATTTTTTTAAGTTAATTAATTAGATTTGAAATTAATTAATTAGGGTTAATTAATCTGTAATTAAGGATGATTAATTAAATTTTAATTTATGATTAAGATTTATTTAATCAAGTGATTAGAGATAATTAAGATTTTAATTAATACATAATTAATTAATAATTAAAGATTAATTAAATGATAATTAAATATTATTTAATTGATAATTAATAATGATTAATTTAAGTTAATTCTTAAGTTAGTAATTAAGAAATATTAATGAAGTCATTAACTTAAGATTATTTAACAATTAATTAATGTGATTAATTTTTGATAATTAATTAGATTAATTAATTAATAATAATCAATTTTTTTAAGTTTAATTACTTAATGAAAGTAATTAATGGATTAATTACTTGGTGTAATTAATTTAATTAATGTGATTAGTTTAAATTAATTAAGTTAAATTAATTTAAACATTTGTTGATTGTTTGATAATTACTTTATGTAATTTATGAATTTGTAATTACTTAAGGAAGTAATTAATTAATAATTACAGGATGTAATTAAAGATATAGAAGTAAATTGAATTTAAATTACTTTGTAATTAATCAAGGGGATTAATTATTAATTAATTATGGGATGAGTAATTAAAGTAGTTAATTACTGAATGGTCATTAATCATGGGTGATTAATATTTATATGTGGATTAATTTCAGATTAGTTACTTATGTAATTAATTTATATTTAGAGATTTATTAATTGTAGTCAGCAATCATTAGTTAATTAGTTAATGATGTAATTTGGGATTGATTAATTAAGGTATAATTAATAATGAATAAATATTTAATGTAATTAATTTTAGTTAATCAATTAATTTAGTAATTACAAGTTAATTATTTGCAAAGGGTTTAAGTAGTTAACTTGTGTGATTAACTTATAAGCTAATTACTTATTGTAATTAGAGATAGTTAATCAATATTAATTGAAATATTGAGATGATGATTTATAAATTGATTTGAAATCAATGGATGGTTAAGTTAAGCAGAATTTTAATGAAGAAGTAATTAATTAAATTCATTTTAAATTAATTAGTGATTGAGTAATTAATTTAATTCATTTTAAATTAATTATAGAAAGTGTGATCATTAGATCATTGCTTATGTTTGATGAATGGTATTGGTTGCCTGGTATGGTTTGTAATCTCAGTTATGAGATGAGTAGTGTATGTGATATGGATGCATTGGTTGCTTTTGGATGATAATATGGATTATCTGATTTTGATATGAATTATCTGTTGATAATGATAAGGTTGATTATCTGTTGTGTTGTGAATTATCTATCTGTGTAGATTTAGATAATGAATTGAATTGTTTTAAACTTAAAACAACTTGGACCTAAAAGACACGCTTTGGATTTCGATGAGACCGGGATCGGGTTTCCATATTTGGACATCCGAAAACCACATCGATTCCAATTAAATGTTAGGTCGTTAATCCAAGTGGAGCGAGTGAAGACTCGAGGTGTAAGGGCTATACGTCAGTATAACTCTATGGGTGATTCCGTAATGAGTTTGACGGAATAGTACTTATAGATTCGAGATGGTGATTCAGAATGCAAGGGTTATTGTCGTTAACTCTAAGGGTGATTCCAAAATGAGTGTAACGAGAAAATGCCTTCGGTTTCGTTCGAACCCGGAACGAACTTGTATGGATTGAATGCTTTCAAAACATCGTCAGGTGGACGATGAGCATTCTAAGTGATGTGTCCTATAAAGGTAATCGTAGCCTCAAGCCTCATCAACCGGGAATGGCTAAAACAGGGGAGGTGCGGCAAGGCTTCGTGGGTAGCCCCCACTTGAGAGTAAGATTTACCCCTGTCTAGAGGTCCCTTTATATTTCGGTTGTGTGGACGGTTGATCGTGACAACCGTCGGGGTTGTCTTATTCGGAACTGTTCAGTAAGGAATGGGTCTGGTTTTGTGTTGCAGGGGATTGGGAGTAATCCTTGGTACGGTGATCTAGGCCACGTACTGTGATGGGCGGTACCCCAGTAGCCCTGCCATTGTATGGAATCCAAAATCCAATAAGTGCCAACGGTTTTGATTGTATTACCCACTTTTGTGGCTAGTAGCTGGAATTTAATAATGTAACAAGTTCGGCTATTTCTTATTTATTTGGAAACCCTAGACACTATTATAATATCATCAGATTTCCTATCAAATGTTTTGGTTAACGTAAGGTAAAAACTTTTCCATGTTTATGTGTGGGAAGTCTTACGTGATACCTTTCTTTCAAAAGGTTTTAAAAATTAAGCAACTTTAACCTGTTACTCACACCAGACCCATGTCTGACCCGGAGTTATTTCTGTTTTTCTTTAACTCTTGGGTACTCAAATTTTTATGAGTAGTCAAGAGAATTCAGGTTAGGATTCAGGTTAGCTTTGACGAATTGTGGAGGAGCATATGGAGCAGGAGGCTTCTGCGTATAGTTATATAGTTCCGCTGTGTTGGTATCTCTAAGTGTTTCTATATTGTGATTGAGTTGTAATAACTAGACAGGTGTTTATAACTATCTAGTATGTGTTGTATATGTCCGTGTAACTCTGATATTTGATGTATACTATGTTATACTTATGTTAGTAATATAATTTATTCGTTCCGCTGTTGAGATTCTTGTGTTGTTTCTTCTTTCTCTTCTTTCTTTTCTTTTTTCTATCCCTTTCTTTCTTAAGGATGATACGACTTTTTGTGGAGAACAAGTCGGGTCGTCTCACTTGGTATCAGAGCGTTAGGTTGAGTTAATACCTAGGCTCTGTAGTGGTGTCTATCTTGAGAGAGCATATTTGTATTTTTAATATATATATATATATATATATGTATGTATGTATGTATGTATGTATATGTATATAATTGGTTCTACCTATTTGTTGGTTTACCTGTTCGGGTTTTTCCAATATAAGTTATAAAGGTAGATGAGGTAGAAGTGTGTGTAACACGACTACCATTGTTTGGAATTTGATAGATGAGGTTGGAAGTGTATTTGTCGAGACTGTAGACCTAATACCGTCTCGAGTGAGTTCTGTTGTGATGAAGGACTTCATCGATCTCTGAAGATAACCTGTTAAGGTTCGGAGTTCATCTTTGAAGTGCAGAATTGAGTTTGGATCTGTCGGTAGGGCAGAAGCCAGTGGGTGATCACATCTTGATATCTCAGGAAGTAGTAGCTGCGTGATGAGATGCGGTAACTATGGATATTTCCGAAGATATTTCTATGGAACAAGAGTAAGAAGTGAGTCTGTCCGGTGATGTGGCTGAGTTTAGCTGAGTGTTCTGAGTTGGTAGGAGTCTTCTGGCTGGATAGTTTTTCTAAAGTGGAATTCATAAGCAGCAGAGTGGATCCGTTTCTCTAGTAAGTTGGCTAGGCCAGCATAAGCTATTCTGTTTGGTTGAGGGAGAGCAGTTTCTTTGGATTTAGGCTGAGTTGATCGCAAAAGTGACTTGCGATAGTTTGTTCTCTTGTGTTTGTTGGAGATTATCCGGATTTCTTTCAGGAAGTCAGAGTTTGTCTACATCTGGAGATCGAGTCTTCTTTCCAGGATTGGTACAGATGGTTCAGTTAGTAGATGGATGGTCCCTGAGATAGAAGTGGGTGAAACAACTCAGGTTTAGAAGGAACATCTGAGTTTTTCTTTATGAATATGTGGAACCATATTTCTGTGTTGGGTTGTTTTAGTCTGTGCTTGTGTTCTTCGTCAGCATTTTCTTCTGTTTCGGATCAGAGTTGTGCAACGGAAGCAGTTTGGGGTGCTTCTGTTTTGTCTTTTCCGGATAAGGAGAAATTTGTTCTGTCTTCTGTTGTTGAGAAGCAGGGTGTGTGTTCTTGGTTTTGAATGATATTGAGGAGATCATTGGATTGTTTTGATTCAGTCTGTTTTTAATGGAATCAGCATAGAGTTAAGCTGATCAGGATGGATGTTGGTAGCCCAGGATTGTCCGAAGAGTTTTTATGGACAAGAGACAGAGAAATTTGGATTATGAAATCGGAGATTTGTTTGAGATAAGTTTTTCTCTGATCCGGAGAGCAATAAGTTTGGGAAGCTAGCTCTGTAGTGTTTTGGTTTCTTCTGTGTTGGGTAAGATCAGTGTTTGATATTTTTGGTTGTAGAACCAGTCGTTTAGGAGGTTTGTTTGTTGAGTCCGACTCGTTTGTAGTCTGATATTCTGTATAGAATTGGTGTTAGGAGCTCTATAATTTAATAGTATTGGTTGATTGGATTTTATAGAGCGAGTATCCCGATATATATATACATACCGGGGAAACTCGTAAAGTTTTATCCAAAATTCTTTTGGATAATTAGATTTGTTCTGATTGTGTGAATTGGTTGCTTTAGTTGTTGGCATATGATTAACATATGCTGTGTTTTAAAATAAAATCTGTAAATAGATTATTAAATTACCTTTGTTTTAAATTTCGGGGAGGAAATTCTTTTAAGGGGGAAGGACTGTAATATCCCGGAATTTTAGACAATATAAATTTAATAATCTGTGTTTAAATTTATATTGAATTGATAATTTTTGTTAATAAACTTGATTTGATTCTATAATCTTCTTTATTTAAATATTTAATTTGTGAATTTATTTTTAATAAGCTAATGAATTTATTTTCTAATTAATAATGTATATGTATTTATATATTTTAAAGAGATAAGTTGTTTTTTTAAAATTAAATTAGTATAGCATAATTTTAATATTTTGAAAATATGAATAGTGATTTATTTTTAATTTAAGCTTTTCAAAAATATTTAATATAATAACCAAATGATTTTAAATATGAGATAAATATTTTATTGGTTTAAAATTCCATTTTAACTTAAGTTTGTATATTAAAATATGTTACAATATATTTGTGTTATTCTTTTTAAATTATTAATTGATAATTTTGATTTGTAAATTTAATTTGAAATTTAAAATACAATTTAAAATGTGAACATGTATTCATGTAAGTTATTGTAACCTCTTTTATAAATCTATTTTAATTGTTTAAAGGTATCTTTGATAAATGATTTAATTGTATATTGTTCTATTTATAATAATACTTTGCTTTGTCCTTTAGAAATTAAATATATACATAACTAAGTCTAAGAACTAAATAATTAACTAAGTTTAAACATTCATTAATCTTAATTTAAATAACAAAAACATTTACAAGACATGTGTATGTATGTTAGAACATGTGTAAACATGTGTTAGATGTTTGAATAAGGAATTTAACAAATGTTAACACTTAAGACAAGTGTCATGTTTCAATATTTATTTTTCTTTAATTTTAATTCATCATAAACTAGCTATAAAACATTGCATTTACTCATTTCTTCTCCTCTTTTTCATTTTTCATTCTAAAATAAAGAAATCTGAAAATCAAAGTTCTATAACATTTTCATCCTCAAAAACCTATTCAAATACATTGCATTCAACTCCTCAAAAATACAAATTTGCATCTGCAACCATCAAGCTAGCATCAACATTTCATTAAAAATCTGGACGGTGCTCTGCATTTTGCAAATACAGGTGAGTAACTCCCAATTTAAAAATAAGTTAAGTAGTATTTGCATGCTAGTTATCTGATAAAAGTTAATTATGAATATGCCTTTAAAACTGCCTGTGTATATATGAAATGTAATGTATATTTGATTTTCAAGGTTCTGACTGTTGCAGTTTAAAATCAAATTGATAAATAATTATTTTCCCTGATCTGGTTGCCATTATGTTTTATCATTGAATGAAATTTGTGTATTTCATGATAAAATAAATTTTAAAAGTTTTCTTTTAGATGTATAGTTTGTGTATTGTCTGCAACATAAACAACATAGCGTAATTTTGTATAAATGGAAAATTTAAAGTATCATGAATCAATGTTTCAGAAATACAATTCAAAACAACTTCTAAAATTATGATTTTTAAAAATAGTATTACAATTTTTAATGGATAAATCAAAGTACAGTTACACATTTACTGTATCATACTTATTTGATAAGCACTGTTGAATCCTGCAATGGATTTGGTTGAAATTGTTTATGAAGATAGTGTATCTATCAGGGATTATAGGAAAATTAGGAATTTGGGTTACTTGTCATTATTGAGGTTGTAATTTGGAATTTTCAGTATGAACCCTAGTTTATATGGGTCACTGACTTTGTCCGACTGCGGCTTCATCATTGGATCGAGTTCAACCATTTTTGGTATGTTGGTAGATGATGTATTAATGGAGTCATCGCCGGAGTTTGGAGTGTGATATTGGCCGGAGTTGGGTGATATCGCCGTTGACAGGTTGGGGGGTGTTTTGTTGTCTGTAGTTCCAGGTTTGGAATCTGGATCTCGAAATTGAATTCGAATATATGTTGTAGAGGTTGATGTTGAGATGGTCTGAAGGGATGATTGTGGGCAGTGGGGTGGTCGTATGGGTGGCCAGAGATGGCCGAAGATTATGTGCAGGTGCACAGTGGTGATGAGGATATGTTGAGGTGGGTCACAGTTTATTTTCCCGTGATGGTCTTGGGTATTTTGGAGGGAGACTCGGAGCAGAGAAGTTGTTGACTCGAAGTAAAGGCAGAGGGGACTCGAGTGAGTGGTGTTGCAGGTTTTAAAACAAAACCAGGGAAACTGTTTTTTTTTTCCAGGTTTTATAAAATTGAAGTGGAGATGTGAAATGCAAACTAAAAAATTTGAAACCAAGTTTGAAAACCTGAATTTGGATATAAATTCAAATAATTTAAATTTTGGTCTTTGGAATTATTGAGTTTTTAAATTTTAGATTGGGTTTTGAATCTAAAAACAGAAACCTGTTCTGTTTTAAGAAATGTAAAAAGTCAATTTTAAATTTAATCTGGAAATTGAAATTAAGATTTAAACCTGAATCTAAGGATGAATTCAAATAGTTTGAATTCTGACTTTGAAATAATTTGAATTAAGAAATTCAAGTTTGGTTTAAAATAAAATAAAAAGGGAACAGGAAACCTGTTTCCAGTTTTATAAAATTTGAAATAAATGCAAACTAAAATTTTAACTTAGGATTTTAAAACTATTAAATATGAATTCAAATAAGTTTGAATTCTGTTTTTTTTGAAATAATTTAAATTCAGAAAAATTTCAAAGTTGGTTTTTAAATAAAACAGAAACTGTTTTCTGTTTTTAAATGTAAAGGTAAAGTTTAAATTGCAAGTGGAGATTTAAACTGAGTTTTTAATCTGAAATTTGAATATGAATTCAAATTAGATTGTCTGAGATTTGAAATCAATTAGGTTTTTAAATTTAAATTTGATTTCAAACTCACAAGTGTGAATGCATATGTGTTTTGCATTTGAATTGGAAGGTTAAATTTTTTTTTAGTAGAAATTTAAAATGAGTTTAAATTCTAGTTTTAAATCTGGATTTTTTAATTTAAATTTGCAGATTTAAAATAAAGACTTAAATTTAGATTTGCTTCAAAATGATGATTTGCATTTAAATTGAAGGTGCAGATTTAAGTTAAATCTAGAATGAATTTTAGAGATGTATTCCAATTTTGAAACTTAAAAGAAAATTTTAAATTGATTTGAATTTAAATTGAATTTGTAATTTAAATTGTTTTTAACTTATTAATAAGGTAGATGTTTTAACATATATGATAAAAAGTTTTGAATTGTTTTAAAATCTTATTTAAGATAAATTTGAGTCTTAAGTTTAAAATGAAGTTAAATAGAATTTAAAGTAAATTTAAAAACATTTTGTTTTTAAATGCTTGATTAAATAAGAAATGTTTGTCTAAAAGATAAATAAAAATTTAATGATTGGATTCATTAAATTATTGAGGAAATAAGATGAACAATTAATTATTTAATTAATTAATAATGTGGATGTTTAATTAAGTAATTAATGATTTTTTTAAGTTAATTAATTAGATTTGAGATTAATTAATTAGGGTTAATTAATCTATAATTAAGGATGATTAATTAAATTTTAATTTATGATTAAGATTTATTTAATCAAGTTATTAGAGATAATTAAGATCTTAATTAATACTTAATTAATTAGTAATTAAAGATTAATTAAATGATAATTAAATATTATTTAATTGATAATTAATAATGATTAATTTAAGTTAATTCTTAAGTTAGTAATTAAGAAATATTAATGAAGTCATTAACTTAAGATTATTTAATAATTAATTAATGTGATTAATTTTTGATAATTAATTAGATTAATTAATTAATAATAATCAATTTTTTTTAAGTTTAATTACTTAATGAAAGTAATTAGTGGATTAATTACTTGGTGTAATTAATTTAATTAATGTGATAGTTTAGATTAATTAAGTTAAATTAATTTAAACATTTGTTGATTGTTTGATAATTACTTTATGTAATTTATGAATTTGTAATTACTTAAGAAAGTAATTAATTAATAATTACAGGATGTAATTAAAGATATAGAAGTAAACTGAATTTAAATTACTTTGTAATTAATCAAGGGGATTAATTTAGATAATTAATAATTAATTATGGGATGGGTAATTAAAGTAGTTAATTACTGAATGGTTATTAATCATGGGTGATTAATATTTATATGTGGATTAATTTCAGATTAGTTACTTATGTAATTAATTTATATTTAGAGATTTATTAATTGTAGTCAGAAATCATTAATTAATTAGTTAATGATGTAATTTGGGATTGATTAATTAAGGTATAATCAATAATGAATAAATAATTAATGTAATTAATTTTAGTTAATCAATTAATTTAGTAATTACAAGTTAATTATTTGCAAAGGGTTTAAGTAGTTAACTTGTGTGATTAACTTATAAGCTAATTACTTATTGTAATTAGAGATAGTTAACAATATTAATTGAAATATTGAGATGATGATTTATAAATTGATTTGAAATCAATGGATGGTTAAGTTAAGCAGAATTTAAATGAATAAGTACTAATTAAATTCATTTTAAATTAATTAGTGATTGAGTAATTAATTTAATTCATTATAAATTAATTACAGAAAGTGTGATCATTAGATCATTGCTTATGTTTGATGAATGGTATTGGTTGCCTGGTATGGTTTGTAATCTCAGTTATGAGATGAGTAGTGTATGTGATATGGATGCATTGGTTGCTTTTGGATGATAATATGGATTATCTGATTTTGATATGAATTATCTGTTGATAATGATAAGGTTGATTATCTGTTGTGTTGTGAATTATCTATCTGTGTAGATTTAGATAATGAATTGAATTGTTTTAAACTTAAAACAACTTGGACCTAAAAGACACGCTTTGGATTTCGATGAGACCGGGATCGGGTTTCCATATTTGGACATCCGAAAACCACATCGATTCCAATTAAACGTTAGGTCGTTAATCCAAGTGGAGCGAGTGAAGACTCGAGGTGTAAGGGCTATACGTCAGTATAACTCTACGGATGATTCCATAATGAGTTTGACGGAATAGTACTTATAGATTCGATATGGTGATTCAGAATTCAAGGGTTATTGTCGTTAACTCTGAGGGTGATTCCAAAATAAGTGTAACAAGATAATGCCTTCGGTTTCGTTCGAACCCGGAACGAACTTGTATGGATTGAATGCTTTCAGAACATCGTCAGGTGGACGATGAGCATTCTAAGTGATGTGTCCTATAAAGGTAATCGTAGCCTCAAGCCTCATCAACCGGGAGTAGCTAAAACAGGGGAGGTGCAGCAAGGCTTCGTGGGTGGCCCCCACTTGAGAGTAAGATTTACCCCTGTCTAGAGGTCCCTTTATATTTTGGCTGTGTGGACGGTTGATCATGACAACCGTCGGGGTTGTCTTATTCGGAACTGTTCAGTAAAGAATGGGTCCGGCTTTGTGTTGCAGGGGATTGGGAGTAATCCTCGATACGGTGATCTATGCCACGTACTGTGACGGGCGGTACCCCAGTAGCCCTGCCATTGTATGGAATCCAAAATCCAATAAGTGCCAACGGTTTTGATTGTATTACCCCCTTTTGTGGCTAGTAGCTGGAATTTAATAATGTAACAATTTCGGCTATTTCTTATTTATTTGGAAACCCTAGACACTATTATAATATCATCAGATTTCCTATCAAATGTTTTGGTTAGCGTAAGGTAAAAACTTTTCCATGTTTATGTGTGGGAAGTCTTACGTGATACCTTTCTTTCAAAAGGTTTTGAAAATTAAGCAACTTTAACCTATTACTCACACCAGATCCATGTCTGACCCGGAGTTATTTTTGTTTTTCTTTAACTCTTGGGTACTCAAATTTTTATGAGTAGTCAAGAGAATTCAGGTTAGGATTCATGTTAGCTTTGACGAATTGTGGAGGAGCATATGGAGCAGGAGGCTTCTGCGTATAGTTATATAGTTCCGCTGTGTTGGTATCTCTGAGTGTTTCTGTATTGTGATTGAGTTGTAATAACTAGACAGGTGTTTATAACTGTCTAGTATGTGTTGTATATGTCTGTGTAACTCTGATATTTGATGTATACTATGTTATACTTATGTTACTAATATAATTTATTCGTTTCGCTGTTGAGATTCTTGTGTTGTTTCTTCTTTCTCTTCTTTCTTTTCTCTTTTCTATCCCTTTCTTTCTTAAGGATGATACGACTTTTTGTGGAGAAAAAGTCGGGTCGTCTAAGAGTGTATTCCGAGGTGGGCAGTAGTAGCTGCTATGCGTTACCACCAATCTGCCTAGAATCCTACCCTAGCATTGCTTCGAGTGTCATGTTCACATGCCCTATCGCGCCTTCTACGAGTTTGGTTTTTCCCATACCCATGGAGTGCCCTCTCAGTAATCCTCATGGAGGAGCTTCCGGTACTGTATAGATTGTGGGAATATATAAAATATGTTAAGGAGGATATAGGTAATGCCTTAACGCAATTTTAATACTTTAATTTACTGTAGACACTATTATAATAGCGTATTATACTACATAGTAGATGGTTAAACGGATCCTTAGGAGATGGTAATCCCAAACATTTCTTAAGTTATTGTACTCACGTTAGACATTAGATAGGAGATGTCAAACCCCATAAAAATCTCTGATGCCTTCACACTCATATTTTATTACAGTTGATTTAACTTACATAAGATATTTTAGTTCTGACTTGAGTGTTTTGTTTTTTCAATTCGTTCGGGTCAATCTGAGCTTTTCAGTTTATCGAAGACTGCTTTTGGAGGATGAAGACAAAGATTTAGTACTATTACTATGTATTATATTATTTGCACTGCATTATGTTGTTCCGCTGCATTATTTATTTATTACTGTTGTATGTACTCTACCTCTATATTGTAAAAGTATAATCAAATGTTATTTGTAAACAGCTTCGTGAAATATTTATTCTATTATTATATTTTTTCATTCCGCTGTGAGATTCTTTATTTATTTTTCTTTCTCTGTTTTTCTTATTTAGCCCATAACAATCCTCCCCTTGAATGGTTTGAGTCTAACATGTGTGGTCTATCGTCGATTTAAACCGTCCAAAAAGGTGTCCCTTTATAATAAACTAAGGTTTTGACCAAAAACCTCTCTTAATAATTTTATAAAAATTCCAACAATTCATTATTTAACCAAACAATGGTTAAAAAAAATATGACACATCACAACAACATCAAAAGTCAAAAACTATCAGATCTAAAACCAAACAAGCTTATAAATGAGATAGTTTATTATTATTCACCATAATTTGGATAATGGAGTTGAGTATTGAGGGAGAATGATTTCCTTAGCTTTTCTTTTGAAATTACATAGCTTTCTTCTTTTAGTCCTTCTTAATAGTGGACATCATATATGGTTTGCAATTTGATTATTGTGAAAATGAGAATGAAATGGCAGAGGGAGGGTCTAATGGATAAAAGAAAGATCTATTCCTAATTTACCCCTTTCATTTATTCTCTTCTATATTATATTTTTAAAACAATCTTATTAGTTAATTATTTAAGGCTTAATCCAATTAATTATCAAATCTCAATCCCTTTATTACTCCACATATTATTCTATTTAATTTATTTAATTAAATCTCCTGAATAATTTTAATCATAATTAGGGGTGTTACAGAACCATCTCAAGTTCCTTATTTCTAATGTATTCTATATCAAACTTATCTACGTCAAAAGTAAAGCATGTCTTTGTAGCTAATTCACGCATGGAACCAGCAGATATTCAACATTATAGAATAATAAGTGCTGCCTAGATGGTCAATTGAACATGTGTTAATCTGAAAAGTTACCCGACCCATCCCCACATCAATTAAAACAAGGGAGTTTGCATACAATAGATCATATACTGGTACATTTAAGTATAGCTCTAATTTGAACCAACCAACCAAGCCTATGCTCCCCCCTTACGTTAAAAAATTGCCAAGATCTTCCTCTACATTAACTTAAGCAGAATCCTCCTCTTTTGTAACTAATGCATAAACTACAACTTCATATCCAAATCCCCATCAACATTCACAACTTCAGAAATCCCTATGCCCGTATCTTCAGCCAAATCTAACACACTAAATTCTTTGATCTGGTCCTCAGCCATAGCTGAGCCAAACTAGCTCCGCATTTCCAATAATAAAGTACCCTACACTGAACACCTTGTCACCACTAATGCCCTTAACAACCTCACCATCACCACTTCGAATTCCACATATCCATTGCTAGATTCCCAGCCACTTTAACCTAGTCCTCATTATTTTCCCATATCCATTGCATGTCTCCTCCCTTTCATTTCAAAGCCAACATATCTTAATTACCTAATGTACTTTATATCTGTGAAAGGAGGACATTTTGTTGCTTCTTTTTACATAAATATTTTTCTTAAACTTATTTAACTTTCATAAGATGTCCTATCATATTTAAATAATGTAAATAAATATATACGTATATTAAAATGTATTCTAACATATATATAGATGTGTATATATGTTATACAAATGTGCACAATGTTTTCCATAACTTTTAGACATCGAAAAGTCGAAAATTCGAATAAAACGATTTTCGGTCACATTTTCTATTTTGTTTGGAAATAATAATTTTTGTAAACAAATTTTAGAAACTATTTTACCATCATTGGTTTTTATTTAAAGGGAGTTTATTTGAGTTATAAAAGCTACTATTTAATTATTAAATATATATTTAAATATCCATATTTAAAGTGATTAAATTCTAGATGGTTACATATAACCATATTGATTCTAAACCTAAGTTAAGTTGATTTACTAAAACTGTATATGGAATTGAATATGAAATTATGACAATTATAAGTGGTGAATTTGCAAAATTAGGGTTTACTATAATGGATAATTTGTAATTAACAATTTACTATACTGATAATTAGGAATGATGATTAACATATACGATAATTAAAAATCTACAGTAATTAAACTTTGACTTGTCGACAGACTTACTAGAGCCTGTTAATAGCAAGCAATTGACTACTTCAATGACTAGTAGTCGACCATGAACGATTTTCAAGCGTAATCTGAACCTCCGCCTAAGGCCTAGGTTTTTAGTTTTTATATAAATAGTATACATACATATGAATGTTTGTATAATTAGGGAAATTAACTTCCCTAGGTTTGAAACTCATTGGCGTTACAGGACTGGATAATATGTATGCGGGAAAAGAGGCCCAGACACTATTTAGTTAGCAGGGTCTATATTCAATTAGGGCTATTCTATAACAAATTGCACTCATATGAGGTTCTATAGTGTACGCCAAACACTGACGATGATACTCGGAGAAGTGTGTGGCATGGCACCAATGAGAGTCCTTAGTATGCATGATGGCGCGGATGTGATACTGTGTTGTTGATGGATCCCGACATAGTGCGATAAACAACATTACGTTACCATTGAGAGGTTGATATAGATGCGGTGGTCTTGAGGCATCTTTGGTGCGAGTCAAAATTGCAGGATCTCTCTTAATGCGTAGATACAATACGTGTAATCATTTTTTAGGGATGTAGTCCCATGGTTGATATTGTAGTTGACCTTATGTTGGAATACTTTTTATAGTTATTAGCTGATCCATAATTATGTTGAAATTCGATTGGTTGTTTGATCCTAAGTATAAACCTTCACAAGATGTTAGTATATGTGTATTTAAAACAATATCCCCTTATATTAGCGAAAACTATCATAGTAAATAGTTCACAAACAAAAGTAGAATTCCCTTAGTCATATAGCGTATTGATAAAGTTAACTACATGTGATCACCATATATTAATGATGTAACTCATTCACTAGATTTTGTCTATCCTACTCCTTTCATTTCCCCCACCATAGAAAGACAGAGTAGCAGATGGTTTGACATGATGCGTGGAGAAAGGAGCTAAGAATTGAAGTTCCATTATACTTCTTTGTTCCTTATGTAGCTATTTATCGTATCAAATGTCCATCAGATTTTATATTGTACTTTGGAAACATTGTATATGAACTAAGTATTTTTGGAGACTGTGTTTATGAAATCTCTATTTTAAGTATGTATATTTTAATTCCTTCCTCTATAAGATCAGAAACTGTAGATGTTTTAGATACTATCTTATTCTCTATAATGTTGTAAAAACTAACAGCTCGTACTTCTTAGCACGACACAAGATCGAAAGTCAACTTAAGCTTTGATTTTGTTATGTCCGGAGGCTCAGGTTGTTACAGTGATCTTAGGCGTGATGAGATAGAGGATGGTGCTATAAAATGAATGACTGCATGTGATAATTTAGTTGAAGTGGTATGTAAATATGTTATGAAATTGAAATGTGATATTATTGTGAATGCGGACGTGAATGAATCTACAGCATAGGTAGACGACCTAAAGTGTGCATGCAAATATTAATGTGGTCCATTGACGCATTTGGGTGATCTAGGCATGATGCTGCTCCCATGTAGTGCTTCGATGGACCAGGTGACGGATTGGATGTAAGCAAACCTGTAGGGTATGTGGCTAGTTTAAGGTATGAGTTCAATTAGGCAGCACGAGGATGACAGGAGACTAGGGCATGAGGCTAGTCTAGGGCGTAAGTCCTATACGTGATTGACATGAGGATGGACAATAAGCGATCCAGTAGCACACGAGGCGATTCCAAAGAAATGAGTCCATATAGACGGGACATGATATAACTAGATATATGTGACAGTTAAGTATGGAATGGAGATAGAACGTATGGTGGATAGACGATAAACTCATATCATGTTATAGTATTATTTTTGTACTATACGTAGAGTAGAGTATAGCTCACTCACCAAACTTATGTCTAACCCCTTCTATTTTTCCTTTATATATGTGTGTGCATGTGTGCACGTGTGTGTACGTTGTGTATATATATAGGTTGATGGAGTTTAAACATAAGATGACAATAAAGATGGAGATTTAGTGATGTATTGTTCATATATGCTACAGATCAATATTGTACCAAAATCTGACTTTTTGTGTACGGGTTAGGATTGTATCTGTACTTATTCAGACATGTGTACTTGACATTTCAAACATGTTATGATGATGTGACTATGGTATTGATTATGCATAATATTTTATTTCCTTCCACTGTGCGACTCTAAAAGTAGTTAATAGACAGTGATAAGTTTAAATTGTATCTGATATCCGATGTTTGCATATGACTATATACCTATTTTATCCTACTTCAAAGATTTTCCCTTTTGGTTCTCGGGTGTTGGCATCGGTTTGGACATTAGGCCCAGGGTTGAAAATGGAAGGTTATTACACCTAACATTCTGGCTGATGTATCTAATGATCTAAGTTATCGAACCTGTAATATCCCATATTTTGAGGCTCGAAACTATGTGTTACGGATGCTGTAGTCATCCATAGTATTAATTTCGATGACAAAATGCGACTATGTTAATCATATCAGTAATCAAAAGCACATGAAGAAGAAAATTTTCAAACACAGTTTAATAGCAAGTTTTTGCATGTCATTTCACAAATAAGATATCATATTCATCACATAATCCCTTTTGATCCCATGTTAAGAAAAAATATAATTATTACAAAATACTCCAAGAGCGACAAATGAAGATGCCACCTTGGTTGATCAGAGTCTACTACTACTTGATCGTTATATTTCTGTCATTACAACCATTCAAACAAAATGAACTGCACAGTGGATTAAATAAAACTCCTACTAAGGGGAAAACAAAAACTTTGGGTCAGAAAAACAGTTTGGTGTGAATAATACCTACCATCTCGAACCAAATAAATATCTAGTAAGACCATGCCGCTGAGCGGAACGGGTTTTCCCCTCATGAGTATCTTAATCAACATATTAACCATATACTGTGCTTCTGCATCCACAATGGTTAAAGCATAATAACATAATCAGATGCAAGTATGTGATGGAGTAAGTTTGACTCATCTGTCAACATAAGGTTATATTTACCCAAATTTCACTCATTTTCATAAAACTGACTATCTATCTCCACTCATAGTTTTCCTAGGGTTGCTATGAACCTATTAGTTTTTCACAGGCTTGCTAATCACCGTCAAAATCTTAAGGACTAGCTGTCCTGAATTATAGTTTTTATGGGATCCCTAAGAACCTATTGATTTTTTACCAATAGCACTTTCCAAACATAGTTTTCATAGGATCACTATGAATTTACAATAACATTCCTCCAATCATAGTTTTTATGAGATGACTATGAACTTAATGGATTCTTCCAACACCATACATCTAGATCGTAGTTTTCATGGAATCACTAGGAACCTATTGAATATCTCCAATAACATTACTCAAGCCATAGTTTTCATGGGATGACTATGACCTAATACACCCTTCCAATATCATATCTCAAATTATAATCTTTTAATCAGTCTGGGCATCCTACACCATTGTTCAACCAAATCCCCTGGATGCAATTCTACTCACTCAGGAGTTAAAACTGATAATACTAACTACTGGGTCAACCTAACTGGATATTCTGCACTAGACATCCCAAAATGCAGCTATGGGTCATGATGAGGTGAGTATGACAATAATAATTGTGCAAAGTAACTAATCAAGTAATAATAAGAACCTATAGTACCCATCATTTGGATATATTCGTTGGCATCTTATAATAACTTAACCTTAAGGAATAATTCTCTTTGGTAATTCATATAAAAAATGGGCTAAGCAAAAATTTATTTGTTGAAAATATTTATTATTTTATACGGTTAATCCCCTTAATCCAATTTAAAACATGAAAAAAAATAGCCCGTTGCTTTACCAATTTCTCATTCCAATTTACAATCTAATTTAATACCACCATGTATACTTTTGATATTAATATAAGGACGCCGCACCCATTCATTATAGGGCATAACACCATAAATTAGAATATGTTCGTTATTGAAAACTTACGGCATTAATATTGCCAACATGGGATGTCGCATTCCTCCATATAAAAGCTTTTAGGAATAATTCTGAATTTATATAAATATGAGGCTATAAAGTCGAAATCAACATTGTCATAACCTAGAAATTTATAGATTGTCGAACCAATTAAATATATCCTTAACATAAAATACACAGAAGCCGACATTGATGACATCCGGCATCAATGTCATAAAACCATTGATATCGAGTGTTTTAAAATAGAAAGGGTGATATCATTGTCATTTTATATACTAGCAGCATTGCTGCCTAAAGTAATTAATGTCGGAACTTTTACTCACGGCATTAATGCCATAAGCTATGACGTTAAATAGAAAGCATGTGGCATTTTTTTTAAAACCATGGGGAAAACTTGTGGCACAAATGTCATATGTTATAAATAAAAAAAGCAGGGGTCAGTATAGTTACGAGATTACCAATGTCAATATTGATTCAATGTCGCATGCCCTATAATATAAGACTCCAAAAAGAATGGATTCATTTCGTACCAACTGAATTGATATCGTAGGCATCCATTTAGGTTAAGGTCGCTAGGGTTCGACATAAACGTTGGCAATATTGAAATTATTATAAAAATGTTATATTCCCATTAAAAGCAATTACTTTTCACCAATAATCCTTATCATCTTTATATTAGTTAAAAATAACCTTTATCAATTTTATTTTCAAAAAAATTACCACAACCTATTTATCTTCTCAAAAATTCATTTCGCACCCCTTAGTCAATATTAATTATCTAATAATAATTATAAGCATTTCTAGCTTATCAGATTCATAATAAATCATAATCAGGTGGTAAAATCCCTAAACTTCACCTAAAATCAGAATTAACATATTCTTTAACTTATAAAAATTTCGGGACCTATATCTTTGCTTAATTATCTTTAACAATTAAAACCCGAAATAAATACCTTTTCTTTCTTAAGAAATTCATAAAATATTTCTATTAATTTGGAAATTTATGAAATTTAAAACCCATCTCCAGAATTATGTTTTACACAACATATCCAATAATCAAATTGTTTGGAGATTATAAACTAAGGTTTTGACCATAAACCTATCATAATAATTTCATAAAAATTCCAATAATTCATTATTTAACCAAATAAAACATAGCACATCATAATATCATCAACGAATCTAAAGCAATTACATCCAAAACCAAACAAGCATATAAATGAAATGATTTATTATTATTCACCTTAATTTTGATAACGGAGTTTAGATTTGATGGCAAATGATTTCCCTAGCTTTTCTTTTGAAATTCCTTAGCTTTCTTCTTCCAATCCTTCTTAATTATGGCCGGCCTCCATGATTTGCAATTTGATTGTTATGAAAATGAGAATTTAATGGGAGAGGAGGGTTTGAGGGATAAAAGAAAGAGATGTTAGTTCCTGTGATGATGGTTTTGATGACAACAACCTTAGGACTTATAAAATATAAATGCTAATATTTTCGTCTAGATATATATGTATATGCATGATATATATATATATATATATATATATATATATATAAAAACGCACACACACACACACATATATATATAGGTACTGAGATGAATACCGTATAGTATAAAGATTCAAGACTGAGTACAGAGATTCAAGACTGACGAATTCAAGATTGAAGAAATCAAGACTGAAGACTCATGAGTATCAAGATTATCAAGAGCTCAAGAGTTCAAGAGTTCAAGATATTAAGATAAGTAATAGAGTCTAAATTTATGTTAAAACTTCATAATAGCACTTAAATCTTTATTTTGATTTTAATTGTGGTATGTAATCCACCTTCTCGCTATGGGATAGAACCCACGACCTCTTTAGCGGGATGGAACCCACGATCTTCTCTAGTAGAATGTAATCCATGAAATTCTTAAAATGATTTTTTTTTTAAAACTATCTTTTTAAAGTCATCTCTTTTAATTTAAACATTTTAGCCTTAATTCAAAAACTATTTTTAATCATACTAATTTCAAATCATCTCTTGTTTTTTAATTTTTCTCTTGATTTTAATATTTTAGCTGTAATGTATTTAAAGAAATCTATACTTAGTTTTTAATATTACTTTTATATAAAGATTATATATTTTAAGATTACTTTCTAAAACTCTTTTATAAATTTAAACTATATTCAAAATGGTTTACAAAGTTTTGAAATTGTATGATAAGTTTTAGAATAGAAATCATTTTAAAGCAAAATCTATTTTCAAAATTAACATAGGCATGTCGACATCCCTCATCCCCCCATGTCGATATATTAGCCATAGAAATTAAAATTCAAAATTTCAAGACATAACCGTTGTTCTACTATAAATACCAGTTGTTTTCAATGAATTTTAAGTTAGTATTTCTTCATTTCTTTACTCCTTATTCTTCAATCAAATATTCTCTTATATTTCAAATGCTTCAACAAAACTCGGTCGAAATTCTAAGTGAATCGAACTCGATCATCACTAGTTTTATTCTCTGCCACTCTCTCTCATAAATCTCAGTGCTATTCAAAGTTATAGGATCATTTGTAATCAAAGATCAAAAGTTCGAAGTGTATCGAGTTTCTCTCTATCAAAGTGTGATTTGAAACCGTGTGATTATGACCCGTAAATCAATTGGGTGTGATTGTAGCCCATAAATCAATTAGATGATCATGTAGCTAGTTAAATCAAGAGAGTTTGCCCTGGACTCGGAGATAGGGGTGTATCTCATGGCCTTGAAATCGAGGTTGTAATATCGATAATATATTTGAAAAGAAATATGCATAAGAAATTTTGTAGGGCTAGATGTAGGGTAACTCTGAACTAGCATAAAATTCTGGTGTGCTCTTTCCTCTACTGCTTTTATTTACTATTTGCATCTGTGTCTGATTCTATGATTGTTTATAAGTTTGTAAATTGCAGCTGTTTGGGTTTAATTTGAAAAGATTTCAAAAGGATTCATAAAATTAAATAAACACTATTCATCCCTCCTGTAATGTTAGTTCTGCCTTAAGATCCATAATTTACATTTCCTACAAGAGATCTATTCCTAATTGCCCTCTCCCATTTATTCTCTTCTATTTTATATTTTTAAAACAATCTTATTAGTTAGTTAGTTAAGGCCTAACTCAATTAATTATCAGATCTCAATCTCCTTATCACTCCATACATTATTCTATTCAATTTATTTAATTAAACTCTTAAATAATGTAATAAAAATTAGGGGAGTTATTGGTTCCCCTCCTGAAATAATTTTGTCCTCGAAATTTCGTTAAGGATAATAAAAAGCATATCAATCATGCAAAGATCTGTAACATCACATATCAACAATACTAGCCTAATATTAACCTGCCTTCTGGCAAGGTAGTTGAGACGACCCGGCTTCCAAATACCAGGAAGTCGCATCGTCATTAAGAAAGAAAGGGATAGAAATGAGAATAGAAAGAAGAGAAGAAAGAAACAACATCAGAATCTACACAGCGGAACGAATAAATTATATTAATAACATAAATATTACATAGTTTACAACCACTATCAGAGTACACAGATATACAACATATACTAGAAAGTTATAAACACCTGTCTAGTTACAACTCAATACAACAACTCAGAGAACACACAGCGGAATACTATATTTATCTACACGCGGAAGCCTCCTGCTCCATTGCTCCTCCACAATTCGTCAAAGCTAATCCTGAATCCAAACCTGAATTCCCTTGACTACTCATAAAAATTTGAGTACCCAAGAGTTTATGGAAAACAAAAATAAACTCCGGGTCAGACATGGATCTGGTGTGAGTAACAGGTTAAAGTTGCTTAACTTTCAAAAACTTTTTGAAAAGAAAGGTATCACGTAAGACTTCCCACACATAAACATGAAAAAGTTTTTACCTTACGCTAACCAAAACATTTGATAGGAAATCCGATGATATTGTAATAGTGTCTAGGGTTTTCAAGTAAATAATAAATAGCCGAAATTGTTACATTATTAAATTCCAGCTACTAGCCACAAAAGTGGGTAATACAATCAAAACCGTTGGCATTTATTGGATTTTGGATTCCATACAATGGCAGGGCTAGTGGGGTACCGCCCGTCACAGTACGTGGCCTAGATCAACGTACCGAGGATCACTCCCGACCCCCTGCAACACAAAGCCGGACCCATTCCTTACTGAATAGTTCCGAACAAGACAACCCCGTGGTTGTAGCTAGCAACCACCCATACAGCCGAATATGAAGGACTTCTAGACAGGGATCAATCTTGCTCTCCAGTGGGTGCGACCCACGAAGCTTTGCTGCACCTCCCATGTTTTAGCCATTCCCGGTTGATGAGGCTTGAGGCTACAATTATCTTTATAGGACATATCACTTAGAATGCTCATCGTCCACCTGACGATGTTCTGAAAGCATTTAATCCATACAAGTTCGTTCCGGGTTCTAACGAAACCGAAGGCATTATCTCGTTACACTCATTTTGGAATCACCCTCAGAGTTAACGACAATAACCCTTGCACTCTAATTCACATCTCGAATCTATAAGAACTAATTCCGTCAACTCATTACGGAATCACCCACAGAGTTATACTGACTCATAGTCCTTACACCTCGAGTCTTCACAAAGCTCCACTTTGATTCACGACCTAACGTTATTTGGAATCGATGTGGTTTTCGGATATCCAAATATGGAAACCCGATCCCGGTCTCATCGAAAACCAAAGCGTGTCTTTTAAGGTCCAAGTTGTTTTAAAGGTTTAAAACAATTTAATATAGTATCTATATGCACACAAATAGATAACTCATAATCACAATTGATAATCAACATTATCACATAACAGGTATCCACATCATCAATATCAAATAGATATTCCATACATCACCATCACAATAGATAACCTATGTTATCATCACAATGTAAACTAACATCCATACCACACCATATTATTTATCTCATTACTGAGATCACAAAGCATCCAAGACAACCAAGTTCAACCATTCATCCATAAGCAATGATTTACTCATCACAATATAATTAATTTAAAATGAATTAAATTAACTATCTTCAACTCTAATTAATTTAAAATGAATTAAATTAATTACCCCATCTTTAATTAATTTAAAATAAATTAAATTAATTACTTCATTAATATAAACCTTGCTTACTCAATCATTTAATTGATTACAATTAATTAATCATTTTAAATAAATCATCCTAATTAATCACTCTTGATTAATTACTCTTAATTACATTCATGTAATTATCCTTAATTAATTTCTCAAATTAATTATTCTCAAATAAAACAGTTATTAACCTTTAATTACTCAATTAATTAATTAATCATAATTAATTATCCTAATCCTTAATTAATTACATTAATTAATTACCTTTAATTACCTATTATTGATTAATTAATCATAATTAATCAGCTTTAATTACATCATTAATTAAAATAATTAATGATTCTTAATTATTCCTTAAATTAATTACTCTAAGTAATTAACTAACTTAATTACTATTTTAACCCAAATTAATTATCCTAAAATTAATTTCTCAATTAATACCTTGATTAATTACTAAATTATTAATCCAAATTACTCATTCTTAAACATCTCCTTAATTACAATCTGTGATTAAACAATTACTTAACTAAGTAATTTCCAAATCATTAATTACATAAAGTAATTATTTATAAAACTCAAGTGTTTATAATTAATTAAACTTAATTAATTAAAAATAAGCAATCACATTAAACTAAATTAATTACATTCAGTAATTAATTTCTTAATTACTTTACCAAGTAATTATACTCAACCATTCATAATTGATTATTATTAAATTAATTAATCTAATTAATTATAAAAAAATTAACCATATTAATTAATTGTTAAATAATCATGGTTAATGACCTTCATTAACCATCCTCAAATTATTTTATAAGGTAATTATCTTAAATTAATTACCAATTAAATTATCTTTAATCATTTATTAATTAAAGTTAATTATTAAATTAATTAACCTTAATTTAAAACTTAATTGCATAACTAATATTCATTTATCATTAATTAATAACTTAATTAATGATCTTAATTTTAAATTGATTAATCATTAATCAATTATTAATTCCAAATTTAATTAATTAATTAAATTAATTAATTAATCTTAATTACCTTATTAAACAAATTAATTCTGAAATATTTATCTAAATTAAATTTTCATAAACATAACTTAATTATGTTTAAAACAATTTAATTCAAAACAAAATACTTATGAAATCCTTTTAAATTTCACTTAAAATACAAGTTTAAATTAAAAGTAATTTAAACTTATCAAAGTTTGAAAATTTTAAAACTTATTTAAATTTCAAAACAAACAATAGTTTGTCTTAAAAAAAAAATCATAAAAATTTGAATTTGGATTCATTTCAAAAATTTTGGAAATTTCAACTCATTCTTAGTTTAACTTCAATTTAAATCTTCTTTTTAAATTTAAACTAAAGTTCATTTTAAAAACTTAAATTTCCAGATTTAAGATCAATTCTTAAATCTTAATTACATTTTAAAAACTTCATTATTAAAAATTTCAACTATTTTACCCAAAATAAAATAGTTAATTAAGTTAAATTTTTGAAACTTTAATTTTAATTTAAAAACTGGGATTTAAATTCAAATTAGAAATTCAAATTTGAATTAAATTTTAAACCTAAACCTTGCTTAAAACCTAAAGCTACAGATTTTAAAATTTGAAAACCCAGATTTTTAAAAACAGGTTCCAAAACCTGGATATCACAGTCAACCCGAGAAACCCTATCTTTACTTCGAGTCTACTGCCTCATCACTTCGAGTCCAACATGCTACTGCTTCGGGCAACTTCAAATATCTCCCCTGAGACATCCCCACCAAAATACATTCCACCTGAAAACTCGTCGCCGTGCATATGCACGGCGACCACCACCCCTTCTCACCATCACATATGATCCATCACCTCCAGAAAACCCACGAATGCCCAAACTTCATCTCCAGATTGAGCAAAATCATAGCATTCAAAAATTCACCCCCACATTTAAACTTGGAAAATTTTATACAGGTTTTTACTCCAAACCTGTCAACGGCAGCCTCTCGCCACTCCTACCACCTGAGGTCCACCCTCTCCGTCTTTGAACCTATCTACACACCAACTTCCCATTTCCCAGATATCATAGCACTCGATCCATCCTACTCCTCACACTGCCTCAATGCTTAAACCCATTCAAAACTAGGGTTAAATTTAGAAAATCCCAAAACTGCAACCAATCTAGTAATTATTATACTCATTTCAGATTTTTCTATGTATCTATGATCCTTACTTAATAACTCAGAAGAGTTTTGAGTTAAATTAAACAATATTCTAAAATTCCTATTACTTTATTTAAAAATCAAGTTCTAGTAAATGCTTTCAGTTTATAAAACTAGATTTCAATGTTAATATGACTGGATTTAAATCAAGATCAACATAAAGTGGTATTACTTATTTTTTTCAAAGATATTACTCTGTAATTTTACTTCTTCTAATATTTTTTTTAACCTTATCTTAAGGAAATAAACACATTACTTATCAGCAAACTCTTTTTATTATTTTAAAACCCAGATGTTATCTCAATTTAGATCAATTGTAGGAATTCTTTAAAATAGAATGATAAATCTGGGAATACAGCAAAGAAAATCAACATGCACATTCAACCACAATTTCAACAGACCTTATATAAGCACACAAACATATTTATCTTAACATTTAACAAGCAACCTATTTATAGTTTGAGATATAAATGTTACTCACTATTTGATGAATGCAGAAAACAAATGCAGAGCTCTTGATGATTCTTTGAAATTGCAGAAAACATAAAAATGCAAGCTCTTATTTTAACTTCCTTTTGAATTGATATGCGGTTATGCTTCTTGCATGAAACAGTGGTTGCATGCAGGTAGATAGATGATGCAGTTGCCAAATTTCCAAATACATGCTATGATTCCCAGTTTAACAGAATGCAGAAGAGAAATAGTGCAGGCTCTTCTTGAATTTGAATATGCAGATTGATGTTTTGAAGAGGTGAAATTTGTACAGGGTTTTCATGAATTTGTATATGTAGATGGAGGATTTGAATATGCAGATGAATTTGTGGTATGCAGATTTGAATATGGTTTTGATTATGCAGATTTGATCTTTGATTGTAAATGCAGATTTGTGGATATGCAGGTTCATTTGATTTTTGAAAAAAATGCAGATTTCTTTGGTTCAGGAAAATGCAAATGCAATATGGAAATGAAGATGCAAGTTTAAACGAAATGTATTTCAGATTTATAAAATAAAAGAAAATAAAAACAAAAATTAACACTTGTCAAATATTACAACACTTGTCAATTTAAATGCATATGAATTTAACACTTGTATTTCCTTTAAAAGTAATTAGTATTTATTTACAAAATAATGCATGTATTAGCTTAATTTAAATTGTTAATTTAAATTTTGAATATGTGTATGAATTTATAAATGAAAACAAAACATGTTTACAAATGAAACTTATACATATAAAAATTAAAACAATTAAAATTTTATACTTTGGAATTTAAATTCAAACTAAATTCAAAACCAACAATTTCAAATTAAGTTATAAATAAAAATTCAATTTGAAATAAACATTACAAATCTTATTCAAAATTTATTTATAAAGTCAATACAATGTTAATATTATTTTTATAAATCTCTTTTATTAAATAAAAATTATTTTACAAAATATTCATTTTATTAAGCCATAAAACCAATTTGTTAAATTTATTCTAAATTTAAAATAAAACCAATTTATTTAAAATATGAACCATATATTTATATTGTAAATAGAAATTAATTTATTATTTTAAATGATAAAATAACCAATTCAAATATTTATTGAAGAAGATTATTAAATTTATCTGAATAATTATTGTCAGAATATCAATATCAATTTAATTTTAACTACAGATTATTAAATTGATATTGTTAAAAATTCCGGGATGTTACAATCCTTCCCCCTTAAAAGAATTTCGTCCTCGAAATTTAAAACAAAGGTAATTTAATAATCTCATTAAATTTTAATTATAAACACAAGCATATATCAAACATATGCTAACAACCAAAAACAACCCATCAAACAAATCTTATTATCCAGATAAAATTCTAGATAAAATTTCATCGAGTTTCCCCAGGTGTGTGTGTGTGTGTGTGTATATACCGGGTTACTCGCCTAGAGAATCCAAACAATCAATACTATGAAGCTACAAAGATCCTATATAACTATATCTATAACACTAGACAAGACATCAGACTACAAACGAGTCTGACTCAACAACCAAAACTCCAGAACAGCTGGTTCCCCAACCAGAGATAGATTATACACGTACTCCCTCAGAGATACGTGAAACTCATCAAATTCCAGTTATCCAAACTGGCAATCCAATCCTGTAGATCAATCACTTAAGCTCCTAGATACAGAAAAGATCCAAAATACTCCAGAGCTAACTTCTCAGACTTACCCAAACTTATATCTCACTTCCGATCAAAAAAAAACTTATCCAAAATTAAATTTCCGATTTCAGAGTCCAAATCCCTCCGACTCTTATCCACAAAATCTCTTCAGACAATCCTGGGTTGTCTACAACTTCACTGATCAGCTCAACCTTTGTTGATGCTTCTAGAAACAAACTAGACCAATAACTTCAACAAAATGATCTCCTCAAGATCAACCAAAACCAAGAACTTAAACTCAACTTCTCAACATCAGAAAACAACAACTCACTTCTCCTGTCCAGGAAAGAAAAGCAGATACACTTCCAAACTGCTTCCGCTGCTCAACTCTGATCCGACAAAGAAGAGAATGCCGAAGAAGAACTCAACCACAACTGGACAACACACTCCAGAGATATGATTCAACAAATCCATAAGAAACTTTCAGAAGTTCCTCCAAAACTCCGAGCTGCTACACCAACTCAATCTCCTGGAACCATTCTACCATAAAGCTGAACCACCGATTCCATTCCTGGAATTCCAGACGATAAGAAAACTCAACTTCCAGATGGGGACCAAACTCTGACTTCCTGAAGACATCCAGAAAAACTCAGATAACCCAAGAGAACACTTAAACAGTCGCAAGTCACTTTTGCGAACCACCCAAACCAAATCCAAGGAAAAACTGTTCTTTCTTAACCAAACAGAACAGCTTTAACTTAATTAGCCAACCCATCGAAGAAACCGGTCCACTTAACTGATTCTGAACTCCACTTCAGAAAAATTGCTAAGCCAGAAGATCTCTTGCCAACACCGAGAACACTTCCAGCTGCGCTACCGCCACAGATGCCAAAGAATTCCAAAACAAGCTCTTCGAGAAACTCGGACTTCAAAGCAAACAGAAACTCCCGTTGAACGCAGCCACACACTGAAGCAGACTCGCTTCCTTAACTTGTTTCCAAAGAAAACATCTTCGGGAACATCCATAGTCACTGCATCTCATCACACAGCTACTACTCCTTAAGGTACCAAAATACCATCACTACAGAACTCACTCGAGACGGTATTAGTTCTACAGTCTCGACAAATACACTTCCAACCTCAAACATTCAAATTCCAACCAATGGTAGTTCGTGTTACACACACTACTACCCCATCTACCTTTATAACTTATATTGGAAAACCTGAACAGGTAACCCAATAGATAGGTAGAAATAAATATATATATATATATATATATTAAAAATTACAAATACGCTCTCTCAAGAAAGACACCACTACAGAGCCTAGGTATTCACTCAACCTAATGCTCTAATACCAAGTGAGACGACCCGGCTTCCAAATACCAGGAAGTCGCATCGTCATTAATAAAGAAAGGGATGGAAATGAGAATAGAAAGAAGAGAAGAAAGAAACAACATCAGAATCTACACAGCGGAACGAATAAATTATATTAATAACATAAATATTACATAGTTTACAACCACTATCAGAGTACACAGATATACAACATATACTAGACAGTTATAAACACCTGTCTAGTTACAACTCAATACAAAAACTCAGAGAACACACAGCGGAATACTATATTTATCTACACGCGGAAGCCTCCTGCTCCATCGCTCCTCCACAATTCGTCAAAGCTAATCCTGAATCCTAACCTGAATTCCCTTGACTACTCATAAAAATTTGAGTACCCAAGAGTTTATGGAAAACAAAAATAAACTTCGGGTCAGACATGGGTCTAGTGTGATTAACAGGTTAAAGTTGCTTAACTTTCAAAAACTTTTTGAAAAGAAAGGTATCACGTAAGATTTCCCACACATAAAGATGGAAAAGTTTTTACCTTACGCTAACCAAAACATTTGATAGGAAATCCGATGATATTATAATTGTGTCTAGGGTTTTCAAGTAAATAAGAAATAGCTGAAATTGTTACATTATTAAATTCCAGCTACTAGCCACAAAAGTGGGGAATACAATCAAAACCGTTGGCACTTATTGGATTTTGGATTCCATACAATGGCAGGGCTACTGGGGTACCGCCCGTCATAGTACGTGGCCTAGATCAACGTACCGAGGATCACTCCCGACCCCCTGCAACACAAAGCCGGACCCATTCCTTACTGAATAGTTCCGAACAAGACAACCCCGTGGTTGTAGCTACCAACCACCCACACAGCCGAATATGAAGGGACTTCTAGACAGGGATCAATCTTGCTCTCCAGTGGGTGCGACCCACGAAGCTTTGCTGCACCTCCCCTGTTTTAGCCATTCCCGGTTGATGAGGCTTGAGGCTACGATTACCTTTATAGGACATATCACTTAGAATGCTCATCGTCCACCTGACGATGTTCTGAAAGCATTTAATCCATACAAGTTCGTTCCGGGTTCGAACGAAACCGAAGGCATTATCTCGTTACACTCATTTTGGAATCACCCTCAGAGTTAACGACAATAACCCTTGCACTCTAATTCACATCTCGAATCTATAAGAACTAATTCCGTCAACTCATTACGGAATCACCCACAGAGTTATACTGACTCATAGTCCTTACACCTCGAGTCTTCACAAAGCTCCACTTTGATTCACGACCTAACGTTATTTGGAATCGATGTGGTTTTCGGATATCCAAATATGGAAACTCGATCCCGGTCTCATCGAAAACCAAAGCGTGTCTTTTAAGGTCCAAGTTGTTTTAAAGGTTTAAAACAATTTAATACAGTATCTATATACACACAGATAGATAACTCATAATCACAATTGATAATCAACATTATCACATAACAGGTATCCACATCATCAATATCAAATAGATATTCCATATATCACCATCACAATAGATAACCTATGTTATCATCACAATGTAAACTAACATCCATACCACACCATATTATTTATCTCATTACTGAGATCACAAAGCATCCAAGACAACCAAGTTCAACCATTCATCCATAAGCAATGATTTACTCATCACAATATAATTAATTTAAAATGAATTAAATCAACTATCTTCAACTCTAATTAATTTAAAATGAATTAAATTAATTACCCCATCTTTAATTAATTTAAAATAAATTAAATTAATTACTTCATCACTATAAACCTTGCTTACTCAATCATTTAATTGATTACAATTAATTAATCATTTTAAATAAATCATCCTAATTATTCACTCTTGATTAATTACTCTTAATTACATTCATGTAATTATCCTTAATTAATTTCTCAAATTAATTATTCTCAAATAAAACAGAAATTAACCTTTAATTACTCAATTAATTAATTAATCATAATTAATTATCCTAATTCTTAATTAATTACATTAATTAATTACCTTTAATTACCTATTATTGATTAATTAATCATAATTAATCAGCTTTAATTACATCATTAATTAAAATAATTAATGATTCTTAATTATTCCTTAAATTAATTACTCTAAGTAATTAACTAACTTAATTACTATTTTAACCCAAATTAATTATCCTTAAATTAATTTCTCAATTAATACCTTGATTAATTACTAAATTATTAATCCAAATTACTCATTCTTAAACATCTCCTTAATTACAATCTGTGATTAAACAATTACTTAACTAAGTAATTTCCAAATCATTAATTACATAAAGTAATTATTTATAAAACTCAAGTGTTTATAATTAATTAAACTTAATTAATTAAAAATAAACAATCACATTAAACTAAATTAAGTACATTTAGTAATTAATTTCTTAATTACTTTACCAAGTAATTATACTCAACCGTTCATAATTGATTATTATTAAATTAATTAATCTAATTAATTATAAAAAAATTAACCATATTAATTAATTGTTAAATAATCATGGTTAATGACCTTCATTAACCATCCTCAAATTATTTTATAAGGCAATTAACTTAAATTAATTACCAATTAAGTTATCTTTAATCATTTATTAATTAAAGTTAATTGATAAATTAATTAACCTTAATTTAAAACTTAATTGCATAATTAATATTCATTTATCATTAATTAATAACTTAATTAATGATCTTAATTTTAAATTGATTAATCATTAATCAATTATTAATTCCAAATTTAATTAATTAATTAAATTAATTAATTAATCTTAATTACCTTATTAAACAAATTAATTCTGAAATATTTATCTAAATTAAATTTTCATAAACATAACTTTATTATGTTTAAAACAATTTAATTCAAAACAAAATACTTATGAAATCCTTTTAAATTTCATTTAAAATACAAGTTTAAATTAAAAGTAATTTAAACTTATCAAAGTTTGAAAATTTTAAAACTTATTTAAATTTCAAAACAAACAATAGTTTGTCTTAAAAAAATAAAATCATAAAAATTTGAAGTTGGATTCATTTCAAAATTTTTGGAAATTTCAACTCATTCTTAGTTTAACTTCAATTTAAATCTTCTTTTTAAATTTAAACTAAAGTTCATTTTAAAAACTTAAATTTCCAGATTTAAAATCAATTCTTAAATCTTAATCACATTTTAAATACTTCATTATTAAAAATTTCAACTATTTTACCCAAAATAAAATAGTTAATTAAGTTAAATTTTTGAAACTTTAATTTTAATTTAAAAACTGGGATTTAAATTCAAATTAGAAATTCAAATTTGAATTAAATTTTAAATCTAAACCTTGCTTAAAACCTAAAGCTACAGATTTTAAAATTTGAAAACCCAGATTTTTAAAAACAGGTTCCAAAACCTGGATATCACAGTCAACCCGAGAAACCCTATCTTTACTTCGAGTCTACTGGCTCTTCACTTCGAGTCCAACATGCTACTGCTTCGGGCAACTTCAAATATCTCCCCTGAGACATCCCCACCAAAATACAGTCCACCTGAAAACTCGTCGCCGTGCATATGCACGGCGACCACCACCCTTTCTCACCATCACAGATGATCCATCACCTCCAGAAAACCCACGAATGCCCAAACTTCATCTCCAGATTGAGCAAAATCATAGCATTCAAAAATTCACCCCCACATTCAAACCTGGAAAATTTTATACAGGTTTTTACTCCAAACCTGTCAACGGCAGCCTCTCGCCACTCCTACCACCTGAGGTCCACCCTCTCCGGCTTCGAACCTATCTACACACCAACTTCCCATTTCCCAGATATCATAGCACTCGATCCATCCTACTCCTCACACTGCCTCAATGCTTAAACCCGTTCAAAACTAGGGTTAAATTTAGAAAATCCCAAAACTGCAACCAATCTAGTAATTATTATACTCATTTCAGATTTTTCTATGTATCTATGATCCTTACTTAATAACTAAGAAGAGTTTTGAGTTTTCTTAAACTACAGAATGCAAGTAATTGCTCAAAATCATATTTTTGCTCAAGAACAGACGGTAAATGAAACAATATTCTAAAATTCCTATTACTTGATTTAAAAATCAAGTTCTAGTAAATGCTTTCAGTTTATAAAACTAGATTTCAATGTTAATATGACTGGATTTAAATCAAGATCAACGTAAAGTGGTATTACTTATTTTTTTCAGAGATATTACTCTGTAATTTTACTTCTTCTAATATTTTTTTTTAACCTTATCTTAAGGAAATAAACACATTACTTATCAGCAAACTCTTTTTATTATTTTAAAACCCAGATGTTATCTCAATTTAGATCAATTGTAGGAATTCTTTAAAATAGAATGATAAATTTGGGAATACAGCAAAGAAAATCAACATGCACATTCAATCAATTTCAACAGACCTTATATAAGCACACAAACATATTTATCTTAACATTTAACAAGCAACCTATTTATAGTTTGAGATATAAATGTTACTCACTATTTCATGAATGCAGTAAACAAATGCAGAGCTCCTGATGATTCTTTGAAATTGCAGAAAACATAAAAATGCAAGCTCCTGTTTTAACTTCCTTTTGAATTGATATGCAGTTATGCTTCTTGGATGACACAGCGGTTGCATGCAGGTAGATAGATGATGCAGTTGCCAAATTTCCAAATACATGCTATGATTCCTAGTTTAACAGAATGCAGAAGAGAAATAGTGCAGGCTCTTCTTGAATTTGAATATGCAGATTGATGTTTTGAAGAGGTGAAATTTGTACAGGGTTTTCATGAATTTGTATATGTAGATGGAGGATTTGAATATGCAGATGAATTTGTGGTATGCAGATTTGAATATGGTTTTGATTATGCAGATTTGATCTTTGATTGTAAATGCAGATTTGTGGATATGCAGGTTCATTTGATTTTTGAAAAAAATGCAGTTTCTTTGGTTCAGGAAAATGCAAATGCAATATGGAAATGAAGATGCAAGTTTAAACTAAATGTATTTCAGATTTATGAAATAAAAGAAAATAAAAACAAAAATTAACACTTGTCAAATATTACAACACTTGTCAATTTAAATGCATATGAATTTAACACTTGTATTTCCTTTAAAAGTAGTTAGTATTTATTTACAAAATAATGCACGTATTAGCTTAATTTAAATTGTTAATTTAAATTTTGAATATGTGTATGAATTTATAAATGAAAACAAAACATGTTTACAAATGAAACTTATACATATAAAAATTAAAACAATTAAAACTTTATACTTTGGAATTTAAATTCAAACTAAATTCAAAACCAAACAATTTCAAATTAAGTTATAAATAAAAATTCAATTTGAAATAAACATAACAAATCTTATTCAAAATTTATTTATAAAGTCAATACAATGTTAATATTATTTTTATAAATCTCTTTTATTAAATAAAAATCATTTTACAAAATATTCATTTTATTAAGCCATAAAACCAATTTGTTAAATTTATTTTAAATTGAAAACAAAACCAATAAAATATGAACCATATATTTATATTGTAAATAGAAATCAATTTATTATTTTAAAAGATAAAATAACCAATTCAAATATTTATTGAAGAAGATTATTAAATTTATCTGAATAATTATTATCAGAATATCAATATCAATTTAATTTTCACTACAGATTATTAAATTGATATTGTTAAAAATTCCGGGATGTTACAGTAGTACATAGGCGGATTTAACCCAACAGATTTAACGATCATCAATTCTGAAAGCCTGAAGAGATGGTTATCAAGATTGGAAGTCGATTACATTTGAAACTATGGACTATAGTTGGGTGGATTCGGATGGACACTACTCAAAAATGGCAAAGTATGGAACTAATACTTCCCTTAGAAGAGGGATCAGATTAAACAGGATGCACACAACACAACTCAAGGATGATCGCTCCATAAATGTACAACCTCAAGGTAGATTGAAGTTAAACTTTTGGAAACAGGAAGACGAAACACTATCTACCGTAGGAATTTCATGGAATTTAGAAAGGTTTGGAGGGATCGTCGCTCTACCCAATTAAGGATCGGCTAAACCTAACTTTATAGCAAAGATCGATCAATATCTCAACATCTACACGTCCAATTGACATGAAACTTTGAGCATAAGCTTAATACAACATGTGAAACACCCCTTAGGGATCGTACATCAAATGGTATATTTTAGGGAGATCGGCTTCTATCCCTCTAAAGGGGTCGGCTGAAACAAGAACACATGCAGCACTACTTAACAGAAAGAACGATATCTCACAAACCGTAAGTCAAAATGGCATGAAATTTAAAGGGCAAGTAGCTAACATCATGGGGAACCCCTTAGAGGATCGCACCCCATTTGGACACTAAAATAGGGATCGAGGTCTATCCCTATTGTAAGCCCCAATGGGCTTTAAACTTCTTATATGACCTCGTCATGGCCTAGAGGTTCTTCTACCAAAATTTCAGCCCGATCCGTGCAGTTCTTCCCCTATAAATACAGTAGGCGTGGCATCAGAAAAATGATCATCTTTTTATTTCTCTTTATCTTCAACCTAGGATACACTCTGCCAATTTTATTCTTTGATTTCAGACTATAACTATAAACAAACTAAAGTATAATAAAAATGATCATTCTAGAGTGGACGTAGGCCAGAGTTAGTCAAGCCACTACAAATCTTATCTATTTTTACCTACTTTTATTTTTAATTTATTTATCCTTTATATTATATTCTCTACATTAGATACTATCAGAGGTCTATGACTGGATATTGGTGCTTTCACATAATTAGGTGTTTGCGGTTAATTTTGATGCCAACATTTTGGTGCTTTCACTGAGATAGCTAGCCACGTGGATTTGGAATTTGGATCCAGAGCTTAGAAAAGATCTTAAGCTTAGATTTGGAGCAATGGAGAAATAACCAACAATGAGAGTGCTACCAAAAAGGTGCCACCATGGAGGGAGTCAGGAGGCATCCTTAGGAATTGGAGCTAATCAAGCATCTATCTGCATCACCAGGGATGAAACAGAAATGATGATGGATGCTATATGCGAAAGGATGCTGAAAAGACAGGAGGACATGATGCAGAATTTATTCTGACAGATTGGATAAGCTGGAGTGTAGAATCAAGGAAATATAGTAGAACGAACTAATGACAACTTAGATCAAGGAGTTGAAGCAGCATGAATCACAAGAAATCAGAATCGAGAACATAAGGATGGAGCTATTATACAAAGGACTGTAAAAGAGCAGTCGGGGGTAGTGCCCGACCATCTTAAAGGGATCGACCCTGATCCCTCAATCGGGATCGGGGGGATAGACCCCAATCCCTAAAGGCTAAGGGGCATGCCTCTGGGTCTGGATGATCGTGATGCTGGAGGATATAAGGTCGATCCTATGGAGCTTAGTACAAATCAAAATTTGGATGCTCGTATGCAGGAGTACATTTCAGAATTCCTCATGGACTTGGAGGGCGATTGGAAATGATGATAGGATACTATTGCTGGATGACAATGATAGGTTTGCAAAGAAGACCAGACGAGCTATGCATGGAGGATTGGTGAACAAGGATCTGGAGGATGTAAATAGAAGTCTGTTCACTCCTAATATCAGGAATGCTGGTGATCCGCTGGAGTTTAAATTACCAACGCTGGAAGTATGTGACAGAAAATTGGACCCAACTATGCATAAGAAGAGATATATATGGAACATGGAAGTACTGTGGGCATCGAAGGAGGTCAGAGCAAGGTGTTTTCCAGTTTATTTGACGAAGTTAGATGCACTATGGTTTAGGCAACAGGAGAATGGTTCAATAAGGACATGGAATGAATTGGTAGATTGGTTCATGAGGTAGTTCAGGTCCACATGGCAAGATCGAAGAATGTTATGACATTGGCAACACTAAAATAGAGGACATAAGAGTCTCTAATGAGTTTTCAAACACGATATAATGTCGTTGTAGCATTGGTGGATCTGGCAGATCCATCTACCGTTTTGATGGCAGCTATATTAAGAATTGCTGATGGCATGGATTTCAAGGATTCATTGGCATGAGTCCATGTATGGATCTCTGGGAGTTATATCATGAAGCATAAAGGTGCCTATGGTAGGAAGACGATGAGCGTACAAACCCGAGGTGAACTCTGTGCAAAATAAAGGATCATCAGGAGACGCAAACAAGAATGTTAAAGGCAAATGAAAATTGAATGATGGATATGATGGGACAAAAAGGCGATGGAAAGATTGGAAGCCGATGTTCTCCTTCTACTCGTATTTGACAAAAAGCCTAAAATAGATTTATCTAGACACTAGGGGGCAACTTCCCTATCGGAAACCGGAAAGGGAGGATCCCACGAAACATGAGCGTATGTTTGGAATGTACCGCCTGCTCCACGAATTGAACAGCCACACCACGGATGAATGTAGGAATTCAAAGGATATGATTGAGGAGCACGTCAGGAACGACAGACTTCCATAGTATGTGAGGAATCGGACAACGGAAATAGAACGGGAGTAGCCACCATCCGCATCGAATGGAAACAGGAATGTCCCTAGATTGGGGGCCTGGATCATCGTCAACTGATCATGTTGATAAAGGCTGAGTTTGGGACTTGGAATCCAGCCATAATACTAATAAGCTCTACCATAAGGCAGCTAAGTCACTTACACATGTACGGGATCGAGGACGGTTCCTTGGCAAGCCTTGAGATGATGATGAATCGTCATTCACGGAGAGGCAACCTTTTAGTTTTTTTAGTTTTTTGGATTTCTAGATGTACAAACTCTTATTAGTGAGGTTATTTATGATCCGCATTACTATAATAGGTAAAACATGATGCAATTATTCCCGATCGAAGTGATGGGGCGGTAGCCGCAAGGTGCGAGTCCCTTTACCGGAGGGCCACGGAATGGATTTGTGCATGGATTAAGTCCTCGACTGGAGAGTCGAGGCCGGAGAATAAAACCCAATAGGACGCCAAGTATGGGTTATGTTTGGCAAAGAGTAGGTCACTTCACTGGAGAGTGATAAGATTTGCCTTCTCGGGTCATCGAGCATGGATTATGCTCGAAAAGGTTCCAGAGAGACCACTATCGGCTTAAGGCTTAAGCGAAGACACCACTTAACATTCAAGGATAATGAATCAGAGTACGGTACATAACACCGCTTCGTCGGAGAGCGAAAATATCGTCTTACTTGGACGTCGAGTATGGATTGTGCAAGGCAAGGAACCAAAGAGGTCACGGATTTGGATATTAGCTTCGAACGGCTATGGATTTGGACACCCAAAGCAGTAGTGGACTTGGATATAGGCCCGGAGTAGTCTTGGATTTGACTAACGACCTGGTGAGGTCGAGAGTTTGGAAAAACGATCCGGTGAGAACATGGATTTGCAATGGATATGGAATTGAATGAAATAATCCAGAGAGCTCGCAGATTTAGAATTGGATATCAACTCGGAAAGGTCATGGATTTCACTAATGATCGTTAAAGATCATGGATTTGGATTGGCAACGGACTGGATTTGGATTCGGTAATTTGGCCATCGATGTATTATATGCTTCAAATCTTGGATATATGACAATTCAAAACATACCTTTCTATCGCAAGGAATGTTTTGGGGGGCAAAGTATTAACTCGCATTTTAGAAAGGCAGTAAAGAGGCAGATTTAATACAACAGACTTCATGATCATCAAGGTAGAAAGCCCGAAGAGATGGAAACCAAGACTGGAGATCGACTATATTTGAAATTATGGACTATAGTCAAATGGATTTGAATGGAAACACTCAAAAAATGGCTAAGTGCAGAATAAATACTTCCCCTTGAAGAGGGATCAGATAAAACAGGATGCATATAACACAACTCAACGATGATCCTCCATAACTTAACAACCATGAGGCAGATTGAAGTGAAACTTTGGAAATGGAAATAGAGGACCCTAAGGAGTCTACCCTAGGGATCACATGGCATTTACAAAGTTTTGGAGGGATCGGCCCCTATCCCTAAATGGGAATCAGCCCTCTTCCCACTTGGGTATCAGCTAAACCCAACTTTATAGCAAGATCAATCAATATCTTAACATCTAACATCCAGTTAACATGAAACTTGGATCACAAGCTTACTATAATATGTGGAACACCCCATAGGGATTGCATATCAAATGGGATACTTTAGAGGGATCGGCTCATATCCTTCTAAAGGGATCAGCTGAAATAAGAATACATGCAATACCACTTCATGGAAAATGTGATGTCTCACAAATCGTAAGTTGGAATGGCATAAAATTTGGTGGGCTAGTAGCTAACATCATGGGGAACCCACTAAAGGGATTGAACCTCATTTGGACACCAAAATAGGGATCAAGGCCGATCCCTATTATTGGCCTCAATGAGCCTGAAAATTCTTGTGTAGCCATGTCATGGCCTGGAGGTTTTTCTGTGGAAATTTTAGCTCGATCTATGCATGTTTTCCCTTAAATACAGTAGGCATGGTGTTAGAAGAAGGATCTTCTTTCTTCTTTTCTTTATCTTCAACCTAGGCTACACTCTACCAATTTTATTCTTGGATTTCGGATTGTAACTGTAAACAAACTACATTATAATAAAAAGGATTATTCTGGAGTGAATGTAGGCATGAGTTAGCCAAACCACTATAAATCTCGTCTCTTTTTACCTATTTTAATTTTTGATTTGTTTGTTCTTCATATTATATTCTTTACATTAGATACTATCTGAGATCTATTATCGAATATTGGTGCTTTCACATAGCTGGGTGTTGGTGGCCAATTTTGATGCCAGCACCAACCTGACTAGCAAAAAGTCTTTATAAAATAAATATAGAACATACCATCAGAACAATGTAGGATAAGTCTCTTTAACCTTATCTTCCATCTACCAAGTACAATGTTTTTCGTTGTCACTCCACTGGACTTTTACTAACTTGATTGTCGTGTTCCTCAACCTCTCTCATCTCTTGCCAATACTTGCATTGATTGCCAAACAAAAGTCATATCTGGTTCCACTACTAAGTCTTCCAATGCCGTCGGATTAATCGTAGTCTCTAGACCATGTGGATAATTTTTAAGATGAGAAGCATGAAACACATTATGGACTCCTACCAACCTATTCGATAACTCTATTCTATAAGCAAGTTTCTGATCCTTTCTATAATAAGAAATGGACCTATATGTCTCGATGTTGAATTCTCCATCTTTCCAAATTGTATCAGACCCTTCATTGGTGATACTTTAACAAAAATGTGGTCTCCAATTGAGAACTCTAAATCCTTTTACCTCTTTCCATGTAACTTTTCAACCTAGACTGAGGTTCCTTCATCCATAATTAAATCAACTCAATCTTTTCCATAGCTTCTCTAACATATCTGGATTAAGAATCAATCTGTCTATGGTCTCTAACAAACATGCTGGTGATTTGCATAGCCTTCCATACAAAGCTTTGAAAGGCTTCATTTGTGATATCCCGGAAATTTTGACAATAACAATTTAATAATTTATGTCAAAATTTAATTGATTTGATCATATTGTTAATAATAAATTTGAATTAAATTTAATAATCTTCTTTAAAGTAAATGTTTAAACTGATAATCTATTTTTAAAGGCTAATAAATTGTTTTATATCTGTAATGAATACATATTTGTATATATTATAAATAGATAATCTTTGTTTTAAAATTTAATATATATAGGCATGTTTTCTTATTCTAATATTTTTGATAAATTAAAATTGGATTTAATTTGATATTAAGCTATTGAATAAATAACCATATGCTTTTAATACTCAAGATAAAAGTTAATTGTTTAAAATGATTTAGCTTAAGTTTAAATTTAAATAAAAAGGGTTTGTTTTGTTTTAAATATAGCTCGATAAAATAGGCAATTTATTAATAAAGAGATAATTTCTTTTGTAAATTATTTTAATTTAATAATGAGTTATATTTGAACAATATTAATAATGTAATATATTTTTTACAAATTGATTTTTAATATGGATAGAAATTGCTATTTTAAATTTTATTTAAATACATAAACATGAGAAGCTATGATATTAACATAAGCATAAAAATAGATAATAAGTAAATTAAGGGTTTGATAAGTTTAAAGTTTTAAAATAAAAGAGTGATAAAAATAAGATATGTTGCCTGTAAAGTTAGAATGCAAGGCAAGAGATATCTTTAAGTAAAAAGGAATCCAAGAGTATAAACAAGGTAAAAATATATGTATAGGCCTGTAAAGTTTAATATGCTAGGCAAGTACAATATGTATGTTACCTATAAAATAATTTAGGCAAGAACAAAGTTTAAAAGAAAATATTATGTAACCTGTAGATTAGATTCAAGGCAGAAATAGACAAAGTAAGGAAAACATACAAACCAGGCAAGCAAAAGAAATATCTTCACACATACAAAAGAAGACATAAGTACCATTGCATTTAATACTAGCACACCATTTGGTCTACTCGGAATATATAAAATTCATTTTAGCCTCCAAAATAAAATATCTTGCCTGATAAAACAAAAAGTAAAGGAAAAAGAGAAAAAAAAAGCCTAAACCAGTAAACACCTACTTTATACAAACCTGTCTTCTTATTTATATATGCAATTCTTTTTGTTTATTTGTTCAACATAGCAAACCTGAACATAAGTAAGCTTTTCCATTTTTACAAATTTTATCAATAATAAAACTTGCCTGCATTTTCAAAAGCCTGCAAGCAAACTTAAATCAAAAACTTAATGCATTCATCTTCAACCCAAGTTTTAAATCAAGCCTGCGTACAAGCACTCAAGTTTTAAATCAAAATTAAAAAGAATAAGGCATTTCAGTTTTGAAAGTTTCCAAAGGCCACTTCAAATTTTGGTGCTCTGTTCATCCTCTCAAAACTGTGAGTAACAATACAAATTTAAATAAATTAAGTTATAAATTATGTTGAGTACTCATTTCTAAAATAATATGTTTGTAAATATATAAGTCTGTTTCTGTGCATATATGTGTGGGTATGCTGTGCTTATGTTTGAGCTCTGTCATGATTCCCAAGATTCAGGTTTTTTATTCAAAATCCCTTCCACATGATCCAGATTCTTGTTAGAACCTGCTTGGCAAACTAATATTGTTTGATTAACTTAAATTTATGTTTAAAAATCTAAGTAAGATAAATAATGTCTGTTTGACTTTGGAAACATTAAGAACATCTGAGTATACTAAATATAATTAAAACTCAAATCATATAAAGTATAATCCCAGTATTACTAATCGAAAACTTTATACAAAATATGATTTTTAACATAGGAATCAGGATTTATAGTTTAGAATTGAAGGTGGAGTTTGGGTTTTAACTGGAAGTTTATTTTTGAGTCCCCCTTGTGATCAAGTGGATTTGAGAGTTCGGGAACATGCATGGAGATGGAGGAATGATCAATGGTGTTGGGAAAAATTTTGGATGGTGATGAAATTCAATAGGGAGGTTGCGGTTGTGGGTTTTGTTTTAGAACCCTAGGTTTGTCTATGTTTGACTAATTGATCGGCATGGTTCATGAGATGGATCGAGTGATGGGGAATTTCTGGTGAGGGAAGCTTGAACGAAGATGAAGACATGGCCGAAGTGGCCGAACGTCAGGTGGCCAGAATTTTCCAGGCGAGGCGATGTCAGGTTTCATGATGGTGCTCTGGTTTTTTTTCAGGTTTAAGTTTAAACCCTCGAATTTTATTTCGAGTATGGGATGATGTTCTGGTGATTGCTATTGGATGCAGTGAAGTTTCCTGATGTGTGAAGATCACCAGAGGTGGTTGGAGATGATCGTCGGCCCAATGCATATGTACGGTGTTCATGAATGGGTGTTGTGTTTTTAGGAGGAAGGGGGGATACTCGAGTTTGTAAGGGTTTGACTCGAGAATTACTGCACGCGACTCGAAGCATGTTCGTTGTTGACTCGGAGTAGTGTAGGGGAGGGGGAAACTTGGGTAAGTTGTGACAGGTTTTTTTTTAAAACCTGTAAAGTTTAATATTCTTTAAACTATGGTTTTTAAAAATGAGATATGAATGTTTAACATAGGTATTTAAATAAAAGAAAAGTTGGATTCAAAAGAAATTTGAATCTCAGTTTAAAATAAAATAAAGTTTAAAATTTTAAATTATTTGAAACCACTTTATAAAAAAGGAAATTGTTGCTCGAGTTTCACTCGAGTGATTCGAGTGTCGGACTCGAAGAAATGTGGGGTTTTGCTCGAAGAAATGTTTGTTTATCTCGGGTATTTTGGTTACAGGGTTTAAAACCTGTAAGTTTTATAAAATTTTTAAAACTGAGTTTTTAAATGAAAAGGTTCGGTATTTAAACAAAGTTTAAACCAAGATAAGTTGGATGCAAAACGTAGTTTGAATCTCAGTCTTTAAATAAATAAAGATTTTTAAATTTAAAATTTGTTTTAAACAAATTTGAATGATAAAGAGAATTTTTAAATTTGATTTGAATTCAAAATGAAATCGTGTTTTAAATTCTTTCAATCTTCTATTTTAAGATAAATATTCTTTAAGTTGTAAAATAAAAGGAGTTTGGAATTGATAAGATTAATTTGATTTCATTTTAAATCTTAAATTTAAAATGAATTTAAAAGTAAATTTAAATTAAATTGATTAAATACCTTATTAATGATAAATGGATCATTAAATAGAAAAAGGTTTTAAAAACTTAAGGCTTGTAATTATCAAATTAACTAAATGGATAATGAATGACTAGAATTAATTAACTCAGAAATTAAGAGTTAAATTTATTTAAATAAGATGTAAGTTAAAGGTAAATTAATTGATAATTAAGAAATCATTGGTTTAATTTTAAATTAATGATTAGTAATAAATTAATGAATTAATAAAGAATTAATTAATGAGTTATTATGACTAACTTAAAATGTAATTGATAATAAATCGTAGTTAATCACTTTAGGAAAGTAATTAAAGAATTATAATTAGTTAATCAGGGTCATTAACTAAAAATTATGAAATAATCAATTAATGGATTATTTTTATTAATTAATTAAATTATTTATTTAAGATAAGCAATTGTGAATTGTTAAGTATAATTACTTAACGGAAGTAATTAAGGAATTAATTACTCATTGTAATTAATTCTATGAATTGTTTAAGTTAATTAATTAAGTTTAATTAATTTAGACAACCATTTTGATGATGTGCTAAGTATTATTATTTAGGGAAGTAATTGATGATAATTACCAGATGTAATTAACCGAAGGTGATTTAATAATGAAAGTAATTGGAATATAATTACTTTATATAATTAATCAGGGGATTAATTAGAGAAATTAATTAAGGAGTAATTTATTTATTTGATGAGTAATTAAAGATAGTTATTTACTAGATAGTATTAATCAGAGGTGATTAATAAATGTAGTTTAATTGGAGATTAATTACTTAAGGTAATTATTTAAACAGGGAATTAATTGAAAATGTAATTAGAATCATCAATTGATATAATTAATGACGGGATGATAAATTTAGATTAATTAATCAATAATAAGTAATTAAAGAGTAATTAATTAGTGTAATAAAGAAGTAATGTAATGTTTGTAATTTAAGGTTAATTTCTATATTTAGATAAGATAATTAATTTGAGAATATAATTTAATAATGATTATTTGTATATAATTAAATGTTAATTAATCAAGTATGATTAATTGAAAACGAGTAATTAGTGAACGATTTATTAATTGATTGGAAATTTATTAATAATTGTGTAAGCAAGCTTTAAATGGTGAAGTAATTAATTTAATTTACTTTAAATTAATTAGAGATGATATAATTAATTTAATTCATTTTAAATTAATTATAGCTTATATGATTGTTATATATGGATGGATGAAACTGTTTACCTTGAATGATTTAAGATCTCAGATATGAGAAATTGATGCTATATGATATGGATGCTTGATTTAAGTATGATGAAAGTATGAATTATCTGTTATGGTGATATGCACTATTTGTTTGTAGTGATAATATTGATTATCTGTTTATGTTGATGTTGACTATCTATTATGATATTGTGAATTATCTATTTGTGTGTGTATTGAATTATTTTGAATTAAACTGTTAAGACTAAATAGACAACTTGGCCTTAAAAGACACGTTTTGGATTTCGATGAGACCGGGAACGGGTTTCCCATATTTGGAAGTCCGAAAACCACATCGATCCAAAATTAACGTTAGGTCGTGAATCTGAAGTGAAGATGAAGACTCAGAGTGCAAGGGTTATCGTCGCTAACTCTGAGGGTGATTCCAAAATGAGTGTAACGAGATAATGCCTTCGGTTTCGTTCGAACCCGGAACGAACTTGTATGGATTGAATGCTTTCAACACATCGTCAGGTGGGCGATGAGCATTCTAAGAAATATGTTCTATAAAGGTAATCGTAGCCTCAAGCCTCATCAACCGGGAATGGCTAAAACAGGGGAGGTGCAGCAAGGTTAGGTGGGTCATGCCCAACCAGGACAAGATTTTCCCCTGTCTAGATGTCCCTTTTTATTCGGCTGTGTGGACAGTTGTGAGCTCCAACTGTCGGGGTTGCCTTGTTCGGGACTGTTAAGTAGGGAATGGTTCCGGCCTTATGTTGCAGGGGGTCGGGAGTGATCCTCGGTACGTTGATCTAGGCCACGTACTGTGACGGGCGGTACCCCAGTAGCCCTGCCATTGTATGGAATCCAAAATCCAATAAGCGCCCACGGTTTTGATTGTATTACCCACTTTTGTGGCTAGTAGCTGGAATTTAATAGATGTAACAATTTCGGCTATTTTCTATTTACTTGAAAACCCTAGACCTATTATAATATCACAGAATTTCCTATCAAATGTTTTGGTTAGCGTAAGGTAAAAACTTACCCGTGTTTATTTGTGGGGAGTCTTACGTGATACCTTTTGTTTTCAAAAGATTTTCAAAGTTAAGCAACTTAAACCTGTTACTCATACCACACCCATGTCTGACCCGGAGTTTATTTTTGTTTTTCATAAACTCTCGGGTACCCAAATTTTTTACGGGTAGCCAAGGGATTCAGGTTAGCTTTGACGAATTCTGGAGGAGCAATGGAGCAGGAGGCTTCTACGTTGTAGACTACATATAGTGTTCCGCTGTGTTGGTATCTTTGGGTTATTTGTTTGAGTTGTGTTGTATTAACTAGACAGGTGTTTATAACTGTCTAGAATGTGTTGTATGATCTGTATAGCTCTGATATATGTAAAATTATGTAATAGTTATGTGATCTATTATATTTTGTTCCATTCCGCTGTGAGATTCTGATGTTGTTGTTCTTTCTTCTCTATATTTTCTATTTTCTCATCCCTTTCTTTCTTCAAGATGAACCGGATTTCTGGGGTCAGAAACCCGGGACGTCACAGTTGGTATCAGAGCGCTAGGTTGAGTGAATACCTAGGCTCTTGAGTGATTTCTATCTTGAGAGAGCGTATTTGTAATTTTAATATATATATATATATATATATATATATATATATATATATATATTTCTACCTGTTTGGTGGGTTACCTGTCCGGGTTATCCAATATAAGTTATAAAGGTTGATAGAGTAGTGGTGTGTGTAACATGACTACCAATGGTTGGAGTATGAATATTTGAGGTTGGAAGTGTATATGTCGAGACTGTAGACCTATTACCGTCTCGAGTGAGCTTTGAGTGGTGTAAAGATTTCATTGATCTCTGAAGGAAACCTATTAAGGTTCGGAGTTCATTTTTGAAGCGTAAGTTTGGATGAGCTTGAGTTTGGATCTGTTGGTTGGACAGAAGTGAGTCATGAAATCTTACCTCTGGATGTAGTAGCTGTGTGATGAGACACAGTGACTATGGAAGTCTCCGAAGATGTTTCTTTGGAATCAGTTAAGGAAGTGTAGCTGTTTTGGTGTTGGGGCTGAGTTCAATAGAATGTTTCTGTTTGGTTTGAGGTCTAAGTTTCTCGAAGAGCTCTGAGTTAGGAATTTCTTGGCATTGGTGTGTTGGCAAGGAAGTTTTGACCTCTGCATAAGCAGTGGATTTCAAAAACAGCAGTGTGGTTCCGTTTCTTTGATGGATTGGCTAATTAAGCATAGGCTGTTCTGTTTGGTAAAGAGAGAACAGTTTTTCTCGGGTAGTGGGCTAGATTGATCGCAAAAGTGACTTGCGTTTGTTTGAGTTTCTCTTGGGTCTGATTTTTCTGGATGTCTTCAGGAAGTTAGAATTTTGTTTGTATCTAAAGATTGAGTTTGGTATCGACTGGATTCCAGGAGTGGTACCGATGGTTCAGTAAGATGATTTTCTGAGAATGAGTTTGGTGAAGCAGCTCGAGTTTTGGAGGAACTTCTGAGTTTCTTTTAAGGATTTGTTGAACCATAGTTCTTAGATATGTTGTCCAGTTTGTCCTCGAGATCATCATCAGCATTTTCATCTGCTCAGTCAGAGTAGCGCAGTGGAAGCATGGTGGCAGCTGTTTGGTGTGGGAACAACTAGAATTTGCAGTATTTTGGATTAGAGAGTTTCTACTGGAAATTTTTCAGGATTTTAAGACCAGATTGAAATGCATCTGTATTATCTTTTCCAGATGAGAAGAAGTAAGATCAGTCTACTGATTTTGGAATTGAGTTGTGATCTGATTTTTGAAGATAACCTTGGAAAGATCATTTTGTTGGATTTTTTTAGATCAATTTATTTCTAAGGAGAATCAGCAAGTGTTAAGCTGATTAGGAAGGATGTAGGCAGCCCAGGATGGTCCAAAGAGTTTTGTGAATAAGAGACGGAGGAATTTGGAGTCCGTAATCGGAGATTTGATTTTGGATAAGTGTTTGGTTTCAGGAGTGGATTGCCAGTTTGGATAACTGAATTCGGTGTGTTTCACGTATCTCTGAGGGAGTACGTGCAAGAGCTATCTTTGATTGTAGAGTCAGCAGTTCAGAGAATTTTGGTTGTTGAGACAGACTAATCTGTAGTCTGATATCCTGTTTTGTTTTGTAGATCCAGGTGAGTGAGAACTCAGTAGCTTAGTAATATTGGTTGTTTGAATTCTGTAGAGAGAGTATCCCTATATTTATTTTTGGGGAAACTCGAGAAAATTCTATTTAGAATTTTTATCTGGACAATTAGATTTGTAGATTGGATGAATTGGTTGCTATGATTGCTAGCATATGATTGATATCTGCCTGTGTTTAAAAATTAAATCTGTAATTAAATTATTAAATTATCTTTGTTTTAAATTTCGGGGACGAAATTCTTTTAAGGGGGAAGGAATGTGATATCCCGGAAATTTTGACAATAACAATTTAATAATTTATGTCAAAATTTAATTGATTTGATCGTATTGTTAATAATAAATTTGAATTAAATTTAATAATCTTCTTTAAAGTAAATATTTAAACTGATAATCTATTTTTAAAGGCTAATAAATTGTTTTATATCTGTAATGAATACATATTTGTATATATTATAAATAGATAATCTTTGTTTTAAAATTTAATATATATAGGCATGTTTTCTTATTCTAATATTTTTGATAAATTAAAATTGGATTTAATTTGATATTAAGCTATTGAATAAATAACCATATGCTTTTAATACTCAAGATAAAAGTTAATTGTTTAAAATGATTTAGCTTAAGTTTAAATTTAAATAAAAAGGGTTTGTTTTGTTTTAAATATAGCTCGATAAAATAGGCAATTTATTAATAAAGAGATAATTTCTTTTGTAAATTATTTTAATTTAATAATGAGTTATATTTGAACAATATTAATAATGTAATATTTTTTTTACAAATGGATTTTTATTATGGATAGAAATTGCTATTTTAAATTTTATTTAAATACATAAACATGAGAAGCTATGATATTAACATAAGCATAAAAATAGATAATAAGTAAATTAAGGGTTTGATAAGTTTAAAGTTTTAAAATAAAAGAGTGATAAAAATAAGATATGTTGCCTGTAAAGTTAGAATGCAAGGCAAGAAATATCTTTTAAGTAAAAAGGAATCCAAGAGTATAAACAAGGTAAAAATATATGTATAGGCCTGTAAAGTTTAATATGCTAGGCAAGTACAATATGTATGTTACCTATAAAATAGTTTAGGCAAGAACAAAGTTTAAAAGAAAATATTATGTAACCTGTAGATTAGATTCAAGGCAGAAATAGACAAAGTAAGGAAAACATACAAACCAGGCAAGCAAAAGAAATATCTTCACACATACAAAAGAAGACATAAGTACCATTGCATTTAATACTAGCACGCCATTTGGTCTACTCGGAATATATAAAATTCATTTCAGCCTCCAAAATAAAATATCTTGCCCGATAAAACAAAAAGTAAAGGAAAAAGAGAAAAAAAAAGCCTAAACCAGTAAACACCTACTTTATACAAACCTGTCTTCTTATTTATATATGCAATGCTTTTTGTTTAGTTGTTCAACATAGCAAACCTGAACATAAGTAAGCTTTTCCATTTTTACAAATTTTATCAACAATAAAACTTGCCTGCATTTTCAAAAGCCTGCAAGCAAACTTAAATCAAAAACTTGATGCATTCATCTTCAACCCAAGTTTTAAATCAAGCCTGCATGCAAATCTAAACAGCAAGCACTCAAGTTTTAAATCAAAATTAAAAAGGATAAGGCATTTCAGTTTTGAAAGTTTCCAAAGGCCACTTCAAATTCTGGTGCTCTGTTCATCCTCTCAAAACTGTGAGTAACAATACAAATTTAAATAAATTAAGTTATAAATTATGTTGCATACTCATTTCTGAAATAATATGCTTGTAAATATATAAGTCTGTTTCTGTGCATATATGTGTGGGTATGCTGTGCTTATGTTTGAGCTCTGTCATGATTCCCAAGATTCATGTTTTTATTCAAAATCCCTTCCACATGATCCAGATTCTTGTTAGAACCTGCTTGGCAAACTAATATTGTTTGATTAACTTAAATTTATGTTTAAAAATCTAAGTAAGATAAATAATGTCTGTTTGACTTTGGAAACATTAAGAACATCTGAGTATACTAAATATAATTAAAACTCAAATCATATAAAGTATAATCCCAGTATTACTAATCGAAAACTTTATACAAAATATGATTTTTAACATAGGAATCAGGATTTATAGTTTAGAATTGAAGGTGGAGTTTGGGTTTTAACTGGAAGTTTATTTTTGAGTCCCCCTTGTGATCAAGTGGATTTGAGAGTTCGGGAACATGCATGGAGATGGAGGAATGATCAATGGTGTTGGGAAAAATTTTGGATGGTGATGAAATTCAATAGGGAGGTTGCGGTTGTGGGTTTTGTTTTAGAACCCTAGTTTTGTCTGTGTTTGACTAATTGATCGGCATGGTTCATGAGATGGATCGAGTGATGGGGAATTTCTGGTGAGGGAAGCTTGAACGAAGATGAAGACATAGCCGAAGTGGCCGAACGTCAGGTGGCCAGAATTTTCCAGGCGAGGCGATGTCAGGTTTCATGATGGTGCTCTGGGTTTTTTTCAGGTTTAAGTTTAAACCCTCGAATTTTATTTCGAGTATGGGATGATGTTCTGGTGATTGCTATTGGATGCAGTGAAGTTTCCTGATGTGTGAAGATCACCAGAGGTGGTTGGAGATGATCGGCGGCCCAGTGCATATGTACGGTGTTCATGAATGGGTGCTGTGTTTTCAGGAGGAAGAGGGGATACTCGAGTTTGTAAGGGTTTGACTCGGGAATTACTGCACGCGACTCGAAGCATGTTCGTTGTTGACTCGGAGTAGTGTAGGGGAGGGGGAAACCTGGGTAAGTTGTGACAGGTTTTTTTTAAAACCTGTAAAGTTTAATATTCTTTAAACTGTGGTTTTTAAAAATGAGATATGAATGTTTAACATAGGTATTTAAATAAAAGAAAAGTTTGGATTCAAAAGAAATTTGAATCTCAGTTTAAAATAAAATAAAGTTTAAAATTTTAAATTATTTGAAACCACTTTAAAAAAAAAAGGAAATTGTTGCTCGAGTTTCACTCGAGTGATTCGAGTGTCGGACTCGAAGAAATGTGGGGTTTTGCTCGAAGAAATGTTTGTTTATCTCGGTTATTTTGGTTATAGGGTTCAAAACCTGTAAGTTTTATAAAATTTTTAAAACTGAGTTTTTAAATGAAAAGGTTAGGTATTTAAACAAAGTTTAAACCAAGATAAGTTGGATGCAAAACGTAGTTTGAATCTCAGTCTTTAAATAAATAAAGATTTTTAAATTTAAAATTTGTTTTAAACAAATTTGAATGATAAAGAGAATTTTTAAATTTGATTTGAATTCAAAATGAAATCGTGTTTTAAATTCTTTCAATCTTCTATTTTAAGATAAATATTCTTTAAGTTGTAAAATAAAAGGAGTTTGGAATTGATAAGATTAATTTGATTTCATTTCAAATCTTAAATTTATAATGAATTTAAAAGTAAATTTAAATTAAAATGATTAAATACCTTATTAATGATAAATGGATCATGAAATAGAAAAAGGTTTTAAAAACTTAAGGCTTGTAATTATCAAATTAACTAAATGGATAATGAATGACTAGAATTAATTAACTCAGAAATTAAGAGTTAAATTTATTTAAATAAGATGTAAGTTAAAGGTAAATTAATTGATAATTAAGAAATCATTGGTTTAATTTTAAATTAATGATTAGTAATAAATTAATGAATTAATGAAAAATTAATTAATGAGTTATTATGACTAACTTAAAATGTAACTGATAATAAATCGTAGTTAATTAATTTAGGAAAGTAATTAAAGAATTATAATTAGTTAATCAGGGCCATTAACTAAAAATTATGAAATAATCAATTAATGGATTATTTTTATTAATTAATAAAATTATTTATTTAAGATAAGAAATTGTGAGTTGTTAAGTATAATTACTTAACGGAAGTAATTAAGGAATTAATTACTCATTGTAATTAATTCTATGAATTGTTTAAGTTAATTAATTAAGTTTAATTAATTTAGACAACCATTTTGATGATGTGCTAAGTATTATTATTTAGGGAAGTAATTGATGATAATTACTGGATGTAATTAACTGAGGGTGATTTAATAATGAAAGTAATTGGAATATAATTACTTTGTATAATTAATCAGGGGATTAATTAGAGAAATTAATTAAGGAGTAATTAATTTATTTGATGAGTAATTAAAGATTTACTAGATAGTATTAATCAGAGGTGATTAATAAATGTACTTTAATTGGAGATTAATTACTTAAGGTAATTATTTAAACAGGGAATTAACTAAAAGTGTAATTAGAAATCATCAATTGATATAATTATTGATGGGATGATAAATTTAGATTAATTAATCAATAATAAGTAATTAAAGAGTAATTAATTAGTGTAATAAAGAAGTAATGTAATGTTTGTAATTTAAGGTTAATTTCTATATTTAGATAAGATAATTAATTTGAGAAAATAATTTAGGAATGATTATTTGTATATAATTAAATGTTAATTAATCAAGTATGATTAATTGAAAACGAGTAATTAGTGAATGATTTATTAATTGATTGGAAATTTATTAATAATTGTGTAAGCAAGCTTTAAATGGTGAAATAATTAATTTAATTTACTTTAAATTAATTAGAGATGATATAATTAATTTAATTCATTTTAAATTAATTATAGCTTATATGATTGTTATATATGGATGGATGAAATTGTTTACCTTGAATGATTTAAGATCTCAGATATGAGAAATTGATGCTATATGATATGGATGCTTGATTTAGGTATGATGAAAGTATGAATTATCTGTTATGATGATATGCATTATCTGTTTGTAGTGGTAATATTGATTATCTGTTTATGTTGATGTTGACTATCTATTATGATATTGTGAATTATCTATCTGTGTGTGTATTGAATTATTTTGAATTAAACTGTTAAGACTAAATAGACAACTTGGCCTTAAAAGACACGTTTTGGATTTCGATGAGACCGGGATCGAGTTTTCCATATTTGGAAGTCCAAAAACCACATCGATCCAAAATTAACGTTAGGTCGTGAATCTAAAGTGAAGATGAAGACTCAGAGTGCAAGGGTTATCGTCGTTAACTCTGAGGGTGATTCCAAAATGAGTGTAACGAGATAATGCCTTCGGTTTCGTTCGAACCCGGAACGAACTTGTATGGATTGAATGCTTTCAACACATCGTCAGGTGGGCGATGAGCATTCTAAGAAATATGTTCTATAAAGGTAATCGTAGCCTCAAGCCTCATCAACCGGGAATGGCTAAAACAGAGGAGGTGCAACAAGGTTAGGTGGGTCATGCCCAAGCAGGACAAGATTTTCCCCTGTCTAGATGTCCCTTTTTATTCGACTGTGTGGACAGTTGTGAGCTCCAACTGTTGGGGTTGTCTTGTTCGGGACTGTTCAGTAAGGAATGGTTCTGGCCTTGTGTTGCAGGGGGTCGAGAGTGATCCTCGGTACGTTGATCTAGGCCACGTACTGTGACGGGCGGTACCCCAGTAGCCCTGCCATTGTATGGAATCCAAAATCCAATAAGCGCCCACGGTTTTGATTGTATTACCCACTTTTGTGGCTAGTAGCTGGAATTTAATAGATGTAACAATTTCGGCTATTTTCTATTTACTTGAAAACCCTAGACCTATTATAATATCACAGAATTTCCTATCAAATGTTTTGGTTAGCGTAAGGTAAAAACTTACCCGTGTTTATTTGTGGGGAATCTTACGTGATACCTTTTGTTTTCAAAAGATTTTCAAAGTTAAGCAACTTAAACCTGTTACTCATACCAGACCCATGTCTAACCTGGAGTTTATTTTTGTTTTTCATAAACTCTCGGGTATCCAAATTTTTTACGGGTAGCCAAGGGATTCAGGTTAGCTTTGACGAATTCTGGAGGAGCAATGGAGCAGGAGGCTTCTACGTTGTAGACTACATATAGTGTTCCGCTGTGTTGGTATCTTTGGGTTACTTGTTTGAGTTGTGTTGTATTAACTAGACAGGTGTTTATAACTGTCTAGAATGTGTTGTATGATCTGTATAGCTCTGATATATGTAAAATTATGTAATAGTTATGTGATCTATTATATTTTGTTCCATTCCGCTGTGAGATTCTGATGTTGTTGTTCTTTCTTCTCTATCTTTTCTATTTTCTCATCCCTTTCTTTCTTCAAGATGAATCGGATTTCTGGGGTCAGAAACCCGGGACGTCACATCATTCCTATACTGATCTGATAACTATTATTATAGGAAAACTCAACTAAGTGCAAATGGTCTTGTCATGACCCACCAAAATCTAGTACAAGCTCCCAACAAATCTTCAAGTACCTTACTGACTCTCTCTGTCTGCCTATCTATATATGGATGATAAGATATACTCATCCTAAGTTTGGTACCTAACACTTCATGTAGACTCTTCCATAATTCACTAGTAAACAATGTGTCACTGTCACTGACTATACTACTGGAAATCTCGAGCGATCTAACGATATTCTTCATAAACAACTTAGTCAATACAAGTGTCGTCCTTGTCAATTTAATGGGAATGAAGTGGGCACTCTTAGTCAATCTACCCTCTATAACCCAAATACTCTCGTTTTCCCTATTCAACCATGGCAGCCCATGAATAAAATTCATGGACATAGAATCCCATTTCCAAACTAGTATATCTAAAGGCTGAAGCAAACCACTTAGCTTCTGATGCTCGACTTTCACTTTCTGGAAATTCAAACATTACTTTACCCATAAGCCTATATCCCTTTTCATACCCTCCTAGAAGAAACTCCTCTTCATATCCCGATACATCTTAGTTCCTTCAGGATGAATAGTAAACTTCGATCGATGATACTTTCTAAGAACTTCCTTCCCTATGTCACTAGCATCTAGAACACACAATCATCCCACCACCCATTATGGTTAAGACTAAAATCCTTTAAATCATCAATCTTAGTTCTACCTTCCAATCTTCTAATCCTTTTGGCTAGCAATAGATCATCTCTCTGTTTAGAAGCAATCTATTCAATCAACACTGGTCAAACTTCTAAACATGACAATATAGCGGTACTCTGACTAGAACTGGCAGTCGATCTTAACTACACACTAAAGTAGTCAACGCCTCTAAATCTGTCCATTCTGCCAACATAGCTAACACCACATTCTAATGTTTTCTACTAAGTGCATCAGTAACTTTATTTCATTTCCCTAGCGCATACTCAATACCAAAATCATAAGCCACCTAAAACTTCAACCACCTTTGTTGTCTCATATTTAACTCTTTTTGAGAGAACAAACACCTCAAAGACCTATGATCCTATACAACGCGAACCGTTCTCCCAAAAGATAGTGCGTCCATACCTTCAACGCAAATATTACAGCTGTTAACTCCAAATCTAGAGTCGGATGCCTAACTTCATGTGGTCTAAGCTATCGAGAAGCATAGGCGATCACTTTACCTCTTTGCATTAACACAGCTCCTAATCATGTTCCACATGCATTGGTATACATCACCAAATCCTAGTTCATATCTATTACAACTAACACGAGCGCATTGGTCAATAAATGATTTAGCTTCTGGAACGCTTTCTCACATTTACTAGACCAAATAAACTTTACGTCATTCCTAGTTAGTTTAGCCATAGACGCTATTATCCAAGAGAAATCCTTAATGAATCTTTGGTAATATCCCGCTAATCCAAGAAAACTGTTTATCACGATCACCATCTCGGGTCTCTTCCAATCATTTATAGCTTCAATCTTAGCTACATCCATAAACAACCTTTTTCGAAAACTATATGACTAAGAAACTTCAATCCTCTCTTTCAAAAATGGCACTTTGAAACTTCGCTTTTAGTTGATGCCGCCTCAATATCTCAAGCACTATTCTAACATGAATCTCACGATCCGTCTCATCCTTAGAATATATCAAAATGTCATTAATGAACACCAAAACGATCCTATTCAAGTGCTACCGGAAAATTCGGTCCACCAAGTCCATAAAGAAAGCAGATTCACATTAGTCAATTCGAATGGCATTACTAACAACTCGTACGAACCATATATCGTTCGAAATGCCATAAAAGGAATATTGTCCTCCACCACTCTCAATTGATGGAACCTTTTATTAAATCAAACTGGGAAAATGCTTTGGCTCCACTCAACCGATCAAATAATTCATCAATTCTCGACAAAGAATATTGATTCTTTATCTTTTTATTATTTAGTTTACGTTAACGATACAAATCTTAATGAACCGTCCAGTTTCTTTAGGAATATCTCGGCCGCTCCCCAAGGAAAACTGCTTGATTTAACAAAATTCTTTCCTTTTAATTCTCCTCCGTCTCGGTACATGTCATTCTACTATGCGATCTACTTACAGGTTCAGCTTATAACAACCCTGTATTTTTGTGATTATTTTTATTTGTATATTTTAATTATTTTAATTGAATTTCCTGATTTAAAAACTTTATTTTATTTATTAAAATAGATAAAATTTGTTATTATAAATATAAATTTTGATTTTTATGTGAATTATAATTCCAAACATGACTAAATAGAATATTTTCCAAAAAAATGTGAATTTTTGTCAATATGGTCAAACTTTGACTTTTAAATGTAAAAAATTAAAAATTTGAATTTTTTAATTTTATCTTTTATTATCAAAATAAATAGAATTTTAGGTATACTGCTTTTCGTTTCGTTGAAATCTGACTAATATTGTGAAAGTTATGCTTCAAAACCATTGTATGTAAATTGATTTACTTAACAAAATTGTTTATTTTAATTTATATAAATAATATTTTTGTTGTCATATCATATTCTAATTTTTGTATATATGTGTAACATGACATGTTATCTATATATTTTATTTTTTTAAAACATTTTAAAAGTGTAGTGGTAATTTTCCAATGTTTATTGTATATTGTTTACAAATTTTAATTCTAGTTTCAATTAAAATAACTATTTTCTTATTTGTTTTTCTATTTTTCCTAAAAATTATTTATTTATTTCATTCTAATTTATTTATTTTTTCATTTTTATTTTATTTTCTTAATTTTTCTTTTGGTTTATTTGAATAAAGGAAATTGGAAATTCTAAGAGGAAAAAGCTTTTAACTTGTGACTTTTCAATGCCCAGTCTCTTCATTTTCTTTGGCCGACTTTTCCAAGCAATAGTCGTGTGTTTTCTTTTGAATTTCACGTGATAAAACTTCTCATTCCATAATTTCTTTTGGCCATTAAATCTGAAAAAAAGGTAATGGCTTCTTCTCTTTTTTACTTTTCCTCTTCATTTTCCTATTGAACTTTCCATTGTTTTGCTTGAATCTTCTTGTTCTTTGCTCGGCCTAAACCCCTTCACCACCTTCACCGACCACCACATCACTTCCTCCCCATCACCATACACGGCCTGAGCTCCTCCTTCTCTGACCAAGATTGGCCGTGACCATCCAATGGAGCAAACATCACAGAAAGTTGCAAACTCCACCAAAAATGCATAGTCGAGCCTTTTTTTCACCATCCCCTTCATAGATTGCTTCGGCCTCCCCCTTAGCCACCATCACCAACTTGTACAACACTGGCCGTCACTCCAGCCACCACTAGATCTATACATGACAAGGCCGAGCCCAATTCATGCATAGCTGAGCCTAAAGGTTGCACCAAAACTCCTCTTTTGCCTTGCCCTTTGATCTTCCTTCACCTAGTAACTCCTACCCTTCACTTCTCCTTGTAGTCGTGCATATATGCCATACCCGAGCCCAAAACACCACCATGGCCGAATCAATATAGCATTGTGGCCGAGCAAAAGTGATTAGTGGTCAAGTAAAATCAATTGAAAAGCTTGGTGATGTTTTTGTAGACTCTATTTCCATTTTGTTCCAATAATTTTAGTATAGTATTTATGTTTATATTTTGCTTTGTTTTGTTGTTGAATACAAGATTAATATCTTGGCTCTCTAATCGAATCAAAATCGTGCTATCGTGCTTTCTGGATTTTGTTTGTGTGTTTTTATTTTTCTAACTCCAGCATAAAGAGGTGAGTATTCACTCACGACATTTATACTTATATAATTTGTGAATTGATAACAAGTGAATGTGTAGAATATTATATCATGTTATACCTGCCTGTGATATGAAATATATGATGTTAACCTTGTTTATAAACCTGTCACATCATCTGATACTGTTATATGTTGCTGTATTGTTTATTTTATTCTGTTCTCACACTGCAAGTTCCCTGTAGAATAGAATCACTATGGGCTGAAATGATACATACCCGAACGGACTTTAGAATAGGGAAAAATTGTTATGGACTGAAATGACAGGCCTGAACGATTTTTATTTATTTATATTTATTTTATTTAACTTGGGATTGCGGGTTTGAAATGATAGAACCTGGATTTTTCTTTGTAAATTACGGATTGAAATGATATATTATCCGTATCACTTGCCTTAGGTTGGAAAAAAATTTACAGATCCGTGGTTATTTTATAAAAAAAATTTAAGTATTTTTAACATATAAATTTATGAAAATTTTATTAAATTTGAATTTAAAATGATTTTTATAGTGTTAATGATTTTTCTACAGGTTAAAATGTGAAATATATGAACGGTTAAGTTGAAGTTTGAAACATAATTTAAAATTTGAGATTTTTGTTTAAAAAATGAAGTTAGATTAAGTAAATAAAATGGAAATTAATTTATATTTTGAAAATGGTAATTAAAACTTAAGTATTAAGTTAATTTTTAAAATTGCAAATAGAAATGTGTATGCTCGAATTTACTAAGTAAATTATTATTAGAAAACTAATTTTATGCATAAAAATTTACTTTATAAAAATCATAAGTTAATGGGTACTTAAATGAACATTTTTGAGTGGAAAAATATGATTTTTATAAGTAAAAAGGGTAAAAATCTAAGTTTAATTGTTTCTGAAATTGTATTGAAAGTCTATAAATTGAACTAATAGCATTCAGAATTGCTATCATTTCTGAAGTTAACTTGAAATCTGAAGTAAATGATATTACAACACTTTGTAAGTGTTGTGGTTGATGCAAATGAACTATGCCTAAAATTTAACTAAGTGGTATTACAGCATTTTGTAAGTGCTATGGTTGCAGAATGAAATTAAAATCTGAAATTAATAAAAAGGCTACAGTAGCACTTGTTAAGTGCTGCAGTTGGCTGAATTGGGATTTTGAATATAATTGAACTACTATAGCAGTTTTGTAAATGATGTCTTTGCTGAATTTAATTAAATCTTTTAATTTAAATCCTGAACTATTACAGCAGTTCTGTAAATGCCATCTTTGCTGAATTGGACTATTTTTCAACTAAAACCGAACTATTACAACAGTTTTTAAATGCTATCTTTTCTGAATTGAATTGTTTTTAAATGTACTTACTGTAGCATATTCTAAGTGCTGCAAAAACTGAAATTTCACCGTTTTAAAGCATTTAAGTGAATAAATGAACTATGAAAAGGCTAAAATTTTGGGAATTTAATATTTGATTTGAAGGTATATTGACTCCGCCTTTTAGTGGTTTAAATGAATGATTTTAATTCAAAATTATAAACCATTTTGGAATTTTAACCACGGGTACACTTCTCTGTATGCCTTGTGATTTTTGGATGTACACTTTCAATTTGAGAGTGTGACTAGAGATGATCGACTGTTGCAGCTCCATGCTACCCTAGCCACATTAGCACTGTTATTTGCATAGTTTACTTTAATATAGACATTTCTATGATAGTGTTTATTACTGTTAAATTGATGGTTTAACGGATCCTTGGAGGTTGGGAGATCCCAAGCATCCTTTAAGTTATTGTGCATTACTACTACAGTTCACTTGAGTTGGTTTACATTGTATAAGTATGTATGTCCTGACTCGAGTATTTGTGTTTTACTTTACGCTCGGGTCAGCCTGAGTATTCGCAGCTTTGGATTTCTCTTCATGGAGCTAGGAATCGCTGGAGATTCTGTTTGTCTAGTTATCTATCTATTTCAGTTTCAGTTATTCTATTTCAGCTCTTGTATTAGTGGACTTCTATGTATTTGGGATCTCTATTGTGTTTGTTTTCAGATTGATATTATGTATTTCGTTTTAATACTTTGTTATAGTAGCTTCATGAACTACTATGGTATTACTATTTCCGCTGCGATTTATTCTGATATTTCTGTGTCTGTGATTTGGTGATTGGTTTTATTTGCTCCAAATTTTATTACAATCTGTTATTTTGAATTATTCAAGTCTGATATGTGTGGATTATTGTCGATTTGAATGGTCCAAAATAGTGGGTCGTTACAGTTGGTATCAGAGCTTTGGTTTTAGGCAAACCTTAGCTTGCAGAGCAAAAACTCATTAGAGATAGGGCAGAAATACCCTAGAATGAGTGGAATCAATCTCAGAATCATTTCTTTATGATAGAATGTATTTTCGAAGTATAAAATGATTTCCAAATGATTTTAAAGCATTTTCAAAGATTATATTGGTATAACTTTTTCTTATTTTGAAATCAATATCTTCTAAACTTCATCCCTTCTATATCCACCTTGTTAGTAATCTCTTTGGTTAGGATTCTTATCGATTTGGATTCCTTTGAACTTTGGAACGCTCTTACTTGTACTGAAATTCATTCATGTCTTCCCTATTTGTATTCCTTTGATTTTGGAGCATTACATAACTCCACTTTGAAGGACCTCTATAAAGATCAGTGATTCTGCAAATCTTTGAATGATTTGTAAAGGGGTGAAACTCCCTAACAATTGGCATTGATTCATCGGAGATTTTTGTATCCTCGGATTTTGATGCTATTTATCTCGTGCTCTACCTGAATTCTATCTCTGGCGACTGAATGTCAACTTGCCTTAGATTTTCGCATTGATTATATTTCTGAAGTCACGGTTGACCGGTTAAAGTCGCCCACGATTTATTAAGGCTTATCCACCTTCTATTTGGTAATTAAATTTTCTCATCTTCGTTCGAGCTTATCTTTGAACCAGTATTCTATTTGATTAAGGTTCCTCTAAATTTGAATCTCTATTTGTTTGAAATCCATCCTTGAATCATCCTTTGGAAATTTGTGTTTGGTTGTATTTTGAAATTATGCATACATCGAAATTATTATTTTGATAAGGACGACCACATTTTATATATAAAAGTGAAATGTTTTCGATAAGGATTATATACCTTCTAAAAACGAGAGTCTAAAATTTTGAAAGGATCGGAAATTTGAAAATTTATAAGAAATTTGATTTATATAAAAATGATTTATATCTAAAGGGTTTTGAATTTGAATTTCGAGGAATCGAACTCCGGTGTTTTGAAATTGGTTTTAAGATTTGGAAAATATATAATAATAATATGATTTAAAGATATTTACCGAATAAGAAATGTTTCAAATGCATTTGAATGAATTTTAATGATTTCCAAGAGATTTCAAAGAAGTTTCAAGAAAATAGAAGTCCAGAACTCACTTATGTCGCTGGAAAATAATTTCGGTGATGAGTGCATGCATCATCGACATTGATTTTCGAGTTTCAGAGTGGGGAGAGGCCACTTAGTAGCTTATCTATGCGAGTGATTTTGTGAAACAAATTTTGATTTCAGATTTCAAAGTATGGTTTGATATTCGAAAGATATATGTATATATGTATATTTGAAATGATTTAAAGTAAGCCGATGTTCAATCCCCAAGTTTCAGATTTTTTTTTTTTTGGTATAACCTTATCTAATTGATTTACTGATTTGTTGCTGATTTCCAACTCTTGGATTGGAAAATTTGGTTTCTCCGACTATTTTGAATGTTCGAACGCTTCCACATCATAGTTTAATTTTTAAGGCTAACTAATTTTAAAAGGTATATTGGATCTTCCATATATGGAAATAAATGGTTTAAAGGTTTTAAAGGGATAGTTATAAACTTGGAAATCATTTTGGGTATAATTGATTTTCAGAAAAATATTTGGTTTTGAAAATAGATTGGATAGTAAAACCTAGTATTTATATGATGGTTTTAGAAATGAATTTGTTTGACCTAAATTGTGTCGATTTGGAAACTAGGATTATTTTCTAAACCTATTGTTTTGAGCAACTTTGAAACTGAATATATGTAATTTGGAAGAAATGATTTGGCGAAATCATATATGATTTTGATACTGAAAAATTATTGAAAGGAATTGAAATAGAGAACCTTGTTTTATTAAATACTTGATTTGGGAGTTACCGAACTTATATAAAATTGATTTGTATAAGTATGAAGTTGATTTGAAAATTATCGTTTTGGAAAGGTACTCAATTTGGAAAGGGAAATCTTATATAATAGAAGTCTATATAAGTGTGATTTGATATACCATTGATTTGGAAAGTATTCGATTTGAAAATAAAATCTTATATATGATGGAATTTGTATAAGTATGATAATTGAAAGTGATTTGAAAGGTACTATATGATACATATTTTCGAAGTAAAGATGTGGAAAGTGCATTCTTCTTGATATCCGCTTTGTGGCCACATTGTGGATTCATTCTATCGATATTATTCTCTCTGATTTTGGTTTTTCGGATATGATACTCAAGTGTCTATCGAATTCCATGGCGATCTCCATGGTCTTACGAGCGCGACTGCATAGCGTACTTCGCCTAGCTGAGATGGCCTATGGGTATGGATGTTTCCTGGGGGATCCAGGCGTAACCATTGTGTATCTGCGATCTATGTAGGTCGTTTTTAGTAGAAAAATCCATAAGGCTGAGATAGCTTATGGATACGGATGTTTCCTGGGGGATCGAGGAGTAACCATTGTGTATCTGCGGTCTACTAGTCATCATAGCGTAATTCGCAGGGCTGAGATAGCTTAGGGATACAGATGTTTCCTGGGGGATCCAGGCGTAACCATTGTGTATCTGCAGTCTACTAGTCATCATGGCGTAATTCGCAGGGCTGAGATAGCTTACAGATACGGATGTTTCCTGGAGGATCCAGGCATAACCATTGTGTATCTGCGATCCATGGTTATACAATGATTTGGTTGATTTGTTTGGATTGTACTTTCATATCTGTTTTTAAAAGTTTTCCAGTATTTTCGCTGGGTGTTGAAACAAGTCTACTAAGTACCTGGAGAATTCTAGCTTTGCGCCTGATCAACGCATGGCCAGAGTCTGCAGGAATAAGAATAAACTTGTTAAGACATCGAGTTATAAATTTATTTTGATAAAGTATTATATAAAGGATATTTTGATCATTTATTTTACCTTTCTAAATAATTTAAATTGTTTTAAATATTGCTTACTTCGAACTAACAAATTTGAATCAAATGACTATTCATCATATTATAAAATGTTTAAATGTTATAAATATAAAAAAATTAAATTGAAATTTATATAGTTTTAAAAATAATGGTTCATCCTTGTCTTTCAAACTATTTTCCCTTCAGCTATTCCTATCCTCCTACCTTCTTCCTCTTCGAGGGTCCTTTCCGCGTTGTGTAAAGAGTCGGTTCTTTGGCTTATCGTTTGGATTTGCCCACGAAGCTTTCTAGAGTGCACGATGTATTCCACGTCTCACATCTTTGCTGGTACCTTCATGACCCCTCCTTTTTTTGTGTTCAGTCTTCTTCTCTTGATAGTTTGGATATTGAGCCCAATCTGACTGTCAAGAGGAAGCCATTTCGTATTGTCGACAGAGGTACGAAGCAGCTAAGAAGGAAATCTATTAGTCTGGTCAAAGTACAGTGGAGTACTGATGATCGAGATTGTACCAGGGAGACGGAGGAGAGCATTCGTGCTTCGTATCCGAAATTGTTTTTTCAGCTACTACTTGCTTTGTCTATCTTGCTTTTCGTTTTTCTGTGTTCGTTCTTTTCGAGGACGAAAAGATTTGAGTGAGGGAGAGTGCAACAACCCTGTATTTTTATGATTATTTTTATTCATATATTTTAATTATTTTAATTAAATTCCCTGATTTAAAACTTTAATTTTATTTATTAAAATAGATAAATTTTGTTATTTTAAATATAAACTTTTATTTTTATGTGAATCATAATTCCAAACATGACTAAATAGAATATTTTCCAAAAAAATGTGAATTTTTGTCAATATGGTCAGACTTTGACTTTTAAATGTAAAAATTTAAATTTTTGAATTTTATCTTTTATTATCAAAATAAATAAAATTTTAGGTATACTGCTTTTCGTTTCGTTGAAATCTGATTAATATTGTGAAAGTCATGCTTTTAAACCATCGTGTGTAAATTGATTTATTTAACAAAATTGTTTATTTTAATTTATATAAATAATATTTTTGTTGTCATATCATGTTCTAATTTGTGTATACATGTGTAACATGACATGTTATCTATATATTTTATTTTTTTAAAACATTTTAAAAGTGCAGTGGTAATTTTCAAATGTTTATTGTATATTGTTTACAAATTTTAATTCTAGTTTCAATTAAAATAACTATTTTCTTATTTATTTTTCTATTTTTCCTAAAAATTATTTATTTATTTCATTTGTACTTTATTTTGTTTTCATTTTTATTTTACTTACTTGATTTTTCTTTTAGTTTATTTGAATAAAGGAAACTGGAAATTCTAAGGGACAAAAAAACCTTTTAACTTGTGACTTTTCAATGCCTAGTCTTTTTATTTTCTTTGGCCGACTTTTCCAAGCAATAGCCATGTGTTTTCTTTTACATGAGAAAACTTCTCATTCCATCATTTCTTTCGGCCATTCAGATCTAAAAAAAATAGGTAATGGCTTCCTCTCTTTTTTACTTTTTCTCTTCATTTTTCTATTGAATTTTCCATTGTTTTTCTTGAATCTTCTTGTGCTTTGCTCAGCCTAAACCCCTTCACCACCTTCACCAACCACCACATCACTTCCTCCCCATCACCATACATGGCCTGACCCTCTCCTCCTCTAAACAAGATTGGTCGTGACAATCCAATGGAGCAAACATCATAAAAAGTTGCAAACTCCACCAAAAATGCATAGCCGAGCCATATTTTTCACCATCCCCTTCATAGATTGCTTCGGCCATCCCCTTAGCCGCCGCCAACAGCTTGTACACCCCCACTGGCCATCATACCAGCCACCACCAGATCTGTACATGATAAGGCTGAGCCCAATTCATGCATGGCCAAGCCTAAAGGTTGCAACAAAACTCCTCTTTTGCCTTGCCTTTTGATCTTCCTTCACTTAGTAACTCCTACCTTTCACTTCTCCTTGTAGCCGTGCATATATGCCATACCCGAGCCCAAAATACCACCATGGCTGAACCAAAATAGTATTGTGGTCGAGCAAAAGTGATAAGTGGCCGAGCAAAAGTGATAAGTGGTCGAGCAAAATCAATTGAAAAGCTTGGTGATGTTTTTGTAGACTCTATTTTCTTTTTGTTACAATAATTTTAGTATTGTATTTATGTTTATATTTTGCTTTGTTTTGTTGTTGAATACAAGATTAACATCTTGGCTCTCCACTCCACTCGAATCAAAGTCATGCAATCGTGCTTTCTTTATTTTGTTTGTGTGTTTTGATTTGCTAACTCCAACGTAAAGAGGTGAGTATTCACTTACGACATTTATACTTATATAATTTGTGAATTGATAATAAGTGAATGTGTAGAATATTATATCATGTTATACCTGCCTGTGATATGAAATATATGATGTTAACCTTGTTTATAAACCTGTCACATCATCTGGTACTGTTATATGTTGCTGTATTGTTTATTTTATTCTGTTCTCACACTGCTAGTTCCCTGTAGAATAGAATCACTATGGGCTGAAATGATACATACCCGAACGGACTTTAGAATAGGGAAAAATTGTTATGGACTGAAATGACAGGCCTGAACGATTTTTATTTATTTTTATTCAACTTGAGATTACGGGTTTGAAATGATTGAACCCGGATTTTTCTTTGTAAATTACGGAGAAATGATATGTTATCCGTATCACTTGACTTAGGTTAGAAAATTTTATACAGACCCATGCTTATTTTATAAAAAAAATTGGAAAGTTTTAAGTATTTTTAAAATATAAATTTATGATAATTTGATTAAATTTGAATTTAAAATGATTTTTATAAAGCGTTAATGATTTTTGTACAGGTTAAAATGTGAAATATATGAATGGTTAAGTTGAAATTTGAGATTTTTATTTAAAAATGAAGTTAAATTAAGTAAATAAAATGGAAATTAACTTATATTTTGAAAATGGTAATTAAAACTTAAGTGTTAAGTTAATTTTTAAAAATGAAAATAGAAATGTGTATGCCTGAATTTAGTAAGTGAATTATTATTAAAATTTTGATTTTATGTATAAAAAATTTACTTTATAAAAATCATAAGTTAAAGGGTATTTAAATGAACATTTTTGAGTGGAAACATATGATTTTTATAAGTAAAAAGGGTAAAAATCTAAGATTAATTGTTTCTGAAATTGTTTTGAAAATCTAGACATTGAATTAACAACATTCAGAAATGCTATCATTTCTGAAGTTAACTTGAAATATGAAGTAAAGGATATTACAGCACTTTGTAAGTTTTGTGGTTGATGCAAATGAACTATGGCTAAAATTTAACTAAGTGGTATTACAGCATTTTGTAAGTGTTGTGGTTGCAGAATGAAACTAAAATCTGAAATTTATAAAAGGGCTACAGTAGCGCTTGTTAAGTACTGCAGTTGGCTGTATTGAGATTTTGAATATAATTGGACTACTGCAGCAGTTTTTTAAACATTCTTTTTGCTGAATTTAATTAAATCTTTTAATTTGAATCCTGAACTATACAGCAGTTTTTAAATGTTGTCTTTGCTGAATTGAATTGTTTCAAATGTAACTTACCGTAGCATTTTCTAAATGCCGCGAAAGCTAAAATTTCACTATTTTAATGTATTTAAGTGAATAAATGAATTATGAAAAGGCTAAAATTTTGGGAATATAATATTTGATTTGAATGTATAATGACTCCACCTTTTAATGGTTTAAATGAATGATTTTAATTCGAAATTATAAACCATTTTGGAATTTTAACCACGGGTACACTTCTCTGTATGCCTTGTGATTTTTTGATGTACACCTTCAATTTGAGAGTGTGACTAGAGGTGAGCGATTGTTGCAGCTCTACGCTACCCTAGCCACATTAGCACTGTTATTTGCGTAGTTTACTTTAATATAGACATTTCTATGATAGTGTTTATTACTGTTAAATTGATGGTTTAACGGATCCTTGGAGGATGGGAAATCCCAAGCATCCTTTAAGTTATCGTGCATTACTACTACAGTTCACTTGAGTTGGTTTACATTGTATAAGTATGTATGTCCTGACTCGAGTGTTTGTGTTTTACTTTACACTCGTGCCAGGCTGAGTATTCACAGCTTTGGATTTCTCTTTCTGGAGCTAGGAATCGTTGGAGATTCTGTTTATCTAGTTAGCTATCTATCTCGGTTTTAGTTATTCTATTTCAGCTCTTGTATTAGTGGGCTTCTATGTATTTGGGATCTCTTTTGTGTTTGTTTTCAGATTGATATTATGTTTTTTTTTTGAGACTTTGTTATAGTAACTTTATGAGCTACTATAGTATTATTATTTTCGCTACGAGTTATTCTGTTATTGCAGTGTTTGTGATTCTATGATTGGTTTTATTTGCTCCAAAATTTATTACAATCTGTTATTTTGAATTATTCAAGTCTGATATGTGTGGATTATTGTCGATTAGAATGGTCCAAAATAGTGGGTCGTTACACAGCTCCAGATACAAGATTTATTTAAAACTTGGTAGCTTGTTTCTGATGTAGTCCTATAACAGGCTCAAACACTTCTGCGTACTTTCTTACAACAAAAACCTGATTTACTTCGTCTTCTACTCCCGTTACACGCAATAAAGAAAAAACATCAAAACATGGGTTCTTGACTAAGTATGTAATCCGATCGTGGTTATTAGGGTGTTGTAATGATATCTCCCTATCTAGGAAAAATATCCCAGCCTCATATCTACTCAACCAATCTATACCCAAAATTATCCCAAAACCCAAAAATTTAAAAACATACAATATGCAAGCAAAAGCATGACCTAAAAACTCAATCTCTAGCCGGTCACATCTCATCCCCAGAGTTGCATACCCTTCTATTGGATTCACAACTCTTAAGAAAGTAGCAAGGTATGATGGTTCTAATTCTAACTAATCGGCCAAACATTGAGAGATAAAAGAATATGATGCACCGGTATCAAACAATAATCTAACAAGTATGTTATGAATCAAAAGCATGCCTTTAAATACAGACTTTCCATCCTCCGCAGTGGTCGATCGCGATGCAAAAGGTTCCAAAGTAAATACATTCCCTTTATTAGCTCTAGCTGGCTTTGGACATCGATTCTTGTAGTGCCCTATCTATCACAGTTAAAACATTTCACACCTTTCTTTTCTGCAACCTTCTTTCCCTTACCGGTTTGACACTCTCGAGTAAAATGTCTTTTTTGTCCCACTTAAAGCAAACAAGGTCAGCTTTTCCTTCCTTGGCAGCTCCACCCTTCCGAGCTTCCTTTTTCTTGAAGAACTTCCTCTTCTTATTCCGAGAACTCTGGGTTTCCACTGACTTTTCTTTCTCAAAAGTTGCAAGCACCTCCTCATTCCTCATAGCCATTTCCACCACTACATTACTTGAACATCAAAGATGTGGCATCGTCGCTTTAGCAATCTCCGACCTCAAACCAGGAATAAACTTCTTATTCCTCTTAATCGTAGTATCAATGGTGGCTTATACATACCTAGAAAGCTCATCAAACTTCGTAGCATATTCGAACATCGACATTTCCCTTTGCTCCAATTTCATAAACTTCCTAAGAAGTTGACTTAGCTGCTTCAGATAAGAACCTCCCCTTAAACCTTCTCCTCAACTCAACCCAAGTCAGTTCCTCTTTGGGCATACTATGGTTAACCTATTCCACTAGTACAGTGCTGCTCCTTACAACTGCCTAGATTCCAATCTCCTTTTCTACTTGTCATTCAGACCCAAATCGGTAAAAATCGTTTCACAATGCAACAATTAGTTCTCCACTTCAATTGCATCCTTAGTTCTAAGAAAAGGCTTTCCTCTAAGACTAGTATAATCACTGTTTAGCTAGGAATAGTTATTACCAGCTGATAACACAGGATGAGCTCTTCCGACATTAACAACATTACCTCCAGCCAAACCAGCAGCAGGTCCACCTTGCATCATGTTAACAAAGAACTGATACATAGTCCCTATATCTACAGTTGGGGTTCCAAATCCAACATTAGCATTTGCATTTTGATTAGAATTTTCTTGTTAACATTGGTTCCATTTGGTATTGGATTGAACATTTCCATTGGTTGTAGTGCTTCCCCTACCTAGATTCACTCTTCCATTTCCTGCTTCCATATCTTGTTTTCTCGTAATCTACATGCGAGCCTTAATAAGATACAAAAGAAAGGTCAAAGAGAGATGGGAGAATATGTATATATATGTATGTATGTATGTATGTATGTATTAAAATACACGTACGTTACTATAATGTTATCTCATACCCCTATCTTATTCTTCGATTCATTGGATTATGTTTTCAAAAATCTTTTAATTCTTTTAAATTTTACATAAACCTATGCCTTGATACCAACTTGTAACATTCCCCATTTTCTAAAACAAAGTGTTATATGTGCTGCAGTCATCCATAGTATTAATTTCTGGTGACAAAATGCAGCTATGTTAATCATATCAATAATCAAAAGCGCATGAATAAGTAATTTTCAACACAATGTAATAACAAGTTTTAGTATTTCACTTCATAAAGAAGATATCATATTCATTACATATTCCCATTTAATTCCACGTTCGGAGAAAATATAACTATTACAAAATACTCCAAGAGCGACATATGAAGTTGGCCCCTTGGTTGATTAGAGTTACTACTGCTTGACATTTATAATTTATTTCATTACGTCCATTCAAACAAAATGAACTACAAAGCAGATTAAATAAAACTCCTAATATACCTAGCTTGTCTCCTTTACTTCTCTAGAAGCTTATCTGTTTAACTGGGAACCTGAAATCCCTAATTCCTAACCTACTCAAATGACTACTTGAGAGTCTAAAGGGGAAAACAAAAACTTCAGGTCAAACAAACAGTTTGATGTAAATAATAACCCACCATCTCAAACCAAATAGATCTAGCAAGACTATGCCGCTGAGTGGAACGGGTTTTCCCCTCACTAGTAGGTTAATCAACATATCAACCATATATTGTGCTCCTGCATCCATAATGGTTAAAACGTAATAACATAATAATATGCAAGTATGCAATGGGGTAAGTCTAACGCATCTATCAAGATAGGGTTATCCTAAGTTCGTGCATTTTCATAAAACTAACTATCTGTCTCGACTTATAGTTTTTCTAAGGTCGCCGTGAACCAATTAGTTCTTCATGAGCCGACTAATAACATGTCAAAATTCTTAAGGACTACCTATCCTGAATCATAGTTTTTATGAAATCACTAAGAATCTATTAGGTTTCTACCAATAACACAACCTATTGGAATATTCCAATAACATTCCGCAAATCATAGCTTTTGAGGATGACTATGAACCTATTAGATTTTTCCAATATCACACATTTAGATCATAGTTTTCATGTGATCACTAAGAATATATTGGATATATCTAATAACATTATTCAATCCATAATTTTCATGGAATGACTACGAACCGATTGGACCCTTCCAATATCATATCTGAAACTATAATCTTTTGACTAGTCTAGGCATCCTACACCTTTGTTCTATCTGATTTCCAGGATACAATTCTACTCACTTAAGAGTGAAATTAGATGATACTCATTAATGGTCCAACCTAACTAGTTATTCTACCCTTAACTATCCTAAAATGCAGTTATGGGGCATGGTGAGTATGACAATAATAATCATGCAAAATAACTGATCAAATAATAGCAAGAACCTATAGTATCCATCTTTTGAATATGTTCAATCAGTTGGCATCTTATTATTACTTAATCCTAAGTAATAGCTCTCATTGGTAATTTCATATTAAAACTTGGACTAAGTAATAATTTATTCCTTGTAAACATTTATCGCTGTATATGATTAATCCCCTTAATTCATATTTAGAACAAGAAAAATATGGCTCGTTACTTTACTAATTTCTCATGCCAATTTATAATCTATTTTAATACTACCATGTATACTTTCAGTATTAATATGAGGATATCGCACCCTTCATTATACAGCATAACGCCATAAATTAAAATATGTTAATCATTGAAAACTTACAGCATTAATATGGCCGATATGGGATGTCGCATCCCTTCATATCAAAGCTTTTAAAAATAATTCTAATATTATAAAAAAAATATAAGGCTATAGTGCCTAAATCAACGTTGTCATAACATAGAAATTTATAGGCTACCAAACCTATTAAATATAGCCTTTTATATAAAATATATAGAAGTTGACATTGATGACGTGCTTTATAACTGTAAGGGCGACCTTGATGACTTTAGACATCAATGCGGTAAAATAGTGGATATCGAAGTCATAAAACTGAGCCATTATGCTGTTATAATAATAATGCAAAATTAATAATAGGCGGTATCATTACCATTTTACATACAAGCGGCATTACTTCCTAAAGTAATTAATGCCGAAACTACTACTTTCGGCATTGCCATCTTGAAATATGGCATCAAATAGGAAAAATGCGATGTTATGTAAAACCATAGTGGAAACTTGCGGTATCATTGCCACCTGTTATTGTATATAAAACAATGAAACAAGTGGTCGACATAGTTACGAGATTGCCAATGTCGACATTGACTCAATGCTGTAGGCCTTACAATATAAGACTCTAACCAGAATGGAATCATTCCATACCAACTAAGTTGATATCGTAGGCATCCATTCAAGTTAATGCCTCTGGGGTTCAGCATAAACGTTGGCAATATTGTAATTATTATAAAAACTGTTTATTACAAAAGCAATTACTTTTCACCAATATTTAATCAATGTAAACTTTCTTTTGGTTAAAAATAATCTTTAACAAGTTTTTTTGCAGACCACAACCTGTTTATTTTCTCAAAAATTCATTTCGCATCCATTAATCAATATTAATTACTTAATAGTAATTAAGCTTTTCAAGCTTATTAAATTTATAATAAATCATAATTACATAGGAAAAATCCCTAATCCACCGAAAATCAGAATCTACATATACTTTAACATATAAAAATTTCAAACGAAAATCTTCGTTCAATTATTTTTAATAATTAAAACCCAAAATAAATGCCTTTTCTTTCTTAGGAAATTCATAAAATATTCTTGTTAATTTGGAAAATTATGAAGTTAAAAAATCATCTCTAAAATTATGTTTTGCACAACTATCCAAAATTAAATCTTTTGGAGATCATAAATGTAACGACCCGTAGTTTTCGATAATTAAAAATTATTAGTCAATAAGATTTTTTTTGATTTATTATTTGAAGAAATTATAATTTGTGATTTTTATTTTGAGAAAATTTGAAAATGACTAAAATGAAATGGAATAGTATTAATTCAAGTTAATTGATAAATACGTTAAATGTAATCCCAATCAATTGCAATAATTGAGAGTTATAATTGGTTATACATTGTAAATGAGGAAATAAATTAAATATTGTATTAATTTGTGAAATAATGTGTAGTAAACTATAATTGGACAAAACCAGTGTTGTGTAAGTATTTATAACATTTTTAATAAATAATAAAACCATAAATGTGATAAGTTCGTGGATACATTTGCTGGGGATTTATCGAATTCAGTTGTGCTAAATTCTCCTGTAAATGTAGCTAGTGAGATATCAGTTTATCCTGATTCAGTTGATCGTTCTCGGGAAGGTGATATTGAATATTCAGATGCCTTGGATCCTTTGTTTAATTCTTGTACAGAGGCTGGAGATGATTTGTAACGACCCAGAATTTTTATTTATTAAAATTTGAATATTTAATTAATTTTAAATATTAAAAAGTGAATTTATAAGTCAAATAAATTTTTATTTGAATTTTTGGATTTAATTGGATAATTTAATCGATAATTTAATACGTTAAATTATGGAAATAATTGATAATTGAGTTAAATATGATTGAAAATAATTTGTAAAATTTTATTTTATCATATGGAAGTTAGAATGATATTTTAGAACTTTTAAAATCGAATTAAGAGTTAAATTGTGAAAATTGAATATTTTAATATTAAAATCGACTAGTGAAAATAGTCAATTTTTGAACAGTCTCAGAATTGAACGAAACCAGTTCCATTGGATCCGTAATAGTTAGTTATTACCGGATTTCAAATTTCGTGTCAATCGGAGTTATCGTTTGATCGTTGCAGCTCGAAACGCATCGAATTGTTTTAATTTAAATTTGGCGAGCTAAAATAGCCATTTTTCAAAAAGTCTCGGATTTCGACGAAACCAGTTTCATCGGATCCGTAATGTGATATTTTTGTAAGGTTTCAAATTTCAAGTCAATTGGATTTACCATTTGTCCTGTACAAATTAAAACGCCTAGAAATCGACTTAAATCGGTTTAATTCAAATTGAGCGTTTACAGCCATAACTCGCACATACTTCCGAATTAGCTTCCGAAACCTGTTCCATTGTGTCCGGAACGCGGGATAAACCCTAGGTACGTCAGTTTCGGCGCGTAAATCGGAGTTCGAAATTTACGGGATGAATAGTGTCGCTCGTTCCTTATAAATAGCCCTACCCCTTCACAAAAATAAAAAATAAAATAAAAAAAAACCCTAGCCGCCAGTTACAAACCCACGGCCAGAATTTACCAAACTTCTTCCCTCCAAATCTCCAAATCCGTCGACAATTAGCAAGAATGTTCAACTACAAAGTGGTAGAGCACGACGAGATCTACGTTTTCAACGGTGGAGATCGCATTTGGAGCTACGGATCTTCGTCAAAATGCTCGCGTTCATGGCCAGTCACGCACGTTTTCCTAGGAGACTCAGGTGGCCGAGTTGCATGCCCTTCAGGCCGAGTATAGTAGAGGTGCTGAGCTTCGCGATGGCGGTGACGTGATCGAGTTTAGTCGAGTAATCGCGATGCAAATGCTAACCCTAGTTTGTTGTAATGGGTTTCATGAAGACGGCTAAATACTAGAGAGGGACGTGAGGGAGGAGAGAAAGAAAGGGACGGCCAGATTTGCAGGAGCTTGGATCATGTGGCTGTGATGAGTTTAGGTTTATAATTTTAAAGTTTGTGTTGTAAATTTAAGTTATAAAATCGTGTAACTTCAAAAATTCATAACTTTTTCATACGAGGTCGAAAACGCGCGAAACCAGTTGCGTTGGAATCGTATGGACGAGCACTACGCGATGGAGTTGGTTTGGAGTCGTTTGGAGTTAGTGACAATTTTGGGTAAAATTAAACGCGCGTTTAATTTTATTCGAAATAAAAGCTGAAACGGAAATTAAAATCAAGGTGAGAACTTCTCACTCAATCGAATCAGTTTCGATTTTATTTTAAATAGTTAGATTTAAAATATTTGAATGCATGTTTGAATGATAATTAATATCTATTGATTGTTAAAATAGACAGTATACGCCGTTAGTAAGCGGATGTTATTTAATAAAAACATATACCGCGAATATTTCATAAACAGTGAAATTGGTATTATAAATAATATCAATATATATATATTGGCATATGTATATATTGCAGTTGATTGATTTCCCGTATTTTTTAGCGGATGAGACCCTATTACGCCGTTATTAAGCGGATAATATTTAATAAGAACATATACCGCGATAATTTCGTACTGGAGCGAAATTGGTATTGTGCTAATGTTTGTGGATGCAGGAAAACAGGTTGGAGGGATCCAACTGGATTCCTCAACAGTATTTATTTAATTTCAGATATTTTGATATTTGATTGATTATCATATCGATATATGATATCGTTGTTGTCGTGATTGACTATTTGGTGTGTAGCATCATTGGACCCAGATTTTGGGATTTTAAAATGATTTTTAAAGTGATTTTTGAGAATATACTATATTTTTGGAATTGATCCATTTTAAATAAATAAACGTTATAATTTTTAAAGTTATAAAAATTATGATTTTGTGAAATATAGTTAAAAGATGATTTTTGAGAAATATGAACCAATGATTTTATAAAATAGTTTAAACTGGATTTTTGAGTTTATTATTAAAAGTTTGAATATAAGATTTATAAAATTTGATTATTTTATAAATCAAAATGGTGGAATTATAAAGGAATTGAAAGATGTTTTTAAAGAATAATATAAATTGATTTATATTAAGAGATTTATAATGGATATTTATAAATTGAAATATTGACATTATAAAACGAGTTTTTATAAGTGTTTGAATGAAGTAAAAATGAATTTCATTAATGAATGAAATTTATAGGATTATAAACAGTGAAGTTATAAATGAAATTTTATAAACAGTAGGTTTATAAAATTTATAAAGTTATTGAAAGAATGGAGTTTTGATAAATAAACGAATCTTATAAGTTATAAGATTTATAATTATGAAGTTCAAAGGAACGATTTTTGTAACGAATAAATTATAAGTATTTAACTTATAATATGAACGTTTAGTTTATAATTTAGTTATAAACTGGAATAGGTTAATAAAAGGATTTATAAAAAAGGAAGTTTTTATAAATAAATAGAAATGGAATTTATAAACGTTGTTTTATAAATCCGCAAAAAACTTATTTTGATAAGTTAATTGTCATAACTTATTTAATGGAGTTATATTCACGTTTTTGAATAGTGAATAACACGTTAAAGAAATTGTTTTAGATTTGGTGTTTTAAACAGAATTAAAACGATCTAACGATGTTTTAAAAGATGTTGAGATTCGAAACCATAGATTTCAACATTTATTGTTGAAATAGATGTTTCGAGAAATAAAAGGAAATGGTGGACTATAACACTGTTGTTATAGTAAATGATTTCCGAAAGGAAATGTTTTGAATAGTATTGGGATTTATATATCTATTTAATTTCGAATCCCTATACTAGTGATTTTGGGTTGTCGTAACAATGTTTTACGCAACATTCGTTTTGACCCAAATAAATATGTTTAAGTGAATGATTTCCTTAAAAGAATGAAATATATACTTAATCTCGATTTAAGTATATTGAATATTTTCCAAGTGTTGAAAATAAATAAAAATTGTGAATTACTTATGAATAAATAAGTATGGAAATGTTTTTCCAATATAAAGTGAATATTAGAGAATTTATCTTTTTGAAGATAAATTGAAAATGAATATTATAAATCGAATTGAAGTCGTATATTCATTAATACTTTGGAATGTAAATTCACCAGTGAATTTATAAAAGAAGGTGGAATTGGTTTAAAAATAAATATTGATTTATTTTTGAAGTATGAAATTATATATCTAGTGAAGATATTTTGGAAAATAAATAATTTGGAAAATTATTTGGAAACTGGTGATGTGTGCATATCCATTGATAGTTCAATAACCGACTATCAATATTTCCCTTTGAATGGGTAATTGATGTGATTTGTTTGAATGTGAATGCTACACTTATTTTTGAATAAGCGCTCACTATTCGGGTTAACCGGGAAAGGACCATGGGGTCGTATAACCCATTCCGAATATGTGATACGTCGTTGTGAATTGCATTGAAGATCGGTGTTGAAGACCGAGTATTTGCGAAAGCGATAGGATGACCTATCGATTGTCTCTGCACTGGGTAGCTCCTGGTATAGAGATTCCTTAAGTGATGGGAAATTCGATCGGGATTGTGAATACCCGGATTGCAAGGGCTTCGTAAGAAGTACCTTCGGTTTTGTTCGAGCCCGGAACAGACTTGTATGGATTGTATGTCTGACATTACAAGTTGAGATATAAAGCCGATTTCTTTCAAATATATTTCTGTTGGTGGCGGAGAATTTATTCTTTTAGCTTAACACCCTTCTCTGAGACGTATGAGCTCAGAGGTTATATAGTTGAATGTTATCAGCGATATATTCCCAATTTGGTAATGTGACATGCTGAGTGATGCTGAAATGATCATTGTGTTGATTATTTGTGATAGGATCGTTTATTTGATCGTCTATCCTTGTGATCATTGTGTTGATCATTTGTTGACCCAAAGCATGGCTTTTGTATAAAGTATGTTTTTGTGGACGTGAATTCGTCGAGCCTCACACCCCGTAAATGGTCAAAACAGGAAAGAAGCAGCAAGGTTATGAGGGGTAGCACCCTTTAGGATGTGTCCATTTCCTTCTGGAAAAGGGTGGTATCATGGTATGGAGCCCAGATGCTTACTCATGTTGAAAACACTTTGTTGTGATTGTGTGAATTGATTACGAGCGCTCGGTGATAAAGGTCCCAAAGGACCGGGGGATGGCATATTCGGTCAGTTGTTACTCAGTTAGGGGTAACCCGGCCTTGTGTTGGTAGAGATCCGGTTTGGTTCTCGGGGATGTCCATCCAGAGGCATTCTCATGTGGCAATGGGAAGTTCCTTGGCCTGATCATTCGTTGGAAATCCAAAGAAACAATACGAAACTTGTACGGTTTTAGTTATATAACCTGCTATGGAATGTGGCGGTAACCTGCTATTGAACATAGTTAGCTATAGTAGGCATACGATAATGGTCGTATGTTGGCTAAGATTTATATTCTACTTTTGAAATGAATTTTTCTCTATACTATGCACTAGTAATAATATCAAATATTATTTTAAATGCGTATCAAGCATCTTTGACTATCATAAGGAGAAATCTCCTCCGATTCTGCGTTTGCATTGTGTGTGTGTGCGGGAGGCCTTATGGTAGTCTCATTTTTAAAAGCATTGCGAATTGACTTTAAAAATATTCCTCTATTTTGATTTTAAAGATAAATAAACTGTTTTGAGTTCTCACACCAGTCACATGACTGAGTTGGAGTTTATTGTTTTCCTTCCTAAACTCTGGGTGCCCACCAATTTCCACACGGGCAGTCAAGAGTTTAAGGTTTATCAGGATATTCTGGAGTTGCTGGAGGCAAGCTGGATGGCATGACGTATTACTACTATATAGTATTTCTTTTTCCGCTGCATTGTTTGATGTTGTATGTAGTACACTCTGATGATTTGATGTAATGTAATAACTGATATAGTTCTTTGTTTAAAGATTATTCATTTATTATTATATGTTGTTCCGCTGTGAATTGTGAGATTCTGTTGTTGTTCTGTTGTTTTCTATTCCGTCCTATTTTCTTCTATTTTAAAATTTTTCTATTATCTTTCCTCTCTCTCTTCTAAATTTTCTGTTCTCTTTTCTATTTTCTTTTCTCTCTATTTTCTATCTTCTCTCTTCTTCTCTTTTCTTTTCTTAAATTCTTTTTAAAACCCATAACATTCCGGTTTTTGGCCTTCGATTTCTCGACAGTCGATAAAGTGAGTGTCGATGTTGAATTTTCGAAAGTCGAAAATTTTCGGGGCGTTACATCTGGTATCAGAGCATATGGTTAAGCGACAACCATGGTTCTGTTGGGTATTACTCATTAGAGATAGAGTCAGCAGTACTCTAGAATGAGTTTGAGTGTAATAATAGCTATGAGAGCGTATTTGTTAGTGAATATGAAATTGTTTTATATTGTGATGGTTGGTTTATTGAGTGGCATATGAACTTTCGTCAGCGTGGTCCGCAAGACTATGCCGAAGGGGTTTCTAAATACTTGAATAGAACAATTCGGCACAGTATTGTTTAAATTGGGTAAATGAAATAATTTTGCCTTGATTATATTTTGTATATAAAAGAAATAATTTTTCAGAATTATTAAAGTGTATATAAGTTGATTGTTTAGTTGTTTGAATAATCTAAATTAAAGAATAATTGTATAAGCAAAAAGAATTATAAGAATTAAATTATAATTAAAGTGATTTACAATTGTGAAATAAACTTGTATATATAAGAAGTGAAATTATTTGAATATATTTATGAATATGAGTTGTGAATGAAAGTGAATTCAAAGATAAATGAAATTCAACTTTTGTAATTGAATTGAATTAATGGATTGAATATTAATCAATTAAATGTGAATTAAATTGATATGGAATAATGAATGTAAGTGATAATTCATTAAAATCTAATGTTATTGGAAGTTGAATAAATTGAATGAAGATATGCAAAGTGATTTTGTTGTTATATGATTGATTGTATATAATTCATTAAGTATTAATGAAATTGAAAGCTAAATTAATTGAATTCAAATTGAAAGTAAATAAATTTGAATAGAATTGAACGTGAATTGGATTTAATTAGTGAATGCAAACTAATTAAAAATTGAGAATGAATGTTGATAAAATCTAATGTTGATAAATCAAATGTGATTAAATTGAAAACCATTTCATTGAATATTAATGAGAATATGAATGAATATATATTGATTATGGATTATAGTTGGTTGATGGTTGAATATAATTGCATTTGCTATGTTAGCATATATAGTTATTATGTTACTATATGTTGTATATTGATACTATGTTCATATATGCATGATTCTCATGTTGTTTGTTAAGTGATTAGTAGGTGCGGATTGCGTTTGCTTCGCATTTGGAGCTCGCTTTCGCGCTATATTAGCCATATATGCTCGCTAATAAAATATAAGGTACATATCTCGGATTAAATATCACACTTTTACATTTTTTCCCTGCGGGATGCCTCATTACTTGATGAGATGTATATTTGTGATATATATACTATCATTTTTTTTCGGATCGAGCCGCGCAAAGGAGACTATGGCGAATTTTTCCGAAAATTTAAGGCGTTAGAAAAAATTTGAGAAAAATTTGGAAAATTTTCGGAAAACTTTAACTTTGATTTTGGAATTGAAAGTTAAACAATAGTAGTTGTTTTTGAAAAGATAACTAAATATGATTTGAAAACTTAGTAAAGTATTATAAGAAGTTTAACTATGAATTTGGAAAATTAATAGATTCTGTACTTTTCTTACTTGATAATTTCGAGGACGAAATTCTTTTAAGTGGGGAAGATTGTAACGACCCAGAATTTTTATTTATTAAAATTTGAATATTTAATTAATTTTAAATATTAAAAAGTGAATTTATAAGTCAAATAAATTTTTATTTGAATTTTTGGATTTAATTGGATAATTTAATCGATAATTTAATACGTTAAATTATGGAAATAATTGATAATTGAGTTAAATATGATTGAAAATAATTTGTAAAATTTTATTTTATCATATGGAAGTTAGAATGATATTTTAGAACTTTTAAAATCGAATTAAGAGTTAAATTGTGAAAATTGAATATTTTAATATTAAAATCGACTAGTGAAAATAGTCAATTTTTGAACAGTCTCAGAATTGAACGAAACCAGTTCCATTGGATCCGTAATAGTTAGTTATTACCGGATTTCAAATTTCGTGTCAATCGGAGTTATCGTTTGATCGTTGCAGCTCGAAACGCATCGAATTGTTTTAATTTAAATTTGGCGAGCTAAAATAGCCATTTTTCAAAAAGTCTCGGATTTCGACGAAACCAGTTTCATCGGATCCGTAATGTGATATTTTTGTAAGGTTTCAAATTTCAAGTCAATTGGATGTACCGTTTGTCCTGTACAAATTAAAACGCCTAGAAATCGACTTAAATCGGTTTAATTCAAATTGAGCGTTTACAGCCATAACTCGCACATACTTCCGAATTAGCTTCCGAAACCAGTTCCATTGTGTCCGGAACGCGGGATAAACCCTAGGTACGTCAGTTTCGGCGCGTAAATTGGAGTTCGGAATTTCCGGGATGAATAGTGTCGCTCGTTCCTTATAAATAGCCCTACCCCTTCACAAAAATAAAAAAATAAAAAAACAAACCCTAGCCGCCAGTTACAAACCCACGGCCAGAATTTACCAAACTTCTTCCCTCCAAATCTCCAAATCCGTCGACAATTAGCAAGAATGTTCAACTACAAAGTGGTAGAGCACGACGAGATCTACGTTTTCAACGGTGGAGATCGCATTTGGAGCTACGGATCTTCGTCAAAATGCTCGCGTTCATGGCCAGTCACGCACGTTTTCCTAGGAGACTCAGGTGGCCGAGTTGCATGCCCTTCAGGCCGAGTATAGTAGAGGTGCTGAGCTTCGCGATGGCGGTGACGTGATCGAGTTTAGTCGAGTAATCGCGATGCAAATGCTAACCCTAGTTTGTTGTAATGGGTTTCATGAAGACGGCTAATTACTGGAGAAGGACGTGAGGGAGGAGAGAAAGAAAGGGACGGCCAGATTTGCAGGAGCTTGGATCATGTGGCTGTGATGAGTTTAGGTTTATAATTTTAAAGTTTGTGTTGTAAATTTAAGTTATAAAATCATGTAACTTCAAAAATTCATAACTTTTTCATACGAGGTCGAAAACGCGCGAAACCAGTTGCGTTGGAATCGTATGGACGAGCACTACGCGATGGAGTTGGTTTGGAGTCGTTTGGAGTTAGTGAGAATTTTGGGTAAAATTAAACGCGCGTTTAATTTTATTCGAAATAAAAGCTGAAACGGAAATTAAAATCAAGGTGAGAACTTCTCACTCAATCGAATCAGTTTCGATTTTATTTTAAATAGTTAGATTTAAAATATTTGAATGCATGTTTGAATGATAATTAATATCTATTGATTGTTAAAATAGACATTATACGCCGTTAGTAAGCGGATGTTATTTAATAAAAACATATACCGCGAATATTTCATAAACAGTGAAATTGGTATTATAAATAATATCAATATATATATATTGGCATATGTATATATTGCAGTTGATTGATTTCCCGTATTTTTTAGCGGATGAGACCCTATTACGCCGTTATTAAGCGGATAATATTTAATAAGAACATATACCGCGATAATTTCGTACTGGAGCGAAATTGGTATTGTGCTAATGTTTGTGGATGCAGGAAAACAGGTTGGAGGGATTCAACTGGATTCCTCAACAGTATTTATTTAATTTCAGATATTTTGATATTTGATTGATTATCATATCGATATATGATATCGTTGTTGTCGTGATTGACTATTTGGTGTGTAGCATCATTGGACCCAGATTTTGGTATTTTAAAATGATTTTTAAAGTGATTTTTGAGAATATACTATATTTTTGGAATTGATCCGTTTTAAATAAATAAACGTTATAATTTTTAAAGTTATAAAAATTATGATTTTGTGAAATATAGTTAAAAGATGATTTTTGAGAAATATGAACCAATGATTTTATAAAATAGTTTAAACTGGATTTTTGAGTTTATTATTAAAAGTTTGAATATAAGATTTATAAAATTTGATTATTTTATAAATCAAAATGGTGGAATTATAAAGGAATTGAAAGATGTTTTTAAAGAATAATATAAATTGATTTATATTAAGAGATTTATAAATGGATATTTATAAATTGAAATATTGACATTATAAAACGAGTTTTTATAAGTGTTTGAATGAAGTAAAAATGAATTTCATTAGTGAATGAAATTTATAGGATTATAAACAGTGAAGTTATAAATGAAATTTTATAAACAGTAGGTTTATAAAATTTATAAAGTTATTGAAAGAATGGAGTTTTGATAAATAAACGAATCTTATAAGTTATAAGATTTATAATTATGAAGTTCAAAGGAACGATTTTTGTAACGAATAAATTATAAGTATTTAACTTATAATATGAACGTTTAGTTTATAATTTAGTTATAAACTGGAATAGGTTAATAAAAGGATTTATAAAAAAGGAAGTTTTTATAAATAAATAGAAATGGAATTTATAAACGTTGTTTTATAAATCCGCAAACAACTTATTTTGATAAGTTAATTGTCATAACTTATTTAATGGAGTTATATTCACGTTTTTGAATAGTGAATAACACGTTAAAGAAATTGTTTTAGATTTGGTGTTTTAAACAGAATTAAAACGATCTAACGATGTTTTAAAAGATGTTGAGATTCGAAACCATAGATTTCAACATTTATTGTTGAAATAGATGTTTCGAGAAATAAAAGGAAATGGTGGACTATAACACTGTTGTTATAGTAAATGATTTCCGAAAGGAAATGTTTTGAATAGTATTGGGATTTATATATCTATTTAATTTCGAATCCCTATACTAGTGATTTTGGGTTGTCGTAACAATGTTTTACGCAACATTCGTTTTGACCCAAATAAATATGTTTAAGTGAATGATTTCCTTAAAAGAATGAAATATATACTTAATCTCGATTTAAGTATATTGAATATTTTCCAAGCGTTGAAAATAAATAAAAATTGTGAATTACTTATGAATAAATAAGTATGGAAATGTTTTTCCAATATAAAGTGAATATTAGAGAATTTATCTTTTTGAAGATAAATTGAAAATGAATATTATAAATCGAATTGAAGTCGTATATTCATTAATACTTTGGAATGTAAATTCACCAGTAAATTTATAAAAGAAGGTGGAATTGGTTTAAAAATAAATATTGATTTATTTTTGAAGTATGAAATTATATATCTAGTGAAGATATTTTGGAAAATAAATAATTTGGAAAATTATTTGGAAACTGGTGATGTGTGCATATCCATTGATAGTTCAATAACCGACTATCAATATTTCCCTTTGAATGGGTAATTGATGTGATTTATTTGAATGTGAATGCTACACTTATTTTTGAATAAGCGCTCACTATTCGGGTTAACCGGGAAAGGACCATGGGGTCGTATAACCCATTCCGAATATGTGATACGTCGTTGTGAATTGCATTGAAGATCGGTGTTGAAGACCGAGTATTTGCGAAAGCGATAGGATGACCTATCGATTGTCTCTGCACTGAGTAGCTCCTGGTATAGAGATTCCTTAAGTGATGGGAAATTCGATCGGGATTGTGAATACCCGGATTGCAAGGGCTTCGTAAGAAGTACCTTCGGTTTTGTTCGAGCCCGGAACAGACTTGTATGGATTGTATGTCTGACATTACAAGTTGAGATATAAAGCCGATTTCTTTCAAATATATTTCTGTTGGTGGCGGAGAATTTATTCTTTTAGCTTAACACCCTTCTCTGAGACGTATGAGCTCAGAGGTTATATAGTTGAATGTTATCAGCGATATATTCCCAATTTGGTAATGTGACATGATGAGTGATGCTGAAATGATCATTGTGTTGATTATTTGTGATAGGATCGTTTATTTGATCGTCTATCCTTGTGATCATTGTGTTGATCATTTGTTGACCCAAAGCATGGCTTTTGTATAAAGTATGTTTTTGTGGACGTGAATTCGTCGAGCCTCACACCCCGTGAATGGTCAAAACAGGAAAGAAGCAGCAAGGTTATGAGGGGTAGCACCCTTTAGGATGTGTCCATTTCCTTCTGGAAAAGGGTGGTATCATGGTATGGAGCCCAGATGCTTACTCATGTTGAAAGCACTTTGTTATGATTGTGTGAATTGATTACGAGCGCTCGGTGATAAAGGTCCCAAAGGACCGGGGGATGGCATATTCGGTCAGTTGTTACTCAGTTAGGGGTAACCCGGCCTTGTGTTGGTAGAGATCCGGTTTGGTTCTCGGGGATGTCCATCCAGAGGCATTCTCATGTGGCAATGGGAAGTTCCTTGGCCTGATCATTCGTTGGAAATCCAAAGAAACAATACGAAACTTGTACGGTTTTAGTTGTATAACCTGCTATGGAATGTGGCGGTAACCTGCTATTGAACATAGTTAGCTATAGTAGGCATACGATAATGGTCGTATGTTGGCTAAGATTTATATTCTACTTTTGAAATGAATTTTTCTCTATACTATGCACTAGTAATAATATCAAATATTATTTTAAATGCGTATCAAGCATCTTTGACTATCATAAGGAGAAATCTCCTGCGATTCTGCGTTTGCATTGTGTGTGTGTGCGGGAGGCCTTATGGTAGTCTCATTTTTAAAAGCATTGCGAATTGACTTTAAAAATATTCCTCTATTTTGATTTTAAAGATAAATAAACTGTTTTGAGTTCTCACACCAGTCACATGACTGAGTTGGAGTTTATTGTTTTCCTTCCTAAACTCTGGGTGCCCACCAATTTCCACACGGGCAGTCAAGAGTTTAAGGTTTATCAGGATATTCTGGAGTTGCTGGAGGCAAGCTGGATGGCATGACGTATTACTACTATATAGTATTTCTTTTTCCGCTGCATTGTTTGATGTTGTATGTAGTACACTCTGATGATTTGATGTAATGTAATAACTGATATAGTTCTTTGTTTAAAGATTATTCATTTATTATTATATGTTGTTCCGCTGCGAATTGTGAGATTCTGTTGTTGTTCTGTTGTTTTCTATTCCGTCCTATTTTCTTCTATTTTAAAAGTTTTCTATTATCTTTCCTCTCTCTCTTCTAAATTTTCTGTTCTCTTTTCTATTTTCTTTTCTCTCTATTTTCTATCTTCTCTCTTCTTCTCTTTTCTTTTCTTAAATTCTTTTTAAAACCCATAACATTCCGGTTTTTGGCCTTCGATTTCTCGACAGTCGATAAAGTGAGTGTCGATGTTGAATTTTCGAAAGTCGAAAATTTTCGGGGCGTTACATCTGATTCTTGTGAGTTACCAGTTGATAAGGTTAATGTAGTTGATGTATTCTTTCTCAATTGTTTTTCTGCAAATGATGGTGAGAAACAAGAAACTGTTTTTCTTAATGTTGAAACTAGCTTTGTTGGTTTTGGCTCTGAGGAATTGTTTGATCGTTCTTGTAATGATGAGGATGATAGATGCTTTTTGGTTGGAGGTAACCTGTCAGTTGGGGATTTTGTTGTGAACAGAGGTAGGGATTCTTGTGGAAGTTCTTTCAGGGATAAAGTTGAGATGAATTTGGTTAGTTACATTGATATGAAAGATGCTAACATTTCTAAATGTGCACACAAGTTTTTCGTGTCACATTGTTCAATTTGTACACAAAAATCTCAGATGTTCAGTGAGTTAGAGTTGAAGGAAAGATTGCAATTTGTTGAGACTGCTCCAATATCTAGAGGGGCTTCTGTTATTTTTTCTGATGGTCTTTCTTTACCCGAGACAATGAATAGAGAATTTTTATTATATAAGGATGGTTTTCTGATTTTAGAAGCCATTGGGAGTTTTATTTTTGATTTCTCAGGTTTGTTGTTGCCTCTATTTGATTTTCCTTTGGAAGATTTTGGTTTCAAGTTTGGTAATCCATTTTGTGTCAATGGATCGGAAACCACGTCGGAAAAATCTGTGCTTTTGGATTATGTTGTTGAAGAATTGATTGATTCTGATATTTTTAGAGGAGTGAATGGATTAGTAGGTGATATCTCTATAAAGCAAGATGAAAATGGTTTGGATAACAATACTATTGATAGTTATGTGAGCGAAGATTTGGAGAATTTCAAATTTCAAAATCCTGACCAAGCTGTCTATTATTGGACCGGAGGGTTTAGATTTGTTATGTATTGTTTTCTTGCGGCTTTAGGTATATTTCCTCGTTCTCCTTCCCATGCCAAAGAATTAATTCGTGAAGTCAAATTACTTTGTGAAGCCAAAGTAAGTCGTGAAGCCAAATTAAGGAGAAGAAATTGTAAGTGCTTTTCAGCCGGTAATATTAGGAGAAGTCCTCGTTTAAATCGTAGAGCTTTTTAGTCTTTCGAGTGTGGGTTGTTGGTTTTTTCGAGAGACTTTTTGAGATTTTCTTTGTTTTGGAGTTTTTTTGTGGTTGGTGCTGCTGTTGTTTTTTGTGTTGTTTCAGCTTGATTGTTGAGGTTGCAGGTGCGGATGTTGATGTTTTTCAGTTGGCTGCTACTCCTTTGGTGTTGCTTTAGGCCTTGGTTTTTGGATGATTTTATCTCTTTAGGGTTGGTTTTTAGTTTCTTAGGAATTTGGGAGGGTTTGTTTTTTCTTTTGTATGGGGGGGTCTATAGCTACCTTCCAGGCTTGTTGGCAGCTCCTTTGCTTATGTTGTTATATATATGTGCATGTGTGCTCTCCTCTTCTGTAGAGGATCACACATTTTTCTCAAAAAAAAAAAGTAAAAGGCGACAATTATGATATGTTACCTATGTATTTAATTTATTGAATTAAATTGAATATCAATTGCAATTAAATGTAATAAAATATTACCTCAATGGGAATTAAGATGAAATTGGAGAATATTAATGTAATAAACTATAAACCAATGTTGAATATATACATAGAGTAATGGATGATTGAACAAAAAGAATTGAAATCAAGTTTGATTAATTTATTGGAGTTTAATTTATAATTAATGAATTTGTTTCCATTAAAATTAAACATTGTAATTAGTAAATCAATTAACATTAAATTGAATGTAAATTTGTTTTAAATTATTGTAAATGTCCAAGCAATCAAAAATGATGAAGTTTGTTGGTTATTAAATTTGAAATTAAAAAAAATGACTTAATCAATTTAATAATAATTTATTTAATTAACGTGAAAATAGCCATTTTGGCCACTGTCTCGGATTTCGACGAAACCAGTTTCATCAGATCTAAAACGGTGAATTATTGTAATTTTCAAGTTCCGTAGATATTGAACTCATCGTTTAATCGTACGGGCTCGAAACGCCTAGAAATCAATTTAACGAAATTCAATTGAAACTAAATTTGAAATAAGCTGATTTTAGGCTAACTTCTTCATACGATTGAATTAGGACTTGAAACCTATTCCATTGAGTATAAAAATATCGAAAATGTCTATTTTGATATATGGGATGACCTATTTTTGTTTCGGGGTCAGAACGGGCTTTTTGAGCTGTAGTCATTTCGATCAATCCAATCCAGTCCATTCATTTCTAATTCAAATCTACCTATATATAAGCTGTTATAAACCCTAATTGTTTCTCATTTCTGTACATACTGAAATTTTTGCCATTCATCTCTTCTCAATGGCTGAGAACCTAAATCCCAAATCCAAATTCAAATCCAAATTAATTTTAAAATCAAACTTCTCAAAACCCTATCCTATTATATATCGTTGGAAAGCTCTCGATGAGCGCATTCTACTGCAATGATTTTTTCGATTCGTATCATAGTTTGGCCAAAAATGGATGATTAATTCTCGACCGTTCATCTTGTTACGATCAACTTCCACGGATCGCCGATTCGAAGGTACATTTTCATAGAGGTCGCTGGGGGGAACGCATCTGTGCTCGTCGTTTGTCGTAACAGTGGTTGGGTCGGCCAACTTAATTCAATTAGGGTTTTATCTTCAGCGGCGGTTGCTCCTTGCATGGTCGATCTGGCCGAGCTCTGAGGTGGTCGAGCACCTCTGGAGAGGGCAGTAGGCCAAGTGGACGAGGCGTGAACGCTTAGATGTAGCCGCGAAGGCCTTGGGCAGTGGCAATCGCGATTGGATGGTGGCGGCTCCATTTAGTTCGAGCGTATGAAGAGATGATAGCAGTTAGGGTTTCCACATTGCAGACGCTAATGTGTAAAGGAGACAGGTAATTGTTAACTTAACTAATTTATTTAATTTTATTTAATTTAATTTGAAATTTATATCTTCTAACGATCATAACTTTTACGTATGAGGTCGGATTTACGCGCGGTTTCGTAACCTACGATCTTATTGAAATTCCGAATATTATGGAACTAAATTGGCGAATTCTGAGACTATTCAAATTTAGGATCAATTTTGGATTTCAAATCCATTTGAAATCAAAAGTGAGTGTTTTAACCCACTTACAACTACTAGAATATCTTATGTTAGTTAAATTAAAATAATGAGGTGATTAGAAATTGATTGATTGATGTTTAGTATATTTAAATTGTCATTCTTGTTAAATATGACTTTTATTGCATTTAATCGTCATTTAATTTAATATTGAATTTAACTATGAATTTAATACTTGTTAATGATAATCAGTGATTGATGTTATTTACTGGTTGATTGTATGGTGATTGCGATGTATGTTTGATTTTTGATATTAGATGACTGGATGTTATATTTTTACATCGTTATAACACTCCAAGTTTCCTATGGGTTGAAATGATACATACTCGAGTGATTTGATAGATTTGGGAGAAATCGTTATGAGTTGAAATGATAGAGTCGAGCGATTTCATGTATTCGAAATCAAATTTTGGGATTGCGGGTTGAAATGATATATACCCGTAAAATTTTAAATTGCGGATTGAAATGATAAACATCTGCATAACTTGACCATATGGTAGAAAATTATATATGGACAGCGTATTGGTTAAATTAAATGATTTTTAATCTTTAAATTCTGAATTCAGTTAATTGGTATTTTGAAATAGAAATTGATTTATATAAACTGAATTATATTTTGGAAAATTCAAGCGTTAATGTTGAGTTTGGAATTGATTTAATGAATTCTTCAATGGATTTAAATTGGAATTTCAAAGTTGAATTGCAAATATAAATGAATTTTATCAAAATTAAGTTATTGAGAATGTTTGAATATAACTTTGAAATCAATTTTAAACCTAATATAAACTATTTTAATCAATTTAAACTATTTTAATTTATTTTAATCTATAATAATCTGTTTAATCCAATTTAATTTGTTTTACCTATTTTAAACTAATTAAATTTATTTAATCTATTTTAAATATATTTAATATAATTTAAATCTATTTAATCTATTTTAAATTTATTTAATCTATTTTAAATCTATTTAATATAATCTATATCTATTTAATCTATTTTAAATTTATTTAAATCATTTTAGATCCAATTTAAATCTAATTAAACTATTTTAACTATTTAAACTATCTTAATCTAATTTAAACAATTTTAATCTAATTTAAACTATTTTAAATCATTTAGAACTATTTTATAGTATTTTAAACTATTTTTAAAAAACTATTAAAATTATTTATGACTATCTTAACTATTTTCTAAAATTTTCAATCTGTGTAAAGTTGAAGTATTTATATTTTAATCCTTGATGATAAAACAACCTAAGTTGGGATTTGAAATTGATACTTTTTTTGAAAGGACATAATTGAGTAAATATGATGATTTTGGAACGAGGATTTAATTAACCTATCTTATTGATAATTTAAAAAGTGTATATAATGTCAAAAGCGAATATGATTTTGAAAGCGGATGTAACGTCCTGCCTTTTCGTACGTTTTAAATCAACGATAAACCACACACGTCAGACTTAAATCATACAGAAGGGCGGATTGTTATGGGGTAAATAAGAAAAAAGAAGAAAGAAATAAAACAAAATAGAATCTTGTAGCGGAACGACAAAATATAATAATCAAATAAACAGTTCATGAAGCTGTTTTATAATATATTCGATTATACTTATACAATACATATCAGAGTTACACATACCAATAAATAACAATGCAGTGGAGTACATGATGCAATGAATAATATAATAGATAATAGTAATAATATCTTGAAAGTGTATAGGACCGTATAATATGGATAAATAGTAATACAGAGTATAGATAGTAAATAATGCGGAATATAAAAGCAGTATAGTAAAATGACACCAGAGATTTTATACTGGTTCGGAGCACCGTCCTACGTCCAGTCCCAGACTCCTTTTGGAATTCACTACAACAACCCTCACTTAACCCGGAGGAACAGGTCTATACAACCCTGAGCAGCAGAACAGGGACCTGAGCAGCAGAACAGGATTTCGCCTCAACAGCCGAAGAGGACTTCACGCCTGAGCAGCAAAACAGGACTTCAACAAATACAAAAGTATATTTGACACGGTGTGTTCTTGATAACACTGATTTGTCTCTGATAGTACAACTTCCTATAATCAAATCCTCAAGTGTATGAAGTGTATGTGAAGATATGAAAGGAAGGTGATGCTAAGAATCAAAGATTACGAAAGTTAATTTGGAGATTCCAAGCAATAAAAAAGTATGCTCGCTGTTTGAATGTAAATATTAAAGCACAAGAAGAGTATTAGAGAGTTAGAATGAAAATCGATTAATATGAAGTGTTTGGGAGTATGTATATATAGTAGTTGAAGAGTTACTACCATTGGTGAAGGGTTCTGACGAAGTGGAGCGTCCATTTCCGTTCAAAGAAGAGTTGCTTCCCTTTGCAGAAGAAGATGTCCTTTCAGAAATATGACAGTTAGGTTCAGGTCAGTCGACTGGTCATTTTTGGTCAGTTGACTGATTACAGAGTGTAAAAAACTCTCGGGATCAGGTTCAGTCGACTGACTTAGATCATTCAGTCGACTGAATTTAAAAACATGCATATTTATGTTAAAATGCACAGATTCAATCGACTGGTTGATTCTATTCAGTCGACTGAATTCTATTTTTAAGCAAAAACTGCAGTAACTCGTTTGGTTAGAGTACTTTCCTTTCAATCTAGTGACCCGGGTTCGAGTCCCGCTCCATGCATTTTTTGAAAACTTGGTTTTGATTAAAATATGCATGCAAGTTTATTTGAATGTGAATGATGATTCTTGAGGAAAGATTTTAAAGCACTAACTAGACTATATATACATATTTGATGACTCTTGTTAAAATATATAACTATGTGAACCATACTTTGAGTCGTTGAGTCAGGATGATGTCGTAGTCGTAGATTCGTGAATTTTTGTCAGCAATCAAAACCTATGATCTAACATTCTCCCCCTTTTTAATGATGACAACTCCATTTTCTACGAACGAATCTTTGACAAACTTTGTTGATCTTATCTCTCTCACTGAATATCTTCCTGTAATTGTGCTATAGATTTCTCCCCCTGAATCTATGCTATATATTCCTATTTAATCTTTTTACCCCCTTAATCTGTGCTTGCATGGTTTATTCCTGCAAATAGTGTTTAGAGAGCAATATCTTTCTCCCCCTTTGTCATCGACAAAAAGAAGAGTTTATATGATGATATTAAATATATTTTATATAAGTGTTAACATAGAGTAATATAAAATAAAATAACTACTACTTATAATGTAAGGTATCAGAAAAAATTAACATTTAAAGCATGCGATACCCAAGGTTCTTATAATTTCCTACTTTTTAGGAAACCATACCCATTTGGGTGTAGTTGAACCTTTATAAATATAATTTTCATTATTAACTACCATATCAAAATAATCATCAATGTATTTTTCTCTATTTTTCCAATTAACAGGAACCCATATACTTAGATAATTTTCATTCATATTTCCTATTAATGATATTGCACTTCTAAAGAAATTATCAACATTATAAGTCATAGTAGTATTTGAATTTCTATACAAATTGGATTTAGGCTTTACTCGAAATTTAGTACTAGCACTATCATTTTTACTATACATGAAAGCATATCTAGTGCTATTTCTACGATCAGTTTTATTATATCCTAAACCCATTTTATTTGAAGTAGATTGAGAATTTTCTATTATTTTAGAAAGATTTTCTCGTCCTTTATTAAAATTAGAAATATTTTTATTAATATCTTCTAGCTTAGTTTTAAGACTAGATTTTTCTAACTCTAATACTTTAGTGTTAGATTTTAAATCATTAATTTCAACTGATAAATCATCATTTTTATTCTTTTGAATTTCTAATTCTTGAGTTATCATAGAAAGTTGTGAAGCTAAATTAGAATTAGATTCTTGAGATTTTTCAAGTTCTTCTTCAAGAATTTTCTTTTCATCTCTAAACATACTAATTTCCAATTCAGATCTATTTAGTTTTCCTTGTAACTCCTTATTATATTTCTTAGTCTGTTTTACAAAATCTACTAGTTCAGAATTAAGTTCAACTAAATCTTCAAAACTTAGTTCACTTACATCATCATTTGAAGCCATGAAGCATACATTTGCTTGCTCTGTGTCACTGTCACTGTCGCTTTCTGATGATGAAGAATCTGAATCATCCCATGTTACAGAAAATGCTTTCTTCTTGAATTTGTTCTTCTTGAATTTGTTTTTCTGTTTTTCTAGACAATCTTTTTTCATATGACCCTTCTTATGATATTCATAACATTCCATGACAGATGATGATGGTTTATTGTTATTATTGTTGCTAGAATTATTTTTGTAGCTCTTGCCCTTGTTATTCTTTTTGAATTTCAAAAACTTTTTGAAATTCTTAGCAATAAATGCCATATCCTCTTCATTTGAGTCAGAGTCATCTTGTTCTGCTTGAAACGCTAGATTCTTTTTGTCTTGTGCTTGAACTTTCTTTGCCTGCAAATTCACTTCATATGACATTAGATTTCCTATTAACTCTTCTGGTTTCATAGTTGAAAGATCGTTTGCTTCTTAAATAGCTAGGACCTTTCTTTCCCATTCATCCGTTAAAGAGTTTAGGGTTTTTGATACTATATCAAAATTAGAAATTTTTTCTCCAAATCCTAATAGAGAATGATAGATATCTTGAAATCTAGGATACATGCCATTAATGGATTCATTTTGTTTCATTCTAAAGTTTTGAAACTGATTTTTGAGCATGGAGATTTTGCTTTGTTTGACTTTGTTAGTTCCTTCATGAGTAATTTTAAGCGTTCTTCATATTTCATAAGCAGTTTGACACATGCTAACACGATTAAATTCATTTCTATCTAGTGCACAAAATAACATGTTCATAGCTTTAGCATTGGCAGTAGCATCTAATTTTTGTGAGTTTGACCAAGTGGAATATTCTCCAGTAGGAAGAGTGTATTCATTCTGTGTGATATTCCATGATTCAAAACTATTAGATTGCATGTAAATTCTCATACGAGTAGACCAGTAATTATAGTTTAAACCATTAAAGAAAGGAGGTCGTGCAGTGGATTGACCTTCAATAAAACTAGTGTTAGTGACTGTGTTAGTGGTAGTGCTGGTGTTATTTTCCATATTAATAAGATATCAGATAACTTTGTAACGGTTATAAGAAACCTCGCTCTGATACCAAATGAAAGTGTATAGGACCGTATAATATGGATAAACAGTAATACAGAGTATAGATAGTAAATAACGCGGAATATAAAAGCAGTATAGTAAAATGACACCAGAGATTTTATACTGGTTCGGAGCACCGTCCTACGTCCAGTCCCAGACTCCTTCTGGAATTTCACTACAACAACCCTCACTTAACCCGGAGGAACAGGTCTATACAACCCTGAGCAGCAGAACAGGGACCTGAGCAGCAGAACAGGATTTCGCCTCAGCAGCCGAAGAGGACTTCATGCCTGAGCAGCAGAACAGGACTTCAACAAATACAAAAGTATATTTTACTCTGTGTGTTCTTGATAACATTGATTTGTCTCTGATAGTACAAACTTTCTATAATCAAATCCTCAAGTGTATGAAGTGTATGTGAAGATATGAAAGGAAGGTAATGCTAAGAATCGAAGATTATGAAAGTTAATTTGGAGATTCCAAGCAATAAAAATGTATGCTCCCTGTTTGAATGTAAATATTAAAGCACAAGAAGAGTATTAGAGAGTTAGAATGAAAATCGATTAATATGAAGTGTTTGGGAGTATCTATATATAGTAGTTGAAGAGTTACTGCCATTGGTGAAGGGTTCTGACGAAGAGGAGCGTCCATTTCCGTTCAGAGAAGAGTTTCTTCCCTTTGTAGAAGAAGATGTCCTTTCAGGAATATGACAGTTAGGTTCAGGTCAGTCGACTGGTCGTTTTTGGTCAGTTGACTGATTACAGAGTGTAAAAAACTCTCGGGATCAGGTTCAGTCGACTGACTTAGATCATTCAGTCGACTGAATTTAAAACATGCATATTTATGTTAAAATGCACAGATTCAGTCGACTGGTTGATTCTATTCAGTCGACTAAATTCAGTTGTTAAGCAAAAATTGCAGTAGCTCATTTGGTTAGAGTACTTTCCTTCCATTCTAGTGACTCGGGTTCGAGCCCCGCTCCATGCATTTTTTGAAAACTTGATTTTGATTAAAATATGCATGCAAGTTTATTTGAATGTGAATGATGATTCTTGAGGAAAGATTTTAACAAAGCACTAACTAGACTCTATATACATATTTGATGAATCTTGTTAAAATATATAATTATGTGAACCATACTTTGAGTCGTTGAGTCAGGATGATGTCGTAGTCGTAGATTCGTGAATTTTTGTCAGCAATCAAAACCTATGATCCAACATATCTTCGTCTGCGTCCTCCAAATAAAGTCTTCAAATCCTGTAATGCTCGGACTGACCCGAGCGAATTGAAAAACAGAACACTCGAGTTAGAACTAAAAGATCTTATATAAGTTAAATCAACGGTAAAATATGAGTGGAACGGCGTCAGGGATGTTTACGGGATTTGACATCTCTTATCCAGTGTCAAACGTGAGTGCAGTAACTTAAGAGATGCTCGAGATTCACATCTCCTAAGGATCCGTTAAACTATTTACTATGTAGTAATATTTCGCTATTATAATAATATCTATTATAAAATAAAATTACTTTTTAATAGCGTTAAGAAGTTACCCAATCTCCCCCTTAACACAATAATAGTCCCAGTAGTCCTTCCAATATCAGCACATCTCCAGATCGGGAGACTACCCTGAATACTCCACGGGCTACGGGAGAAAACCAAACTCGTACAAGGCGCGCTAGGATAGGTGACACGGCACAACTAGGCAATGCCAGGGTAGATATACCAATTACGCTTCCGGGCCGGTGGTAACACGTAGCACGCAACTACCGCCCACCTCGAGCCACACCCCCAAATCAAAAAAATCAAAAGTGGCCACCGAATCAATCCAAAAGTCAGAGTATAATATCGAAGGGATGTGTCCGATCAAAGGTGCTACCTCATTAGTCCGTCAATTGCTCTTGTTTTAGCCACCTTATGCCAACTCACGGGACTTGGGTCCATGCATTTACATCAAAGGAAACGCCACCACCATCCTACTTCATTTTGGAATCTCCATCTCGTACACGGTTGTTAAAGTGGTTTTCGAAGTTGGCAGAGAGTATGACAACTTCCGATCCCGGTCTCTTTAACCACCCAACGTTATTATAACACCGCGGTCATTTCAAAATAATTTATACTTCAAAACCAGGATATAATATTTATTTCAAAACCATATAAATACGATATCATTTCAAATTTAAAAACCAAATCAATATGATATTCCTTTTATTTCAAATCAATATAATATCATTTTATTTCAAATATATCCCCTTTTTAAAATCATAGCACTTCCAAATTTTATACTTCAAAACCAAACATTTGAAATTTTAACACCTTTAAAACATAATGCTATGAAATTCATAACTTCGAAACATTTCAATTTCTTTAAACATTTCAATTTCGATATATTTCAAGGCTTAAAATATTCCAAAATTTCAAAACTAAATTTGATAATTTTGATTCAACAATTAAATTTCCTATTATTTAGTTTTGAAACATTTTATATAATAAACCCCTTATTATTTAAATAAAACTCAAATTTCAAATAACTAGATATTGCCTTCAATTCGTTATACTTGAAATAATCATTTAATTCACCTAGACCCAAAAATCAAGTTATAATAATTATACCCTTTAAAATTCCCAATTTAATAAATCTCACATCAACCCTTTTTGAGTTTAATTCTCAAATAAAATTCAATTTCATAAAATCTCATATTTATCCCAATTTCAAATCAGATTTTATTTGAATAAAGTTCTTAAATAATTTGATTCCTATTTATCTTCCCATCTTAATTGTATTTAAGGAAATATAAATTCTATATACATAATAATATAAATAAATACTTTAACCGTATTATATCTTAACAAAATCAAACTTTATTATTAAACTTCTTTTATACTTAAAACAATTTTATACATAGCTTAAACAAAGAATTTAACTACATATAAAAGAACATTTATAAAATATCTAAATCAATATCTCATAAAATCATATATATTTTTACAAAACCATAGAAACCATTTCAAAATATTTTTATATATAGACTGCGGTGTCTGTATATAATTTTCTATCATATAGTCAAGTGATACGGATATTTATCATTCCAATCCGTAATTTAAAAATAAAAATACGGTTATATACCATTTCAAACCGCAATCCCGAATCAGTAATGACAAATCAATAAAGAACTTGCAGATTATGATAATAAAAATAAAACATCCATTCATCCATCATAAAATCATACATCCATCACAATCATCATCCAAAACAATCAATCAATATCAATATATAACTGATAATATATAACAGGTAATTAACTGGCAGTTATATTCAATAATAAATTAAATAACGATTTAAGTTAAATAAATGCAATTAACTGAGATGATGATTAAAATATACAAAACGGTCATAAATAAATTCATAATCACAACATCAATTAAATTTAACGAACATAATAAATTTTAGAAGTTGTGAGTGGGTTAAAACAAGCACCTTTTGAATTTAAATTGAATTTAAATCCAATTTAAACCCAAAAAATTCACAGTCTCAGAATCCATCCAAACCCCATGCCAAAATATCCGAAATTTGACTAAGATCGCAACGGAGAAAACCGCGCGTGAAACGGACCTCGTATGTAAAAGTTACGACAATTAGACGATTTGAAAATCAAAACTAAATAAAAATAGAATAAATAACACTACCCAATCATACTGCCACGTCACAAGCTTCAGAAGCACACGCACACCACTGTAGCTCATCCTAAAACCCCAGACCGAAATACAACTGCCCACGTGACAAACTGCTGCTGTCGTTTGCGCCGCCGCCTCAAACGCGCAACCTCCGGCCTTGTCAACTACGCCATCACCGGCCGCTACCCCTTTTCCTCGAGTGTTGATCGAATCGCGACCACCGATGCCCCAAAAACCTACAGCCACCGCCATAAATTTTGAACCCTAATCGAATTTTTTCTGACGATCTAGCTGATGAATCGTCGAATGGCTTGCACAGATGAACAACGCACCTCAATCTCCACAAAACCTAGAAAGGATTTCCCGATCCGACGAAGTTCATCGTCGAGCGATGAACGACCGAAAATAAACGATCATTTTCTAAACAACCGATGATTCGAATAAAAAAATGAATTACGAATCTATGATGCATCCATCGAGAGCTTCGATATAATTTTTCTGAATTTTTTTGAGGAGTTTGAAATTTCACTTTGATTTTTGAATTGCAATTGGATTTGGAATTGACTGCCATTGAAATGAGAAGGTGAAGAGGAATTGTATACATAGACAATTGAGAAATAGAGGCAAGCTAGGGTTCATAACAGGGTATATATAGACAAAGTTGAAAATAGAATAGATGGACCCGATTTATAAACGCGCTGAACGATAAATGGCCCGAAAAGCCCATTCTGACTCCGGAATGAAATTGGGTCAACCCGTATATCAAAATAGATGTATTAAAATATTTTAAACTCGATGGAATAGGTTTCAGGTCCAAATTCCATCGTATGAAGAAGTTATGCTAAAATCAATATTTTTCAAATTGATTTCAATTGATTTCAATTTCAATGATTTCTAGGCGTTTCGAGTCCGTACGATCAAACGACACGTCCGATCGTTCCGAAACTTGAAATCCTACAATAATTCACCATTACGGATCCGATGAAACTAGTTTCGTCGGAATCCGAGTCAATGGCCAAAATGGCTATTTTTCCATAAATAAAATAAATTTATAAATTAATTAACTAAATCAAATCTTAAATTTCAATTCTAAAATTGACAAATTTTACCCCTTTAAATTATTTTAATCATTTACACTAATTTATACAAATTTATATGTCAATTTAACATTGATTCATTCATCAATTTCAGAGTTAAATTTTATTTTTCTTACATTCAGAAATTATAAATTTAATTTACAATAATTCCAATTAATTTACAATAATCCCAATTAATTTACTTTTCAATTCTATTATTCAATTCATTGATGTCAAATGGATGAACGTAGCATCGGACTCAAGATCTATACCATTAATATTCTCCAATCCCAACTTAATTTCTATTAATGAAATAATTGAATATTTAATTTCTTTCATTTGCAATTAATCCAATTATCGTATATTGAATTCCAATATATAGAGAAAACTTTATTTCCATCCCTTTATTCAATCAATAGTCATATTATAAATAGAATTGACATTATTTCAAATTATTTCCTTAATTTATACTAACATCACTTTTAATTTAGATTTATTGCAATTGATTACCGGTTCATATTAATATACTAAATAAATGGTCAACCTATACTAATTGTTACCATTAACGTTAAGCTTCCCTTATACGCTATTATTAATAACCAAATGTTGTAATTCGATTTAGATCTAATTCAATGCATTAAATAAATGGGTAAATGATTAAAGTTTTGCACTATTGCCAAATTTTCTCACATTCATACTTAATTTGCTTTCCATTTATTATACATTATTTTATTAGTAAGTCATCCTTTTAAATTATTAATTTACCCTTATATCCCATTATAAATTAATGCACACATTAATTAAGATTTAAGTCAAATAAATCATTCCATCTTGGTTCCATTCTTTTATTACATCATTTATTAATTTACAAAATAAACAAACATTTCTATGCATCTTATTTACATTCATATCTTGTAATATTTGTCTTAAACTCATAAATGTAATACTAAGTTTCATTTTTAATTTCAATTGATTCTCAATCAAAGTTTAATAGCCTAAGTAAACTGGTAACAAATAATAACGGTCACTATTTGCCTTAAATCACATTTATAGGTTTATAGTTCACAAACGAATGTTTCAATGACTCATATGATATTGATTTTATCTAATTACCATTAAATTTGTGGTATTTCATAAATCTATTCCATACTTACATTTTGTTTCGTATATTTCATTTATAACCAAGTATAACACTTAGATTTATTTTCATTAATTGGAATTTCCTTCCATTCATTTATTATTAACTTTAATTATATTATTTACTTTGCATTAACATTATTGCCTAAATTTACATGTAGTTACTATTAATCACTATTATTTCATTGGTTAATTCAACACTTACTTTTATTTACTCATTTTCTATTTTATAACCAAGGCAACAATTTATACTACTACATTATTGGAATTTCACTTCAATTGTCAACATTTAATTTTTATAATCATTGCTACAATTCATTCTTAATATTTACTTCATATAAATTATACATTTTTTTTATTTATTCCTAAATTTAATTACAAAGATCCCATTTAAATTAACCAATTTATTTATTAAAATTTACAGGTCGTTACACTCTCCCCCGCTCAAAACTTTTCATCCTCGAAAATGAAAAGAAGGGAAAAGAAAAAATTAGGAAATCAATATATCTTACTAAAAAAATTAAATTTATAAACAAATAAATTTTACAAAATTAATTAATAAAATATATCAATTTATAACCATTAAATCTTTTTATACTCAAATTAATAAAGTTTGGAAAACATTTTTCAAACTATTTTCTAAGTCCAAAATTTTACGAAAAATTTCGGCAGAGTCTCCTTTGTACGGAGAGGCTCCGGAGAAAATATAATATCAATTGTAACAATATACAACATATATTTTCCAAAATAATATATCCTAACACGGGAAAAATAATATAATAGCGCTATAAACCGTAATCCGAGAATGTACCTATTTGTCGGGCAATTAGCGCTTAATTATGAAACCAAAAGCAGTAGCAATTGCTTCCATATCCTGTATTTCACTTATATAATCCAAAAAGTTTAACATTATATAAAATGAAATATTTAAAATGGTTTCAACCTTAAACAAACAAATCAATATAAACATCAATCACTTGCAACAAGGCATACAACCATCACATAGAATCAGCACAAATCAATCATTCATTCATATCAAACAAAACAAATAGTTGTTCGGGTTTAACTTTAAATTGTACAGAATGTAAAATAAACTGCTTAGTGCATCATTTACTCAACAGTCTTAGATGAAACTAAATAGATTATTTATTTATCCAAACAATTTTAAAGTATCCTTGCCCAAACAACCATAAACCAAACAAACAACGATTCCAAACAACGGATTAAGTTTATTCTTATTAATTCCATTCATACATTTGTTGTTTGATTTCTTCTTTATTCATATAATGGTTTATCTTTTTCATTTACATTTATTTCTTACAATTTTATTTAGAAATAACTTCAACTTATTTACTTAAGTTTAAAATTTCTTACTTACAATTCCTGCCTTCCATTATATTTAATTAGTAGTATTTCAATTATACTTAAGTTTATAACAACTACAACACCAAATTATTATTTATTAAAGAATTTCATCAAATACTTTCATTATTCCAAATTTTACTTGTAAAATTTCCCATTACGTTTTCTTTTAACATTTTAACTTTTTATAGTTGGTAAGTTATATATATGTTAAAGAATGCAATTGAAAATCATACAAGTTTATATTATTTCTTTTAAATTAATTTAGTGTTCAATAATCATATATTTTGTTATATATACATTGCAAATTTCAATTTCCTTTTAATTTCATTTATAAATTAGCATTAAATCCCTTTTTCATTCAGAGGTTCCAGTTATTAATTACTTACATTCATTTTCACTACAATAATTGAAATTATTAATTAATGGAAATTTAAGAACTAAATACACGGTCAAATTTCAAATCATTTAAAAATAATAGATAGATATGTATATACTTACAACTTATATCCAATTATATTTAAAACAAATTAAAATTTATATTTGTTTATCAGAATAAATCTGTAGTAAAACTACTATAGTGGCCTTCCCACTTCGAAACTCGAAAATGAATGTCGATGATGCGTACACTCATCACCGAAATTATTTTCCGGCGACAGAGAGGGGAGCACAAAAATTATTTCTGTCCAAAAAAAATTTTTAAAACATTTCTTTCAAATTATGTTGAAATATTTATATCAGAAAATACTTTTAATAATATTATTATTATATTCCAAAATCATTCAAAAGAAATTTTCAAAACCCCGGAACTTAAGTTCTTAAATTTCCAATTGCATTTATTTTATTTTCAATCTTATTTCAACTATTATTTATAAATTTCATTACCTAACAACCAATATATTGCAACCAAATATATATGTTATTTACAAAAATTTATTTTATATATAGAAAATATAATAGGCAAAATTATTTCATTCACCTATATTAAAAACAAATATTATGTCGGTCTGTCCTATTAAGAGTTTAGAAATCCCTATTGATGTCATAGCGTCCCATGCACCAACCGGAATTTATACATACAAAACGGAACAGATTAACACGATGTTAAAACCTTTTTATAACACTAACAAATACGCTCCCTCATATGTATACACTTAATGACTCACCATAGGGTATTACTACCCTATTAAAAAGAGTCAGACCCCACAAAGCTAAGATTTTCACTAAACCAAAGCTCTGATACCAGATGTAACGTCCTGCCTTTTCGTACGTTTTAAATGGACGATAAACCACATACGTCAGACTTAAATTATACAGAAGGGCGGATTGTTATGCGGTAAATAAGAATAGGGTAGAAAGAAATAAAAAAATAGAATTTTGCCGCGGAACGACAAAATATAATAATCAAATAAACAGTTCATGAAGTTGTTTTATAACATATTTGATTATACTTATACAATACATATCAGAGTTACACATATCAATAAATAATAATGCAGCGGAGTACATGATGCAGTGAATTATATAATAGATAATAGTAATAATATCTTCGTCTGCGTCCTCCAAATAAAGTCTTCAAATCCTGTAATACACAGACTGACCCACGCGAATTGAAAAACAAAACACTCGTGTCAGAACTAAAAGATCTTATGTAAGTCAAATCAACGGTAAAATATGAGTGGAACGGCATCAGAGATGTTTACGGGATTTGACGTCTCCATTCCAGTGTCAAACGTGAGTGCAGTAACTTAAGAGATGCTCGAAATTCACATCTCCTAAGGATCCGTTAAACTATTTACTATATAGTAATATTTCGCTATTATAATAATGTAACAACCCGCATATTTATCGATTCTATATTTAAATATTTTATTTAAATATTTCATCGTTCATCGGATTTTGGTCTGAAAACCTACTTTTAGCAAACAGTCGAATTGGGACTCGAGACCACTTCCATTGAGTTCAAAATGCCGTTTGCAACCTTTTTGAGTATAAGCTTCGATATGTTTGGAGTAAGTTGATTTTTGCTACTTTTTCACTTAGGGCTTTGGTTTGGGCTGAACCCTTTAATCACTTACTAACTCAGTCCCAACCCCCTCTCCTCTTCATTACTTCATTCCTCATTTCCTAGCACTTCAAGCTAAAGCAAAAATGGGGGAAAGAAGAGGAAATTAAAACTCCAAGCCCTAGCTTTCTTTGCAAATCCAACTTCTTGCTCCAAATTCAAGAGAACCCATTGGTAAGCCTTCTCTTCATCTTCCCCGACTCATTCTCTCTTTGATTTCAGAAAATTCCTAAACCTAATTTGGGAAATATTTCTCTTTTAAAGCTTAGAATCAAGCTTCTTGTGTTGGATTTGAAGAGTGGTTGATTCTCCTTTGCTTTCAAGCTTCTTCTTCATTTGTTTGGGTTCAAAGGTGAGATTTTTATCTCATGTCTTTGTCTATAATTATCTTCGATTGTTAGGTATGAATTCCTAACACTTATTCTTGTGCAATTGATTTTGGTTTGGATTGATTTGGTGTATATTCCAATTTTTGGTGTTTTGAAATCAAAATCTATGAAAATCCTTTTTTGGATATTTGGACATTGATATTTGAGGCATATCGAAGAGCCGTTAAGGTTGGGTTGTCGCTTGGCGTAAATCCTTAGTCGTTGTCGCTCGATCGATCGCTTCGGTATCCGTTTGGCCATTTTTGGCCTAGGTTCAGGGAATGTCATGAACCCTTGATTCAGACGTCTGAAACGTAGTATTCAGACGTCTGAAACGTAGTATTCAGACGTCTGAATATTATACTGGGAATTTTTATTCCTCAGTATTCAGACGTCTGAAACTATATTTCAGACGTCTGAATTGGTTCATTTGGAACCAGAAAGGAAATAGGCTAAAATGTGCCTATTTCAGACGTCTGAAATCAAAGATTCAGACGTCTGAATTCTGTTTTGGAAAATATTTTATTTTCCAGATTCAGACGTCCGAATCCTTGATTTCAGACGTCTGTATCTGCACTCTTTTGCCTATTTGCCTATTTGTTTGAGAATTTCAACTTTAATCGATTTGTGTTGATTCCCTTTTGTTATTATCACTTATTATCGACTTTGATGACATTTTCTTCGTGATTTTTGGGAATATCCATTTTGATAGATTCGGTATCGATTTCTTTGGATTTTATTCACGTCTTCGAATGTGAATTTTGATGATTGGTTGTTTCTACAATCATTTCTATGATTTTTCACTTTAAAAATACAAAGGTTTCAATACTAGTAGTAAATATCAAAACTCTTTCATCAAAATGATTTTCAACACTATTTTATTACAAAGCTCGCTCTCTTAAACCGTTTTCCAATCTACTACTATATACAAACCTTTACCTCACTCGTATGAGAAATCTAATTAAACGGCTTAGTAAAACAAGTGGTATGAAACGCTTGCGTTTACTTCGTCGGTTAATTCTTGGACCTGTTCGATTGAATCTCTTGTGACAATTTTCTAGTGGAAATCTACAATTTGTTCGTAAATATTTAAGTTAAGCTAGTGGTTATGGGACATGAAGCTAAGCTCATATATTTACTAGCTTACTGTAATTGACACTTCTTGATGATCATGACGATTATTTTTGTGATTTAGACTACCAATTGTGCGATGTCTCTTTGTCTGCGAGGGAGACTAAACCCAGTTTCAGTGTGATTTCGACTCGCACATGTGGGGTAGCGCCCCATGGTCTTTGGGCCGTTCGTGTGTCAAAAATTAATGGCTAGCTACCATGAGATAGCGTCTCGTTCATGTGATACATAAGTTGGTGAGTTTTCATGCTCCCGTTCGTGTGATAGGCCTCCCCCCTTTTATGATTTCTGGATTTCGTGTGTTGAATTCTGCAATTTATGCTTCACCAATTTTAGTGATTTTCATTGATATGATTTATCAATTTTTTGCATTGTTGAATTCGTGTGTCATTGACTTGTTGTGAATACAAGTTTTGGGTATGAAACCCTTTTTGGATCTTTGTGAAGATTCTTGTGGTATTGAACGATCTTTTGTTGATCATCATTTGCATGCTTATAGTAGTATGCCATTATGGATATTATATGTTTATGCCATATCTTTTTCTTTATATCATGTCATCTGATATTTATAGCTAAACTGGTCTGTTTATTATTTTCTTATAAATAATACTCGGGTCAGACCGAGATGTTGCAGGTGCTTCTATTTGACTCCTCTTCTGGGATTTGCTACTCTGACTTTTGGCTTACTATTTAGATTAGCAGTTTTTGTTGTATACACTTGAGATATAGACTCATAGTTATATTGTTTTTTATAGCACGTGTTTCTATTCTTCTGTATTATTGTGGATCTTTTTGACCACTACTCTGATGTACACTTTCTTGTGTTAGTTATATATTCATATCTTCTTCCGCCTTTGTGATATGAATTATCTGTGACTGATTTATGTTATGCTTATTTCTATATTTGTTTCCGAAGATATTATAGCCACTGTGTAGTAGCTTTGAGTTTGTATCTACTTCCTCCTTCGCATGCTATACTATCTGACATATCGGTGCTCGCACGAAGATGTTACACGGATGGTCGCTCCTCAACAGCCTTATTCTCTGTGCTAGTTGACAGCATTACTCCGTAGTGTTCTTGGCTAGCGTGGGTATAGAGGTGGGGCGTCACAGCTTGGTATCAGAGCCAAACTTCGGAACAATGTGGAATAATTTAACAAGGATCATCGTCCTAAGTCCATCTTAGGAGTCGTGCTTTAGGATTTTATTCGGGTCTTCGTACTGTCCTATCCTATTTTCTTTTAAGATTCCTTGTTTTATCTATCAAGATTGCTTGATATTTATTTTGAGAACAACTTTTCTCCTTCTTTCTTTTCTAAAGGAAGAGAAATGGTTAGTTCTAGCAGTCCTAGCGCTGGTCAATCCAGTAGCCCTTCTCTGGATGGCGCATTCATGTCTGCCCAACAACTTTTGAATCTTGTAAAGAATCAAGAGTTTATCTATGCTTTGAGTAAGAACCCCGAAATGGTTCTACCTTTGAAACTTGAAGTATCTTTCAATCAGCTTGTGGATGTTACTCTTCTTCATGGAGAGGTTGGTAAAGGAAGTGTTTGTGATATTGGGACTTCCAAGAAGAGGCATATTAAGTTCAAGAGCCTTAATCCCAATAAGAGAGTGAAGCAAACTACTTTTGTAACAAAGACTCCAATCCTTAATCGTGGAGGATGCTACAATTGTAATTCTAAGGACCACTATGCAAAGGAGTGTCCGGTGCCACTCTTTTGTCGCTATTGCAAAAATACAGGTCATCATGTTTCTGTCTGCCCCATACTTCAAAGCAAGAAGAAGGTGGAACAAGAAACTTCGGTAGCCAAGACTCCTACCCCAAGTCATAAACAATGCTACAATTGTGGTTCCACGGACCATTATGTAATTAAGTGCCCGAAATCCCTCTATTGTCGCTATTGCAAAGGCTCGGGTCATTACTTATCTACATGTCCCAAACTCCCTAGCAAGAGGGAGGGAAAGTTGAAACTCGTGCAAGCCCCTTGTGACACTTCTCTTGGTCAAGGTATTTTACATTCAATCCTTGATGCTATTGTTTTGTTTCGTGATCTTTCTATTTGAGTTCTTTTTGATATGGGTTCATCTCATTATTTTTATATCAAAAGAACTTGTCGATTCTTTTTCTTTGAATATTTTGGGCTTGATGTCTTCTTTGGGAATTGTGAATCCGGATGGTGGATCCGCAACACTCAACTTACTTTCTATTTATGTCGAAATTATTTTATGTGATTTTTCTTTCCGATCCGATATTTTTACTTGGGCTTCGGAATTGATTTGTGTGAAAGGATTGGCTTAATCATTATGAAGCCATATCCTTTGTCCCTAGTGGACTAATTATCTTCGACATTCTTAATCCATTAAGCAGATTTCTATTTCTCCTTTGTGATTTCGATTCCAACTTGATGACATCATTTTATTCTTTAAGCCTGCATAATGAGGAAAGTGTTATTTCTCTCATTCATGTAGTTTGAGAATTTTTTGGTAATTTTGAGTTTTTCTTAGGATCATCACCTAAGCAATATCTTGTGTGGTGTTAAGGTCTTTTCTGCTCGACCTCGCCACCGATTTTCATTAGTTACGAGTTGCGGAAGTTAGCATTCCACTTACCGCATTCCGCACTCGTTATGATTCCTACGAATGACTTATTATGTCATTCAGTTTGTCCAGCTTATTTCATCCGTTTTATAAATTGAGTATTCTATGAATATTTCGATGAGACCATTCTTGTATTTATTGGTTTTGGATGAAAATAGCAATTTAAAAATTTTACAAATCTTTTTCATAAGATTTATTTATAAATATAGATGGATTTTGTTCTTAAATGAGAAAAGAATATTATTAAAACTTTTTAAGAGACATTTTGGTCATATAGAAGATGATTTTGTGATTGTATTGCCCATTTAGTGTTTTAAGAATTCTGGTCGATGCGCTTGATCAACGTTATCGATAGGAATTTCCTAAACGCTTTGATGAGACAGTCAGACGCAATAAATTGACTTGTAAAAATGTAAATTTTTCTAGAAAGATTATTACATAAAGATAAATGTAATTTTGAAAGTTTTAACTTTTCAGGAAAGAAGATTATTTAAAAGAAATTCTTTCTTTTCGATACTCTTATTCTTGTGATTTCCAAGAGGAACCAAGACTTTATCTTTTGTACCAGTGCTAATCGTATTGGTTTGGATGTCGTTCTCTTGCAAAAGATAACGTGCTATCACTTGTGCTTCTAAATCATTGAAAGTCGATCGTGACTAGGTATGCCACTCATGATCTAGTGCTCGCGGCTATTATTTTCGCTTTTAGAATTTGGCATCATTATTTTTGGGGGAGAAATTTGTTCTCCACCTCAAGCATAAATCTTTGGAATATTTATTTTCTCATAAGGAACTTCATATTGGCTTGGGTTCCTTACATTTTATAATCTTGATATTCTTTATACTCCCGGAAAGGAGAATCGTGTTGCCTATGCACTTTGTCGTAAGCAACAGGTGGTTGTTTCTTTGTTGATGGCCAAATGAAATTATCTGTTTACCAAGTTCATCGGGCGTTTTGATGTACTTCGTTTTATTGAGTTTCATCTCATTTCTTTTATAGACTTGCGTCTAATGTTCTTTTATGGTGTTCGGTTCGTCGGACGTACCGTTTTTGCACTACGTCGGTGTTCCAAATTATTTGAACTTCGAATCATTGGACGTACCGTTTTTGTACTATGTCGGTGTTCCGAAATTATTCGAGCTTTGGTTCATCTGGCGTACCGTTATTGCACTACGTCGTTGTTCCAAATTATTCGAGTTCCTCATTTCTCGGGCGTACCGTTTTTGTACTACACCGTTGCACTGGCTCAATTTTCTACTATTCATGACGTTTTCTCACGTCTTTCGACTATGGAAATGCTTTTGGGTTTCCGATTTTTATTCTTGAGTCTAGTGTTATAGTTGGGATTGAAGTTTCACCAGATTTGACTTTTGAGCAACATTCTATTCGCATCATTGCTTCCGAGGTGGAGCGCCTTCGGAATAAAGATGTTCTTTTTGTGAGAGTTCAATGGTTTTCAAATCCTCTGGATTGCTCTTGGGAATCCAGAGAATTCACCGTGCGAACCCGTTAGGGCTTACCCTTTCATGCTGTTTATGGTGAACTTCCTATTTCAAATTTCTTTTGTGTTGGTATGCTTTTATGGTTGTTACTTTTATTTTCTTCTTAAGTATTGCGAGGACGCAATTTCTTTAAGGAGGGGAGTCTGTAACAACCCGCATATTTATCGATTCTATATTTAAATATTTTATTTAAATATTTCATCGTTCGTCGGATTTTGGTCCGAAAACCTACTTTTAGCAAACAGTCGAATTGGGACTCGAGACCACTTCCATTGAGTTCAAAATGCCATTTGCAACCTTTTTGAGTATAATCTTTGATATGTTTGGAGTAAGTTGATTTTTGCTACTTTTTCACTTAGGGCTTTGGTTTGGGCTGAACCCTTTAATCACTTACTAACTCAGTCCCAACCCCCTCTCCTCTTCATTACTTCATTCCTCATTTCCTAACACTTCAAGCTAAAGCAAAAATGGGGGAAAGAAGAGGAAATTAAAACTCCAAGCCCTTGCTTTCTTTGCAAATCCAACTTCTTGCTCCAAATTCAAGAGAACCCATTGGTAAGCCTTCTCTTCATCTTCCCCGACTCATTCTCTCTTTGATTTCAGAAAATTCCTAAACCTAATTTGGGAAATATTTCTCTTTTAAAGCTTAGAATCAAGCTTCTTGTGTTGGATTTGAAGAGTGGTTGATTCTCCTTTGCTTTCAAGCTTCTTCTTCATTTTTTTGGGTTCAAAGGTGAGATTTTTATCTCACGTCTTTGTCTATAATTATCTTCGATTGTTAGGTATGAATTCCTAACACTTATTTTTGTACAATTGATTTTGGTTTGGATTGATTTGGTGTATATTCCAATTTTTGGTGTTTTGAAATCAAAATCTATGAAAATCCTTTTATGGATATTTGGACATTGATATTTGAGGCATATCGAAGAGCCGTTAAGGCTGGGTTGTCGCTTGGCGTAAATCCTTAGTCGTTGTCGCTCGATCGATCGCTTCGGTATCCGTTTGGCCATTTTTGGTCTAGGTTCAGGGAATGCCCTGAACCCTTGATTCAGACGTCTGAAACGCAGTACTCAGACGTCTGAATATTATACTGGGAATTTTTATTCCTCAGTATTCAAACGTCTGAATCTATATTTCAGACGTCTGAATTGGTTCATTTGGAACCAGAAAGGAAATAGGCTAAAATGTGCCTATTTTAGACGTCTGAAATCAATGATTCAGACGTCTGAATTCTGTTTTGGAAAATATTTTATTTTCCAGATTCAGACGTCCGAATCCTTGATTTCAGACGTCTGAATCTGCAATCTTTTGCCTATTTGCCTATTTGTCTGAGAACTTCAACTTTAATCGATTCGTGTTGATTCCCTTTTGTTATTATCACTTATTATCGACTTTGATGACATTTTCTTCGTGATTTTTGGGAATATCCATTTTGATAGATTCGGTATCGATTTCTTTGGATTTTATTCACGTCTTCGAATGTGAATTTTGATGATTGATTGTTTCTACAATCATTTCTATGATTTGTCACTTTAAAAATATAAAGGTTTCAATACTAGTAGTAAATATCAAAATTCTTTCATCAAAATGATTTTCAACACTATTTTATTACAAAGCTCGCTCGCTTAAACCGTTTTCCAATCTACTACTATATACAAACCTTTACCTCACTCGTATGAGAAATCTAATTAAACGGCTTAGTAAAACAAGTGGTATAAAACGCTTGTGTTTACTTCGTCGGTTAATTCTTGGACTTGTTCGATTGAATCTCTTGTGACTATTTTCTAGTGAAAATCTACAATTTATTCGTAAATATTTAAGTTAAGCTAGTGGTTATGGGACATGAAGCTAAGCTCATATATTTACTAGCTTACTGTAATTGACACTTCTTGATGATCATGATGATCATTTTTGTGATTTAGACTAGCAATTGCGCGATGTCTCTTTGTCTGTGAGGGAGACTAAACCCCGTTTCAGTGTGATTTCGACTCACACATGTGGGGTAGCGCCCCATGGTCTTCGGGCCATTCGTGTGTCAAAAATTAATGGCTAGCTACCATGAGATAGCGTCTCGTTCGTGTAATACATATGTTGGTGAGTTTTCATGCTCCCGTTCGTGTGATAGGCCTCCCCTCTTTTTATGATTTATGGATTTCGTGTGTTGAATTCTAGAATTTATGCTTCACCAATTTTAGTGATTTTCATTGATATGATTTATCAATTTTTGTGCATTGGTGAATTCTTGTGTCATTGACTTGTTGTGAACACGAGTTTTGGGTATGAAACCCTTTTTGGATCTTTGTGAAGATTCTTGTGGTATTGAACGATCTTTTGTTGATCATCATTTGCATGCTTATAGTAGTATGCCATTATGGATATTATATGTTTATGCCATATCTTTTTCTTTATATTATGTCATCTGATATTTATAGCTAGACTGATCCGTTTATTATTTTCTTATAAATAATACTCGGGTCAGACCGAGATATTGTAGGTGCTTCTGTTTGACTCCTCTTCTGGGATTTGCTACTCTGACTTTTGGCTAACTATTTAGATTAGCAGTTTTTGTTGTATACACTTGAGATATAGACTCATAGTTGTATTGTTTTGTATAGCACGTGTTGCTATTCTTCTGTATTATTGTGGATCTTTTTGACCACTACTCTGATGTACACTTTCTTGTGTTAGTTATATATTCATATCTTCTTCCGCCTTTGTGATATGAATTATCTGTGACTGATTTATGTTATGCTTATTTCTATATTTGTTTCCGAAGATATTATAGCCACTGTGTAGCAGCTTTGAGTTTGTATCGGTATGTCGGACTTCCTCCTTAGCATGCTATACTATCTGACATATCGGTGCTCGCACGAAGATGTTACACGGATGGTCGCTCCTCAACAGCCTTATTCTCCGTGCTAGTTGACAGCATTACTCCGTAGTGTTTTTGGCTAGCGTGGGTATAGAGGTAGGGCGTCACAAATAATGTCTATTATAAAATAAACTTACTTTTAAATAGCGTTAAGGAGTTACCCAATCTCCCCCTTAACATAATAATAGTCCCAGTAGTTCATCTAGTATCAGCGCATCTCCAGATCGGGAGAATACGCTAAATACTCCACGGGCTACGGGAGAAAATCAAACTCGTACAAGGCGCGCTAGGGTTGGTGACATGGCACAACTAGGCAATGCCAGGGTAGATATACCAATTAAGCTTTCGGGCCGATGGTAACGCGTAGCGCGCAGCTACCGCCTACCTCGAGCCACACCCCCAAGTCAAAAAAAATCAAAAGTGGCCACCGAATCAATCCAAAAGTCAGAGTATAATATTGAAGGGATGTGTCCGATCAAAGTTGCTACCTCATTAGTCCGTCAATTGCTCTTGTTTTAGCCACCTTATGTCAACTCACGGCACTGGGGTCCATGCATTTACCTCAAAGGAAACGCCACCACCATCCTACTTCATTTCGGAATCTCCATCTCGTACACGGTTGTTAAAGTGGTTTTTGAAGTTGGCAGAGAGTATGACAACTTCCGATCCCGGTCTCTTTAACAACCCAATGTTATTATAACACCGCGGTCATTTCAAAATAATTTATACTTCAAAACCAGGATATAATATTTATTTCAAAACCATATAAATACGATATCATTTCAAATTTAAAAACCAAATCAATATGATATTCCTTTTATTTCAAATCAATATAATATCATTTTATTTCAAATATATCCCCTTTTTAAAATCATAGCACTTCCAAATTTTATACTTCAAAACCAAACATTTGAAATTTTAACACCTTTAAAACATAATGCTATGAAATTCATGACTTCGAAACATTTCAATTTCTTTAAACATTTCAATTTCGATATATTTCAAGGCTTAAAATATTCCAAAATTTCAAAACTAAATTTGATAATTTTGATTCAACAATTAAATTTCCTATTATTTAGTTTTGAAACATTTTATATAATAAACCCCTTATTATTTAAATAAAACTCAAATTTCAAATAACTAGATATTGCCTTCAATTCGTTATACTTGAAATAATCATTTAATTCACCTAGACCCAAAAATCAAGTTATAATAATTATACCCTTTAAAATTCCCAATTTAATAAACCTCACATCAACCCTTTTTGAGTTTAATTCTCAAATAAAATTCAATTTCATAAAATCTCAAATTTATCTCAATTTCAAATCAGATTTTATTTGAGTAAAGTTCTTAAATAATTTGATTCCTATTTATCTACCCATCTTAATTGTATTTAAGGCAATCTAAACTCTATATACAAAATAATTTAAATAAATACTTTGACCATATTATATCTTAACAAAATCAAAGTTTATTATTAAACTTCTTTTATACTTAAAGCAATTATATACATAGCTTAAACAAAGAATTTAACTAAATGTAAAAGAACATTTATAAAATATCCAAATCAATATCTCATAAAATCATATATTTCTTTACAAAGCCATAGAAACCATTTCAAAATATTTTTATATATAGACCGCGGTGTCCGTATATAATTTTCTATCCTACGGTCAAGTGATACGAATATTTATCATTTCAATCCGTAATTTAAAAATAAAAATACGGTTATATATCATTTCAAACCGCAATCCCGAATCATTAATGACAAATCAATAAATAACCTGCAGATTATGATGATATAAATGAAACATCCATTCATCCATCATAAAATCATACATTCATCACAATCATCATCCAAAACAATCAATCAATATCAATATATAACTGATAATATATAACATGTAATTAACTGGTAGTTATATTCAATAATAAATTAAATAACGATTTAATTTAAATAAATGCAATTAACTGAGATGATGATTAAAATATACAAAACGGTCATAAATAAATTCATAATCACAACATCAATTAAATTTAACGAACACTAGAAATTTTAGAAGCTGTGAGTGGGTTAAAACACTCACCTTTTGAATTTAAATTGAATTTAAACCCAAAAATTTCACAGTCGCAGAATCCATCCAAACCCTTGCCAAAATATACAGAATTTTACTAGGAATGCAACGGAGAAAACCGCGAGTGAAACAGACCTCGTATGTAAAAGTTACGATAATTAGACGATTTGGAAATCAAAATTAAATAAAAATAAAATAAATAACACTACCCAATCGTACTGCCACGTCACAAGCTTCAAAAGCACACGCACCCCACTATAGCCACCCTGAAACCCTAGACCGAAATACAACTGCTCACGTGACAAACTGTTGTTGTCGTTCGCGCCGCCGCCTCAAACGCGCAACCCCAGGCCTTGTCAACTACGCCATCACCGGCCGATACCCCTCTCCTCGAGCGCCGATCGAATCGCGACCACCGATGCCCCAAAAACCTACAGCTGCCGCCATAAATTTTGAACCCTAATCGAATTTTTCTCGACGATCTAGCGATGAATCGTCGAACGGCTTGCATAGATGAACAACGCACCTCAATCTCCACAAAACCCAGAAAGGATTTCCCGATCAGACGAAGTTCATCGTCGAGCGATGAACGGCCGAAAATAAATGATCATTTTCTGAACAACGGTGATCCAAATAGAAAAACGAATTACGGATCTGTGATGCGTCCATGGAGAGCTTCGATATATAATTTTTCTGAATTTTTTTGAGGAGTTTGAAATTTCACTTTGATTTTTGAATTGCAATTGGATTTGGAATTGTCTGCCATTGAAATGAGAAGGTAAAGAGAAATTGTATGCACAGACAATTGAGAAATGGAGGTAGGCTAGGGTTCATAACAGGGTGTATATAGACAAAGTTGAAAATAGAATAGATGGACCCGATTTATAAACGCGCTGAACGATAAATGACCCGAAAAGCCCATACTAACTCCGAAATGAAATTTGGTCAACCCGTATATCAAAATAGATGTTTTAAAATATTTTAAACTCGATGAAACAGGTTTCAGGTCCCAATTCCGTCGTATGAAGAAGTTACGCTAAAATCAATATTTTTCAAATTGATTTCAATTTCATTGATTTCTAGGCGTTTCGAGTTCGTACAATCAAACGACACGTCCGATCGTTCCGAAACTTGAAATCCTACAATAATTCACCGTTACGGATCCGATGAAATTGGTTTCGTCGAAATCCGAATCAGTGGCCAAAATGGCTATTTTTCCATAAATAAAATAAATTTATAAATTAATTAATTAAATCAAATCTTAAATTTCAATTCTAAAATTGAGAAATTTTACCCCTTTAAATTTTCTTAATCATTTACACTAATTTAAACAAATTTATATGTCAATTTAACGTTGATTCATTCATCAATTTCAGCATTAAATTTTATTTTTCTTACATTCAGAAATTATAAATTTAATTTATAATAATTCCAATTAATTTACTTTTCAATTCTATTATTCAATTCATTGATGTGAAATGGATGAACGTAATATTGGACTCAAGATCTATAACATTAATATTCTCCAATCCCAACTTAATTTCTATTGACGAAATAATTAAATATTTAATTTCATTCATTTGCAATTAATTCAATTATCGTATATTGCATTCCAATATATACAGAAAACTTTATTTCCATCCCTTTATTCAACCAAATAGTCATATTATAAATAGAATTGACATTATTTCAAATTATTTCCTTAATTTATACTAACATTACTTTTAATTTAGATTTATTGCAATTGATTACCGGTTTATATTAAATATACTAAATAAATGGTCAACCCGTACTAATCGTTACCATTAACGTTAAGCTTCCCTTAAACGCTATTATTAATAACCAAATGTTGTAATTTGATTTAGATCTACTTCAATGCATTAAATGAATGGGTAAATGATTAAAGTTTTGCACTATTGCCAAATTTTCTCACATTCATACTTAATTTGCTTTGCATTTATTATACATTATTTTATTAGTAAGTCATCCTTTTAGATTATTAATTTACCCTTTTATATCCCATTATAAATTAATGCACACATTAATTAAGATTTAAATCAAATAAATCATTCCATCTTGGTTCCATTCTTTTATTACATCATTTATTAATTTACAAAATAAACAAACATTTCTATGCATCTTATTTACATTCATATCTTGTAATATTTGTCTGAAAATCATAAATGTAATACCAAGTTTCATTTTAATTTCAATTGATTCCCAATCAAAGTTTAATATTCTAAATAAACTGGTAACAAATAATAACGGTCACTATTTGCCCTAAATCACATTTATAGGTTTATAGTTTACAAACAAATGTTGCAATGACTCATATGATATTGACTTTATCTAATTACCATTAAATTTGTGGTATTTCATAAATCTATTCCATACTTACATTTTTTTCCGTATATTTCATTTATAACCAAGTATACACTTAGATTTATTTTCATTAATTGGAATTTCCTTCCATTCATTTATTATTAACTTTAATTAGTATTGTTTATCTTGCATTAACATTATTGCCTAAATTTACATGCAGTTACTATTAATCACTATTATTTCATTGGTTAATTCAACACTTACTTTTAAGTTACTCATTTTCTATTTTATAACCAAGGCAACAATTTATACTATTACATTATTGGGATTTCACTTCAATTGTCAACATTTAATTTTTATAACCATTGCTAAAATTCATTCTTAACACTTACTTTAATATAAATTATACATTTTTTTATTTCTTCCTAAATTTAATTACAAAGATCCCGTTTAAATTTACCAATTTATTTATTAAAATTTACAGGTCGTTATAGCGAATATGGTTTCAAAAATGATATGGTTTTGAGAATATGATATTTTGATATCAATTATGAATTAGTTTTTAGAAATGTAAAAGAACGATCCGGTGTGAAATAAGCGTTTGGTTGTTAAAAAGACCGGAGTCGGATATTGTCATACTCTCTGCCAATATTGAAAACAACTTCAACAACTGTGTACATGGTGGAGATTCTAGAAAAGAAGTAGGATGGTTTGGTGAACGATTAGGCATGAGGTGTTTATGTGACCCTGACTCTCGTGGGTCGGCATAGGTGTGACTAAAACAGGAGCCACGCTGGGCCAAGTAAGGTCATTCCTCCTATCGGACAAGCTTCTTTGATACCATATTATGACTTTGTGATGATTTGGTGGCCACCCCTTGATTTTGATTATGGGAGTGTGTAATATCCCGGAATTTTGGACAATATAAATTTAATAATCTGTGTTTAAATTTATATTGAATTGATAATTTTTGTTAATAAATTTGATTTGATTCTATAATCTTCTTTATTTAAATATTTAATTTGTGAATTTATTTTTAATAAGCTAATGAATTTATTTTCTAATTAATAATGTATATGTATTTATATATTTTAAAGAGATAAGTTGTTTTTTTTAAATTAAATTTGTATAGCATAATTTTAATATTTTGAAAATAGGAATTGTGATTTATTTTTAATTTAAGCTTTTCAAAAATATTTAATATAATAACCAAATGATTTTAAATATGAGATAAATATTTTATTGGTTTAAAATTTCATTTTAACTTAAGTTTGTATATTAAAATATGTTACAATATATTTGTGTTATTCTTTTTAAATTATTAATTGATAATTTTGATTTGTAAATTTAATTTGAAATTTAAAATACAATTTAAAATGTGAACATGTATTCATGTAAGTTATTATAACCTCTTTTATAAATCTATTTTAATTATTTAAAGGTATCTAAGATAAATGATTTAATTGTATATTGTTCTATTTATAATAATACTTTGCTTTGTCCTTTAGAAATTAAATATATACATAACTAAGTCTAAGAACTAAGTAATTAACTAAGTTTAAACATTCATTAATCTTAATTTAAATAACAAAAACATTTACAAGACATGTGTATGTATGTTAGAACATGTGTAAACATGTGTTAGATGTTTGAATAAGGAATTTAACAAATGTTAACACTTAAGACAAGTGTCATGTTTCAATATTTATTTTTCTTTAATTTTAATTCATCATAAACTAGCTATAAAACATTGCATTTACTCATTTCTTCTCCTCTTTTTCATTTTTCATTCTAAAATAAAGAAATCTGAAAATCAAAGTTCTATAACATTTTCATCCTCAAAAACCTATTCAAATACATTGCATTTAACTCCTCAAAAATACAAATTTGCATCTGCAACCATCAAGCTAGCATCAACATTTCATTAAAAATCTGGACGGTGCTCTGCATTTTGCAAATACAGGCGAGTGACTCCCAATTTAAAAATAAGTTAAGTAGGATTTGCATGCTAGTTATCAGATAAAAGTTAATTATGAATATGCCTTTAAAACTGCCTGTGTATATATGAAATGTAATGTATATTTGATTTTCAAGGTTCTGACTGTTGCAGTTTAAAATCAAATTGATAAATAATTATTTTCAAGGTTCTGACTGTTGGGCAGTGGGGTGGTCGTATGGGTGGCCAGAGAAGGCCGGAGATAATGTGCAGGTGCACAGTGGTGATGAGGATATGTTGAGGTGGGTCACAGTTTATTTTCCCGTGATGGTCTCCGGTATTTTGAAGGGAGACTCGGAGCAGAGAAGTTGTTGACTCGAAGTAAAGGCAGAGGGGACTCGAGTGAGTGGTGTTGCAGGTTTTAAAACAAAACCAGGGAAACTGTTTTTTTTCCAGGTTTTATAAAATTGAAGTGGAGATGTGAAATGCAAACTAAAAAATTTGAAACCAAGTTTGAAAACCTGAATTTGGATATAAATTCAAATAATTTAAATTTTGGTCTTTGGAATTATTGAGTTTTTAAATTTTAGATTGGGTTTTGAATCTAAAAACAGAAACCTGTTCTGTTTTAAGAAATGTAAAAAGTCAAGTTTAAATTTAATCTGGAAATTGAAATTAGGATTTAAACCTGAATCTAAGGATGAATTCAAATAGTTTGAATCCTGATTTTGAAATAATTTGAATTAAGAAATTCAAGTTTGGTTTAAAATTAAAAAAAGGGAACAAGAAACCTGTTTCCAGTTTTATAAAATTTGAAATAAATGCAAACTAAAATTTAACTTAGGATTTTAAAACTGAATTTAAATATGAATTCAAATAAGTTTGAATTCTGGTTTATTTTGAAATAATTTAAATTCAGAAAAATTTCAAAGTTGGTTTTTAAATAAAACAGAAACTGTTTTCTGTTTTTAAATGTAAAGGTAAAGTTTAAATTGCAAGTGGAGATTTAAACTGAGTTTTTAATCTGAAATTTGAATATGAATTCAAATTAGATTGTCTGAGATTTGAAATCAATTATGTTTTTAAATTTAAATTTGATTTCAAACTCACAAGTGTGAATGCATATGTGTTTTGCATTTGAATTGGAAGGTTAAATTTTTTTTTAGTAGAAATTTAAAATGAGTTTAAATTCTAGTTTTAAATATGGATTTTTTAATTTAAATTTGCAGATTTAAAATAAAGGCTTAAATTTAGATTTGCTTCAAAATGATGATTTGCATTTAAATTGAAGGTTCATATTTAAGTTAAATCTAGAATGAATTTTAGAGATGTATTCCAATTTTGAAACTTAAAAGAAAATTTTAAATTGATTTGTATTTAAATTGAATTTGTAATTTAAATGTTTTTAACTTATTGATAGGGTAGATGTTTTAACATATATGATAAAAAGTTTTGAATTGTTTTAAAATCTTATTTAAGATAAATTTGAGTCTTAAGTTTAAAATGAAGTTAAATAGAATTTAAAGTAAATTTTAAAACATTTTGTTTTTAAATGCTTGATTAAATAAGAAATGTTTGTCTAAAAGATAAATAAAAATTTAATGATTGGATTCATTAAATTGTTAAGGAAATAAGATGAACAATTAATTAATTAATTAATTAATAATGTGGATGTTTAATTAAGTAATTAATGATTTTTTTAAGTTAATTAATTAGATTTGAAATTAATTAATTAGGGTTAATTAATCTGTAATTAAGGATGATTAATTAAATTTTAATTTATGATTAAGATTTATTTAATCAAGTGATTAGAGATAATTAAGATTTTAATTAATACATAATTAATTAATAATTAAAGATTAATTAAATGATAATTAAATATTATTTAATTGATAATTAATAATGATTAATTTAAGTTAATTCTTAAGTTAGTAATTAAGAAATATTAATGAAGTCATTAACTTAAGATTATTTAACAATTAATTAATGTGATTAATTTTTGATAATTAATTAGATTAATTAATTAATAATAATCAATTTTTTTAAGTTTAATTACTTAATGAAAGTAATTAATGGATTAATTACTTGGTGTAATTAATTTAATTAATGTGATTAGTTTAAATTAATTAAGTTAAATTAATTTAAACATTTGTTGATTGTTTGATAATTACTTTATGTAATTTATGAATTTGTAATTACTTAAGGAAGTAATTAATTAATAATTACAGGATGTAATTAAAGATATAGAAGTAAATTGAATTTAAATTACTTTGTAATTAATCAAGGGGATTAATTATTAATTAATTATGGGATGAGTAATTAAAGTAGTTAATTACTGAATGGTCATTAATCATGGGTGATTAATATTTATATGTGGATTAATTTCAGATTAGTTACTTATGTAATTAATTTATATTTAGAGATTTATTAATTGTAGTCAGCAATCATTAGTTAATTAGTTAATGATGTAATTTGGGATTGATTAATTAAGGTATAATTAATAATGAATAAATATTTAATGTAATTAATTTTAGTTAATCAATTAATTTAGTAATTACAAGTTAATTATTTGCAAAGGGTTTAAGTAGTTAACTTGTGTGATTAACTTATAAGCTAATTACTTATTGTAATTAGAGATAGTTAATCAATATTAATTGAAATATTGAGATGATGATTTATAAATTGATTTGAAATCAATGGGTGGTTAAGTTAAGCAGAATTTTAATGAAGAAGTAATTAATTAAATTCATTTTAAATTAATTAGTGATTGAGTAATTAATTTAATTCATTTTAAATTAATTATAGAAAGTGTGATCATTAGATCATTGCTTATGTTTGATGAATGGTATTGGTTGCCTGGTATGGTTTGTAATCTCAGTTATGAGATGAGTAGTGTATGTGATATGGATGCATTGGTTGCTTTTGGATGATAATATGGATTATCTGATTTTGATATGAATTATCTGTTGATAATGATAAGGTTGATTATCTGTTGTGTTGTGAATTATCTATCTGTGTAGATTTAGATAATGAATTGAATTGTTTTAAACTTAAAACAACTTGGACCTAAAAGGCACGCTTTGGATTTCGATGAGACCGGGATCGGGTTTCCATATTTGGACATCCGAAAACCACATCGATTCCAATTAAATGTTAGGTCGTTAATCCAAGTGGAGCGAGTGAAGACTCGAGGTGTAAGGGCTATACGTCAGTATAACTCTGTGGGTGATTCCGTAATGAGTTTGACGGAATAGTACTTATAGATTCGAGATGGTGATTCAGAATGCAAGGGTTATTGTCGTTAACTCTAAGGGTGATTCCAAAATGAGTGTAACGAGATAATGCCTTCGGTTTCGTTCGAACCCGGAACGAACTTGTATGGATTGAATGCTTTCAAAACATCGTCAGGTGGACGATGAGCATTCTAAGTGATGTGTCCTATAAAGGTAATCGTAGCCTCAAGCCTCATCAACCGGGAATGGCTAAAACAGGGGAGGTGCGGCAAGGCTTCGTGGGTAGCCCCCACTTGAGAGTAAGATTTACCCCTGTCTAGAGGTCCCTTTATATTTCGGTTGTGTGGACGGTTGATCGTGACAACCGTCGGGGTTGTCTTATTCGGAACTGTTCAGTAAGGAATGGGTCCGGTTTTGTGTTGCAGGGATTGGGAGTAATCCTTGGTACGGTGATCTAGGCCACGTACTGTGATGGGCGGTACCCCAGTAGCCCTGCCATTGTATGGAATCCAAAATCCAATAAGTGCCAACGGTTTTGATTGTATTACCCACTTTTGTGGCTAGTAGCTGGAATTTAATAATGTAACAAGTTCGGCTATTTCTTATTTATTTGGAAACCCTAGACACTATTATAATATCATCAGATTTCCTATCAAATGTTTTGGTTAACGTAAGGTAAAAACTTTTCCATGTTTATGTGTGGGAAGTCTTACGTGATACCTTTCTTTCAAAAGGTTTTAAAAATTAAGCAACTTTAACCTGTTACTCACACCAGACCCATGTCTGACCCGGAGTTATTTCTGTTTTTCTTTAACTCTTGGGTACTCAAATTTTTATGAGTAGTCAAGAGAATTCAGGTTAGGATTCAGGTTAGCTTTGACGAATTGTGGAGGAGCATATGGAGCAGGAGGCTTCTGCGTATAGTTATATAGTTCCGCTGTGTTGGTATCTCTGAGTGTTTCTATATTGTGATTGAGTTGTAATAACTAGACAGGTGTTTATAACTATCTAGTATGTGTTGTATATGTCCGTGTAACTCTGATATTTGATGTATACTATGTTATACTTATGTTAGTAATATAATTTATTCGTTCCGCTGTTGAGATTCTTGTGTTGTTTCTTCTTTCTCTTCTTTCTTTTCTTTTTTCTATCCCTTTCTTTCTTAAGGATGATACGACTTTTTGTGGAGAAAAAGTCGGGTCGTCTCACTTGGTATCAGAGCGTTAGGTTGAGTGAATACCTAGGCTCTGTAGTGGTGTCTATCTTGAGAGAGCATATTTGTATTTTTAATATATATATATATATATATGTATGTATGTATGTATATGTATATAATTGGTTCTACCTATTTGTTGGTTTACCTGTTCGGGTTTTTCCAATATAAGTTATAAAGGTAGATGAGGTAGAAGTGTGTGTAACACGACTACCATTGTTTGGAATTTGATAGATGAGGTTGGAAGTGTATTTGTCGAGACTGTAGACCTAATACCGTCTCGAGTGAGTTCTGTTGTGATGAAGGACTTCATCGATCTCTGAAGATAACCTGTTAAGGTTCGGAGTTCATCTTTGAAGTGCAGAATTGAGTTTGGATCTGTCGGTAGGGCAGAAGCCAGTGGGTGATCACATCTTGATATCTCAGGAAGTAGTAGCTGCGTGATGAGATGCGGTAACTATGGATATTTCCGAAGATATTTCTATGGAACAAGAGTAAGAAGTGAGTCTGCCCGGTGATGTGGCTGAGTTTAGCTGAGTGTTCTGAGTTGGTAGGAGTCTTCTGGCTGGATAGTTTTTCTAAAGTGGAATTCATAAGCAGCAGAGTGGATCCGTTTCTCTAGTAAGTTGGCTAGGCCAGCATAAGCTATTCTGTTTGGTTGAGGGAGAGCAGTTTCTTTGGATTTAGGCTGAGTTGATCGCAAAAGTGACTTGCGATAGTTTGTTCTCTTGTGTTTGTTGGAGATTATCCGGATTTCTTTAAGGAAGTCAGAGTTTGTCTACATCTGGAGATCGAGTCTTCTTTCCAGGATTGGTACAGATGGTTCAGTTAGTAGATGGATGGTCCCTGAGATAGAAGTGGGTGAAACAACTCAGGTTTAGAAGGAACATCTGAGTTTTTCTTTATGAATATGTGGAACCATATTTCTGTGTTGGGTTGTTTTAGTCTGTGCTTGTGTTCTTCGTCAGCATTTTCTTCTGTTTCGGATCAGAGTTGTGCAACGGAAGCAGTTTGGGGTGCTTCTGTTTTGTCTTTTCCGGATAAGGAGAAATTTGTTCTGTCTTCTGTTGTTGAGAAGCAGGGTGTGTGTTCTTGGTTTTGAATGATATTGAGGAGATCATTGGATTGTTTTGATTCAGTCTGTTTTTAATGGAATCAGCATAGAGTTAAGTTGATCAGGATGGATGTTGGTAGCCCAGGATTGTCCGAAGAGTTTTTATGGACAAGAGACAGAGAAATTTGGATTATGAAATCGGAGATTTGTTTGAGATAAGTTTTTCTCTGATCCGGAGAGCAATAAGTTTGGGAAGCTAGCTCTGTAGTGTTTTGGTTTCTTCTGTGTTGGGTAAGATCAGTGTTTGATATTTTTGGTTGTAGAACCAGTCGTTTAGGAGGTTTGTTTGTTGAGTCCGACTCGTTTGTAGTCTGATATTCTGTATAGAATTGGTGTTAGGAGCTCTATAATTTAATAGTATTGGTTGATTGGATTTTATAGAGCGAGTATCCCGATATATATATACATACCGGGGAAACTCGTAAAGTTTTATCCAAAATTCTTTTGGATAATTAGATTTGTTCTGATTGTGTGAATTGGTTGCTTTAGTTGTTGGCATATGATTAACATATGCTGTGTTTTAAAATAAAATCTGTAAATAGATTATTAAATTACCTTTGTTTTAAATTTCGGGGAGGAAATTCTTTTAAGGGGGAAGGACTGTAATATCCCGGAATTTTGGACAATATAAATTTAATAATCTGTGTTTAAATTTATATTGAATTGATAATTTTTGTTAATAAACTTGATTTGATTCTATAATCTTCTTTATTTAAATATTTAATTTGTGAATTTATTTTTAATAAGCTAATGAATTTATTTTCTAATTAATAATGTATATGTATTTATATATTTTAAAGAGATAAGTTGTTTTTTTTAAATTAAATTAGTATAGCATAATTTTAATATTTTGAAAATATGAATAGTGATTTATTTTTAATTTAAGCTTTTCAAAAATATTTAATATAATAACCAAATGATTTTAAATATGAGATAAATATTTTATTGGTTTAAAATTCCATTTTAACTTAAGTTTGTATATTAAAATATGTTACAATATATTTGTGTTATTCTTTTTAAATTATTAATTGATAATTTTGATTTGTAAATTTAATTTGAAAATTAAAATACAATTTAAAATGTGAACATGTATTCATGTAAGTTATTGTAACCTCTTTTATAAATCTATTTTAATTGTTTAAAGGTATCTTTGATAAATGATTTAATTGTATATTGTTCTATTTATAATAATACTTTGCTTTGTCCTTTAGAAATTAAATATATACATAACTAAGTCTAAGAACTAAATAATTAACTAAGTTTAAACATTCATTAATCTTAATTTAAATAACAAAAACATTTACAAGACATGTGTATGTATGTTAGAACATGTGTAAACATGTGTTAGATGTTTGAATAAGGAATTTAACAAATGTTAACACTTAAGACAAGTGTCATGTTTCAATATTTATTTTTCTTTAATTTTAATTCATCATAAACTAGCTATAAAACATTGCATTTACTCATTTCTTCTCCTCTTTTTCATTTTTCATTCTAAAATAAAGAAATCTGAAAATCAAAGTTCTATAACATTTTCATCCTCAAAAACCTATTCAAATACATTGCATTCAACTCCTCAAAAATACAAATTTGCATCTGCAACCATCAAGCTAGCATCAACATTTCATTAAAAATCTGGACGGTGCTCTGCATTTTGCAAATACAGGTGAGTAACTCCCAATTTAAAAATAAGTTAAGTAGTATTTGCATGCTAGTTATCTGATAAAAGTTAATTATGAATATGCCTTTAAAACTGCCTGTGTATATATGAAATGTAATGTATATTTGATTTTCAAGGTTCTGACTGTTGCAGTTTAAAATCAAATTGATAAATAATTATTTTCCCTGATCTGGTTGCCATTATGTTTTATCATTGAATGAAATTTGTTTATTTCATGATAAAATAAATTTTAAAAGTTTTCTTTTAGATGTATAGTTTGTGTATTGTCTGCAACATAAACAACATAGCGTAATTTTGTATAAATGGAAAATTTAAAGTATCATGAATCAATGTTTCAGAAATACAATTCAAAACAACTTCTAAAATTATGATTTTTAAAAATAGTATTACAATTTTTAATGGATAAATCAAAGTACAGTTACACATTTACTGTATCATACTTATTTGATAAGCACTGTTGAATCCTGCAATGGATTTGGTTGAAATTGTTTATGAAGATAGTGTATCTATCAGGGATTATAGGAAAATTAGGAATTTGGGTTACTTGTCATTATTGAGGTTGTAATTTGGAATTTTCAGTATGAACCCTAGTTTATATGGGTCACTGACTTTGTCCGACTGCGGCTTCATCATTGGATCGAGTTCAACCATTTTTGGTATGTTGGTAGATGATGTATTAATGGAGTCATCGCCGGAGTTTGGAGTGTGATATTGGCCGGAGTTGGGTGATATCGCCGTTGACAGGTTGGGGGGTGTTTTGTTGTCTGTAGTTCCAGGTTTGGAATCTGGATCTCGAAATTGAATTCGAATATATGTTGTAGAGGTTGATGTTGAGATGGTCTGAAGGGATGATTGTGGGCAGTGGGGTGGTCGTATGGGTGGCCAGAGATGGCCGAAGATTATGTGCAGGTGCACAGTGGTGATGAGGATATGTTGAGGTGGGTCACAGTTTATTTTCCCGTGATGGTCTCGGGTATTTTGGAGGGAGACTCGGAGCAGAGAAGTTGTTGACTCGAAGTAAAGGCAGAGGGGACTCGAGTGAGTGGTGTTGCAGGTTTTAAAACAAAACCAGGGAAACTGTTTTTTTTTTCCAGGTTTTATAAAATTGAAGTGGAGATGTGAAATGCAAACTAAAAAATTTGAAACCAAGTTTGAAAACCTGAATTTGGATATAAATTCAAATAATTTAAATTTTGGTCTTTGGAATTATTGAGTTTTTAAATTTTAGATTGGGTTTTGAATCTAAAAACAGAAACCTGTTCTGTTTTAAGAAATGTAAAAAGTCAATTTTAAATTTAATCTGGAAATTGAAATTAAGATTTAAACCTGAATCTAAGGATGAATTCAAATAGTTTGAATTCTGACTTTGAAATAATTTGAATTAAGAAATTCAAGTTTGGTTTAAAATAAAATAAAAAGGGAACAGGAAACCTGTTTCCAGTTTTATAAAATTTGAAATAAATGCAAACTAAAATTTTAACTTAGGATTTTAAAACTATTAAATATGAATTCAAATAAGTTTGAATTCTGTTTTTTTTGAAATAATTTAAATTCAGAAAAATTTCAAAGTTGGTTTTTAAATAAAACAGAAACTGTTTTCTGTTTTTAAATGTAAAGGTAAAGTTTAAATTGCAAGTGGAGATTTAAACTGAGTTTTTAATCTGAAATTTGAATATGAATTCAAATTAGATTGTCTGAGATTTGAAATCAATTAGGTTTTTAAATTTAAATTTGATTTCAAACTCACAAGTGTGAATGCATATGTGTTTTGCATTTGAATTGGAAGGTTAAATTTTTTTTAGTACAAATTTAAAATGAGTTTAAATTCTAGTTTTAAATCTGGATTTTTTAATTTAAATTTGCAGATTTAAAATAAAGACTTAAATTTAGATTTGCTTCAAAATGATGATTTGCATTTAAATTGAAGGTGCAGATTTAAGTTAAATCTAGAATGAATTTTAGAGATGTATTCCAATTTTGAAACTTAAAAGAAAATTTTAAATTGATTTGAATTTAAATTGAATTTGTAATTTAAATTGTTTTTAACTTATTAATAAGGTAGATGTTTTAACATATATGATAAAAAGTTTTGAATTGTTTTAAAATCTTATTTAAGATAAATTTGAGTCTTAAGTTTAAAATGAAGTTAAATAGAATTTAAAGTAAATTTAAAAACATTTTGTTTTTAAATGCTTGATTAAATAAGAAATGTTTGTCTAAAAGATAAATAAAAATTTAATGATTGGATTCATTAAATTATTGAGGAAATAAGATGAACAATTAATTATTTAATTAATTAATAATGTGGATGTTTAATTAAGTAATTAATGATTTTTTTAAGTTAATTAATTAGATTTGAGATTAATTAATTAGGGTTAATTAATCTATAATTAAGGATGATTAATTAAATTTTAATTTATGATTAAGATTTATTTAATCAAGTTATTAGAGATAATTAAGATCTTAATTAATACTTAATTAATTAGTAATTAAAGATTAATTAAATGATAATTAAATATTATTTAATTGATAATTAATAATGATTAATTTAAGTTAATTCTTAATTTAGTAATTAAGAAATATTAATGAAGTCATTAACTTAAGATTATTTAATAATTAATTAATGTGATTAATTTTTGATAATTAATTAGATTAATTAATTAATAATAATCAATTTTTTTTAAGTTTAATTACTTAATGAAAGTAATTAGTGGATTAATTACTTGGTGTAATTAATTTAATTAATGTGATAGTTTAGATTAATTAAGTTAAATTAATTTAAACATTTGTTGATTGTTTGATAATTACTTTATGTAATTTATGAATTTGTAATTACTTAAGAAAGTAATTAATTAATAATTACAGGATGTAATTAAAGATATAGAAGTAAACTGAATTTAAATTACTTTGTAATTAATCAAGGGGATTAATTTAGATAATTAATAATTAATTATGGGATGAGTAATTAAAGTAGTTAATTACTGAATGGTTATTAATCATGGGTGATTAATATTTATATGTGGATTAATTTCAGATTAGTTACTTATGTAATTAATTTATATTTAGAGATTTATTAATTGTAGTCAGAAATCATTAATTAATTAGTTAATGATGTAATTTGGGATTGATTAATTAAGGTATAATCAATAATGAATAAATAATTAATGTAATTAATTTTAGTTAATCAATTAATTTAGTAATTACAAGTTAATTATTTGCAAAGGGTTTAAGTAGTTAACTTGTGTGATTAACTTATAAGCTAATTACTTATTGTAATTAGAGATAGTTAACAATATTAATTGAAATATTGAGATGATGATTTATAAATTGATTTGAAATCAATGGATGGTTAAGTTAAGCAGAATTTAAATGAATAAGTACTAATTAAATTCATTTTAAATTAATTAGTGATTGAGTAATTAATTTAATTCATTTTAAATTAATTACAGAAAGTGTGATCATTAGATCATTGCTTATGTTTGATGAATGGTATTGGTTGCCTGGTATGGTTTGTAATCTCAGTTATGAGATGAGTAGTGTATGTGATATGGATGCATTGGTTGCTTTTGGATGATAATATGGATTATCTGATTTTGATATGAATTATCTGTTGATAATGATAAGGTTGATTATCTGTTGTGTTGTGAATTATCTATCTGTGTAGATTTAGATAATGAATTGAATTGTTTTAAACTTAAAACAACTTGGACCTAAAAGACACGCTTTGGATTTCGATGAGACCGGGATCGGGTTTCCATATTTGGACATCCGAAAACCACATCGATTCCAATTAAACGTTAGGTCGTTAATCCAAGTGGAGCGAGTGAAGACTCGAGGTGTAAGGGCTATACGTCAGTATAACTCTACGGATGATTCCATTATGAGTTTGACGGAATAGTACTTATAGATTCGATATGGTGATTCAGAATGCAAGGGTTATTGTCGTTAACTCTGAGGGTGATTCCAAAATAAGTGTAACAAGATAATGCCTTCGGTTTCGTTCGAACCCGGAACGAACTTGTATGGATTGAATGCTTTCAGAACATCGTCAGGTGGACGATGAGCATTCTAAGTGATGTGTCCTATAAAGGTAATCGTAGCCTCAAGCCTCATCAACCGGGAGTAGCTAAAACAGGGGAGGTGCAGCAAGGCTTCGTGGGTGGCCCCCACTTGAGAGTAAGATTTACCCCTGTCTAGAGGTCCCTTTATATTTTGGCTGTGTGGACGGTTGATCATGACAACCGTCGGGGTTGTCTTATTCGGAACTGTTCAGTAAAGAATGGGTCCGGCTTTGTGTTGCAGGGGATTGGGAGTAATCCTCGATACGGTGATCTATGCCACGTACTGTGACGGGCGGTACCCCAGTAGCCCTGCCATTGTATGGAATCCAAAATCCAATAAGTGCCAACGGTTTTGATTGTATTACCCCCTTTTGTGGCTAGTAGCTGGAATTTAATAATGTAACAATTTCGGCTATTTCTTATTTATTTGGAAACCCTAGACACTATTATAATATCATCAGATTTCCTATCAAATGTTTTGGTTAGCGTAAGGTAAAAACTTTTCCATGTTTATGTGTGGGAAGTCTTACGTGATACCTTTCTTTCAAAAGGTTTTGAAAATTAAGCAACTTTAACCTATTACTCACACCAGATCCATGTCTGACCCGGAGTTATTTTTGTTTTTCTTTAACTCTTGGGTACTCAAATTTTTATGAGTAGTCAAGAGAATTCAGGTTAGGATTCATGTTAGCTTTGACGAATTGTGGAGGAGCATATGGAGCAGGAGGCTTCTGCGTATAGTTATATAGTTCCGCTGTGTTGGTATCTCTGAGTGTTTCTGTATTGTGATTGAGTTGTAATAACTAGACAGGTGTTTATAACTGTCTAGTATGTGTTGTATATGTCTGTGTAACTCTGATATTTGATGTATACTATGTTATACTTATGTTACTAATATAATTTATTCGTTCCGCTGTTGAGATTCTTGTGTTGTTTCTTCTTTCTCTTCTTTCTTTTCTCTTTTCTATCCCTTTCTTTCTTAAGGATGATATGACTTTTTGTGGAGAAAAAGTCGGGTCGTCTAAGAGTGTATTCCGAGGTGGGCAGTAGTAGCTGCTATGCGTTACCACCAATCTGCCTAGAATCCTACCCTAGCATTGCTTCGAGTGTCATGTTCACATGCCCTATCGCGCCTTCTACGAGTTTGGTTTTTCCCATACCCATGGAGTGCCCTCTCAGTAATCCTCATGGAGGAGCTTCCGGTACTGTATAGATTGTGGGAATATATAAAATATGTTAAGGAGGATATAGGTAATGCCTTAACGCAATTTTAATACTTTATTTTACTGTAGACACTATTATAATAGCGTATTATACTACATAGTAGATGGTTAAACGGATCCTTAGGAGATGGTAATCCCAAACATTTCTTAAGTTATTGTACTCACGTTAGACATTAGATAGGAGATGTCAAACCCCATAAAAATCTCTGATGCCTTCACACTCATATTTTATTACAGTTGATTTAACTTACATAAGATATTTTAGTTCTGACTTGAGTGTTTTGTTTTTTCAATTCGTTCGGGTCAATCTGAGCTTTTCAGTTTATCGAAGACTGCTTTTGGAGGATGAAGACAAAGATTTAGTACTATTACTATGTATTATATTATTTGCACTGCATTATGTTGTTCCGCTGCATTATTTATTTATTACTGTTGTATGTACTCTACCTCTATATTGTAAAAGTATAATCAAATGTTATTTGTAAACAGCTTCGTGAAATATTTATTCTATTATTATATTTTTTCATTCCGTTGTGAGATTCTTTATTTATTTTTCTTTCTCTGTTTTTCTTATTTAGCCCATAACAATCCTCCCCTTGAATGGTTTGAGTCTAACATGTGTGGTCTATCGTCGATTTAAACCGTCCAAAAAGGTGTCCCTTTATAATAAACTAAGGTTTTGACCAAAAACCTCTCTTAATAATTTTATAAAAATTCCAACAATTCATTATTTAACCAAACAATGGTTAAAAAAAATATGACACATCACAACAACATCAAAAGTCAAAAACTATCAGATCTAAAACCAAACAAGCTTATAAATGAGATAGTTTATTATTATTCACCATAATTTGGATAATGGAGTTGAGTATTGAGGGAGAATGATTTCCTTAGCTTTTCTTTTGAAATTACATAGCTTTCTTCTTTTAGTCCTTCTTAATAGTGGACATCATATATGGTTTGCAATTTGATTATTGTGAAAATGAGAATGAAATGGCAGAGGGAGGGTCTAATGGATAAAAGAAAGATCTATTCCTAATTTACCCCTTTCATTTATTCTCTTCTATATTATATTTTTAAAACAATCTTATTAGTTAATTATTTAAGGCTTAATCCAATTAATTATCAAATCTCAATCCCTTTATTACTCCACATATTATTCTATTTAATTTATTTAATTAAATCTCCTGAATAATTTTAATCATAATTAGGGGTGTTACAGAACCATCTCAAGTTCCTTATTTCTAATGTATTCTATATCAAACTTATCTACGTCAAAAGTAAAGCATGTCTTTGTAGCTAATTCACGCATGGAACCAGCAGATATTCAACATTATAGAATAATAAGTGCTGCCTAGATGGTCAATTGAACATGTGTTAATCTGAAAAGTTACCCGACCCATCCCCACATCAATTAAAACAAGGGAGTTTGCATACAATAGATCATATACTGGTACATTTAAGTATAGCTCTAATTTGAACCAACCAACCAAGCCTATGCTCCCCCCTTACGTTAAAAAATTGCCAAGATCTTCCTCTACATTAACTTAAGCAGAATCCTCCTCTTTTGTAACTAATGCATAAACTACAACTTCATATCCAAATCCCCATCAACATTCACAACTTCAGAAATCCCTATGCCCGTATCTTCAGCCAAATCTAACACACTAAATTCTTTGATCTGGTCCTCAGCCATAGCTGAGCCAAACTAGCTCCGCATTTCCAATAATAAAGTACCCTACACTGAACACCTTGTCACCACTAATGCCCTTAACAACCTCACCATCACCACTTCGAATTCCACATATCCATTGCTAGATTCCCAGCCACTTTAACCTAGTCCTCATTATTTTCCCATATACCATCCTAACCGTTGATAAAGTTAGGGGTTTGCCATAAGGGCAATTGTGTAATTTATAACATATATCTTACTCAATAACCAATCCCGTTCAAATTAAAAGGTATTTTCTTTCCACTATATACTTGATATATGTACTAAGTTTTATGATATATATACATGTATTGATGTTGTCAAAACTTAATTTCATTATATGAACGTATATACTTATTAATTTAAAAAAAATTCAATTATATATATTATCAGATTTGTACGGTCGCTAATTTTATATATATTAATTATATTAATTACTTTCATTATTTTATATATATAGTTTAATTATAAATACATGGCTTATATTTAAATACTATATGATTCTATGGTTAAAGTTGATCATAAAATTTTATACATATAAATATACAACAAGAGTAATTTTCGAAAGCAAAAATTAATTTTTAATATTGTTTAGATCAATGTACTACATAAATAAATCATATAAAAATTAAATCTATTCAAAAGTTATTTTTTAAATAGTATAAAATTAACTTATCATAAGGTAAGCTCTTAGCCAAAAAAATTGCTATTTTTAAAAATTATTATAATAAGTCAAAAACTAATAAAAAATAAAATTGGATCAAAAAATGTGGAAATTGTTTTCAAACTTCAAAATATCATATATGATTTACTACAAATTTAAAATTTTGGAAAAATATTTAGAAAATAATTTTTCTATTTAAAAATATATTTTAAAATAATAAAATGAATAATAAATTTTTTGTTTATACACACGATCTGGAATTTATATACAAAAAAATCAAATTTTGTTAATTAATATTTATATACACATTTATATATTATAACTATATTCTATGCATGTAAATATTATTTTAAATAAAAAAGTTATTTTGTCATTATATATATTGGTACATATGATATTCATGATTTAATAAAAAAATATTGTATATATTATTTTAATATTTGAGTAATTTATTTATATCTAAACAGATATATTATAATAATATTTATATATATATTTAATATTTTATTTATAAATTTTATATACATACAAAAAATATTTTACATTTATATAAAATTATCTAAACAAACTTAACACACACACACACTCATAATATTTATATATAAGCAATAGTTTATATATACATTTAGTTGGACAACATATGTTACATATCAGATGAACTAATATGTTCGCTGCGATGTAAATTTAATATCTATATAAGGGCATATTATACCTTGCATGGGTTGTCATGTTACACATGTACACACGTGCATATATGTATATGAACATATGTGTAATTTATATGTATAAAATATAAATTAAATAAAATTTATGTAATTTATAAATTTAAATAAATAAAATTTAGAAATTTTCTAAATGAATTAGACTTCATAGGCCTAGTATAGGTCCAATTCGAAAAAAACTTTGAAATTCACTCATAAATTTCACTGTGGGCTGGCCCAGTTCCAACAAAGGTATCAGAGCCCAATAGCATATATGATCTAAAGTAGTCATGTTAAGATTAACTACTAAGCTCACATAGCAAAAGTTATCCTTAACAGAAAAGGTCTAAATTTGAATTGGGCCTTAGGCTAATTTTCAAAATCGTTTGAAAATTAAAATATAAGATTCTAAATTTAAACTAAGGCATACAAATATTATAAAAGTTATAACATAATAAAAAATTCAAAATACTGGAAAATAAATTTTAATTTCAAAATTTCAAAATTTATAAATAAGATTAATTAAATAAATAAATAAAGTTGATTTGTACGCATGTTTATATATTATGATATATGTTACGTTATTTTAAAATGTTTAAAATAACATAAGTATACATGTATATATATGAATTGAATTTTGAAATTATTATAGTTTAATTAAAATTGTTTAATTAAATAAATTAATTAAACGTCAATTAATTAAATAAATAAATTAAAGGTTAGTTAGTTAAATTAATTAATTAAAGATTAATTAATTATATATATATATATAAGATATATGTATAACACCATAAAGGCTATAATATGTAATAAATATTTAAGAAAAATATTATATTGAAATAATATAAAACTAATTAAATGTTAATTAATTATAACTAGTTAAATAAGATTTAATTAATATAATGTTATACATAAGATTACTATATAAGTAATACAAAATATAAAAGTTATATAAAATAAAACTTGTATTATATGAATGTATATATTAAAGGTGGAACATTAAAGAAACCCCAAGTTGACTTAAGGAATAAATATATATGTAAATGTACATATACCGTGATTTTCGATGTGTCCGACACTTGAATCACGATGATATTTTAAAAGGAATACATTATTCCATAAGTCATATTACTAGACATAACATATTAAAGATTATGAATTTTTAATATAAAGTTATTCTCTATCATTTATATATTAATAGATTAATTTAATACTCCTTAGTTTTTGAGCTTTTCTCAAGCCAAGGATGTTATTTGTAGTACTATTAATATATTAAATAGAAGAGGTAAGATAACTACATGTATTTGTTGAGCTTTCCTCAAGGTACATGCATTATACTTAGGTCGTCGTGAAACAATAGGTATAATTCCACTTTACCTGTTGAACTTTCCTCAAGGTAAAAGCAAGATTAGGACAAGGAATCACGAGTTAAGGGCTGTATGTGAACCAACCGATAAGGACTTATCCATATAGGGGTATGATTTATTGAGCTTTCCTTGAAGTCAAAATCCCAAGGCATACTAGTCCTAACACCTACTAGTGAAGTTGAAATACTTCTATGTTTTGCTGAGGATTTAGGAAAATATAAAAGACTAGTGGGAGCCTTGTTAGAAAAATGAAATGATAACATTTAACTTTTTTAATATTGTAAGAAAATATACTATATAATGTTATAATAATCTACATTGATAAATTTGTGCATTTAATATGACTGATAAAATGTTTTATCAATTAAGATATATAATTGAACTAAATTGAAGATTGATAAATAGAAATTTAACATATATTACTAATAAATGCTTCTTGCATGTTAATGTTTCAATATCCATGCAAGAATAGGATTTTATAACTACTAAATATATACATAATTTGGTCGCTTATGCATTTATTTAGTCGAGACCATGCATTGCATCCTATGAGTTTCGAACTCTAAAAGCAATATAAGACATCATATTTGATCCATATACTTACGCATATAAGTGTTATATGGGGAACGTACGGTACTTCGATGAAGTTAGTTCGTTCGAAATAAGCTAATAAATAGTACCGTGAGATCGAACATTCAATTGATTGATTGCAAAAGGATTGTATTATGTCAAATGTAATACTAAACCAAAACTATAAGAAAGATATGAGAATTCGATCACTGAAACGTCAGTTCGATCATTTTATGTAAGGTGCATCATATTTGATGTCCTTAAATGTTAAGGATGATCAAATGCGTCTTTGTAAGGATTCATTATGATGTTGTAGTAAGGGTTTTTTTTGAATGATTTGACCATTTAAAAAGAAAACGAATGTACAGGAGTAGATGTAATTTAAGGTATAGTTGGGATAAAGAGAGTGAATAGTCATTTCTGCTTCATAAAGAAACATCGGAAACGAGAATTGTAATAATAATTGATACTTAATATTGAAACGAGAAATATGATTTTTGTTTCGAAACATATTTTCATATAGAAAATTATTTTCTATGAGATTTATTTCTTTAAGTTCAAGATATTTAATCAAAGAACTCTCCGGCTATAAACTAGTAACAATACATGAAATAAGTAATTATTAAGTGAATGATGAACCTTCGAATTTAGTATGTATTATAATAATGGCAAAAATAGTGGTAGCATGCCATGTTTATTGATTGCATCAAGTTATGAAAATTGTTTTCGTAAAACACAATGAACATTATTTATGAAATAATGACTATTTTTTAGTATCGACTAAAAAATAGACATAGTTATATTTCATTGTGAATATTATAAATATTCATTATGAAATAAAACTATAATGTGGTATTGTTTTCATAACAAAAATGATGCAATTGAATATACTTAAGTATCTAAAATTATCTACAATTATTTTGGGTATGTAGTTTTGAAAAATAATTTTTATTATATGATTATGAATCATATGGTATTAGTTAATTATATCTCAAAAATTCATGGTTAATGCACCCATTTAGTGGAAGCGTCATAGGAGTTGATGAACTATTTGGATTGATACATATAGATGTATGTAATCGTAAGTCTATTACATATTCATCGAGGAGTCATCACAGGTATGGACATGTGTATTTGATACACATGTATAAGTATACGATAAGCTCATAGAATATAAAACAGAAGTACGTAATGTGACATGCGATAGAAATGATTTGAATTGATTGAATGTGTGAGCATATTGGAAGGTGTTCCATATGTACCTAACATGAATAAAGATTCTGTCTCAAAATGTCACTCTTTCCTATGATACATAATGACGTATCAATAAGGAGTAATCGAACTTTGTTGGACAAAGTACGGCTAATTATGAGTGAGGTTGAGTAACTTCTTTCTATAAAGTTGTGTACTTAAGAGTAGTTGTAATGACCGGCAAATTTATCAATTTGATAAACTATATTTATTTTGAAATATTCAAATATAAGATTTTATAAAACATATTTATGATATTTTGAACAATAAATAATAATGGTAATCTTATTTTTGAATAAGTAATTATAAAATATAAACTTTAAAGAAATATCGATAAAATGACCAAAAACTATTTTATCAATAAACGGCTCTATAATCGTAAAATGTCACACATGGAGCTAGATACATACATTTAGTTTCATAATTGAACAAGAATAAGAAATAAAATTATTTATTTTAATTTTGAAAATTAAAAGTATGTATGACATCCTTAATGATGCCCTTATATTTAATAATTGATTAATGAATTTAAGTTAAGATTTAATGATTTGATAATTATTATAATTATTCCAGTAATTGTTTTTAAATGGTAATAATTCATTTCAAATAGTTATAAGTGGTAGTAAATTATTTATAATGGTTTTATAAAGATATATGATCGGTATGAAAATATAAGGAAAATTAATATCGTTTTATCGGTATAATCGCAATTTTTTATAAATAATTGTTAATATTGATTTAAATGATTTTATAATTCAAATGTGATCATTTTTATTAATTAATAATGATTATAAATTTATTTTCAAGTTTTATTTACAAATACATGTAATTTAATGTATAAGTGAAATGTGACCGTGAATCGGTTCTCTGATTGGTAACAGATTATCGAACGGAAGTTGTTCAGAGTCAATGCAACGTTGTTTATATGTCATGTACAAATATATAACACATAAACACACACCCTGACATGTACATATATTTATACACTACACATTTATACATTCATATATACTTAAAGTTAAAAATATTGTAAATATTTTACAAAACTTAACCCATAAGTCATTTAAAGTCAATGCACATGGCTTGGAAGTGAATGAAGTGATGGAGAAGATGGAGGAGGGAAGGACCAATGCAACTACCAAGGGATTTTCTACCGCGAAAATCGATACTAATACGTCCACTGTATTGCATGCCGAGCAATCAAATGCCGAAAAAACCCGATTGTTAGGGAAAAAGAAAGAAGAAAGAAGATAAGAAGAAAACTAAACGATGTAGAATTTCACAGCGGAACGTGTAATCTATAATATACATCAAACCTTTAAACAAAATAACTGTAATATATGTATATACAGACATCAATCAGAGTATACTAACTTATTTCAGTCTAGACAGTTATAACAACATGTCCTCACAATTGCAGATAAATACAACAATGAACACAACGGAAAAATAACCATATATATGAATACATCTCCGGGCCTCTAACTCTTCTCCTAAAAATCCAAACATCCAACTAAAATATAAATATGCTCGGTCTAACATGAGCTTTATAATAAAATAACACTCGAGTCAGTCTGGAAAACCAGCGTGAGAAAACACACCCAACTAGATTTTAAAGTAATAAAAACCTTTGAAATCATAAGTATCTCGTAAGACCATACCGCATATAAACACGTATGAGTTTTTACCTTACGGTAACTAAACCATTTCATGTGAAATTCTTCGATATTACAGTAGTGTCTAAGATACAAATACTTATTAATCTTAGCTGAAATTGCTACGTTAATTAAATTCCAACATAATAGGTATGCAACTAAAACCGTAAAGGATCGTATTGGGAAATGGATTCCATACAATGACTAGGCTACCGGGGTATCGTCCTTCATGGTGTATCCCTATATAAAATAACACCATAGACCTCGCCTAGATCTCCTACCAACACAGAACTGACCTACTCCTTACTGAATAGTACCGAATATGATCAACCATCCGTTAATGGGCCCCGAAGCATACAAATGGGAGATAATAACGAATCTAGATATGGATGATCATACCCTACTTAAGAGTGACTCACATATTTTAGTCATTCTCGGTTGATGAGGCTTGCGGTTACGTTTTACCTTTTATATAGCACTTTACACTTGGAATGCGAATACTGCCCTTCAATCAACAATCCAATACCAGCATTCATCCATATAAGTTCGTTTAGGGATTGAATGAAACGCTTGAGAGCTCTGTCTCCAATTCCATCATCTTCAGGATTCTTCACTTTGAAACACATTCATTGGATCGACGTGGTTTTCGAATAACATATCTGATCTCGGTCTCTTCAAAATAACATTCGATATTTCTCGGTAAACCCAATCTTGTTTCTTTAGGAAATAAATAGTCAAAGATAAAATCGAAGATCACCCTCTAACTATTTGTGGATAGATTTCCTTATCATTGTCCTAGGAGAATGAAACGAGATTTATACGCATAGGACATCATCATCGGAGATGACTGTGCCATATAACTCATGTGTTTCTCCTAGATATTTCCAAAGTTACGTTTAGGTCTAATTTCGATAGTCGGTTATTTAACTATCGAATAAAAAACATTCAATTAGGGATTTATTCCATAGGAAAACCAACATTGATTAAGCACATAATCAACCACTAGCCTCCTTTAATAAATCTTTCATTCATTAAAATCACTTCGCAAATTACTTGTATATAAATAATTTACAAAGTTATATTCACAAATCCCTACATTTTCAATATTCAAAAAAATATTCATATACTTATCTCAACGGTATAAGTATATTCTCATGCATTACACCTTGCATCTTAGAAAATAGACTCATATACTTATCTCCACGGTATATTTACAACACTGAGAAAGATTTTCTTTTTATTCGATTCAAAAATCATTTATCAACTCCTTAAAATGCTCTAAAAACATTTATAACCCATTTTATAAATCTTATGGACCATTTATAAAATTCATTTATACATTTCAATCGCTCATAAAATTCTTTTTATACATTTCTAATCCATAAAACCATTTATAACACTCCTTTTATAAATCTATAAACCATTTCTTAAAACTCATTTACAATATCTAACCATATATAAAACTCTTTCACCTTATAAATAAACTTCCCTTAAGTCTTAAACTATTTTATATACTTATTCTATAAAATTCAAGTCCGTTTATAAAACTCTATTTATGCCTCTCGGAGACATTCATAAATAATTAAAAATCATTTACTTCAAAACACCATTATATCATAATAACTATTAACAATAACGTTGTAAATAAATGAAAAATTATTCGTTTTAAAAACATCTTAAAAATAATAATTTATGATTCGAAATCACTATGAAATAAACAAAAGTAATTAATCTTTAGCATTATAATAATAATGTATTTTTCAACACCTTAATGATAATCCTTATTATTAATTTCAAACCATAATTAATACTAAAAAAATTAACCTTTCAAAATATTAACAATTTGATAAATACATAAAAACAATATCACTTATACGCAAATGACATTAAATCAACTCTAATATAATTTTTTTGGTAAAGCTGGCGGGGATGAACGACCCCTAACATTTATTTATATCAATAAGCAAACTTACAATGTAAATGGGAAACATGGATACAAGAAAGAAATGTGGGGAATTAAAATAAAATGCTGCAATGCAAACCTAGTACCACCAACCAGAGCATCGTCATCAAATGGGAAGGTGGACATAGTGATCAAGGCATGAATTTGTCTACAGATCTCATAATATATCTGCATTCGATGTCTATTTTTATGACCAAATATTATGTTATTCCTTTCCTTCCATATCACTATAACCATTACTTTGACAATAATTAAGAGTTCATATGTCGATTGCTGCTTCCACTTATTTGCATTGTATATGTTCATCCATTCAATCTTGTTGTTACTTTGAGTATTGCCATATTATTCTCTAGTCTTTATTGTAGACCATATAAAATGAGGAAAGGAGCACTTGAAAAGTAGATGATGCATATCTTCTACCGTAGAAGAGAAAAGTATGCAGGTGGTACATACTGCTATACCTTTGTGTGCCAGATTTCTTCGCGTGTGTAGAGCATTTCTAAACACCTTCCAAAGCATAAAGTTTTGGTTTTCTTCTACATGCTTATTCCATATTCTTTTATACCATATGAATTTGCTCTGATGCTTCTCTCCTGCGAGTGTAGAGTATACTATATGGGTTGAGTAATCTCTAAGTTCATCAGACCATTTATATTCTTCATGTTGAATGTAGTTGTATGAGGTATTATTATATGATTCCCATAGGGCATTAACAGTGGAGTTGCTAGTGCAAAGCAGGGATATTCTACCATTTGTTATGTATCTAGTGGCTTTAGCATGTAATGAAATTCCAGTTTGATAAATACTATCATATGAGAGCGCTCTATGAAGTATCATGCCCTTTTCTAATCTAAGGAGTTGTCCAAAATTTAGACAAGCCGTCAAAGGATAGAATTAGTTATGTATGTGGAAGCAATATATCATATATTTTAATCATTGTTTTCTACACCGGCTCGGAGCTTGTTTAGGTTCAGCCAACCATATTTCTTCATCTTTTAAGTTGTGTTTGATGCTCCCTTTAACCCATAATGAATCTGATCTGGTAATTACATTCTGGAAGTGTTTAGACAAGGCTACAACATTCCAATTCTTCATATTTTTTATCCCCAATCCACCTTTTATTTTAGGTATTTCCATTTTCCTGAATGCAATAGGAGATAAATTTTTTTATATGTATTGTACCTAACCGTAGAAATTTTATAATGACAGATCTGATCATGATATGGAGTTTAGTTGGAAATAGAAAGGTTCTACTCCAATATACTACCAGGGAATGGATGACAGCATTAATTTTACTAGCCTCCTAGGCTGTGAAATGTGACGATTCTCCCATCTATTCATTAATGTTGTTATTTTTCATATAATGGAACACATTGGGCTACTGTGATTCCCTTTGTTGCTAGAGGAGTACCAACTTAAGCCATGTTAGTGTCAAGAGGAAGCATTTTAGTTATGCTCAAGCAATAAGATATTAGGTGATTAGACAAACCAGCTAGAAATATATAAGATTTCTGAGAGTTAGTTTGTAGACTAGAGAACTCATAGAATGAAGCTAAGATTTGCATAGTAGTTTGAAGGGACAAAGTTGTAGGTTTGGTAAATATTAGCAAGTCATCAGCAAATGCCAAAGTGGTGACCGTGGGGTTTCTGCATTTTGGATGAAGGACAATGTTTTTCAGTTCTACTTGCTTATGAATTGCTAATGTGAAAGTTTCCATTTTCACTATAAACAAGTATGCAGAGATGGGATCTCCTTGTCTCAATCCATTATTAACTTTAAAATACCCAACAGTATAGGCATTGAAGACCAGAGTATATCTCATAGTCGAGATGCATTGGTATACTCAATTGCTGAATTTGGGGGGGAAAGTTCATCCTATCAAGTAAGGTCATAATGGCTGTCCAGTTGACATTATCTAATTCCTTCTTAATGTCTATTTTCATCATTGCTCTAGGAGATTTGTAAGGAGAGGAGTATCCATTCAGTAATTCATGTATCAGTAAGACATTGTCGTGAATACTTCTATTGAGAAGGAAGGCTGCTTGGTGTTGTGCAAAAATTGCACAAATGCGGAAAGACAATAAACAGGATCTAGATTTGCCAATTTGAACATCACCTAATCTAGCAGCAATTATTCCATTACTCCAAATAAATAGCAATTAACTATAAAAAAGAAAGAAAAGAGACACACAATATTTATACTGGTTCCACTATCATCTAGATAGTGTACGTCCAGTCTAAAAGAGAGAGATTTTATTACACTTGAGAGAATTACAAGAGATTACAAAATAAGAGTTTACATACCAAAGCCCCAAATTAGAGATAACAAGAAGAGACACTCTATCTGGAGATCGCTGGCTGAATACCAGGATGGGTTTACAATGAAGTCTACCCTCAATATATAGACAACATAAATTCATGTGAGTCATCAATCAAATTACCAAAATATGGTAAGAAGATAATGGAGGCAAATTACAATGGTAACAAATCGCGTAAACATAGCAAATAATTCACTCGTTCCAAAGATGGAAGAAAATAATTCCAAAGCAATGCGATTACGAAGAAAGAAATAATATGCATATCTTTTTGCATATATATTATTCCATAACATACGCATGCATATATTTCCTTGCCATCTCATTCAAATGCAATCCAATTATTTATGCATTTCCATAATGAACAAACGTGATTACTTTCCCTTTTGCATATTTGTTTCCTTCTATTTGTGATTTTGTATCACCAAAATTTAACACTCCACCTTGATGCAAAATCACATATTTCCAACACTCCACCTCGAGTCAAATTCTCTTTTCAACGTAAAACTCTTCAAATCAAACTCCACCTTCAACCAAAATCTCTTAACGAGATACAAAAGAAAAATGAATATTTTCCCAATGGGTTCCGGCAAGGCCACCCCCCATTACACCTTACTAACGAGCTCAGACTATGTCCCCGCCCGCCAATAAAATGTTGCAAATATCCAAAATCAAAAGAAGGTAGATACCAAAATAATCTCAAAACCACCAAGGCCAAAAAATTCTCTCAATCACCAATCCAAATACAGAGCCAACAAATAAAAAGCCAACGGACATAACAAGGCTAATCCAAATCTCTGTATACAAGAAAAAAAAATCTCTCCTTCCACATACCTTATCTGCCAAACAACAAATTTCTCATGGAAATCAACATAAGACTCTCACATCAACATCGAGTCATAAAGCAGATACAAATTTTCAAATCCACTTATCTGTCAAACAACAAATTTTCCATAGAAATCAACATAAGACTCTCACATCAACATCGAGCCATAAAGCAGATACAAGTTCCAAAATCCAGCTGTCCCTTCAGCACAGTAAACTCCTTATCACCAAATTTCCAAGACCGGAACACTCTTCTCTCTCAACATAATCTCCTCCACTCCATATTGTACAAAATCTCTTTTTCCATCCAAATGAGTAATAGCATAATCACCATCAGATCTGCCGCTCTTTCTAGAAGCCATTGATGCACAAATTTGAACAAATCGTCTGGCTCTGATACCAATCTGTTGTGCAGAAATTGCACAAATGCGGAAAGACAATAAACAAGATCTAGATTTGCCAATTTGAACATCACCTAATCTAGCAGCAGTTATTCTATTACTCCAAATAAATAGCAATTAACTATAAAGAAGAAAGAAAAGAGACACACAATATTTATACTGGTTCCACTATCATCTAGATAGTGTACGTCCAGTCCAAAAGAGAGAGATTTTATTACACTTGAGAGAATTACAAGAGATTACAAAATAAGAGTTTACATACCAAAGCCCCAAATTAGGGATAACAAGAAGAGACACACCATCTGGAGATCGCTGGCTGAATACCAGGATGGGTTTACAATGAAGTCTACCCTCAATATATAGACAACATAAATTCATGTGAGTCATCAATCAAATTACCAAAATATGGTAAGAAGATAATGGAGGCAAATTACAATGGTAACAAATCGCGTAAACATAGCAAGTAATTCACTCGTTCCAAAGATGGAAGAAAATAATTCCAAAGCAATGCGATTACGAAGAAAGAAATAATATGCATATCTTTTTGCATATATATTATTCCATAACATACGCATGCATATATTTCCTTGCCATCTCATTCAAATGCAATCCAATTATTTATGCATTTCCATAATGAACAAACGTGATTACTTTCCCTTTTGCATATTTGTTTCCTTCTATTTGTGATTTTCTATCACCAAAATTTAACACTTGGTTGGGAAAAATAAGAGTTTGCAGAGCAGATTTAAGCCTTGAGGCTAGGATTCTTGAAATGGACTTGTAGATGACATTGCAACGTGCTATAGGTCTATATTGGGTGACATCAGTAGGGTTAATTATCTTGGGAACAAGGGCAAAGATTTGTAGAACTGATAGAGGACAGCATTTTGCCTTTGTTGAAAAAATTGTGAACTACCTTATACACATCAGATGATATTATTTCCCGATAGTGTGTGTAAATGGTAACCGTGAATCTATCAGGGCCAGGGAAGGCTGACTTCCTCATTGTAAATATGGAATTCTTTATATCCTCATTAGTAATTGGATTTTTCAAAACAGATTATAGTTCACAAGATATCTTTGGGATTGAAAGGTTGTTGATAAAGGTGTTGTTTGAAGATGAGGAAGGGCCACCAAGTAATGTAGTGTAGTAGTTGAGGAAAGCAGCATCATTCTGGGAAGGAGTTGTTTGAGATACTCCATGCACATCAGTTATTTGATGAATTGCTGACTTAGCTTGTCTGATTTTTAAGGAAGTATGAAATTGTTTTGAGTACCTATGTCCATATGTAGACCAGATTTGCCTGTTTTTTTTGCATCACTATGTTTGCTTTAGTATCATAGGCTTTCTGAAGTTGTAAGGATAGGTCAATTTCCTTTTGATTTAAGGCTGGATCAGTGTTTAAATTTAGGATAATATATTGAACTCGTTCGAGTTGAGCTGTTATGCCAGAGAACAATTTGTTTCCTTGTCCATATATATTTCTTGCCCTTGTTTTTAGTGCTGCTTTAGAATTTCTTCGGTTTTTTCTACAAATAGAGCATAGGATTTTGATATGTAGGGATTTTCCATGCTTCATTAACTACCTGCATCATACTGTTATTTTGGCACCATTCATCATAAAATTTAAAATTTACCTGTTTATGTATGGTAGCTGATCCAATACTTAGGATAAGAGGGCAGTGGTCAGATAGTAGGGGCACGGGGATGTGAATATTTATGGATGGCCATTCTTCTGGTTTAGGCGGGCAGCCCGGCAAATAGTAGGGTTTTGTAGTTCATAAATCCATGATCAATTTTGGAGATGGTACATGGTCTATTATGACTTTGGTTGGACTATGTGTAATTTGAGCCAGAGTATGGTATTTCAATCAAGGATTCATTGTGAATGGTTTTATTTAATGGAGTAAGGTCAGTTAATGATAAGGGATTGCCACCACTTTTATTCTTTAAGAGGAAGTTGCAATTGAAATCTCCAATCAGTCTCCATGGGTGAGAAGACTAATTGAAGTGAGGTATGTACTCATGCAATTTTTTTCTGATAAGAGAGGAATTATTGGCATATATGAAAGTAAAGTACAAAGAAGTTTCAAAACGATGGTACATAGCATGAGTGTGTATGAATTGGCTATCAGATAGGACAGGAGTTAATGTGAAAATTGAAGGATTATATAGGATAAGCAATCTTCCGTAAGATCGTGGGATCGATTAATTATGTGTTTCCAATTTGAGTTTATGTATTTGGCAGCTCATGGTGTTAGATTAGAGTCAAATTTGGTTTCAGAATTAGAGATTAAGGATAGATTATGTTGTTAGATCAGAGATTTTATTTGGTCAAGTTTTGCATGTTTGTGGGCTCCTCTTATACTCCATGCTGTTATCTTATCAATCATTGATAAAACTTGGTAGGTTTTTTATTCAAGCTTCTTGTTCTTCTAATATTAGAATATGGGGTATTCTCTGGGTATTACTTCAGGGATAAACTTGAACTAGTTTCTGAATCAATAGGAGAAAGAGAGAGAGGAGATTGAAGTAGGTTGTTCATCTTTGTTGACGGTGTCTTTTTGTTTTTGTTTTCCTTTAAAGTTGCATTCAAGAAAGAGGGTTTCTTTTTGTTTGAGTGATGGCTCTTTTTGGAAATTTTATATGAGGTGGAAAAGAAGGATAGAGTGATGTCGAAATGATGGGAGGATCAATACTGGCAGTAGATAGGTGTTTGGTTGCTGAATTGATGAAACTATCAATTGGGGAGAAGATACTATTAGTTCCAATGCACATCATGTAGTAAGAGAGGAACAGATAGTTTGACTGTTGTGATATCTTATGCATGTGTGCACACTCAGGTGATGAGCTCAGATTATGGAGAACTGTTGGAGTAGGAAGCAATGGTGGTAGGTTGAAGGAGGAAGCAACTAGCTGTAATTTTGGTATTGTTTTGATTAGAACAGGAACATTATCTAATTGGATGGAGGTGATGGTGCTGTGGGACATATTGTGCTTGTTTGGAGCATCATCAGTGTTTTTGTTGCATGCAGTTGCTGTTAACGTTTGTTCAGGATTGCATTTTCATTTGCATGCATACTTTCAGACATAGGTTGCATGTTATTTCTAGATTGATGCTTTGTTGCTACAAACTTATTCACTTTTGCGCATGCTATCTTGCCCGTCTCTTTATCAATTACTCCAGTTGTTGTGTTTGTTCTGATTTCTTCTTGCATATTTGTTTCTGAAGCAAATGTTTTATCAATTATTTGAACTGCTTCAATACCCATATCTATTTCAATTCCCTCTTTATCTACATTCTCAATAATTTGAACTTCCATTGTCAAGTCAAGTACTGAGCACTCATTTCTCATCTGAATTGCATTCACATTTGTATTTTCATTTTCATTTCTACTAGCATTCTGACTGTAATCTTTTTTCTTCATCTTCCTAGTTGTGGTGTTATCAATGCTTACATTCATAAGGCTTTCATGTTTAATGTGCATATCAGTTGTAGAAGAGATTTTCACAATATTTATATTTCTATTTCCTTTCATTGTCTTATTCCAAACCCTGTTTTTACTTACAGATGGATCTGATCTGTTATTTCGTTTCTCCTCTTCAACTGCTGGCTGGTCACACTGCATCACATCTTTCCTATTTTTATTGACTTGCATTTCCTCTTGCTTTTGCTGGCACATATTGATTTTATGTCCAAAAACATTGCAGGAAGTGCATATATCCAGTTTCCAAAGGTATGATACTTTTATTATTTGCTTTGTTCCATCAGAATTCAGAACAGGGAAGGAATCAACTAGTTCATGATTTGGTGATATTTTAATAAGACATTAGGCATGATGTATTCATAGAACTGATTCAGTTGCTTCATCTAAACAAATGAGTTTACCCAACCTATTAGTAAACCAATTGATACCCAAAGGCGACCATAAATATATTGGTATATTCGAGAGTTGTACCCAGATTGGTATAGATTTTACGGATCCATGTGCATTACTTATCATAGGATCCCACCATTTTAGTATAAACAATTTATTCTTCATGATTATGGGGTCACTTCTAATTATTTTTTCCCCATTAGTGGCATTTGAAAGGAGAAATAGGAATATAGATCCATCTGACTTGATTTTCACTGTGATGACCCGGAATTTCGGATATTTGAAATTGGAATATTTAATTGATTTTAAATATTTGAAAGTTAGTTTTGATTCGAATTTCAGATATAACCATTTAGTGGGTAGCTAAATTATAGAATTAAATCATTAAGAGGTTGGGTGGAGTGGTGAATCTTGGTTTTTAAGCTTGTTAAAAATATTTCAAAGACTTATAAAATCTATATTTATAATCCTAAAAGTAATGAAAGTTTTAAAATTTGAAACTGGAAGTGATTGTTCAGTTTTAAAATTATATCGTTTAAATTGATATTTAAAAATAGCCTTCCAAGGCACAGTCTCGGAATTTAACGAAACTAGTTCCATTGGATCCGTAATAGTGTATTATTATCAGATTTCAATTTTCGTAGCATTTGGAGTTGTCATGTGATCGTACGATAGGTAAACGCGCTGAAATTAATATCGAAAATTTAATATAATAACTGGATCCAAAAGCTATCATCTCCATACGATCAAATTAGGACTCGAAACATTTTCCATTGCGTTTGTAATAGGGGTATAACATTACAAAAACCTGGCGACATGCCTCGATAGGAGGACGAGATTTTAGGGTTCGTTTCGAGATAATATGAATTTAAATTTGATATTAATATTTTATATTCTGGTCAACCAGCTGAAATACTTTTCAAATCATACCTTTTTGCTTTCATCTCATGATCACTGTAGCTAGCTTGTTCAAATATGCTTATATCAAAATGTGTCTCCTACCTTCTCCATCGTGCACCAGATGTCCACTTCGATAGAGAAGAAAATAAAATAAATCTTCGGCAGGTATATAGCAAGTCCTTCTGTCTCTTCAAAATCAATTCATTCCACTTCCATTTCCTTTTCAAATCGACCCAGAACAAAAATTAAAAATAAAATAAAGGGGCGATCTCTCCGTTCTAATCGAACCAGCCAAATGAGATTCGATCTCGTTCAATCGAATTCCTTCGTCGGAATAATTGTCGAGTTCCAGGCCATGTTGAAGAACCACGAACAGCAGTAGTAGCGCGCGAGAGAGGGAAGAGGTGAGAGACTAGAAGTTCGGTGACTTCGAGGGGTGATGAAGGAGCAAGAGTTCGCGACGGCCATGGGCGCGATTTCGATTTTTCTTTGGACAGTCCAGGGGTTGCGTTTTTATTCTAGAGTTCGTCGATGGATTTACTGTAAGCCTCTTTCTATTTAATATATGTATATTTGTGAAATAAAAACTTGATTTCAAAATCTCTTCTCTGTATATATAACAATCATTAATTTAATTAAATTAAAATAAGACGATACTTCACGGACGCCGAGCACCATCGCCGCCCGATGGAGCTATCACTGAACCACTTGCCGAAGCTTTGGCCGCCCCCTCGTTCATCGCGCACAAACAAACTACAGTTTGTTATTTGCAGAAAGAAAATATATATTAGAAGGTATATGATGCATTTCAGTTTTAAAAATGTATGTAGATCATTTTCTTAATATATGTAATTTGAAAAGAAAAATAAATATACATTTTAAATTTACTAATTCATTTTAGAATAATGTACAATTAATTGCCTTGTTAATTTATTTAATTTATTTATTGAAAGATTTTTTTTTAAAAAAAGGAAATTTTGTTTAAATAAAATTGTTATTTAATTAATTTATTAAAAAGGGAAATAAATTGCTCGATTATTAATTAATCAAATTATTAAATAGCAATTGGTAGTTCGATTTACTTCGAATTTTAATAAACCGTATAAATGTTTATACGAGGTCAAAAATCGAGAAACGAGCCGGAATGGAATCGGATTGCAGAACAAAAATCAAAGGTGGGTTAATCTCACTCATTTGGGTTACCATTTAAATTTTTGGTTGAATGATTGAATTGACTTGATGTGATATTATATATAGTGTGTATATATATATATATATTGGAGTTATTGATTTCCCGTATTATATAGCAGATGAGACCCTATGTGCCCCCGCATGATAGCGGATGACCCCTTTATACCGTGATATCTCACCTCGAAGTGGGATTGGTATTATTATATTGTTATGCTAACATCTGTGAATCTAGGGAAATAGGTTGGAGGGATCCAACTAGATTCCTCAAATGTTGAATTTATTTCGTATTCAGTAATGTGATTTATGTGATAATCTGTGATGGATTACATTGATTATATTGGAAATTGAAATTTTGGAATGCTATGCCTTGGTTGAATATATACTGGTATTGAGAAAATTGATATATATATATAAAGTTTGGACTTTTAAAGGAAATTAAAAGGGAAATTTTTAAGTAAAATAATGATGGTGAATTCAAATAAATTAAAGGAATAAATTTGGGAAAGGGATAAAGGTTTGATTTTAAATCCTATATATTAAATCAAGGATGGAAAAATAGGGAATTTGAATAAATGGGAAAAAAGGATTTTATTTTAAATAAGGACTTAAGCAATATTGTTTTTGTAAGTACGAAGAAATATATTTTTAAAATTCAGGATTTGAATGAGTTTGAGAAAATAAAAGGGAAACTTGAGATCAAGAATGAAATTGGTATTTTCGATTTAAATAAGAATTTAAATCATAAATAAAGGTGTGAATACGGGATAAATGGATTTTAAAATAAATTTGAATAAGTAAAGGAATTTATTTTAAAATGGAGTTGGTTTTGGAAATCAATTTGAAAACCGACTAAGTGTTGAAACTGTGAATAAAGGAGGATGAGATTGTGAAATTTATAAATAGGGTCTATAAATAAAGTGAAATATTTATCAGAAGATAATTTGGAAGTATAAACTCAGGATAGGAATTTGTAAGAGAAGGATGATTTGTTTAAAAATAAATAGTGGTTTATTTTTAAAGGTGTGGGAAGGAAAGTGTATTTCCCTTAAAAGCCAAGTATTATTTCAAAGAAAGATTCCCAAGTACAAGTTAGAGTTTTAAAAGTGGTTTTAAAAGAATGTTTAGAAGAAATTATTATTTAATTAATGGTTTTAAAATTTTAAAAAATATTTATTAAGTTAATTATATAAGTAAAATATTTCTAAGGTTTAACTAGTATTTGATTTTAAAAGTTGGTTATTAAATATTTATATTCTATCTAATAGTTTATTTTAAAATTAGTTTTGGCTTAAGTTTACGTGAGAAATTATTGTAAAATTTTATAACTAGTATTTTAAATAAAGTGTTTTAAGTAGTTTTTATTTTAAGTGTTTTAAAGTATATATTTTTTGGATAAAGTGATTTAAATTATTTAAAAATCTAAAGTATTAAGACTTAGTAATTTTAAGTGAAAATAAACAATATTTGAAAATTTATTCCGCGAGAGAAAAGTGATTTGAAAACTATTTTCAACGAGTGGAAGTGTAATCTTGCGAAGATATTTTGAAATAAATAATTTGGAAAATTATTAAGGCCTGATGATTGTTTGTGAAAGTTGTTTGATAGTTAAATAACCGACTAACAATATTGGCCAATGCGCTAATCGTTTCGAAGAGACCGGGATCGGGATTAATTTCCCGAAAACCACTTCGATCCTGTTTGAACGTTTTCGTAAGAAGACAAGAGCTTGGACTCGAAGACGGAGCGGTGAAGTGCAAGGGCTAATCGCTGCTAATCCTGAGGGTGATTCCAAAATTGATGTAGTGGGAGTAGTGCCTTCGGTTCCTTTCGGACCCGGAACGGACTTGTATGGAATATTTCTATTAGAACATCGTCAGGAGGACGATGAGCATTCTAAGTGAGATGTGTTTTGAAAAGGTAACGCATAGCCTCGAGCCTCATCAACCGGAAATGGCTAAAATATAGGAGGTGCAGCAAGGCTAAGTGCTAGCAACCAATTAGGGTAAGGTCACCCATGTCTAGATGTCCCTTTTTATTCGGCTGTGTGGGAGATTGCTGATCCCAACCGCGGGGTAATCTTATTCGGACTGCCGAGTAAGGGGTAGCTCTGGTCTTATGTAGCAGGGGATCAGGGTGGATCCTCGGTACGTTGATCTAGACCACGTACTGTGACGGACGGTACCCCAGTAGCCCCGCCATTGATGGAAACTCAATCTCCAATAAGTGCCTTCGGACCTGTTTGTATACCTATTATGCTGGAATTTAATGAATGTAACAATTTCGGCTATTTGAGTAAGTATTTATATATAGACACTACTATAATATCAGAGGACTTGATAAGAAAATGATTTGGTTAGCGTAAGGTAAAAACCCGGCATGTTTATTTGTGGCATGGTCTTACGAGATACCTTTGATTTTCAAGGGATTTTGAAAACTTTAATAATCCAATTCAGTGTGTTTTCTCACGCTGGTTTTCTAGACTGACTCAGGTGTTATTTCACTATAATGCTCGGGTCAAACCGAGTATTATAGAATACAGGATGGGATGCAATGGAGCCCGGGAGATGAGCTGGATGGCGAGATGTATCACGTGCTTGATGTATTATCCGCCATGTCGTATAAGCTGTGTATAGTCAGCTTTGTGGGGAAAAGTTAATATAACTGTCCAATATTTTGCTATTGATTCTGTTGTTGATTTGAGTTGTACTCCGATGATGTAATGTATAAATCAGTATAGATTTCTTTGTGTCTAAAAGCTATTGTTATATATTATATTTATTCCGCTGCGAATGTGAGATTCTGATGTTGTTTTCTTCTATTTCTTCTTTTACCTCCTTCTTTCCCCTCAACAATCTGTTTTTTCCGGCACTCGATCTTCGGCATATTATACAGTGGTGTATTTGTGTCGATTTTAAGGGTCGAGTGGGGTGGGTCGTCACATTTACATTACCTCTTAATCGCCAACTGCGTTGGAGGTACTCGATTACATATGAATAAGACAAGGGTTGTCTAAGAAAAACCCAACCACATAATCTTTTCATATATCAACTCCAGCAGCAATGACAGGAGATGGAGGAACCATGACGTCTTCAATGAAGGATATATCAATATGAACAGGCATGTACTTTCCCACATTACGAGGTAGGTTCTCGAAAAGGGAAGTCCATGTGTGTTCAATGGCTAAAGGAGGGGAAGGAAGATGATCAAAGGAGGTACAAGAAGTATAAAACAGGGTTGGTTCAAAAGGGGGAAGAGAAGAAGTAGGAATAGGAGAAGAAGGAAGAACACTTACAGTAGACTGATGGAGAGCGAATGAGATAGGGTCAGGAGGATGAGAAAGCAGAGGAGGAGATGAGATAGGTATGGGGGTGTCGGTATTGGTATGGAGAGAGGGCAAGGAAGGAGGGAACAGGGCGGGAAATGGTTCAGCTGCCATTAAATTACAAGGAGAAAAAAGAAAAAAATGAAAAAAAATGTTTTTCAAAGTGGCAGTTTCAAATTGGCTAATAATTTAATAACTTTAAAAAAATATTGGTATAAATAAATAACTTTAAAAAAATATTAATAATATAAATACATAATCTTTTAAATAATATTAAATATAAATAAATAAATAATCTTTTAAACAATATTAAATATAAATAAATAATATTTTAAAATAATATATTTTCGAAACTCAAATTCGAATGTAAAATCATTTCATGTCTTAAACCCAATTCCAATTCAATTGGCAGTTTATAGTATTACAAAAATACTAATTTCAGGTTAATAACTACCCTACGCTCAACCAATATCGATATTGATTTTCTATCACTACTGGGTTTTAGTTTTCAAACATATAACAATGTTATGACCATAGTGTCCGCAATCTGGTTCATCTTTCAAGAAATCATATAAAATAAATATTATTGAAACAATTTAACAATAGCAAGAAATCCCATCGCATCCCTCCAACCTGTTTCCCTGCATCACAAACGTTATGTAATTAAATAATATAATCAACCACTTCGATGTGGAATTCGTACATGAAGGGTCATCCGCTCTTACACGGTAACATAACAGAGTCTCATTCGCTTCAATGGTGGGAATATATCCAAACCAAAATAAATATAGTAAATCATCCAAATGATCACTCAACAATTTTTATTAAATATATATCATACTAACAAAAAGGTGAGTTTAAACCACATTGATTTTAATAGTTGCCAAAACATTTTGTTTTGAATTAAAATTGAACGAATGTTCAATTTTAACCCAAAGTTCTCACTAGATCTGAATCCATCCAATCCATTTCCTTAGCATAGCCTTCACCGATAAGTTCGCAAGGCAACTCGTCATGCCCAATTTGGACCACATACGAACAAGTTATGCATTATTAATCGTACAAGATAATAAAAATAAAAATTAACTTAATTAAAATTAAATTTAAAATTTACCCTTTCCATTCTTCCATCTTTCCTGTTCATGAACAAAAGTTTGGCCATTGTACTTTTTTTCCTCTCGTGAATCGCTCATGCCAAACCATGATGTTGTGCCGCCTGCCGCTACGCGCCTCGCCTAGCTGACCTTCGACACGCCAGCTGCCCCCACCCCCAACGTGTGGGTGGACACAAATCATGTAAAACAAAAAAACTACTGCTCGAATGTAGCCCTTCACCTGCCACCACACGACGAATGCTGATGATCTGACCGTTGATTTTCTTTATATCATCGCTCTCTACGTTCCCCTATTTGAAGTCGAAGGCTAATTCAGCCTCTAGAGGCTCCGATCATTATCGATCGTTGGATTGTTTAATCTAGTGGCGGTTGAGAAATTAATTTAGGCTTAGGTTTGCAAATGGAATAGTTGATGGCCTTATATAGAAATTTTTTCCAAAGCACCATTCATCCGTGAAAAATTTCAACTCCAAACAAAGTATGCCGCTTGGAGTTTTATATGTTGTACCCCTATTTTGAACACAAAGAAATATATATCGGAAGCAAATTCCATCATATTCAGAAGTTAGCTGTTGCAAAATCAAATTATTTTAATTTCAGATCCATTAATTAATTTCTATGCTTTTCGAACTCGTACGACTAAACGATACGTCCGATCACCACGAAACTCGATGGCAAATAATAATTCACTTTTATGGATCCGATGAAACCGGTTTCATCAAAATCCAAGACAGTACCCTAAGAAGGATATTTTCACACGTTAATTAAAATGAATAATTTCAAAAATCAGTTAAATCACTTTTAAATAAAATTAAAAAGTTTACTATCTCTATTATTATTCAAATAGAATTTAAATCAACTTTCGAAATCGTTTTCATTCATATTAAATCCATGATTCAATTATTTAAACAAATTCAAAATATGAAATTAAACAATTTAATTATCAAATAAATCATTATATTTGAAATTCAAGTTATCTAATCTATAAAATTAACTTTTTAATATTTAAAACCAATTAAATATTCCAAATTCAAATGATTAAATTTCTGGGTCTTTACATTCCTTCCCCCTTAAAAGAATTTCGTCGCCGATATTGCCAAGGTGAGAAAAATGTTCCAAACCCATTAACCTTTCAAAACAAATTCGCAATAGATTCCAAATTCTTTCAAGTCCTTAGAGTTCATTCGCCGATGCCAACTAATACCATCCATTCATATATTCTAAGTTATAATTAAAAATCAAAATCTTAGCCATCAAAAATGTTTCCAAAATTCTCCAAAAAAATTAACGCCTTAAATTGAAGGAAAATTTCTTCACCATCTACTTTGCGTGGCTCGATCGTAAAAATTTATAATGTATATATATATATATATAATAATAATAAATATACATCTTATCTTCGAGGATGAGACAACCCATCGGGAAAAATACAAAAACATGGTATGTAATCCAAGATGTGTATCTTTTCATTAACATTAGCAAGCTTATACAATTAATATAAGGCGAAAGTGAGCTCCAAATGTGAAGCATACACTATCTGCACCTACTAATCCTCCATAAAAAATGAGAACAAGTATATAGAAAGTAATATTACTATATAACATAGACTATACCATAACTATATGTAATTTTAGTGAATGCAACAAGAGAACTTATTAAACAAATAACATCCATCCAATTTATTTGTCATCATACAAATTTGCATTTTCAAATGTGAACATAATATACCTCCATTTCTTATTTACGTTAAATTGATTCCCACTCAATTTAATTTCGTTCAATTGACTCCCATTCAATTTTTTATTGTTAATTGATTTACATCCAATTAATTAAAATTTCTTTAATAACATTTCTTTATTTAACATTAACATATTTCATATTCCATTAGTTAACAATCAATTTATGTTTAACCAAATTTTGTTTATGAATCATTTCATAAAATCATTACATTTTTATCCTTTCCTGAGTTAAATATTATTTCACTATCTGTTAGTATATTCTTCAGTATTAATACTATTACGAACCATTCCATCGATAATTACTTAAGTTTATTTCAAATATTTTATACAACGCTTCCTATTTTTTTTTCCACTTCCAAACTTAACTTTAAATTCAATTCTATCAAACACTCCAACATATCCAATTCATTCATGCTTAGTTAATTTTCATCCAATTGATTCACATTCAATTAATCTGTATTCAATTAGTTCACATTCATTAGTTCCCATTGAATTATTCACATTATGTTTAACAACATTTTATTTCATACTTAATTTATTTTACACTTAAGTTAAATTTCATTTTATAACTCAAGTGTATATATTCATTTCATCAATTTATTTTGCAACTCAAATTCATATCCATTCCATGACCTAAGTTGCATTCTATTCTACAACTCAAGTTCATTTTTCATTTTACTAATTTACTTCATTAGTTCATTTAATTTATTTACATCCAATTTAAATCAAATCCAATTATTCGCTTTAATTTCACTTTCATAACTTAAGTTCATTTTTAACTCTATCAACCAACATCCAAATTTTCTCCTCTTATCTGTACCATATCCAATTTATAAGTTCAAATTATCTTATGTTCTCTCAACATTTAGATAGAAATTTCCAGGATTTTAAACACGCGGTTTTATTTCAAATCATTTTGAAGTCATATATGTACATAACTTCTTTATATCAAATTACACCTTTGAATCTAAAAAAATATGTTTTATCAAAACAAAACTTCAATGGTGGCAATTTCTCACTTAGAAACTTGAAAATGAACGCCGATGATGCGACAATCATCATCGAAATTATTTTCCAGTGATTGAAATGAGTTTAGTGCTTTTTATCTCTTTTAAATCCCATTTTAAAATATTTATAACAAAAATATCTCCAAAATAATCCTATTACTATTTTTCCAAACCCCTTGAAAAACAATTTTCAAACCATTGTGGTTTAAATTCTCAAGTTCCTAGCTTTTAAATCCTTTATATTAACAAATCATATTTATAAATATACTTAGGCGATTTCATTTGCTTTTCATTTATAAATATCATTTACAAATCATATTTATAAAACCTCTCTTCTTATGTAATACTATTTCACAAATGTTGGTTATTTAAGTATAATCAGTATTCTACAATTTATACTTATAAATTTAGTCTCTTATATAATTCTTTTACCATTTTTTTCTTGTTATGTTACAATAATAACAACCTTTATTAGAAAAACAAACAAAAAATGATAATAATCACATATTATCATCCACTAACAACAGAACACTCTATATATAGCTTATAATAATTTTTGAAAAATTGTTCCTTTATATATAAAACATAATTCAGGTAAAATAATTTCATTTACCCACTTCTCAAAACAATACTATGTCGGTTTTCCTTGTTTAAGTGTTTAGAAACCCCTATCAATACCGTGGTGTCCCACATATCAACCATAATTCATAATCCATTCAATAGATAAATAAACATAATATAAAATACTTTTATAATCACTAACAAATACGTTCTCATATATATACACTCAAACTCATCCTAGGTTCTCGCTTACCCTACCTTAAATGAGTAAATTCCCACCAAAGCCTAGGTATTCGCTCAACCTAAGCTCTGATACCAAATGTAACAACCAGGGGCTTTTCGACCTCTAAAAATCGACACTAATACGTCCACTATATTGCACGTCGAGCAATTGAATGCCGGAAAACTCGATTGTTAGAAGGAAAATAAAGAAGGAAGAAGATAAGAAGAAAACTAAACAACACAAAATCTCACAGCGGAAAGAGTAATCTATAATATACATCAAATATTTATACAAAACAACTGTAATATATGTATATACAGACATCAATCAGAGTATACTAACCTATTTCAGCCTGGACAGTTATAACAACTCGTCCTCACAATTGCTGATAAATACAATAATGAACACAGCAGAAAAATAAACATATACGTGAATACATCTCTGTCCCTCTAACTCGTTTCTTGAAGCTCAAAGCATCCAACTAAAATCTGTTAATATGCTTGGTCTGATCCAAGCATTATAATAAAATAACATCTGAATCGGTCTGGAAAACCAGCGCGAGAAAATACGCCTAACTGGATTTTGAATTTATAAAAACCTTTGAAATCAAAAGTATCTCGTAAGACCATGCCGCATATAAACATAGAAGGTTTTTTATCTTACGATAACCAAACCATTTCATATGAAATTCTCTGATATTACAATAGTGTCTAAGATACAAATACTTATTAATTTTAGCCGAAATTGTTATATTAATTAAATTCCAGCATAATAGGTATACAACTAAAACCGTAAAGGCTCGTATTGGAAAATGGATTCCAAATAATGACTGGGTTACCGGGGTACCGTCCGTCATGGTGCATCTCTAGATAAAATAACATCGAGGACCTCTCCTAGATCCCTTGCCAACACAGAACCGGCCTACCCCTTACTGGATAGTACCGCATATGATCACCCCTCCATTAAAGGTCCCCGAAGCATACAAATGAGAGATAATTGCGATACTAGATAGGGATGATCATACCCTACTTGGGAGCGACCAACTTAGCTCTACCACATCTCCCATGTTTTATTCATTCCCAGTTGATGAGGCTTCAGCCTACGTTTTACCTTTTATATAGCACTTTCTACTTGGAATCCTAATACTGCCCCCCCAAACAACAATGCAATACCAGCATTCATCCATACAGTTCATTCTAGGACTGAACGAAACGCTTGAGAGCTCCATCTCCAGTTCCATCATCTTCAGGATATCTTCACTTCGAAACACATTTTTTGAATCAAAGTGGTTTTCGGATAACATATCTGATATTGGTCTCTTCGAAACAACATTCGATAATTCTCGGTAACTAAACCTCGTTTCTTTAGGAAAAATAGTTAATGATAAGATCGAAGATCATCCCATGACCGCTAGTGGATGGATTTTCTTATCATTGTCCTAGGAGAATAAAACAAGATTTATATGCACAGTACAACATCATCGAAGATGACTGTGCCGTATAACTCACATGTTTCTCCTAGATATTTTCAATCTTATGCTTAGGTCTAATTTAGATAATCGATTATTTAACTATCAAATACAAACATTCAATCAGCGATTTATTCCAATGGGAAAACCAATATTGGTTAAACACATAAGCAACCAATAGCCTCCTTTAATAAATCTTTCATTCATTAAAATCACTTTGTAAATTACTTGTATATAAATACTTTTACAAAGGGATATCCACAAATCCCTATATTTTCAATATTTAGAAAATATTCATATACTTATCTCAATGGTATAAGTATATTCTCACACATTACACCTCACATCTTAGAAAATAGACTCATATACTTGTCTCTACGGTATAAGTATATTTACAAAACTAAGAAGATTTTCTTTTTATTCGATTCAAAAATCATTTATTAACTCCTTATAATTCTCTAAATACATTTATAATCCATTTCATAAATCTTCTTGACCGTTTATAAAATTCTTTTATACATTTCAATCGCTCATAAATTCTTTTTCTATATTTCTAAAATCATTCATAAAGCCTTTATAAATCCATAAAACCATTTGTTAAACTCCTTTTACAAATCTATAAACCATTTCTTAAAAATCGTTTATAAATATTTAACCATTTATAAAATTCTTTCACCTTATAAATAATCTTCCCTTAACTCTTAAACTATTTTCTAAACTCCCCTTATAAAATTCAAGACCATTTATAAAACTCTATTTATGCCTCTCATAGACATTCATAAATAATTAAAAATCATTTACTTCAAAACACCATTATATAATAACAACTATTAACAATAAAATTTTAAATACATGAAAAATTATTCATTTTAAAACATCTTAAAAATAATAATTTATGATTCCAAGTCACTATGAAATCATCAAAAGTAATTAATCTTTACAATTATAATAATAATTTATTTTTCAATACCTTATTATTAATCCTTATTATTAATTTCAAACCATAATTAATTCAAAAAAAAATTAACCTTCTAAAATATTAACAATCTGATAAATACTTTAAAACAATATTAACTATAAGCAAATGACTTTAAAACAACTCTAATATAATTCAATAACTTTAAAACGATATTGTTATAAATAAATAACTTTAAAACAATATTAATAATATAAACACATAATCTATTAAACAACATTAAATATAAATAAATAATCTTTTAAATAATATTAAATATAAAAAAATAATCTTTTAAAAATAATATATTTTCGAAACTCAAATTCGGATTTAAAATCATTTCCTATCTTAAATGCAATTCCAATTCAATTGGCAATTTATAGTATTTTGAAATACTAATTTCAGGCCTATAGCTGCCCAACGCTTAACCAATATCAATATTGATTTTCTATCACTACTGGATTTTATTTTTCAAAATATAATAATGTTATAACCACGGTGTCCACCATCAGGTTCATCTTTCAATGATCTGTATAAAAGAAATATTATTGAAATAATTTAACAATAGCAAGGAATCCCTTGGATCCCTCCAACATATTTCCTTGCATCACAAAATTTATGTAATCAAATAATATAAATCAATCGCTTCGAGCCGGAATTCATATATAAAGGGTTATCCGCTCTTATACGGGAACGTAATAGGGTCTCGTCTACTCCAATGGCAGGAATATATCCAAACCAAAATAAATATAGTAAATCATCCAAATGATCATTCAACGATTTTTATTAACTATATATCATACTAGTTAACCAAAAAGGTGAGTTCAATTCTAATTGATTTTAATAGCTGCCACAATGTTTCATTTTGAATTAAATTGAACGAATGTCCAATTTTAACCCAAAATTCTCATCATCTCTAAATCCGTCCAATCCAATTCCATAGCGTAGCCTTCATCGATATGATCGTAAAGCGACTCGTCGCGCTCGATTTGGACCTCGTACGAATAACTTATGCATTATTAATCGTTCAAGATAATTAAAACCAAAATTAACTTAATTAAAATTAAATTTAAACTTTTCCCTTTCCTTTCCTCCCTCTTTCCTTTTCATGAACAAAAGCTTGGCCATTTTTTTTTTCCGTGTTGTGAATCGCTCGTGCCAAACCACGACGGTGCCGTGCCGCCGACCACCACGCACCTCGTCTAGCCGACCTCCGGCATGCCAGCTGCCCCCCCTCCCCCCACTCCATGCGTGCGTAAACACAAAATCATGCAAATTGAAAGAAACTATTGTGCAAATGTAGCCCTTCCCCGGCCACTATGCAAAGAACGATGACGGTCGGATCGTTGATTTGCTTTGTATCCTCCACGTATCCCTAGTTGAAGTCGAAGGCTAATTCGACCTCTAGAGGCTTCGATCATTATCGATCATTGGATCCGTTAGTTTAACGGCGACTGAGAAATTAATTTAGGGTTTGGTTTGCAAATGAAAATAGTTGAGGCCTTATATTGAAATTTTTTCCAAAACACTATTCATCCATGAAAATTTCAAACTCTAAATAAAGCGGGTCGCATGGTGTTCTACATGTTGTACCTTTATTCCGAACACAATGGAATATCTATCGGAAGCAAATTCCATTATATTAGGAAGTTAGCTTTTTCAAAATCAAATTATTTTTATTTCAATTCCTTTAATTATTTTCTATGCGTTTCAAACTCGCACGACCAAATGATATGGCCGATCACCACGAAACTCGACGATATATAATAATTCACTATTATGGATTCGATGAAACTAGTTTCATCAAAATCCAAGACAGTGCCTCGGAAGGATATTTTTACACGTTTACTAAAATGAATAATTTCAAAATCAGTTTAATCACTTTAAATCAAATTTAAAATTTTATTATCTCTATATTATTCAAATAGAATTTAAATCAACTTTTAAAATCATTTTCATTCATATTAAATCCAATATTCAATTATTTAAACAAATTCAAAATATTAAATTAAACAATCTAATTATCAAATAAATCATTATATTTGAAATTCAAGTTATTTAACCTATAAAATTAACTTTTTATTATTTAAAACCAATTAAATATCTTAAATTCAAATGACTAAATTTATGGGTTGTTACAACTAACGTGTAAGGTGATGGGATGGGAGGGGAGTAGACAAATGGTAGTTTCATTCACTCACTTTTAGATATTTTCTACCATTTTTTCCTATAAATACCACCCCGCTTTTCATAAATTCCTAACACATTCTTCTACTTTTTCTTCCTTCTTCTTAAGCTTTCTAAGAGACTCTCTAATGACTTCTTATTCATAGAAAATATGTGAAGAAATTATAAGGAAATAATGCAAAAAATAGAAACATATGAAATCAATGGCAATCCACTTCAAAAACAAGTGCAGTCACTTCCTCTCCTCCTCTTATGCATTCAACCTCCACACCCCCTAGCCAAGGTCGAGCCATTTAGAAAGTAGAAGGAGGAGTTCGAGCCATCTTCTACCATTGGTTTAAAGGATTTAAAATGGTTTATAAATTTTTTATAAACTTTAAAATTCAATTTAGAGAAGTTTTGACAAATAATGAAATTGGAGTCAAAAATAGACGCATCGCGTAACGACAGTTCACTATTTTAAGCCATAAAAGTCAAATATGTATATAGAATGGAATATAGCTTAGAATTCTTCGAGATAAGAATTTTATGAACTAAAGTTTTCAAAAAAAGAAAGAAAATGGAGATTTCAATAAGTAGATTTTGAAATATGGAAAAAAATTTGGAAAAATTGCGGTTTTGCAGTTCGGAATCCATAAAAAGATTTCTTTAAAAATGATATTTTAAAATTGTTTAAAAATATGAAATAAATTATAAAATCTTTTAAAATTTTGTAAAGTGATTTGAGTTATAAAAATGAATTTCCAAATGATATAAAGTCGTTTTGATCAATATAGCTTAAAAAGCACTTTCCACGGCACTTTTCTATAACTTTTGAAACATAGTTTTAAACACAACCATTTTTTCCAAATCTTATGTATATGCTTTCAAATTATTAATCAAGTTCTTTAAAGATGATTTTAAAGATTTATGAAATGGTTAAATGTTAGCTGATTTAGAGTCGATCAAATAACTTGACCGCCATATGGGTGGTAGAGAGATGGTGTCTAGGCTTGAGTTTGGAAAACATTACTGCTCTCTTGGGATCTTTGGATTGGACTCATAGAGGGAATGGTAAATTTTATTTATTCGGATCAAAATTTTCCAAAGTATAAAGGATATAATTTTTCAAATTTAAATAACCTAGGATTTTATGGAGATAATCTTCTTATACTTGGTGCTAAATCCTGAAGAAGGAACTCGTACTATTCATTGAATTAAAAAGAAATTTCACCGTTATTCCGCCCATAGTACTTACTGAATAGGGAATTGATATTAAGTAGAGTTGATGATTTTTATAGATTCCGCTCACTTAATATTTAGTGGTTTTGAGTTAACATCCTTGATAACATGGTTTTAACTCAATCAAAATTTTGAGTTTTGAACTAAGAAATCTTTGTTAAGATTTAAATGAAATGAATTGAAAATGTTTTCCTAAATAAAAGGTGAAATGATCTGGAATTATTCAAAGATTCAAAAAGGTTTAATTAACCAAAAGGATTTGATAAATGAGGCTTAATGATTCCATATGCTATTAAAAAGATAAATGGAATAATTTAAAAATAATATGTTTCTCTGTGATATTTATGAATGAAAATTGAATTTAATTTATTGATAATCACATATGAAATTAACATCTTTTTAAGCGATGATTGATTTGAATGAACCGAGATTAGATTTGGGTAACTCCTATCCGAAAACCACTTCGGACCAATGTATACGTTCGAAAGTGAAGACGTGTTGAAGATAATGATTATTGAAGACCGAGGATCTTCAAAATGTAGGGATTGCTATCACGAGTCCCAGGGGTTTACACCCATATTATATTTATATGACAGTGGTTTCTACATTCTGAAAAGCTCCGTTGTATTGAAGATCGAAGATCTTCATAGCGGAAGGACTGCTTGTTGACATTCTTTTGGTCGCTCCCAATATAGAGATATTTATTATAGCAGTGGTCCTGTCAGGTTTTGAAATCTTTGTAATGCAAGGACTACTTGCTACTAATACTATGATGTTTCCCAAAGATGTGGTAGGAGAGTACCTTCGGTTTCGTTCAGTCCCAAAATGAACTTGTATGGACGAATGTCTGACATTGCATTTCTGATATCATAATGTTGACTTTTACAAACATACATCTTCTTGGTGGCAAATAAGGCAACTTCTCTTAGCTTAACACCCTTCTCTGAGACGTACGAGCTCAGAGGTTGTGTGTTTATGGAAGTTAATAGTGATCGAAGGAATAACAATGTGGTATTCAAAGTAGCAGCAGTTACAAGAATGGCATAACATAGCTTTTTGTGAAATAAAGCGTGTCTTTGAAGAAAAAGTGTAACCTCACGAGCCTCACATCCTACGAATGGTACAGGATACTATATGGTCTAAAGGGCTTATTTTCAGGCTGTTATTGAGGAACGATGTCCCTATAGGCACTTGTTGCCTCATTGTATGAATGACACAGACTGATGGAGATCGTGTAAAGCCTAGCCGAGTAAAATTCTATTCCATAGTAGTGTAACAGCGCAGTTTGGAAGTTGACGGAGATCATGTAAAGCCATGCGGAAATTATGTGTTATGCATGGATTTTTCGGGTATGAATAGTCACTAATTCCCTATATGTTGGAAATCCATTCCCAATATGAGCTTTATAGCTTTGATTATAGTCCCAAAATAGTTGTAATGCTTTGCAAACATTTTAGCTACCCCTTGCTGGAAGTTAATTTCGGCTATGTTTATTTGTATTTACTTGGAAAGGATTTTCAAAAGAAATACCATTAATAATAGTATCAAAGCGATTTTCCATATAAAATATTTTGGTTATCATAAGATAAAATTCCGTCTGTATTTATGTATGGGCATGGTCTTATAAGATACCTTTCTTTCCAAAGGTCTTAAACTGACATCAATTTATAATCGAGTATCTCACGCAGGTTTATCAAGCTTAATCCGAGTATTTTTAATACTATGGTCAGATCCGAGTAGTTTCAATTTTAGTTGAAGACGCTTAGAGTTTCTAAAAGAGAGCTAGGGATATTCATCTATGTATGGACGTATTCTATTATCCACTGCATATATTGCATTTGTTTTTTATTTTTCAGCATTTGTAAAGACAGAGGATTTATAACTGTCCAGGTCGAATCTAGGTTAGACTTTGATATTGTATTCAAAATTTTCCACTGTAAAGATTTTATATTGAAGTAGAATATGTTATTCCATTCGTGTGAGATTCTATTCTATCTTTATTTTCTTTTTCCCCTAACAATCGGGCTTTCCGACACTTAGATTTGTGGCACGTGAATACCGAGGATGTATTGGTGTCGATTTTCGAGGGTCAGAAATTTCGGTTCGTTACGGTAGTACACAAGGTTAATATTATTTCATATAAATAATAGTTTGCAAAATCGTATAAGATAAGGGTTTATAAGAATCCCCAGCATATCCTAGGCCAAGGACATGGTAGGTTGTGCAAGTTAAAAATCTACACGTTATAATTGTTCGTGAGAGATCTTGTATGAATCGCCCAAAATAAGTTTGGATACAATAGCCATTGGATGACTAATTTATGTTATGAGCATAAATGTATTGTGAACTAATGCTAAATTAGCTCTATATAAGGCAATTCATAAAATGTTTATAATTAAACGTTCCATTGCACTAAGAAACAATTGTCGTTTTAAGAAATACCAACTTTGTAGTGAAGGAATTTATTTAAGAAATTATTGACTGTAAAATGATCATGGATATGATCCGTGGATAAAACTGATTATAATGAATGAAATGAAACTGACTGAACCGAAATGAACACAAATGCATTAGAACGTCTAATGAGTATTCTTATACATTAAGAAACTGTGAGTTTCTTAACAATGTCAAGAATAAATATTCCTTGATTGTCTAATTATACCATTAAAAGTATTTACTCTATGATATGGTATGTTGCGCAAATTCGAAATAGATTCTAATTACATCATCAAAATCTTATTTTGATAGTTGTATCCGATATGTAATGAACTTTTTGGTCGTAAATGTGTCTTTAAGAGAAAGATAATTGAAGTTGGAATATAGCGAGCCATATTGATAAAAATAATACCATAAATTTCAACTGTTGAAATTAACGTAACAGATTCACCATTCGATATGCTTAAGTTGGTTTAGAGTATACTCACATATTGGTATATATATGTTGAAACATAGAGTTCTGAATATGGATTTAGACTAGTCTGTTTGCACATAAAACCAAAGTGTCTCGAAGTCAATGGAAGTGATATTGAGTTTATGGGTTTACGGATGTAAAAGTATCATTATGAAATGCATCAAAACTGAACTGGTGTTTTGATAGATTTAACAAATAGTTTGATTATCAGTCAAAATATAGAGGAAGCGAGTGTTCATAAGAAAGAAAGTTAAAAGGTGCATAGATATTTCTAAATCATAAGTAAACAACACATTACTGATTTCTAACGATGTACTTGTGTTAAAATCAGCCTTAGTTGTTTTAATACTCAATGTTGGATTTGTAAATGATGTCATTTATAACAAGTATAAAAGAAATTGGGAATGTCCCAAAATAATATGCAAGGATGTCTTATTAAAATATTTAATACAAAACATGAAAAATGGATTCTTTACGCATTGGTAATGGGAATTATCATACGTATTGTGTTGTCTACAATATCATTATTTGTTTATGCATTTCATACATGAAGCAAATATCAAATCCAAATTGATATCACTAAATGGGTGTTTGGAGTGTTATCGTGTATTTACGTAATACTATAGATTTTTTTTATAGAAACAATGAACTCCTTATGAAGGAGTGTTTGGACTCAAACTCATGAGTGATAATGAGTATAATGTGTCAATAATAAATCCAAGTAAGAATCTTTAAGTTGGAAATGTTACAAATGAAAGACTATGGCTGATTCAATGAAAGAGGCTAAGCACATCATCTTGAACAACACCACAATAAAGGTAGTGCATATACATATAAAGGCACAAATTATGGCTTCGAACGTTGAGAATATCACAACATTATTATATGTTATTATTGTCACAATATAGTTCATTATAGAATTTAGAGCTCACTGGAAGTTAAGAGACATACCCTGAATTATTTCACATGATAAACGTAGTTTATCAGCATCAGGGAGAGTTGATTAACGTAGTAGATAATTTAAACACAATAGAACATCCATTCACTAAAGGATTGGTTTTGAGGAAACTAATTGGAGAAGTTGGAATAATATTCTGTGATGGCCCGCCCTTCACGACCCCCGAAAATTGACATAAATACACTCATCGTATAACATCTCGAACGATCGAGTGCCGAAGGGACAAATTGATGAGCGAAAAGAAAGTAGGTAGAAGCAGAAAAATACTAAACAAAATAGAATCTCATAGGAGACAGAACAATGTATAATATCAATAGTTCTTTACACAAAGCAAAACTGAAATATACATATCTCACATCAGAGTACACAAATCAATAATTACCAACCTAGACAATTATAATATCATGTCCTCACAACTACTGGTAATTTCAAACAATGTAGCGGAAATAAAAAAGTATGGGAATACATTTCGATCTCTAGCACGTCTCCGAGCTCCATAGTATCCAATCCTGAACATATAATACTCGGTCTGACCCAAGCGTTATAATAAAATAACACCCGAGTCGGTTTGGAAAACCAACATGACAAAACACACTCAATTTGAATTATTAAAGTTTTCAAAATCCTTTGAAAATCAAAGGTACCTCATAAGACCATGCTACAAATTAACCCGATGGGTTTTTACCTTACGATAACCAAAACATTTCATATCAAAATCCTCTAATATTATAATAGTGTCTAAGTACAAATACTTATTCAAATAGGTAAAATTGTTACAGTAATTAAATTCCAGCAATACTAGGCTCTACAATCAAAACGTAAAGGCACGTATTGGAGAAGTGATTCCAATTGAATGATTAGGCACTAGGGTACCACCTGTTACAGTACACGTCTAGAATAGCGTACCAAGATCGAACCTATCGATCCCTACCAACACAAAACCGGACTACCCCTAACCTGGATAGCCCGAATAAGATTACCCCACGGTTGGGATCAGCAACCACCACATAGCCGAATAAAAGGGACTCTAGATAGGGGTAACCTTACCCTACTTGGGTGCGACTCATTTAGCCTTGCTGCATCTCCCCTGATTTTCAGTCATTCTCGGTTGATGAGGCTAGAGGCAACGTTTATCTTCCATACATCCATACAAGTTTGTTCTCGATCCGAATGGAACTGAAGGCACTATTCCTACTACATCCGTTTTAGAATCACCCTCGGGATTAGTAGCGATTAGCCCTTGCACTTCACTACTCCATCTTTGACTCTAAGCTCTTGCCTTCATTACGAAAATGTACTCATTGAACCGAAGTGGTTTTTGGATCGCAAATCCAATCCTGGTCTCTTCGAAACAATGTTTGCTATTTCTCGATAAACTCAACTCCAGTACATTAGGAAATACACAGACGAAGATAAGATCGGAGATCACCTCCTAACCGTTAGTGGATGGATTTCCTTAAACATGTCTTAGAAGAATGAACGAGTTTATACGTACAACATAGTACCTCGAATGATAACTGTACCATAAAATCTCCGTACTTCTTCTAGATATTTCCAAAGTTATATTTAAGTCCAGAATTGATAGTCAGTTATTTAACTATTAAATAAAACAATCATTTCAACCAAATAGTCCATTTTATGCTAAAAACAGTAAGTCTCTTTTAAATTTAATTTTAAATAAATAAATTCCTTTATCCAAATTATACATACTTATCTTATCGAATTTAGTAAATATTTAAAAAGCTATCTTTCAAAAATATTTGAAAACAGTGATAGCCTAGATTTTTGGACATCTTTTAATTGGTAATTAACTGATTTTAAACTCTGGAAAACACTGATTTATAAGCTGAACAAATAATTCTGATAATACACATATATATATATATATATATATATATCTAGATAAATATTTATTTGATAATCTTCTTTTATAATCATTTAAAATATGCCAAAAACTTATTCTTTTTCAAACAAATAAAATATGTATTTGTTTATGTATATACATAAGTATATTGTAAATAGAAATTGAATCTGAAATTCAATATGTATATCTCAAAAATAAATTAGATTTAAAACTCTATATTTTCAAAACTAGTATATATATGATTATTTATTAGTGTATAATTTTTTTTAAATCATTTTCTTTAAAGATTTTATAAATATTAATAAAGGAGATGTATTAATAAAATTGAAAATATAATATAAAAATATATAAAAACATAAGGTCATGCAATTTAACAAGTGTAGCTAAATATGACATGCAAAATACAAGTGTCATAGTTATTAATTTTCTTTCCATTTTTAAAAATAAATAAACAAGGCTATATATATTCACATCTCTGCTCTTTCATTTCTTCTCTTATCTTTCATTTTCTAAATAAACTAAAGAAACTAAAACTAGAGAAAAGAGAAAAACTGAAATCAAAAACTACTTCAACTCTTCACAAGTTTCAACCTGAAACTAAAGCAAAGACCCAGGATTTCCACACAACTAAGTACAAGCTGAATCAAGCAGCAGTTTCAAAATCAAGCATTTTCAGTTTTCAAGTTCAAACAAATTACCAGATTTCATAATCTGTTCCAGGCTTCTCTTCTCAAATATAAACAGTGAGTAAACATTTTTATTAAAAAGCTTAAATCTGTTTTTAACCTGATAAATTGTAGATGTAATGATGTGAACTACTTTGCATGGATGAATTTATGTAGTTGCATGTATATAGATATGAAATGCATGTGCAGGACTGTATATATGTATATTTATAGGTCTCTATTATATTACAGTCTCAAATCCACTAAATTAAATTCAATTGCTCTTCATATGATCAGAGGTAGGCTAAGATCTCTGAAGATGAAATCTGTATATGAATGTAACATTATTTTAAAAAATTCAAGCGAAAATATTTAGTAATTATTTCAAAAACAAAGAATTACAGTTAAATCTTTACAAACCAAAAAAATCAATGATCTCAATTTCAATTTTTGATCATAGTAGCAGATTCATATTAGAAAATAATGATTTTTGATAGTGGTTTCAAGATTTTAAGGTTTGGGATTGTTGGGAATTTCTGAGTTGATCGAAAATTGGCGATCGGCGTTGGAGGAGTGTCGCGATTGGAGCTAGAGGTAGCTGGAAGGATGGAGGTCATAGGAGAAATAGTGATTGGATTTTCAGATCATCGGCGTGGCTTGGAGACATCGATTTAGGGTTTAACGATAGGTTTTGGTCGATATTGTATTCGAGGGTCGTGTGTCGTCGGGGAAGCACTGGAGATAATCGGTGTAGGGGGATCGAAGCGTGGCTCATCGACGCAGCTCTGGTCATGATTGTGTGGCTTTTGGTGATCAGGATCGATGGCGTGTGGTGGTTCTTGTCAATCGAGTTGGGTTCCCGATTGTGGTCGTTAGCTCGATTTCGATTTCCAGGCGTTGTTCGTCACGCTGGATGGTTGGGACGAGTGAGGTAGGTGTCGGCGACTTGTCGAAGATCGGAGAGTTGGTCGGAGGAGCGTGGACATGGCATGCACGTGCATGTGTGCACATTTTTGTTTGGGTTTGATGTGGTAGTCGGGGAAGAAGATTTTTTCTCGGGTCAGTCTCGAGGTCGTTGGTGGTTTGTCTTGATGGAAGAGAGGAGGGTGAGTTGCTCGGGGTTGGGCTCGGGGGTTTTAGCTTTGGGCCTGGGTTTTGTTATATGAATTAACCTGACTATAAAAGTAAAACAAAGGTGAATTTAATTAACAAAATTTTAAAAAGCAAATAAGTTCAAGGCTAAAATATTAAAAAATTTCAAAGCAAAGTATTGATCAAGTTCAAACAATTAATTTTACAAAGATTAAAATGTTAAGGTTTAATGTTTAAAATTGTTTTGTTTAAAGGTAATTATATATTAGGTTAATTGGGTGGTTAATTCCTAAATGTTTATCAAATGAAAATAAAATGATGTAATTAAGAAGTGATTAAGATAAGTGTATTAAACTTTAATTAATCAAAGAGTTCTCAAATGATTTTGTATGTTAATTTCTAGCATTTAATTTAATAAGATTTAAATAATGTAACTAAGTGATTAATTAAGGTAAATAATTTATCTTAATTAATTAAGGTCTTAGAAATTAAAATATAATTTCTTAAAGTAGTTAATTAAAGGATTGTTGATTACTTAATGTATTAATTAAAGGTTAATTAATGGGATTAGTTAATGGACTAATTACTTAATGTAATTAATTAAAGGATTAATTAATTAATGTAATTAATTAAAGGGTAAGTTAATTAATGTAAGTAATTTAAAGAATAATTAATTAATGTGATTAATTAAAAGATAATTAATGTAAGTGATATAGGATAATTAATTTATGTAATTAATTAAGGATCATTAATTAATGTAATTAATTATAGTTTAATTAATTAATGTGAATAATTAAAGGATGATTAATTAATTCCATTAATTATAAATGAGTTGTAATTAATTAATGTTAAGTTAGCAGGATTTAAAAGTAATTAGAGTAATTAATTTAATTTATTTAGAGATTAAATTAAATTAACCAGAAATGTATGACTAATAATCTTGTTTATGAATGATAAACTTGAATTTGATGCCTTGGTTTGGTTGATATCTCTGTGTAATTTGTGGTGTGCTGTGATATGAGATGGCTGGATAGATCTGTTAATAAATGTGAATCTTTTATTTAACTAGATCTCTGTGATAGATTTCCGTGTGCGTATGTTATTCTGAATTTAATTAAACTATTTACTTAAACAACTTGACCTAAAGGATGACATTGGATTCGAATAGATCGGGGTCGGATATCAGCAATATCTGAAACCACTTCGAAGTAATTTACTATAATTCTTTATAGATTTGAGTTTAAAACCAAATAGTCTGGAATGGAAATAAATTAACTTGGCCTTTTAACTGAGTAACAGTTCTTGGATATTGTTTTGTAATAAGTGATGGACTTTAACAAGCTAAGAACTCATAGGAAGGTACGAGTTACCCTGGTATTCAAATAAGTTTTATAACTTGGTATTTCAAGTTTTATGGGTTTACTCGCGCTAGTTTCCATCCTAAGTCGGATGTTACTTTAATGTAATGCTCGGGTCAGACCGAGTATTACAGCTTTTCAGGTTAGATGTTCTAGAGCTCAGGAGACGAGCTAGAAGGCAGGAACGTTGGAGTATATTCCGCTATGTATTCAAGATTTTATTGTTAGTAGTCAGGGACTAGTTGTTACAACTGTCTAGTTTATTTGTGCATTGTTGTACTCTGATATTTTGAATGTAAACTGACAATTACAGCTTTTCATTATATAAATGTTATTATTTGATATTATATTTTAATCTGCTGCGAATGTGAGGTTCTGTGTTGTGTTTTCTGTTTCTTCTTCTACCTCTTTTCTTCTTTACCCTAACAATCTAGAATTTCTGGCGTTCGATTTCTCGGCACTTTTACAGTGAACGTATTAGTGTCGAATTTTCGAGGTCAAAAATTTCGGGTCGTTACAAAAACCTTGTTAAAATAATGTGCAAAGTACCACTGCGGTATCAAACCATGGATCACAACTCAATGGTTACGTCTCTATCCCAGAGAAATTCAAGACTTAGCTGTAGGCACTCACTACCTCCGATTTATGCCATGCGGGTATACCATTACTTCCCGAAAACTTTATTTGATAATTATCTCAAAATAATGCTTGTAAGTTCTAAAATAAATTTTCAAGTCAAATCTAGTCAAATATACTTAAATAAAAGTTATTAACAAAGCCATATTAATATTTAATAATTTATCTTTTAAAAATAAAAACGCTGACTATTTACTAAATAATAATAAATCTTTGAAAATCATTATAAAGTAATTATTAATAATTCAATATGCTTTGAACAATTTAAAATAATTTAATAACTAATTTTCCAAAATGTTTTAATAGTTTTAATTTTCCCAAATTAATAATTAAAATCCTCTTTTAAAACAAGCCCCATTTCTTGATTCTAATTTCATTTTGCAAATTTTGGGAATCTTACTTGAATCCAGTATAACCCATTTATACTTATTTCCAAAATTCATCTCTATCCTTTCAAATATTTAAAATCTAGGTTTTGAAACCTTATATTTTAACAAGTACCATTTAAGGATTTTATTATTTAAAAATCCTTTATAGTATACACTTATTTCGAAATTCTCTTCACAATATCCCAATTTAGTTAAGTACGAATTTCAAACTATTTATTTTATCCCACTAATTAACCCATAATGCTTTATAAACATTTTACTTCAAAAATCCCTTTTAAATTCTTTTCTACTTTAAAACATATATTTCTGGTATTCTTTTAAGGTACCAAAATCTAGATCAAAACCTGTCATAGCATCAAATCAATTAAAATCACACAACAATCTATTACATATTATTCCAACAGAACATATGTCACTATATATGAAGTTAAATTCAACACTTTTGAGGAATCCAGTTGAATTCCGCCAACCTGTTTCCCTGCGTCCATAGATGTTAGCACAACAGAAAAATACCAATTCCGCTTCGAGGCAGAATATCACGGTATATAGAGTCATCCGCTATTATGCAGGGCGCATAGGAACTCATCCGCTATATAAATGCGAGAATATCAATCACTCCAATATATAAATACACAAACACACTAGTATACATATAATATCACATCCAATTGATAAAAATTGCATCAATTTAACCAATCAACCATCGATTAATGTTAACTATTTAAAATTAATACTGGCGTCAAAAATTAAGTGAGATTAACCCACCTTGAGTTTTAATTCGCCAAACGCTCCAATTTTAAATAAAATCGAGCACGTTTGATTTAATCTAAAATTTTTGCTTGTTCAAAACATCTCCATATCTGCACCAACACATAGAGTCCGTCGCTGCGATTCCGACGCCGCTTGTTTCGTCCGATTTCGACCTCGTATGACCAAGATATGATCTGGGCCGCACATTTTGCAACTGGGAATCATGGCTGCCGATTTTGTTCTTCTCCAATGCACGCTTACAAGCAAAGGTTCGAACCCATGCCATCGTTTAGGGTTTCATAGGCGCTCCTCCCACAATTGCCGAAAACATGATCAACGACCACTACTCGAATGATCATCGCAACCTCCACCACTGGCCAGAAGCACATGCACTCGGCCTTCCACTTTTTTTGAAAAACGTGTACGAACGGCCGACGTTCGAGCCATGATTTATCCCTCCTCGCCATGCTATTTACGATCTCCACCGTTGGACACCAAGAACTTGGAGAGCTCTACGATATCCTAGTTGGAAGTTTTTGATGTTAATCAATGGATTTGAAGAAAATCGAGGGGAAAGATCGTGGTATTTCGGCCATTAATTTTAACGAAGGCGGCGGCTACGTAAAATAGCTAGGGTTTCACTGTTTGATGTATATATATGCGTATAAACGAATTATTTTAATATTATTTCCAATTTTACAAGCTTTTTCAAGCGAACTCCAAATGAAATGTGCCGCTTGGTGTTTATAATGTTTTACCCATATTTCGAACATAATGGAATGTGTTTCGAGGCCTAATTCGATCGTACATAGAAGATAGCCTTTTGAATCGAATTTAAATATTAAATTTTCTATTTTTATTTCAATGCGTTTTTATTTCATACGACCAAGCAGTAATTCCAAACATTATGAAATTTGAAATTCAATAATAATACACTATTACGGATCCAATGGAACTGGTATCGTCGAATTCTAGGACTGTGTCCTCGAAGGCTAATTTAATTCGTTGATTAAATCAAGCGATTCTCAAAATCGTCGAAACCGTTTAAAATTTTGATTTTTAAAACTTACTAACTCGTTTATAAATCAAATAGAATTTATTTCCATATTTGAAATCATTTCGATTCATATTAAATCAAAATTCAATTATTTACATTATTCCTGTATAATAAATTTCACTAGTAAATAAATATATAAATTTCAAACTTTAAATTTGTTGACTTTTAATTCCATTTAAAATCCGACATCATAATACTAATCCAAATAGAACTTAGATCAATTTTAGGAATCATTTCAATGTCCATTTATTCCCAAATTCTCGTATTTACCCAATTTCAGTTATTAAATTACTATTCTACCAAATCATTTAAATCGCTATTTGGAATTTTAAACCATTTCATAAATTCTTCCTTATTCAAAATTAATTTATAATGCAAATTCAACATTTAAAATAAATTAAATGTTTAAAATAAACGAACAAAATTCTGGGTCGTTACAGATTCCACAATTGATCCCAAATGCAATTGGGAGATTGATAAAGTTAGGGGTATGCCCAAGAGGTAATTATGTAATTTGTTATATATATAACTCGGTAACCAATCTTGTTCGAATTGAAAAGTGTTTTATTTGTATTATATATATTAGATTTCATGTGTTATATTAATTAATTAAAAGTATATTTAATAAAAAATCCATAAATGGTATGTTTGTGATAGTAGTTACAAAATGTTGTAACCGTGAGTAATTTATCACAACAAAAAAATATCAATTTAAATGTTCGTTGTCAAGATGCATTAAGACTGGATATCGATGTATCTATTGAGACTAGAGTAAGAAACATTCATCAAATGTTAGGTAGTGTATTACTTATGACTACTGAAGGCACCTAGGGGTTACGTACTGATAGTTATTAGATAACTATGGAACGAGTCACTCGATAGTTTTCTATTGGTTACTATAACTAAGGTCAAATAGAAAATATCGATGTGACCAATTTACATGGTTCTCTCAACTTAAGAATACTGTGGATCTTCAATATGAAATCTCCACTTTAATTATAGTCAAATTATGGCGTGGCATCCATTGAGTGACTATAGTTAGGTCGAGCAGAAGTATTGGAAGTGAAGCACTATTTAAGAGAGGATTTGTCTCCTTAGCTATATAGGGTTAGTATCAAGATGTAACGACCCAGAATTTCTATTAATTAAAATTTGAATATTTAATTAATTTTAAATATTAATAAGTCAAAATTATAAGTCGAATAAATTTTATTTCGAATAATTGGATTTAATTGGGTAATTAAATCGATAATTTAATAGTTGAAATTACAGAAATAATTGAATAACGGGTTAACTATGATTGAAAATGATTTGTAAAATTTTATATTATCATATTGGAGTTAGAACGATATTTTAGAACTTTTAAAATTGAATTTAAAGTTAATTTGTGAAAATTGAATATTTAATATTTAAATCGACTAGTGAAATTAGCCATTTTTCGAACAGTCTCAGAATTGGACGAAACTAGTTCCATTGGATCCGTAATAGTTTGTTATTATCGTATTTCAATTTTCGTAGCAATCGGAGTTTTCGTTTGACTGTGGCAGCTCGAAACGCATCGAAATTGTTTTTAATATTAATTTAACGAGTTAAAATAGCCATTTTTCAAACAGTCTCGGATTTCGACGAAACTAGTTTCATCGGATCCGTAGTATGATATTATTGTATGGTTTCAAATTTCGTGTCAATCGGATTTACCGTTTGTCCGGTGCAAGCTAAAGCGCCTAGAAATTTGATTTACCGAATTAATTTCAAATCGAACGTTTATTGCCATAACTCGCACAGATGACCGAATTAGCTCCTGAAACACGTTCCATTGTGTTCGAAATGCGGGGTAAACCCTAGAAATGCCAGTCACCGCGCGAGATTTGGAGTTCAGAAAATCCGGGTTGAATAGTGTTTGAGAAAATTTCTATATAAGCACCTCAATATCTTCATGTTGCAAAATTAAAAAACGAATTAGGGTTTCATTCAGGAGCCGCCGCTTCTAATATTACCAACGGCCAGAATGCTTTCGTTTTCTTTCTCAAAATTCTCTCAATCCATCAACATTTACGACAAACTTCCAACATGAAACTTGTAGAGCACATCACGAACTACAACTTCAACGGCTATGATCGTGTTTGGAGCTTTGGATCAACGGGAAAACGACCACAAAGTCGCACGGTTGCTCACGCAAATCGAGACGCAAGGGGAGGCCGAGCTTTCCCAGGTTCTGGCCGAGTGTAGCTTGCTTGAAGGCCTTCAATATGGCACTCTCTGATCGACTTCTAGATGCTCGTAGTGGCCAAGGTGTTAAACCCTAAATCATGGGCATGGGTTTGTTTTCACGCGTATTGACCTGGGAGAAACGTGATGAAGGAAGAAAGAGGGGTGCGTCCTGATGATGGGGGATGGAAATCTAACGGTTAGGATTTTGTTAGGGTAAAAATAAAAAAAATAAAATTGTAATTTAGTTTTATTTATAATTCGTACGATGTTTAAAATGCAATATCTTTTTCATACGAGGTCAAAAACGCACGAAACCAGTTGCGTTGGGTTCGTATCGATGAGCACTGCGCTATGGAATTGGATTGGAGTCATTTGGAGCTAGCGAGAATTTCGAATAAAATTAAACGTCCGTTTAATTTTATTCGAAATAAAAGCTGAAAACGAAATTGAAAGCAAGGTGAGAACTTCTCACTCAATCGAATCGGTTTCGATTTTAATTTTAAATAGTTATATTTAAAATACTTGAATGCATGTTTGAATGATGATTGTTATCTATTGATTGTTAAAATAGCATTATACGTCGTTAGTAAGCGGATGTTATTTATTAAAAACATATACCGCGAATATTTCACAGTACAGTGAAATTGGTATTATTTATGTACTTGGAGTTGATTTCCCGCATTATATAGCGGATGAGACCCTATTGCGTCGTCTATTAAGCGGATAATATTTTAAATCCTATATGCCGCGATAATCCCATACTGGAACGGAATTGGTATTGTGCTAACATCTGTGGATGCAGGGAAACAGGTTGGAGGGATCCAACTGGATTCCTCAGCAGTATTTATTTGATTATGGATATTTTGATATTCGTTGATTATCATATACAGATATATGATGTCGTTGTTGTCGTGATTGACTATTTGGTGTGTAGCATCATTGGGCCAATTTTGGAATTTTAAAAGGATTTTTAAAGTGATTTTTTTTTAAAGTATACGTTATAAAATATTTTTGGAATTGATTCATTTTAAATGAATAAACGTTATAATTTTAAGGTTATAAAAATTATGATTTTTGAGAAATATAGTTAAAAGTTGATTTTTGAAAATATGGGGTTAATGATTTTATAAAATAGTTTCAATTGGGATTTTTGAATTTATTGTAAAAGGTTTAAATATAGGATTTGTGAAATTTGATTATTTTATAAATCAAAGAAAATGATGAAATTATAAAGGAGTTTAAAGACGTTTTAAAATAATAATATAAACTGATTTATATATAGGATTTATAAATTGATATTTATAAATTAAAAATATCTGAATTATAAAATGAGTTTTTTATAAGTGTTAGAATGAATTGTAAATGAATTTCATAAATGAATGAAATTTATAGAATTATAAACGGTGAAGTTATAAATGAAATTTTATAAGCAGTAGGTTTATAAAATTTATAAAGTTATTAAAAGAACAGTTTTGGGTAAATAAATGAATCTTGTAAGTTATAAGATTTATAATTTGGGAAGTTTAAAAGAACGATTTTGTAAACAAATAAATTACAAGTATTTAACTTATAATATGAACTTTTGGTATATAATTGAGTTATAAATTGAAAATAGCTTAATAAAAGAGATTTATAAAAAGAAGTTGTTATAAAATAAATAGAAATGAAAATTATAAACATTGTTTTTATAAATCCGCAGACGGCTTATTTTGATAAGTAAATTGTTATAACTTATTAATGGAGTTATATTCACGTTTTAGACAGTGAATAATCCTTTAAAATAAAATGTATAGAAATGATGAAATTGGTTAACGAGGTATATTCACGTTTTTGAATAGTGAATAATATGTTAAAGAAAATGTTTAGGATGTGATGTTTTAAATAGAATTAGAACGATCTAACGATGTTTTAAAAATGTGTTAAGATTCGAAACCATAGATTTCAACATTCATTGTTGAAATAGACGTTTTCGAGAAATAGAAGGAAATGGTGGACTATAACACTGTAGTTATAGTAAATGATTTCCGAAAGGAAATGTTTTATTTAGTATTGGGATTTATATATCTATCTTAATTTTGAATCCCTATAAGAGTGATTTTGGGTTGTCGTAACGACGTTTTACGTAACATTCGTTTTGGTCCAAATAAATATGTTTAAGAGAATGATTTCCTTAAAGAATGAAATATATACTTAATTTCGATTTAAGTATATTGAATATTTTCCAGGTGTTGAAAATAAAAGGATTTGTGAATTACTTATTAATAAATAAGTATGGAAATGTTTTTCCAATGTGAAATGAAACGTTTTGAGAATTTATCTTTTTGAAGATAAATTGGAAATGAATAATTGAAATCGTGTATTCATAAATATTTTTTGGAATGTAAATTCACTATGGAATTTATAAATGAAAAGGGGAATTTTTTTTAAAAATAAACGTTGATTTATTTTTGAAGTGTGGGAATTAATTTACGGCTTTTGAACGTAAATATAAAGTAAATCGTTAAGGATTTATTTAATTGGTTTAAATGAAACATGTTGAAATGAAAGTATTTCCGTGTAAGGAAAATGATTTGAAATTTGTTTTCAAATGGTTGAAGTGTGAGAATTTTATATATATATCTTGTAAAGATATTTTTGGAAAATAAAATTATTTGGAATCTGGTGGTGTTGTGCATATCCATTGATAGTTCAATAACCGACTATCAATATTTACCTTTAAATAGGTATTTGTTGTGATTTGCTTGAATTTGAATGCCACACTTTTTTTTTAAATAAGCGCTCAGTATTCGGGTTAGCCGGGAAAGGACCATGGGGTCGTATAACCCATTCCGAATATGTGATACGTCGTTATGAATTGCATTTGAAGACCGGTGTTGAAGACCGGATATTTTAAAAAGCGAAAGGACAACTCGTCAAATGTCTTTGCATCGACTGGTCCCCGGTATAGAGACTCCATATGTGATGGGAACTCCGGTCGTGATTAGTGAATATCCGGATTGCAAGGACTTCTTTCTAAGTGCCTTCGGTTCTGTTCGATCCCGGAACAGACTTGTATTGATTGTATGTCTGACATTACAAATTGAGATATAAAGCTGATTTCTTTCAAATATATTTCTGTTGGTGGCGGAGAATTTATTCTCTTAGCTTAACACCCTTCTCTGAGACGCACGAGCTCAGAGGTTATGTAGTTGATGGTTATCAGCGATATATTCCCAATTTGGTAATATGACATGCTGAGTGTTGCTGTGAAATGATCATTTGTGATATGATCATTTGTTTGATCATTTATCTTTGTGATCATTACTTTGATCATTTGTTGACCCAAAGCATGGCTTTGTACCAAAGGTAGGCTTTGTGGACGAGACTTCGTCGGACCTCACACCCCGGAAATGGTCAAAACAGGAAGGATGCAGCAAGGTTATTAAGGGTAGTGCCCTTTAGTGTATGTCATTCCTTCTGGATAGAGGTGGTATCATGGTATGGAGCCCAGATATTTAACCAATGTTGTTGCTGCAAACTTATTACTTTGTGGTTGTTGGAAATCGAGGATCCTCGGATGTAGATCGGTTACGATCGGGGGATGGCATATTCGTGTCAGTAGTTACCCTGTTAGGGGTAACCCGGCCTTGTGTTGACAGAGATCCGGTTTGGTTCTCGAGACGTCATTCCAGAGGCGTTTCCATGTGGCGATGGGAAGTTCCTTGGCCTGACCATTTGTTGGAAATCCAAAGAAACAATACGATCTTGTACGGTTTTATTTGTATAACCTGCCATGGAATGTGGCGGTAACCTGCTATTGAACATGGTAGCTATAGTAGGCATAAGTGCGGAATGCCTATGCTGGCTAAGATTTATATCTTTACTTTTGAAATGATTTTTCCTACACTATGCACTAGTAATAATATCAAATGTTCTTTTTAATGCGTATCAAGCATCTTTGACTATCATAAGGAGAAACCTCCTCCGATTCTGCGTTTGCATTGTTTGTGTGTGTGTGTGCGGGAGGCCTTATGGTAGTCTTATTTTTAAAAGCATTGTGAATTGACTTTAAAAATATTTCTCTATTTTGTTTTTGAAGATAAAATAAACTGTTTTAATTCTCACACCAGTCACATGACTGACTCGGAGTTTATTGTTTTCCTTCCTAAACTCTGGGTGCCCACCAATTTCCACACGGGCAGTCAAGAGTTAAGGTTTATCAGGATATTCTGGAATTCAGGAGTTGCAGGAGGCAAGATGGATGGCATGGCGTATTACTAGTATACAGTATTTCTTTTCCGCTGTTTGTTCTGTTTATTGTTGTTTGATAGTTGTACACTCTGATGATGTAATGAAATGTAATAACTGATATAATTCTTTTGTTTAAAGATTATTCATTTATCTATTATATGTTGTTCCGCTGCGATTGTGAGATTCTGATATTGTTCAGCTGTTTTCTTTCTGTTCTGTTCTATCTTTTCCCTCTTCTTCTACCTTTTTCTTTTTTTTAAAAACCCTAAGAATTCGTATTTCCATACATCTTGAGTTAATCAATGGAGATTAGTGTCTATTCAAGGAGTACGGATTTGTGGGTCCTTACATCTGGTATCAAAGCATATGGTTAAGCGACAACCATGGCTCTGTTGGGTATTACTCATTAGAGATAGATTCAGTAGTACTCTAGAATGAGTTTGAGTGTAATAATAGCTATGAGAGCGTATTTGTTGGTGAATATAAAATTGCTTTATATTGTGATGATTGGTTTGTTGAGTGGTATACGGATTCTGGTTAATACGAGTAATTAACGTTGTTGATAGGGATCTCTAAACACTTGTACAGAACAATTCGACACGATATTGTTTTAGATTGGGTAAATGAAATAATTTTACCTTGATTATATTTTATATATAAAGGAATAATTTTTCAGAACTATTAAAGTGTATATAAGTTGATTGTTTGGTTGTTGAAAATGTAAGAATATATATCTATATATATAAGTAAATTTAAAAGATGTTTGAATAATCTAAATTAAGGAATTATTGTATAAGTAAAAAAATTATAAAAATTGAATTATAATTAATGTGATTTACAATTGTGAAATAAACTTATATATATAAGAAGTGAAACTATATGAATATATTTATGAATATGAGTTGTAATAAAAATGAATTTAAAGTTAGATGGAAATTTACTTTAGAATTTGGAATCTGAATTGGATTTATAAGTTGGAATTTAAGTTAAGTAAACCCAAATAATGTTTAAATGGAATATAACTTAAGAGATGTTGAATGAAGTTGATTTTGGTATCAAAGTAAATTAATAAAGTTAAGTGATCGATATAAACTTGAGTTATGTAATGAAATTCAACTTTTGTAATTGAATTGAATGAATGGATTGAATGTTAATCAATTAAATGTAACAATTGATATGAAATAATGAATGTAAGTGTTAATTTATTAAAATCTAATGTTATTGCAAGTTGAATAAGTGAATGAAAATCAATTTAAATAAACCGATTGAAAGTAAAGGTGTTAAACCAAATTGAATGAATAAAAGCAAAGGAATTTTGTTGTAATTAATATACATTGGTTGTTATATGATTGTTAGTTGAATGCTAGTTGGTTGATGGTTGAATATATTGCTTTTACTGCATTTGCTATGTTGGCATATATAGTTATTATGTTGCTATATGTTGTATATCGATACTATTGTCTATATACATGTTTCTCATTTGTTTGTTGAGTGTTTAGTAGGTGCGGATCGCGTTTGCTTCGCATTTGGAGCTCGCTTTCGCGCTATATTAGCCGTATATGCTCGCTAATAAAATATAAGGTACATATCTCGGATTAAATATCGTACTTTTACACTTTTTCCCCTGCGGGATGCCTCATCACTTGATGAGATGTATATTTGTGATATATATACTGTCATTTTTTTCGGATCGAGCCGCGCAAAGGAGACTATGGCGAATTTTTCCGAAAATTTAAGGCATTAGAAAAATTTGGGAATTTTTGGGAAAATTTTGAAAACTATAACTTTGATTTGGAATTAAAGTTAAACAATAGTAGTTGTTTTTGAAAAGATGGCTAAGTATGATTTGGAAACTTAGTAAAGTTATTGTAAGAAGTTTAACTATGGATTTTGGGAAAGTTAATAGATTCTGTAACTTTTCTTACTTGGTAATTTCGAGGACGAAATTCTTTTAAGGGGGAAGTATGTAACGACCCAGAATTTTTGTTAATTAAAATTTGAATACTTAATTAATTTTTAATATTAATAAGTGAAATTTATAAGTCGAACAAATTTTATTTCGAATAATTGGATTTAATTGGGTAATTAAATCGATAATTTAATAGTTGAAATTACATAAATAATTGAATAACGGGTTAACTATGATTGAAAATGATTTGTAAAATTTTATTTTATCATATTGGAGTTAGAACGATATTTTAGAACTTTTAAAATTGAATTTAAAGTTAATTTGTGAAAATTGAATATTTTAATATTTAAATCGACTAGTGAAATTAGCCATTTTTCGAACAGTCTCAGAATTGGACGAAACTAGTTCCATTGGATCCGTAATAGTTTGTTATTATCGTATTTCAATTTTCGTAGCAATCAGAGTTTTCGTTTGACTGTGGCAGCTCGAAACGCATCGAAATTGTTTTTAATATTAATTTAACGAGTTAAAATAGCCATTTTTCAAACAGTCTCGGATTTCGACGAAACCAGTTTCATTGGATCCGTAGTGTGATATTGTTGTATGGTTTCAAATTTCGTGTCAATCGGATTTACCGTTTGTCCGGTGCAAGCTAAAACGCCTAGAAATTTGATTTACCGATTTAATTTCAAATCGAACGTTTATTGCCATAACTCGCACAGATGACGGAATTAGCTCCCGAAACATGTTCCGTTGTGTTCGGAATGTGGGGTAAACCCTAGAAACGCCAGTCACCGCGTGAGATTTGGAGTTCGGAAAATTCGGGTTGAATAGTGTTTGAGAAATTTTCTATATAAGCACCTCAATATTTTCATTTTGCAAAATTAAAAAATGAATTAGGGTTTCATTCAGGAGCCGCCGCTTCTAATATTACAAGCGACCAGAATTCTTTCGTTTTCTTCCTCAAAATTCTCTCAATCCATCAACATTTACAACAAACTTCCAACATGAAACTTGTAGAGCACATCACGAACTACAACTTCAACGGCTATGATCGTGTTTGAAGCTTTGGATCAATGGAAAAATGACCATAAAGTCGCACGGTTGCGCACGCAAATCGACACGCAAGGGGAGGCCAATCTTTCCCAGGTTCTGGCCGAGTGTAGCTTGCTTGAAGGCCTTCAATATGGCACTCTCTGATCGACTTCTAGATGCTCGTAGTGGCCGAGGTGTTAAACCCTAAATCATGGGCATGGGTTTGTTTTCACGCGTATTGACCTGGGAGAAACGTGATGAAGGAAGAAAGAGGGGTGCTTCCTGATGATGGGGGATGGAAATCTAACGGCTAGGATTTTGTTAGGGTAAAAATAAAAAAAATAAAATTGTAATTTAGTTTTATTTATAATTCGTACGATGTTTAAAATGCAATATCTTTTTCATACGAGGTCGAAAACGCACGAAACCAGTTGCGTTGGGTTCGTATCGACGAGCACTATGCTATGGAATTGGTATGGAGTCGTTTGGAGCTAGCGTGAATTTCGGGTAAAATTAAACGTCCGTTTAATTTTATTCGAAATAAAAGCTGAAAACGAAATTGAAATCAAGGTGAGAACTTCTCACTCAATCGAATCGGTTTCGATTTTAATTTTAAATAGTTATATTTAAAATACTTGAATGCATGTTTGAATGATGATTGTTATCTATTGATTGTTAAATAGACATTATACGCCGTTAGTAAGCGGATGTTATTTATTCAAAACATACCGCGAATATTTCACAGTACAGTGAAATTGGTATTATTTATGTACTTGGAGTTTATTTCCCGCATTATATAGCGGATGAGACCCTATTGCGCCGTCTATTAAGCGGATAATATTTTAAATCCTATATACCGCGATAATCCCGTACTGGAACGGAGTTGGTATTGTGCTAACATCTGTGGATGCAGGGAAACAGGTTGGAGGGATCCAACTGGATTCCTCAACGGTATTTATTTGATTATGGATATTTTGATATTCGTTGATTATCATATACAGATATATGATGTCGTTGTTGTCGTGATTGACTATTTGGTGTGTAGCATCATTGGGCCAATTTTGGAATTTTAAAAGGATTTTTAAAGTGGTTTTTTTTAAAGTATACGTTATAAAATATTTTTGGAATTGATTCATTTTAAATGAATAAACGTTATAATTTTAAGGTTATAAAAATTATGATTTTTGAGAAATATAGTTAAAAGTTGATTTTTGAAAATATGGGGTTAATGATTTTATAAAATAGTTTCAATTGGGATTTTTGAATTTATTGTAAAAAGTTTAAATATAGGATTTATGAAATTTGATTATTTTATAAATCAAAGAAAATGATGAAATTATAAAGGAGTTTAAAGACGTTTTAAAATAATAATATAAACTGATTTATATAAAGGATTTATAAATTGATATTTATAAATTAAAAATATCTGAAGTATAAAATGAGTTTTTTATAAGTGTTAGAATGAATTGTAAATGAATTTCATAAATGAATGAAATTTATAAAATTATAAACGGTGAAGTTATAAATGAAATTTTATAAGCAGTAGGTTTATAAAATTTATAAAGTTATTAAAAGAACAGTTTTGGGTAAATAAATGAATCTTGTAAGTTATAAGATTTATAATTTGGGAAATTTGAAAGAACGATTTTGTAAACAAATAAATTATAAGTATTTAACTTATAATATGAACTTTTGGTATATAATTGAGTTATAAATTGAAAATAGCTTAATAAAAGAGATTTATAAAAAGAAGTTGTTATAAAATAAATAGAAATGGAAATTATAAACATTGTTTTTATAAATCCGCAGACGGCTTATTTTGATAAGTAAATTGTTATAACTTATTAATGGAGTTATATTCACGTTTTAGACAGTGAATAATCCTTTAAAATAAAATGTATAGAAATGATGAAATTGGTTAACGAGGTATATTCACGTTTTTGAATAGTGAATAATATGTTAAAGAAAATGTTTAGGATGTGATGTTTTAAATAGAATTAGAACGATCTAACGATGTTTTAAAAATGTGTTAAGATTCGAAACCATAGATTTCAACATTCATTGTTGAAATAGACGTTTTCGAGAAATAGAAGGAAATGGTGGACTATAACACTATTGTTATAGTAAATGATTTCCGAAAGGAAATGTTTTATTTAGTATTGGGATTTATATATCTATCTTAATTTCGAATCCCTATACTAGTGATTTTGGGTTGTCGTAACGATGGTTTACGTAACATTCGTTTTGGCCCAAATAAATATGTTTAAGAGAATGATTTCCTTAAAGAATGAAATATATACTTAATTTCGATTTAAGTATATTGAATATTTTCCAAGTGTTGAAAATAAAAATATTTGTGAATTACTTATTAATAAATAAGTATGGAAATGTTTTTCCAATGTGAAATGAAACGCTTTGAGAATTTATCTTTTTGAAGATAAATTGGAAATGAATAATTGAAATCGTGTATTCATAAATATTTTTTGGAATGTAAATTCACTATGGAATTTATAAATGAAAAGGGGAATTTGTTTAAAAATAAACGTTGATTTATTTTTGAAGTGTGGGAATTAATTTACGGCTTTTGAACGTAAATATAAAGTAAATCGTTAAGGATTTATTTAATTGGTTTAAATGAACCATGTTGAAATAAAAGTATTTCCGTGTAAGGAAAATGATTTGAAATTTGTTTTCAAATGGCTGAAGTGTGAGAATTTTATATATATATCTTGTAAAGATATTTTTGGAAAATAAAATTATTTGGAAAATTATTTGGAATCTGGTGATTTTATGCATATCCATTGATAGTTCAATAACCGACTATCAATATTTACCTTTAAATAGGTATTTGTTGTGATTTGCTTGAATTTGAATGCCACACTTTTTTTTTAAATAAGCGCTCGGTATTCGGGTTAGCCGGGAAAGGACCTTGGGGTCGTATAACCCATTCCGAATATGTGATACGTCGTTATGAATTGCATTTGAAGACCGGTGTTGAAGACCGGATATTTTAAAAAGTGAAAGGACAACTTGTGACCCCCCACCTCTATACCCACGCTAGACAAGAACACTACGGTGTAGTGCTGTCAACTAGCACGGAGAATAAGGCTGTTGAGGAGCGGCCATCAATAGTTGGCCTTACACTAGTATTGGTTATCTCGATAGGAGTGGCATGTAAATATAAATATTCTTTCATTTTTCATCTCTGATTTATTTTTCTCCCATCGGCATACCCCAATTCCAGTATAAAACGAACTACGATGGTTCATAATAGTTTAGAACATAAAATATAAAATATTACACAGATAATATAATGCGGAACACAAATAAAACATAAAGTCTCATATATACAATAACTGATGTCAGTTACAATACATTTGATACAATACATAAGACACGGTACATATGATACAACTACCACAGTCGACTCAAGAAGTTACATATACAAGTACATTAACGTATATAATATACATGAATACATATCTTCCTATACAATTTTTCAGACTACAACAAATGACGACGACTACTCCAAAAGATATGAAAGAACTTCATAGCTCTAGCAGCAACCCAAAGCAGAATATCTACAACCTGAAATACTCGGTCTGACCCGAGTATTAAATTCAAAAGAAAATAATACTCGGGTCAGTCTAATTCAAACTCAGTTATTAGTGCACAGAAGCAATAATAATCAAATAATGAATAGACGACAGCAATTAAACCAAATCAGAATGCAGTTCAGAATATTGAATTGAAATAAACAAAACAGTTCAAAACATTTAAATATTAATTAAAATATTAATTCAAGTAGGGCTGCAGTACACGCACGCGTGCACTGCCTCGCCACTACAGCATATGAAATACACAAAAGATCCAAAAATCAAAAGCAATTAGAATATCAATAAAAGCAATACCGTGTGGCTGCAGTTCACGCTTGCGTGCACTGCCTTGCCACTACAGTGATGATGTACCCAATGAATACCGTGTGGCTGCAGTTCACGCTTGCGTGCACTGCCTTGCCACTACAGTGATGATGTACCCAATGAAAATTCACAACCAAACACAAGATCAAACCCGAGTCATCGGATTCAACTCAAGTGTAATACAAAAATCAATCCAAATGCACATGGCAGTGACATGATGAAATAGTGCTAACAAACAAATAATGGCAGTGGTACCAATAGGAAGACACAGTGGGATAAGGTGACAGCAAGAGATAGATATGGCCAAAATATATGAAACTGCTCATATACTCGAGCAACAGAGGCAAAATGCACCAAAACCGACAGCAAGCATATAGGATAACCAAAGTCTACAAGAATGCATATAAATGCAAACAAATGCAAAGTCTAATGAATGCAACAGTGACTCAAAACATATGCAGTGAAGAGGGAATGCTCGAGTTATACCAGATTCAGGTATACACATGAGATTCATCAACATGTACACAAGGGCAGTGGTGTAGCAAAGTACCAGGCCAAATTTGAGACAAGACAATGGTGTAACACAATGGTGCATACATATGCAATAGGGATAGTAAAAGAAGTGCAGTCCAGAACTACATAGGGTCGAAGAACAAAAGTAGTTTTAGCATGTACATATGTATGTATATGTGTATACATAGAGGTAGGCATCGAATTCAGTGATGGCATCAAAACAATGGACTAAAAGCAAATATGAACTACGTTACCAAACAGTAACAGTGCAATCCCAAGTCGAAACAGCAAGTGGTACAAGCATATAACTGCATCACTACTACAACTACAAGTGACACAGTAAAATTTGGTACAACATAAGGTGTATAACAACAAGTACATCAACACACAATGGTGAAGCAACAACACACAAAGAATTGCATCAAACCCAATAGCAAGTGCCCAGAACACACAGGCAAGCTCGAGTATGGCAACACATCATTGCATCACAGAAGGATGCATAAGTGAATAGAAAATACATAGCGACATGCATCAGACTCGATGACATAGTGCATAGGGTTAATAGCAATGCAAATACAGGAAGAGACACATCAAGAGAAATGCACAAAGTTAGACATGATTGTAAACTGTTATGAAAAACAAAGAAAATACGTACGTGTGTTGAGATATTCAACTACAAGTTCGAAGTACATCAAAGATCACAATTTCAGGTGCTAGAAAATCAATAGCCAGTTTGAAATATTCAAAGCTGAAAATCAAGTGGAAGACTGCAATATGTGGCCGAAACAAAATACACCGATGAATTCCATCAAATCATAGATCAACAGTTTCAAAACAATTAAAGGTCAAAATCAAAACTGAAAGCAGTTGCAACGCCAACATGAATTCTAATCTAAAAAAAAATTTCACAAAATAAAGTTTACAGATTCCAATCCAAAGTCAAAAATCATCCTGAATATTAGAACAATATCATACAGCCGAGATAATAAATTGATGAAGTCAAATGCTCATATACGAACGAACGTATAGGGGTTCAATTCCTATATGAACAGTAACATCGTCGGCAACTACAACTAATCAAACATCAGGCCAAAAGTACTCGACAAATTCAAGTAACTCCAGAAACCATTTCAGTGGATGAAGTCATAGAGACCAAAATCAACAACATAAAAACACAAATCGAATGGCCGAAACACGGTTGAACTAGATGTGAGTGAGATAGAATCACTCACCTTTGTTTTTGAAGAGCACGAATTCGAGGCCTACGAATTTGCGAAAACCCTATTTGCTGAAGATTGAACGAGCGCGGACATCCAAGCACACGAAGTCGGACTCGATCAAATTGATGTAGCCGCCAACAGATAGGTGCGTCAATCGCCAAAAGGAGGTCGAGGTCATCGATTGATGGTCGGCATCTTCGAAACGAAAGGAGGCCGCCATTTTTTATTTTTTTATTTTTCTCTCGTTTATTTGGGTTTTCAAACGAATGAAAAAAATTTAAAAAGAGGAACGGGTTAGAGAAATTAAAAAGGGGTCGGCTTTTGACTTTTCTCTTTCTTTTGTTTTTAGGTTCTGGGTTTACCAATGATAATTGATGATGTAAAATGAGGAGAAGGTTTTGAATATAACACGGCATCAAAGTAAATAAGTGGGCCAAATTCAATTAAAGCCCGCAACCACTTTCATCAAATTTAACCGAAAGAAATTTAAACCGGGTTTTATAAACTCCAAACAGCAATTTGCTATATCCATAAACCGTTTAACGATGATTATAAGTTGGAGAAAATTCCGGGTTGTTACACAACTCGTCGAATGTCTTTGCATCGACTGGTCCCCGGTATAGAGACTCCATATGTGATGGGAACTCCGGTCGTGATTAGTGAATATCCGGATTGCAAGAACTTCTTTCTAAGTGCCTTCGGTTCTGTTCGATCCCGGAACAGACTTGTATTGATTGTATGTCTGACATTACAAATTGAGATATAAAGCTGATTTCTTTCAAATATATTTCTGTTGGTGGCGGAGAATTTATTCTCTTAGCTTAACACCCTTCTCTGAGACGCACGAGCTCAGAGGTTATGTAGTTGATGGTTATCAGCGATATATTCCCAATTTGGTAATGTGACATGCTGAGTGTTGCTGTGAAATGATCATTTGTGATATGATCATTTGTTTGATCATTTATCTTTGTGATCATTACTTTGATCATTTGTTGACCCAAAGCATGGCTTTGTACCAAAGCGTAAGCTTTGTGGACGAGACTTCGTCGGACCTCACACCCCGGAAATGGTCAAAACAGGAAGGATGCAGCAAGGTTATTAGGGGTAGCGCCCTTTAGTGTATGTCATTCCTTCTGGATAGAGGTGGTATCATGGTATGAAGCCCAGATATTTAACATATGTTGTTGCTGCAAACTTATTACTTTGTGGTTGTTGGAAATCGAGGATCCTCGGATGTAGATCGGTTACGATCAGGGGATGGCATATTCGTGTCAATAGTTACCCAGTTAGGGGTAACCTAGCCATGTGTTGGTCGAGATCCGGTTTGTTTCTCGGGACGTCATTCCAGAGGCGTTTCCATGTGGCGATGGGAAGTTCCTTGGCCTGACCATTTGTTGGAAATCCAAAGAAACAATACGATCTTGTACGGTTTTAGTTGTATAACCTGCCATGGAATGTGGCGGTAACCTGCTATTGAACATGGTAGCTATAGTAGGCATAAGTGCGGAATGCCTATGCTGGCTAAGATTTATATCTTTACTTTCCAAATGATTTTTCCTACACTATGCACTAGTAATAATATCAAATGTTCTTTTTAATGCGTATCAAGCATTTTTGACTATCATAAGGAGAAATCTCCTCCGATTCTGCGTTTGCATTGTGTGTGTGTGTGTGTGTGTGCGGGAGGCCTTATGGTAGTCTCATTTTTAAAAGCATTGCGAATTGACTTTAAAAATATTCCTCTATTTTGTTTTTGAAGATAAAATAAACTGTTTTAATTCTCACACCAGTCACATGACTGGCTCGGAGTTTATTGTTTTCCTTCCTAAACTCTAGGTGCCCACCAATTTCCACACGGGCAGTCAAGAGTTAAGGTTTATCAGGATATTCTGGAATTCAGGAGTTGCAGGAGGCAAGCTGGATGGCATGGCATATTACTAGTATACAGTATTTCTTTTCCGCTGTTTGTTCTGTTTATTGTTGTTTGATAGTTGTACACTCTGATGATGTAATGAAATGTAATAACTGATATAATTCTTTTGTTTAAAGATTATTCATTTATCTATTATATGTTGTTCCGCTGCGATTGTGAGATTCTGATATTGTTCAGCTGTTTTCTTTCTGTTCTGTTCTATCTTTTCTCTCTTCTTCTACCTTTTTCTTTTTTTAAAAACCCTAAGAATTCGTATTTCCGTTCATCTTGAGTTAATCAATGGAGATTAGTGTCTATTCAAGGAGTACGGATTAGCGGGTCCTCACATCTGGTATCAAAGCATATGGTTAAGCGACAACCATGGCTCTCTTGGGTATTACTCATTAGAGATAGAGTCAGTAGTACTCTAGAATGAGTTTGATTGTAATAATAGCTATGAGAGCGTATTTGTTGGTGAATATAAAATTGTTTTATATTGTGATGATTGGTTTGTTGAGTGGTATACGGATTCTGGTTTATACGAGTAATTAACGTTGTTGATAGGGATCTCTAAACACTTGTACAGAACAATTCGACACGATATTGTTTTAGATTGGGTAAATGAAATAATTTTACCTTGATTATATTTTATATATAAAGGAATAATTTTTCAGAACTATTAAAGTGTATATAAGTTGATTGTTTGGTTGTTGAAAATGTAAGAATATATATCTATATATATAAGTAAATTTAAAAGATGTTTGAATAATCTAAATTAAGGAATTATTGTATAAGTAAAAAAATTATAAAAATTGAATTATAATTAATGTGATTTACAATTGTGAAATAAACTTATATATATAAGAAGTGAAACTATATGAATATATTTATGAATATGAGTTGTAATAAAAATGAATTTAAAGTTAGATGGAAATTTACTTTAGAATTTGGAATCTGAATTGGATTTATAAGTTGGAATTTAAGTTAAGTAAACCCAAATAATGTTTAAATGGAATATAACTTAAGAGATGTTGAATGAAGTTGATTTTGGTATCAAAGTAAATTAATAAAGTTAAGTGATCGATATAAACTTGAGTTATGTAATGAAATTCAACTTTTGTAATTGAATTGAATGAATGGATTGAATGTTAATCAATTAAATGTAACAATTGATATGAAATAATGAATGTAAGTGTTAATTTATTAAAATCTAATGTTATTGCAAGTTGAATAAGTGAATGAAAATCAATTTAAATAAACCGATTGAAAGTAAAGGTGTTAAACCAAATTGAATGAATAAAAGCAAAGGAATTTTGTTGTAATTAATATACATTGGTTGTTATATGATTGTTAGTTGAATGCTAGTTGGTTGATGGTTGAATATATTGCTTTTACTGCATTTGCTATGTTGGCATATATAGTTATTATGTTGCTATATGTTGTATATCGATACTATTGTCTATATACATGTTTCTCATTTGTTTGTTGAGTGTTTAGTAGGTGCGGATCGCGTTTGCTTCGCATTTGGAGCTCGCTTTCGCGCTATATTAGCCGTATATGCTCGCTAATAAAATATAAGGTACATATCTCGGATTAAATATCGTACTTTTACACTTTTTCCCTTGCGGGATGCCTCATCACTTGATGAGATGTATATTTGTGATATATATACTGTCATTTTTTTTCGGATCGAGCCGCGCAAAGGAGACTATGGCGAATTTTTCCGAAAATTTAAGGCATTAGAAAAATTTGGGAATTTTTGGGAAAATTTTGAAAACTATAACTTTGATTTGGAATTAAAGTTAAAAATAGTAGTTGTTTTAGAAAAGATAGCTAAGTATGATTTGGAAACTTAGTAAAGTTATTGTAAGAAGTTTAACTATGGATTTTGGGAAAGTTAATAGATTCTGTAACTTTTCTTACTTGGTAATTTCGAGGACGAAATTCTTTTAAGGGGGAAGTATGTAACGACCCAGAATTTTTATTAATTAAAATTTGAATAATTAATTAATTTTTAATATTATTAAGTGAAATTTATAAGTCGAACAAATTTTATTTCGAATAATTGGATTTAATTGGGTAATTAAATCGATAATTTAATAGTTGAAATTACATAAATAATTGAATAACGGGTTAACTATGATTGAAAATGATTTGTAAAATTTTATTTTATGATATTGGAGTTAGAACGATAATTTAGAACTTTTAAAATTGAATTTAAAGTTAATTTGTGAAAATTGAATATTTTAATATTTAAATCGACTAGTGAAATTAGCCATTTTTTGAACAGTCTCAGAATTGGACGAAACTTGTTCCATTGGATCCGTAATAGTTTGTTATTGTCGTATTTCAATTTTCGTAGCAATCGGAGTTTTCGTTTGACTGTGGCAGCTCGAAACGCATCGAAATTGTTTTTAATATTAATTTAACGAGTTAAAATAGCCATTTTTCAAACAGTCTCGGATTTCGACGAAACCAGTTTCATTGGATCCGCAGTGTGATATTATTGTACGGTTTCAAATTTCGTGTCAATCGGATTTACCGTTTGTCCGGTGCAAGCTAAAACGCCTAGAAATTTGATTTACCGATTTAATTTCAAATCGAACGTTTATTGCCATAACTCGCACAGATGACGGAATTAGCTCCCGAAACATGTTCCATTGTGTTCGGAATGTGGGGTAAATCCTAGAAACGCCAGTCACCGCGTGAGATTTGGAGTTCGGAAAATTCGGGTTGAATAGTGTTTGAGAAATTTTCTATATAAGCACCTCAATATTTTCATTTTGCAAAATTAAAAAATGAATTAGGGTTTCATTCAGGAGCCGCCGCTTCTAATATTACAAACGACCAGAATTCTTTCGTTTTCCTCCTCAAAATTCTCTCAATCCATCAACATTTACAACAAACTTCCAACATGAAACTTGTAGAGCACATCACGAACTACAACTTCAACGGCTATGATCGTGTTTGAAGCTTTGGATCAACGGAAAAACGACCATAAAGTCGCACGGTTGCGCACGCAAATCGACACGCAAGGGGAGGCCGAGCTTTCCCAGGTTCTGGCCGAGTGTAGCTTGCTTGAAGGCCTTCAATATGGCACTCTCTGATCGACTTCTAGATGCTCGTAGTGGCCGAGGTGTTAAACCCTAAATCATGGGCATGGGTTTGTTTTCACGCGTATTGACCTGGGAGAAACGTGATGAAGGAAGAAAGAGGGGTGCTTCCTGATGATGGGGGATGGAAATCTAACAGCTAGGATTTTGTTAGGGTAAAAATAAATAAATAAAAAATTGTAATTTAGTTTTATTTATAATTCGTACGATGTTTAAAATGCAATATCTTTTTCATACGAGGTCGAAAACGCACGAAACCAGTTGCGTTGGGTTCGTATCGACGAGCACTATGCTATGGAATTGGTATGGAGTCGTTTGGAGCTAGCGTGAATTTCGGGTAAAATTAAACGTCCGTTTAATTTTATTCGAAATAAAAGCTGAAAACGCAATTGAAATCAAGGTGAGAACTTCTCACTCAATCGAATCGGTTTCGATTTTAATTTTAAATAGTTATATTTAAAATACTTGAATGCATGTTTGAATGATGATTGTTATCTATTGATTGTTAAATAGACATTATACGCCGTTAGTAAGCGGATGTTATTTATTAAAAACATACCGCGAATATTTCACAGTACAGTGAAATTGGTATTATTTATGTACTTGGAGTTTATTTCCCGCATTATATAGCGGATGAGACCCTATTGCGCCGTCTATTAAGCGGATAATATTTTAAATCCTATATACCGCGATAATCCCGTACTAGAACGGAGTTGGTATTGTGCTAACATCTGTGGATGCAGGGAAACAGGTTGGAGGGATCCAACTGGATTCCTCAGCAGTATTTATTTGATTATGGATATTTTGATATTCGTTGATTATCATATACAGATATATGATGTCGTTGTTGTCGTGATTGACTATTTGGTGTGTAGCATCATTGGGCCAATTTTGGAATTTTAAAAGGATTTTTAAAGAGGTTTTTTTTAAAGTATACGTTATAAAATATTTTTGGAATTGATTCATTTTAAATGAATAAACGTTATAATTTTAAGGTTATAAAAATTATGATTTTTGAGAAATATAGTTAAAATTGATTTTTGAAAATATGGGGTTAATGATTTTATAAAATAGTTTCAATTGGGATTTTTGAATTTATTGTAAAAAGTTTAAATATAGGATTTATGAAATTTGATTATTTTATAAATCAAAGAAAATGATGAAATTATAAAGGAGTTTAAAGACGTTTTAAAATAATAATATAAACTGATTTATATAAAGGATTTATAAATTGATATTTATAAATTAAAAATATCTGAATTATAAAATGAGTTTTTTATAAGTGTTAGAATGAATTGTAAATGAATTTCATAAATGAATGAAATTTATAGAATTATAAACGGTGAAGTTATAAATGAAATTTTATAAGCAGTAGGTTTATAAAATTTATAAAGTTATTAAAAGAACAGTTTTGGGTAAATAAATGAATCTTGTAAGTTATAAGATTTATAATTTGGGAAGTTTAAAAGAACGATTTTGTAAACAAATAAATTATAAGTATTTAACTTATAATATGAACTTTTGGTATATAATTGAGTTATAAATTGAAAATAGCTTAATAAAAGAGATTTATAAAAAGAAGTTGTTATAAAATAAATAGAAATGGAAATTATAAACATTGTTTTTATAAATCCGCAGACGGCTTATTTTGATAAGTAAATTGTTATAACTTATTAATGGAGTTATATTCACGTTTTAGACAGTGAATAATCCTTTAAAATAAAATATATAGAAATGATGAAATTGGTTAACGAGGTATATTCACGTTTTTGAATAGTGAATAATATGTTAAAGAAAATGTTTAGGATGTGATGTTTTAAATAGAATTAGAACGATCTAACGATGTTTTAAAAATGTGTTAAGATTCGAAACCATAGATTTCAACATTCATTGTTGAAATAGACGTTTTCGAGAAATAGAAGGAAATGGTGGACTATAACACTATTGTTATAGTAAATGATTTCCGAAAGGAAATGTTTTATTTAGTATTGGGATTTATATATCTATCTTAATTTCGAATCCCTATACTAGTGATTTTGGGTTGTCGTAACGATGGTTTACGTAACATTCGTTTTGGCCCAAATAAATATGTTTAAGAGAATGATTTCCTTAAAGAATGAAATATATACTTAATTTCGATTTAAGTATATTGAATATTTTCCAAGTGTTGAAAATAAAAATATTTGTGAATTACTTATTAATAAATAAGTATGGAAATGTTTTTCCAATGTGAAATGAAACGTTTTGAGAATTTATCTTTTTGAAGATAAATTGGAAATGAATAATTGAAATCGTGTATTCATAAATATTTTTTGGAATGTAAATTCACTATGGAATTTATAAATGAAAAGGGGAATTTGTTTAAAAATAAACGTTGATTTATTTTTGAAGTGTGGGAATTAATTTACGGATTTTGAACGTAAATATAAAGCAAATCGTTAAGGATTTAATTGGTTTAAATGAACCATGTTGAAATGAAAGTATTTCCGTGTAAGGAAAATGATTTGAAATTTGTTTTCAAATGGTTGAAGTGTGAGAATTTTATATATATATATATATATATCTTGTAAAGATATTTTTGGAAAATAAAATTATTTGGAATCTGGTGATGTTGTGCATATCCATTGATAGTTCAATAACCGACTATTAAGATTTATCTTTAAATAGGTATTTGTTGTGATTTGCTTGAATTTGAATGCCACACTTATTTTTAAATAAGCGCTCACTATTCGGGTTAGCCGGGAAAGGACCTTTGGGTCGTATAACCCATTCCGAATATGTGATACGTCGTTATGAATTGCATTTGAAGACCGGTGTTGAAGACCGGATATTTTAAAAAGCGAAAGGACAACTCGTCGAATGTCTTTGCATCGACTGGTCCCCGGTATAGAGACTCCATATGTGATGGGAACTCCGGTCATGATTAGTGAATATCCGGATTGCAAGGACTTCTTTGTAAGTGCCTTCGGTTCTGTTCGATCCCGGAACAGACTTGTATTGATTGTATGTCTGACATTACAAATTGGGATATAAAACTGATTTCTTTCAAATATATTTCTGTTGGTGGCGGAGAATTTATTCTCTTAGCTTAACACCCTTCTCTGAGACATACGAGCTTAGAGGTTATGTAGTTGACGGTTATCAGCGATATATTCCCAATTTGGTAATGTGACATGCTGAGTGTTGCTGTGAAATGATCATTTGTGATATGATCATTTGTTTGATCATTTATCTTTGTGATCATTACTTTGATCATTTGTTGACCCAAAGCATGGCTTTGTACCAAAGCGTAAGCTTTGTGGACGAGACTTCGTCGGACCTCACACCCCGAAAATGGTCAAAACAGGAAGGATGCAGCAAGGTTATTAGGGGTAGCGCCCTTTAGTGTATGTCATTCCTTCTGGATAGAGGTGGTATCATGGTATGGAGCCCAGATATTTAACATATGTTGTTGCTGCAAACTTATTACTTTGTGGTTGTTGGAAATCGAGGATCCTCGGATGTAGATCGGTTACGATCGGGGGATGGCATATTCGTGTCAATAGTTACCCAGTTAGGGGTAACCTAGCCTTGTGTTGGTCGAGATCCGGTTTGTTTCTCGGGATGTCATTCCAGAGGCGTTTCCATGTGGAGATGGGAAGTTCCTTGGCCTGACCATTTGTTGGAAATCCAAAGAAACAATACGATCTTGTACGGTTTTAGTTGTATAACCTGCCATGGAATGTGGCGGTAACCTGCTATTGAACATGGTAGCTATAGTAGGCATAAGTGTGGAATGCCTATGCTGGCTAAGATTTATATCTTTACTTTCGAAATGATTTTTCCTACACTATGCACTAGTAATAATATCAAATGTTCTTTTTAATGCGTATCAAGCATCTTTGACTATCACAAGGAGAAACCTCCTCCGATTCTGCGTTTGCATTGTGTGTGTGTGTGTGTGCGGGAGGCCTTATGGTAGTCTCATTTTTAAAAGCATTGTGAATTAACTTTAAAAATATTTCTCTATTTTGTTTTTGAAGATAAAATAAACTGTTTTAATTCTCACACCAGTCACATGACTGACTCGGAGTTTATTGTTTTCCTTCCTAAACTCTGGGTGCCCACCAATTTCCACACGGGCAGTCAAGAGTTAAGGTTTATCAGGATATTCTGGAATTCAGGAGTTGCAGGAGGCAAGCTGGATGGCATGGCGTATTACTAGTATACAGTATTTCTTTTCCGCTGTTTGTTCTGTTTATTGTTGTTTGATAGTTGTACGCTCTGATGATGTAATGAAATGTAATAACTGATGTAATTCTTTTCTTTAAAGATTATTCATTTATCTATTATTTGTTGTTCCGCTGCGATTATGAGATTCTGATATTGTTCAGCTGTTTTCTTTCTGTTCTGTTCTATCTTTTCTCTCTTCTTCTACCTTTTTCTTTTTTTTTAAAAACCCTAAGAATTCGTATTTCCGTTCATCTTGAGTTAGTCAATGGAGATTAGTGTCTATTCAAGGAGTACGGATTTACGGGTCCTCACACAAGGTCAATTCAAAGTCAAAGCCTTTAACACGAGCATTTAGTTAATTATTATTATTATTATTATTATTATTATTATTATTAAACCAAGGACTTTGTATTTGGATTATAGAGTTGAATATGGACGATATTGGAATTTTGACCGTTACCAAATTCCATAAGTCCGAAGTGATAATTTTAGTGAAGTGAATTGGTGGGAAATAAAAGTCACAATCGGGTAACACTTAAAAAGGTGAAATTAGATTTTATCGAAACCAAGTAAACAATAGATTTGTCATACCACCTGCTAAGTGACATGTGAACGTGAATATTCGAATAGTTCGATATTAATCTCTGACCAAATTTACACCCGATGAGTCGCATAACTGAAATAATGAATTCTCCTTTGACTAAACGATTTAATTAGTTTATAACTGTTGTAAATTAATTAAATTGAATAATATTTATGAAATATTATTTATAGATATTATTTTGATTTGATGGATGAATATTAAATGTATTTATAAAAGTTGTAAATACATTAAAAGATATACAATATCGATAAGAGTTTTAAATTAAATGCAAAATGCAAAATATTCATTCGAACTCTATAAGGGTTTATATCCTAACATAGGGCTGATAGGATCGGCTAGAATAAAATGGTTAAAGGTGGCCAGTTGATGAGCTAAAGATGATTGAAAATGAGTGTTTGAGATGGAAGGAGATTAAGTAAAAGTTATGAACCTAAACTCTCTCATTTCCTTCCTCCATTTAAACATATTTTCCTCCATTTAATAAGGATCTTTTTGGAGCCTCCATCCATATTCCTAAGCTCAAATAAGAATAATTGAGTTGTTATCCGATAACTGAAGGTTAATTGTTCAAGAATCTGTAATCTACCGAATCAAAAAAGGTTTCAAATGAGAGAGTTTATCCTTTTAAGGTGTACTTGAAGGATTTGGTTCTTAGATATGATTTCCATTGAATTATAATTTATATTCTTATAAAAAATATTTCATTATGTATAAATATTATTATTATATTATTAGTTAGGTGACAATTTTGATATGTATTAATATTATCACAAGTTAGTTTGTTTATATGTATGTATATACTTATAATTAAAAAAAAATCAATTTTTTATATATATTAGATTTGCACATCTTCTTATTATGTATATATATAAATTATGATTTTATTAATTTATATATATATAATTATTTTAAGCAAGCTAGTCGGCATTTATAGTGGGTCATCCACATTTATTAAAAAAATTGAAACAGGTGTTTGGCATATGTACCAGAACATCTAAAGAAATAAAACATAAAGTTTGGCAAGAATACCAAAGCTACTAAAACACAATGAAAACTAGTCTCACCCATAAAAGGGAGGAAGCAGAATCATCATCCGAAGAGTCAGGTCCAAATACATGATAAAATCCTAAAAAAATAGCCGCTGAGTTAGATATAAAATCCACTGATGCAGAGCAGTATAAGCATCTCCTATCCCATAAATCATCAACCAAGGCAATCCTATTCAACTCGCAAAAATGACCAAGAACAGAGAGAGTCGGGCCTTCTCCCTCAACAAAATAATATAATCGCCTAACTTCACCATCTCCACCCACATACTTAAAAAACTGCCACCCTTAAGATCAAATCTCATCTCAGAGGGTTCATGGAGCCAAGCATGTTCTTTAGAACCCTAGAAAAAATCATCGTTGGGAGTAGGAACCATTGCCGGAATCTCCAATGCACGATCTCCAAAAATGCCTAAATTAGTTTCCAGTATCACTTTCTCTGAAGGAGAAATAGTATCATAAGCATGACAATCAGGAACAAAACATGAGAGCAAATGCTTATCCTGAATGAGAGGCAGAATGACAACTACGGAAATGTGGATGGGAGCACAATCATGTGCTTAGGTACCCACTTCATAACTAAAGGTCGAGGAAGAGGATTCCTAACCAAAAAGGGTAGTGCGGAGTCGACATCCTAGCTAATGCAGACATCCAAAATGTGACCAAAGGAATGACAAGCCATGCATATATCTAGTTTCCAAGTATAATGAGCATCAACAACTACCTTATGAACTTCAGCAATACAAACTCAAAGCTTGGATGGTAGAGCTTTTTCCATAGTGATTTCAATCAAACTTTTGCATTGACTAGCTTTTTCGGAGCCACAGATTAGCATCAAAACATTTAAGTTTACCGACCACACTGGCTAATCAATTAAGCCCAATCATGGGCTGCAACAGTGATGGATGTGAGAAAAATATGCCCATACAGGAGTAAATACACCTGCTCCTTGGCTTTTTCCCCGTAATACTCCATGGGGTTATAATGAATGGCTTGTCTTTAATTATTAATGGATTGGCTTCTAAAATATATAGCCTTTCTTTTTTCCTGGAAAACTTGAAAATGTAACATGGAATTATCAAATGCACTTGCGGTCGACCTCTAAATTTTCAAATTTAAAGACAGCAATCTCTAACTGCTTTATACTAAAATCTAGGAAGAACCCACCAAGTAGTCCAACGAAAATTCAACACCCACTTTTGTAACAACCCACTTTTTGCTAAGCACCCGTCCATTCTAAAACAATTAATGAAAACTACCAATTTAATACACAATATCATTTGATAAACATATGACCCTGCTAAATGTATAAGATACAATTTTAATAATACAACTTATCAGAGTTCTAATCATTAATTCTACAAGGTATGCTTTAATACATACCATAATCAGATACTATTAATTTATCGCTGCACAAATCTAGTGAGAGAGACAACAATAGCCCTTTCCGCAGACTCAATAAACATGCCAATGTGGAATAAAATGAAAAGCAAAAAAGATACATTAACACACTATAAAATAGAGAAAAATAAAAAGAATAATATTATATTACTATTGGGGTTACATTATTACCACTTGTGACTGCCTATGTACCTCAATCAAATTGGGTACCCAATTTGATACAGGATCAAGCCAATGTAGTTCTTCTACCGCAAATTGGACTCTAAGAGCCTATGATGCATTAAAAATATGTAATTCCCAAACAACCCAATTAGGCTTAATCTTCATATTTAGATTTTCCAAAATATAATTAACTTTATTGTTTTTAAAATATAATCCTTTTCGAAAATAATCTCTTCGAACAAAATTGCTGATTTCATCTCAAATCCTTTTGAAATAATAATATATATATATATACATCATTTGTATCAACTCATACTTCAATTCAAGATTTTAAAATAAATCACTTTTGAAAATGGTATCAAATACTCTATAATAATACAGTATTGTATTTGATATATTAATTTGAAAATCCCAAAATACTCTACTATAAAAGCATATCAAAATATGTGCAACTAGATTAGGAGGTTTCTTCTAATAACAAGGCAACTAGGTCCCAACTTTCATAAGAGAAATAAACTAATTATATCCCTCTGACCAAGATTGTACTATACTGAGGGTTACCTAAACCCTCCGCCCACTTTTTAGTTACAAGTTACCTGAATCAATGGTAACATAACAAATCATTTTGTTTCCCATCATGAAAAACCATTTTGCACTAATAATCACAAATACTTTCAAACGCAGTATTATTTATTTCTCCCAAATTTTTTTGGAAAAACCATTTTAAAAAACACAGGGGTTTTATTCCTGGAAATTCTCTTTATAAACACATTTTATAAACAGGAAAATAGACACAGGGAAGAAGTTGCAAAACAATTTAGTCTCACGGACGGCAAGTTTACTTGTTAGTTTGAAGGACACTTTTTAGTGTAAACAGAAAATGATAGTTACAACTATCGTTCTGTAATTTACACTAAAGACTGTCCTTCAGCCTAAAAGGCAAACTTCTTGTCCCTAAAACTAAATTTTTCTACAACTTTTTCCTTGAGCCTAAAATTCCCTTTTGTAAACATCTTTATATAAATCGTTCCATATAAAATCACTTCACAAATATTTATTTTCAAATATTCTATTTCTTTAAAGAAAACATTTCATTCAAAAGACAAGTCTCTTTTCCTTTTAAAATTATAATAAACATCTTTTATTATAAATATTTCTTTTTCCATTAACATTGCATAACATATTGTTTTATGAAAACAATCTTTCAAAACAACTTCATTCAATTGAAGTTCAAATTTAAACGTTAATTTATTATAACTAATATAATAATTTAATAAACCAATATTATCACTAAATACCGTATAGTCAAATTCCTATTATTGTTTTCTACCCAACCCATGCCAAATTGAGAAGGGTAATTGCTCATAAACGGGTCCATTGCAATTCAAACAACCCAAAACAATCAATCAACAACAACGATAAATAGTGAATACATCAATAATAGATAATAAATATGAATACATCATTATAACCAATTAATTAATACAATAACCGAACGGTGATTTATTCTACTCAATAGATGTTCAAAATAATCTATTTAATTTAATTATAGAAAAACGGTGTTTTATTCTCACAAACAGATATCGCAAATGAAGTATAATTATTTAACTACTTTCATTGTAATTAAATTATACCATTAATATTTTAATAATATTTAATACTTCACCATATATGTCAATTAATTATACTAATATGTTCTGCTTTTTGATATGATCTAATGTCTAAGACTGTGGGTTAAACGGACTCTGTATGTGGAAATTATTCGATTTCAAAGTTAACACATTTTCGTTTACTAATCAAAATAAATAAATTTATTTAGCTAAATTATTAAAACTAGTATATTCAACCAATTCTCACCCCCAACCAAAGACCGCTTGCAAAGCCTACAATGCACGGCCCAATATCTAAGCAGGCAAGACCAAAACACTACACAATCCCACAAGCCCACAACACCTTCTCTATCTTAATTTCCATGCACCTATACACATTACTTCCCCATTCCACTTTCTTCACATATTTCTTCATGCCTACTCACACACCCTTCCTTCTTTTATTATTTCTCATGCAAGCTCAAGCCATACCATCTTCTTTCCCAATCCTAGCCTACATGCACGCATGAACATGCACATGCGCTCATGAATCACACACACTCAAACACACACAAGTAGCCATGCACCCATGCATACATGTGAACTCATTCATACACACTTGCACATCCATGCTTTAACTGAGGAAAAAGAGAGGAAAAAGAAAGGAAAAGAAAAGAAGAAGAGTTGTTGTCTTTGTACATGAGGAGAAGAAATAATGAAAGAAAAAAGTGTTTATCCATTTTGTGTTGGTTTTCTTGCCAGAAGAAAAGAAAGGAAGTCCTTGGGTATGTTTCTATTGAAAAAAAATATAGATCTCATTCATGTGTGTTGCATTGAATATGTATATAGGCTAATATGCTTAGGAGCTAAGGAAACCAAAGTACAAATACTTAAATGCAAAACAACCAAAACTCAAGTGTAAGAACAAGCAAGGACAAAGGAAAAAAGTGAAAAAAAGGGTTGTATGTGTTTGTGTGTAACGTGTATCAATAACTTTGGTTTGAAAAAGTTAGTTTTTTCGGTCCACTGCTACACAATATCACGTTCGTGTATGAGTTGTAAATGACAGAAACAAAAATATAATCATGCACAACAATACGACATGACCATAAAATAATAATAAAATACACTTGTTATCTTATTCTATTAAGTTTCAAAACTACCATCGTTTGCCTCAAAATACATCAAATGAAAATTTAATTACTTTCCAAATTAAAAATTATGTAAAAATCCAATAAATTAAATTAAAAATACATCAACAAAAATCGAGCAATTATTTAAACATGGATTTTATTATATTTCAAACTCAAATTCGAAGACCCAAAAATTACGGGTCATTACATTCTTCCTTCCTTAAAAGAATTTCATCCTCGAAATTCCATGGACAGAAAAATATAACGAAATCCAAACAGTTAACAAAAGTTATACACATCAAAAATAATATCATCCACAACCAGGGTTAAGCATTTGGTCGGTTTTGAGGTAAAAATATCAAACTGAATTGAAACCAAAAAAAATCAAAACCGAACCAAACCGAATTAATTTCCGTTAATTCAGTCGATAACTGATTTAAACGAACTAAAAAAGCAAGTAAGTGAATTTACCATATGTTATTATTCAAATGATTGATTTGGTCAATGGAAAACATAAATATGTGTACATGGCCGGCCCCAAGGGAAGGTGAGCAAGACAGCCGCCTAGGGCAACCGACCCGATGGGTGCAACAATGTGGTGGGGTGATGGATTCAGTCATTTATTTGGATAAAAGTGGGTTATATAATAACAAAAATAATTGATATTGTAGTGAGGTGGTTAGGTTATTTTCATTTAAATCAAGCAACCGATGTTCGAGTATGGGAAGCTGTAAACTTTTGGGGCAATTTTTTAAAGTTCGGCCTAAGGCAACGTGACCGATTGGGCCGAGCCTGTGTTTACATAAACTATTCTGAGTGTTTACTTTAAGTTTATAGGAAAAATTAGCCTATTTTTAATAGACAAGGTTTGTTTTTTATTAGTAAACTTATTGTGAAAAGTATTACAATGCCATGAATTTGGATAATATAATAAAAGTTTGAATAATTCGGTTTATTCGGTTAAACCAATAGCCAAAATAAAATTATTTTACAAACTGAATTCAAACCAATATAATTTCATAACCGAACCGAACCTACCGAAAATGAACTGGTTTGATCAATTAATTCGGTTCTAATCGAATATTGCTCACTCCTAACTATAACCTTGGTCGAAGGTATGGTACCTTATCCTATCAATTTTTATATACCAAATTAAGGTGGTTCCATTTAACATCCCTAGGTTGATTTACTAACCCAAGGTAAAAATTTACTTAGGCTCCTAACCTAAGCTCTGATACCACTTGTAACAACCAACCTTTTCACCAAAAATCCATCTGTTCTAAAAGTACTAATGAAAACATTATCATTTGATAAGTATATAATATTGCTAAATATATAAGATACAAATTCAATAATATAACTTATCAGAGTCTAATCATTTATTCTATAGGGTGACCATACTCAAATGCTATAAATCTACCGCTACATAACTCTAATGAAAGAGATAACAATAGCCATTCCTGCAAACTCAATAAACATTCAATGTGGAATAAAATGATAAGTACGAAAGATACATTAACATACTATAAAGTAGAAAACAATAAACAGGAAAATATTATGTTATTATTAAAGCTGCATCACTATCACTTGTGACTACCTGCATAACGCTATCTAATTGGGTACCCAATTGGATACAAAATCAAGCCCAGTATAGTTCTACTACCACAAATAGGACTCAAAAAGCCTATGATGCAAACAAAAATGCAATTCGTAAACTGTCCACTTATTCGTCATATTTATATTTTCCGAAATCTAATTAACTTTATTATTTTAAAATATAATCCATTTCAAAAATAATTTCTTCGAACTTAATTAACACTTGCTCTTCAAATCCTTTTGAAATAATATTATATTCATCATTTGTACCAAATACACTGCATAATAATATAGTGTTTTGTTTGGTATGTTTATTTGGAAATCCTAAAATACTCTACTATAAAAGCATATCAAAATATATGCAACCAGATCGGGAGGTTTCTCCTAATAACAAGGCAACTAGGTCCCAGCCTTCACAAGATAAATAAACAAAGTATAGACTATACTAAGGGTAACCTAAACCCTCTGTCCACTTTTTAGTTATGGGTTACCCTAATCATTGGTAACATAACAAATCATTGTGTTTCCCAAAATGACAAATCATTTTGCACTAATAATCACAAATACTTTCAAACACAGTATTATTTATTTCCCTCGAAAATCTTTGAAAAGCCATTTTAAAAACACCGGGGTTTTAGTCCTCGAAATCCTCTTTATAAAACACATTTTACAAACGTCTTTATACAAATACATTTATGTAAAATCACTTCATAAATATTTATTTCCAAATATTTCTATTTCTTTAAAGGAAAATGTTTCATTTAAAAGTCAAATCTCTTTTACTTTTATAATATTAATAAACATCTTTTATTTTAAATATTTCCTTTGCCATTACATTTCATAACATATTCTTTTACGGAAACAATCTTTCAAAACAACTTCATTAAATTGAAGTTCAAATTTAAATGTTAAATTATTATAACTAAAATAATAATTTAATAAACCAACATCATCGCTAAACACCATATAGTCAAATTATGAAATAAATGTGAAGGTGTTAGCCTACTATTGTTTTCTAGTCAACCCATGCCAGATAGAAAAAGGTAATGCTCATAAACTAGTTAAGCACAATTCAAACAACCTAAAACAATCCATCAACAACAATAATAAATAGCAAACACATACATAACCAATAATAAATGCAAACACATCATTATAACCAATAAATTAATATAATAGAAGAATGTGGATTTATTCTGCTCAATAGATGTCGAAATAATCTATTAAATTTAATTATACTAGAACGGTATTTTATTCTGCCAAACAGATATCACAAATAAAGTATAATTATTTAACTATGTTCATTGTAATTAAATTATACCGCTAAAATTTTGTTAATATTTAATACTTTGCTAAATGTGCCGATTAATTATACTAGTGTGTTCTACACTTTAATACGAATCTATTGCCGAAGACCTCGAGTTAAAGGGACTACGTATGAAGAAGTTATGCAATTTCAAAGTTTACCCAATTTCATTTACTAACAAAAATAACTAAATTTATTTAACTAAATTATTAAAACTAACATATTCAACCAATTCTATAACGACCCGTAAATTCATTCGTAAAAAAAATTAAAATATTCAAATATTATATTTTTTAACATAAATGAAATAGTTTTGAACAATAAATAATATCGGTAATCTTATTTTGAATAAATATTTACAAAAATATAGACTTGGAAGATATATCGATGAAATGATTGAAAACTATTTTATCAATAAACAACTCTTAACCATTCGACATCATGCACAGAGCTGGATACATACACTCATTTATATATATGGGTGAGAATATATAATAAAATATTTATTTTATTTATGAAAATAAAATCTCTTTATCACATCATCAATGATATCGCCATTTTTGAATTAATGATTTTCGAATTTAAATTGAGTTTTAAATGATTTAATTATTATTTTAATTATTAAATAAGCCCTTATAATTATTATATAATGATAGAAATATTATTATCAAACTCTGTATACAAATATATATATTAAATAAGAAGTGAAAATATGACCGAAAATCCAAATCTCTATAACAATTCAACATAGAGAAGTTGTGCAACGTTGTAAATCAATTGAGATATACACGTACACACATACATTACATATACATGAACATATTCACATGCACAAGAACACATATAAACATACAAATATACTTATACATATACTTATATATATATATATACACACACACTAGAAAATATCTAAGATAGTTTCTTAAAACTTTATCCTTAAGTAAACCCAAAGTCAGCATATTATACCCTAAGTACAAGCACATAGCTATACATATGGGAGGGATCCTCGATCGAGAATGATGAAGTGAGAGGGTGGTGTGGTGGTGAGGCACGGGTGATGAAATGGCAAGCAAATATCATGATATTTTTATTCACATTTTTCCTATAAATACCACCACCCATCTTCACTTCATTCACACTTCTTCTTCATAAAATTCCTAAGCTCTTCATCCTCTTCATCTCTACATTAATGGCTTCCATAGCCAAGAAAAAAATATTACAAAATCCAAAAAAATTATACCAAAATCAATCAAAATATATACCACTTCAAAGCAAAGTTCATGCTAGTAATCTTTTCCTTCTCCTCCACCAAGGTTGTGTGCAACCAAGCCCTCCACCACCACTTTCCAATCAAGGTCGAGCTTTTCCAAGCCTCATAACCAAGGCCAAACCCTCTAGGAGAATTTATGCAGTAGTTGTAAGCTTCGATTTCGAGATAACAGGCTATAGCCATTTTAAAATTAGTCTGATCGAAAATCAAGTGAGAAACTATATATATAATGATTATGTGATATGATTTTTATGGATGTTTATTATGCTTTGATCATCAAGTATTGGTTGTTCTAATATAGTGTTTAAATTGTGTACACAAGTCACATGAAATACACATCGATGTTACATAAGGAAATCACTTTCCGAATCAAGTTGAAATGACTTAAAATGGTTTATAAAAAAATTGTAAACACTAAAACCCAATTTGGTGAAGTTTGGACAAGTTATGAAAGTTGAGTCAAATATAGGCGCGTCGTGTAATGATAGTTCGCGATTTCACTTCATAGAAAGTTAATTCCACTTATATGATGGCTGTAATAAGAATTTTCTAAACCCTTATAATAATAGTTTTCAAACAAAAGAAAAAAATTGAGATTTCGTTTAGTCGATTTTGAAATATGAGTAAAATAATTTTTCAAAATAGTCACGGTTTGGCAGTTCGAAAACCAAAGCGATAAATTATTTAAAAATGATATTTTTGATTCTTTAAAAATATGGGATAAATTCTTTAAATCTTTTAAAATGCTTTAAAATAGAATTGAGTTATAAAAATGGATTTCTAAATGATAGAAAGGTTTTTTTGATCAAATAAACTTTGAAAACACTATTCGCGACACTTTTAACAGCACTTTTAATAACTTCTGAAATATGGCTTTAAACATAAGCATTCTTTCCCATATCTTTTATAAACATTTTCAAATAAAAAATTAAGTATTTAAAGGTAATATGGAGTTTTATAATTTATTTTAAAAAGTTTAATTAAATAATTTAAAGAAAGGCTGTTGTAATCAAGTAATTTAATCTTGGCTCTTAAAGTCGATGAGTAGACTGGATATTTGAGGTTCTTAAACTAAGGAGATGTTCAGGAGCAACCAGTGCCCTGGCTCACCTGGCCTCTTTCCTAGACGAAGAATAGATAGGGTCGAAACATTGGAAACGAGGCAAGTATGAAGATTTAATTTTCTCAAATTTAATACAACTTGGATTGTATAGAAATAATTTTATTATACTTGGTATTAAAGTTCAAGGAGGGAACCTGTACTATCCATGTGAAACTAAAAGGTGATTTCACTGTTATTCGATGGATAGTGAAGGTTGAATACGGAAATTGATGTTGATTAGAATTAGTATAATTTCTATCGACCCTTTTTACTTAATAAGGTTTTGCAATGGGATTTATGAAAAATGATTTTGGTTTGGTATTTCCAAAGAGGTTTAATTGATTTCGTATAATGCTGGAAAGAAATGCTTATAAGATATATATCTCTAGAAGATATTTTCTTTTGATAAAGAGAAAGTAATTAATCAAACGATAAACACCTATTTACTTAACATTTATTTATCGATGATTGGTTCAAAGGAACCGAGGTCGAATTTGGGAGATCTCTATCTAAAAACCTATTTAAACCATTTAACGCGTTTGAAGGTGACAACGTGGATTATGACATATAGAATGAAGGGACGCTTGTCATTGACTGTCAGGGGAAAATTCTCATATCATATAATATGGCTGTTGTATCTTCATTTGATCTTCGATGCAAGCGCTGCTTGCTACTAATCCTAGGGGTGATTCCTGATAGGATGTAGTAGAGAGTTTCTTCGGTTTATCCAGTTCTTGGACCACTTGTATGGCGAATGTCTGAAATTGCATTTCTAGCATACACATATATTGACTTTTACAAACGTACGTCTGTTTGGCTGTGTAGGAAGTAACTCTCTTATACTTACACCCTTCTTTGTGACGTATGAGCTCAAAGTTTGTACATTTATGCAAATCAATAGTGTGTGACGGAACTGGAATATGGCATTAAAAGTGGAATATGCTATGTGAAAGGTAATTGTTACCTCATGCCTCTCACCCAGAAATAGCCTAAACAGGGCATGCCGTAGGGCTATGTGGTTCGCAACCATTAGGAGATGGTCATCACATTTCTAGATTTCATATATATGTTAAGTATGTTGTGTATGCTATGGGTCGCGAATAGGTCGGTTACGACTAGGGTTATGTCATATTCGGTTCTATCCACCACTAGATGGGTCTACGGGTAGGCTGGTCTTACCAAGTGCAGAGGTTTCAAAGATGTTAATCCTCGGTACATCCCTCTAAAGATGTACTATATGGAAGGTAGTTACTTAAATTCCATTGTATGGAAATCCATTCTCCAATAAGTGTCTTCGGACTTAATTGCAGAACCTATTATGACGGAATTTAATCAATGTAATAATTTTGGCTAAGACTATATAGGTTTACTTGAAAAGTGTTTTCAAAAGAATGTCATTAAAAATAAAATTACCAGATTTTTTGTAGTAATGATTTTGGTTGCCATAAGGTAAAACCTATTTCGTGTTTATGTGCGGCGTGGTCTTATGATATACCCTTTGTTTTCAAATATCCGTATTTTGAGTTTCTCTTATCGGTCCTATGACTGACCCAGAGTTTATTTTTCATTTCCCTTAAACTCTGGGTGTTTTATTTTCCGGGCAGCTAAGTTGTTAGGTAGAATGGGACATTTTGACAAGGGGCATGGTGCGTTTTGGGTCCTTTGTAGAAGGTTATCTATCAATTCTGTTGTATTTTGTATGATGTATCTACCAGCACCTGTGAGGGTAGGCAGTTATAGTTATCCTGACTGGATTAGTACTTACTAGAACTCTGATGGAGCAATTTGGAGTAATTACATGTATACTCATATGGATAATTAAATGTCGAATACCATGTGAGATTCTGTTTTGCTGTCTTCTACCTTTATTTTCTTTACCCCATGATAATCTGTCTCTTCGGTACTTAGATTTATGGCACGTGAATACCGAGGATGTATTAGTGTCGATTTTTAAGGGTCGAGGAGGTGGATTTTCACATTGGTATCAAAGCTTATGGTTACGAGAATACCTATGACTTGATGAGGCATTATAAGAAAATGTGATTTTAGTAGCATTAAATAGTAGCGTTTGAACATCAAATGCAACTGTTTCACCAATCCTAATTTAATTGTAGCGGTGTACTTTAAGATACTTCGATGGTATACTTCTGTGCGAGCTTTGTTTCACTTCCCGCCTGTTGTAACATCTTATTTTCATTCTCTACACCTAATACTAAATAAAAACCTTAAACCAAAATTAGCTAATCTCGACTCCTCTTCTCAAAGCTCAAACATATTTTTTAACAAAAATCGTCACAACCAAAAAAACAAAACTAGATTTCTATATGTCAAATCATCGCTCATTGGAGCTCACATTAGCATCTATATTGCGCACCACCACCAATCAACGTTAGGGTTTCATTAATTGTTGGTGCTTCTCCAGGTATTAACCGATACATAATCTTATTATTATTCAGTTATTCACAGATTTGTAACTACATTCTTCAATTGCAATCTAATCAAGGTATTCAATTTGATTTCGGTATCCAATTCTTTTCATTTCCCTAAATCAAAATGAATATTAGGTGGTTGCGTCTTGTACGGAAAGGATGCATGAGATAGCGGTCGTAATCTATGGTTCTAATGTTTTACCGCATGCAATTTAGGTAATGTAATTATTTTTTAATTTCAAAACTATTTTTTATGAGGTTCAAAAATATGTTTATGATATTAGAATTGAAATCCATCTAGTTAAATAGAGATTGGTTGATTGAGCTTGAAGAATTCACTATAATGATAAATATTGGAGGTAATAAGTGGTTGACAACAACTTGACATGTTTAGATGTCTAAAATGGAAGGGAAAGCACATTGAGTTATATGTCAGTCTGATGTTATTATATCTTCATAGCTAAACTATTATTAGGTTGACCTTTCTTCAAAAACATTTATATCCAAGTATATAAAAATTTAAATCCGTATGTATGACAGTTTGAATTTGGTCCATACAGTTTCATTTCTAAATTTATTGTAAAATATATTGACTAAATGTTAGTTGAGGTTACCTAAGTAAATCACTAAAAAGTAGTTGATAATTTTCAAACATGAAGCTGTTTGAGTTTGTGAGATAGTTTAGGTAGATTGATTGAGTCAAGGGTACTCTTCTTGTTAAGTAGGTTGACTATGAATATGGAAAAACTAGCAAATTTATTGTTGGTAGTTTGACTATGTTATTTATGTATGAAGTACATGGTCACAAGTCAATATTGTATTAATAATTTTCAACAAATATGAATTATTATTGTATGAAAAAAAACATAGCAATTAAGTGAAAATTGTTCTTGTTCTTATTTGCTAATATGATTTACTATTTTCAAATGTGTGACTTTTAGATAAATCTTTCAAGTTAAATTAAGAGTAGCTCTCAAATTTAATATACAGCGATTTCTTAATTTCTGTCTTTCTTAACGCCAATAGCTATACAGAACAATAAACAAGCTTTGATCAAAAGATATCTTGATATATGAATGTATCATACAATACTTAATGACTAGAATAAGCTTGCGGTAAAAGTATATACATTTTAAAGAGTATGTTTTATATTTTCTTATTGATCTAAAGAAATACAAGATATATCATCAACAGACTTTTAGACTAAACAATAATAATTGATAATGATAAAAAACTTTGATTCCTTAGCTTTTAATTTCCCGAAAACTGTAACAATTTAGATTACTTCTCTGTAGCATCCATCTTTGTTTCATTAATTGGTTGATCAAATTCATAAGAAACAAAGCTTTGCTTAATTAATTACAGATTTTCGATGCCATATCTTCCTTTATAATATTTTTTAGAGTCAAATTTGTTCTCCTATTTGCTTTCTAGACTTGTATGTTATTTTGTTTCCTTATTATGTGCATTACATCATTCAATTTATTGATATCAGTATAATGGTTTTATGCGATGATGATAACATCACAAAGGTTAAACTTGCTAGTAAAGATGCACTGCGATGTTGATGTTTATGTCTTGTATGCAGATTTATTTGTGTTCTTCATAGTTTCAAAACGCAGTTTTCTGTTTTGATTTAGAATCGTGTTGCAGAAGGTTTTAGCTTACAACTTTGACGTCATCCTATTATTCGGAAAACACCTACGTTTATGTTTGAGCCATAGCCTCCTCTTTCAGTTTCGTCACCATAATTTTGATTATCATCTTCTATTTCCTATTTCAAATCATATTTTAATTAACTTGTAACCATAAAAAGACGGTTGAACCAGATAAAATCATAGAGAACTGGTCTTTATTACACTGTGCAAATATTGCTACATCTTAAGGATCTAAAGGAGACATTTGATGATATCAGAAATGATGTAAATACTGATTATTTTTACCTAACATGCAAGTATATTGGTGTTTGTACCAAAAATTGGTCACAACACTCTTCGGGAGTCGTTGAAGAGATAATAATGAAGAATGTAGATTCGAAACAGATATTATCGAACAAAAACTCCAATCAACAGTAAAGTAAATGTGTGGACAAGCAATTTATAGTGGTTCGGCGTGTTGCCTACGTCCACTATGAAGTTTTTTGGTATTTTATTGATTCTCTTTCAATGATTACAAGTTGTTACAGCGATCAACAGTGAGTTGCAACCAGAAATTCGAATTCAACAGCAAGTATATGATGCAGGATGATGAAGATCTCGATTCGGCGGAGTCTGGGTGCTTGAGAGTCCAAAGATCCTTTTTCTGTTGGCTCTGGAGATCTATTTATAGGTGTAGGATGCTGATATTTCGCTGAAAACTTAGGAGACCACTTCTGGCACGTGAGGGGGCCCACGCGCCCGGTCTCAGGAAATTTGGGCCCACTTTGGCATTGATTCGAACTACATTCGAATCGATCATAAAATCATCCAATCGAGGTGAAATTTGGTGTGGACATTCTTCAACATGTGTGCAAGCTTCTGTGAAAATTTCGTAGCATTTGGATCAATAGATTGGGTTGGGTTCGAGATTACTTTCTTTGAGTGGCTGTTCCGTTCGAAACCATCCCTTCGAATCGAGGGTTTCAAACTGATGGCGGCACGTGTCTTCACGTTTGACATGGAGCGTACACTTCGCTTCGATCCGGTCTTCACTCCGAGTTGACCGCTTCGACTTCATGTACCTCGGCGCATTCGAAACGATGGATGACACGTCATCGTGGCTAGTTGACCCAGTGGATTCGAACGAAGCTTCAATGATGGGTTCGAACAAGGCTTTATGGATGGGTTCGAACAAGGCTTCAATGATGGGTTCGAACAAGGCTTCATGGATGGGTTCGAACAACTGATGCTTCGTGGACTCGAACTCGCGTTCCTCTGATGGATACGAGCTTTGTGACTTATCCATGGATACGAGGTCCATCAACACGAACCCGATGGATTCGAAGGTGATGGAGTCAAACCCGAGGCGCTTTGATCGGTTCGAACGATTGATCAGTGATGGGTTCGAAACCTAGGTCTTCCCCTACAAATTGAATCGATCATAACTCGAGCGTATGAACTTGGATTGACTTGAAATTTGAGATGCTGACTTCTATGATCTTTCTTGTCGTGTCCTATCAATTGTAGCTCAATCTGGACTCGGACAAAATTCAGCGATATCCATAGCGAAACGAAGTATGATCAATCTCTGATACGAACTGTTCTCCGTTTTCGATCGATCTTTTGGTATCGCGGCTTTGCCAAAAAGCGGGATAACATTTTTCCCCCCAAAGTACGTCTTGTGGGAACATGACGTGCTTTGAATAGCTGCAGTTTCTCTCTGAACAATCATTGCTCTCTTTTTTATCGAGACTCGTACTCCGTATTGCTGTAACCTTGCGTTGATATGATTGATTGCTGTATAATAGCACTTAGCCATTGGCTGCTGCACTTGTAACAAAATGAGTATTCGATCCCTGTGAATGTTTAAAATCGAATGTTAGTTCGACATGTATGCACATATGTTAGTTTGACCCTTGTTAACGTCGTGCGTTCACGAGTCGTTGTCGGTTTTGTTTGCTATTGAATTTCGTATCGATTCTCTCCTGAACTAATTCAGAAATTTGAGTTGAGACAATGCTTGATGGTTGTTTTGAAAAGTCACTTCGTATCGATCCACTCCTGAACCGATATAGAAGGTCGAAGAAAACAATTTTGGGTTGCGCGAATGTAATACTTCGAACCGATGTGTTGGAGCATTGATGGATTCGAAATCTACATTCGTATGGGTGGAGTACGCTTATGTTATGATGGGTACGAATCTGACATTCGAACCGATGGATTGGATGAGTATGAAACGTTCATTCGTACCGATGAGAAAGAACGGATACGAAATAGTAGTTCGCATCGATAGGAAATGATGGATATGAAACAATCGTTCGCATCGATTGGTTGTGATGGATACGAAATCTCTGTTCGTATCGATCAGTTGTGGATGGTGTTGTGGGTTTGCTAATGTGAACAGGGGTTTCGAAGTAATGTGCTCACTGTTTGTTTCGCATCGATGCGACTCGGTGTTTTGCCGTGTGCTTCGTATCGATGAAATATGAGGTTAGCTTCGAACCCACAAGGCATCAGGTTAATGGTCTCGAATGGAGATTTCGAACCGATCCACGCTTTGACTGGTTGCGACCGGTCAAGTTTATCGGAAGGGAAATCGTCTCGGTTTCTCTCAAGGCTTCATATAAATAGCAGTGGGGTTTCACTTTTTTCACTTTTTACTTTTTTTTTACTCCTGCCTTGCGTTTACTGTGTTCTGCCTCGTTTCGAAGTTTCAGAGAAGAAAACGCTGTGTCACGTCACCGAATCAATTAAGATTCAAGTCTTCAATTCCTCGAATCCATCATTCAAACTAGGTAATTAGCCTCGAATCCAAACGGCAAGATTATTTCGAACCTATCTCTTCTTCATCGGTTGTCCATTCTGGTGATTGCAAAACCAGATCTGGTTTGGGGAAAGCTTCGTATCGATGCGTGGATTCGAGTTCGAATCGATGACGGCGGCGTCATTTTTCCTTGGATTTCGCATCGATCCCTGGAATGACCTTATGGGGTTGACACAGTTCGCACCGATAGACTACCCTTGATGGGCCTATTCGAATCGATGGATTCGAATCCATCAGCTATCGGTTCGAAGTTCTCAACTTTACATCGATACGGAGGGTATCGATTCGAACGCGGTCGATGTTAAGTTGAGGGATTCCTTATCGGTTCGAACCAGTTAACCAAGGATCGATTCGAAGTCATCCTTCATTGATCGATTCGAACTTGACACCTGATCATCGATTCGAAGTGCGCCTTTCTGCATCGATTCGAAGTGATGTTAGGATGGGTTCGAATGAGTTCCCTGTGATTGGTTCGAACCCTCTATGATGGATACCAAAGTTTGACATTCTCTAAGCATAATTTAGACGAGCTTCATCCTTGCATATTTGACCACCTTTCGAAGCTCGTCGATGGAACCACAACAACTTCTATCCAAGTCAAATTCCATCGTACAAACGGTTTAGGGATGACGGTCATTATAACTGGGCTCCGTAGCTTTGTTGTTTGCATATTTCCTTTAACTCTGTGACACTTGTCCAAGTAATGCATGGCACTGCACAACATACATTCATACACTTTACACTAGGGAACGCACGAGTCCTTTGTCGTCTAACGATGGTTTCTCATGAGTTAGCTATTCATGGAACCTTCAAGTTCGCAACAGCAGGAGGTTCAAAGCACGGTTACTCCGAGACTAGAGGTTCCAGATATTGAACCTGAGATCGTCGGTCCGGCCCCGGACGAACTTCCCAACGTGTCTTTCATTGCCAATCCGTCGGATTCCGTTCAATCCAATATTTCTGAAGATATGTTGGGGAGAATATGCTTGAGGCACGGCCTGTCGTTGGATGACGTGTTATTGCCCGGGCCGAACGATAGACCACATAACCTGCCAGAAGGATATACAGCATTTAACCGCCACGCGTGTGCGGCCGGGATGCTTCCTCCGTTCAACGAGTATATAAAGGAAGTGTTGTATTTTTTGAGGATCGCTCTGTCTCAACTACACCCGAACGGATATGCTTATGTGAACAGTTTATTCATCGTCTTCATGGAGTATCTACATAGACCACCGATCCCGATCGAGATCAGATATCTATTTAATTTCAAAACCCGAGGTGATTACCCTTCCTTTACATTTCTGGAAGCAGTGAGGAATTGCCAAGTGGTCACTGGGTCATGGACCAGGTTGAGTTACTACAGGACGGAATGGTTCTATGTCAGATGTCCTCCGGGGTTTGCCCGGCGATGGTTATTCAGACATGAGTGTAGCTGAGTTATCAAGTAATTATTAAGGCAATTGCAGTCAAAGTGAAACTTATGTTTTTTCCTTGTTACAGCGACGATTCAGAGACCTGAGGGCGAACACTTTAAGGAGATGGTGCGAGTACTTCAAGAAGCCCCGAGTGAAGATAGGAATATCGAGTCGCTTTTGACCGATAGGAATCTCCGGACTTACGGGTTGATTGAATGTGGGCAAAGCATAAAGTTCGACGGGGCATTAAGGACCGTTTCGAAGAAACGAGTCAAGCACAAGAAGCCCAAAGTTATTATAGCCAAGGAGGCTGATTCTGAAAGAACTCATACTGACGACGAGCCGTTGTTGGAGCCTACAGACGTGGTTCAGGATGTCGTAGAGAAAAGAAAAGGCAAGGCAGCCGTCATCACGTCAACTAAGAAGGGGTGATGGAAATTGGTTGTCACGGCCCGATCCTCTCCAGGAGTTAGAATTTCGGAGATGTCTTCTCCGAGAACTGAAAGTCTTTATGAAGGGCTCGCCGATATTCCAATTCCGGACGATGTGTCCCTACAGCATGATGCCGGATTGGAAGAGCTTTCAGAAACTTTAGTTTTGAGCGGGTCTTTTCCCACTGGTGTGGTAGACACATCCGGTTGGTCGGGGGGTTGCACATTCATACATATTTCACAACACTGCATAACCTTTGACAATAAACCACCTGTATCGAAGAGTGATTAATCCTGCTTTATTTTGTTCTGCAGATACCATGACCGGGCGAGGTTTTATGTTAGGGAGTCTCCGACACGCGCGCAAGTCTTCATATCACGGGTTGCGCAGACGGGAAGGGGACAGAGATTACGACCAGGGACGCTCTGGGTACTCTGGTCAAGAGAGATATGACACAGATAGAGGCTATAAGCGTCGATCCCGATCGTGTACTCCTCCTCCTCCCAGAGATCCCATACAACCCCCTGTTCATGTCTCCCGTCCTTCTGAATCCTCACATTATATGTCGGCTTCTCAATCTTCTAGGCATGAATCCCGCCATTCTAGGGGCGAAACTATTACTGGTACCGTTACAGAACAACCCCCCGTGGAAATTTCAGGGGAATGAGCAATCAGGCTTGCTCAGCTGAAGAGAGATTTCCCAAACATCTGCTTCGACAACTATATCTTTCCTCCACATTGAAAGAAAATCCCGGAGGAAGCTGAGCAATTGGTACATGGCTACGTACATGATTTTTACGCTCAGTACAAAGCGTGGTCGAAAGCAGCTGACAAAGCGTCGGCATTGGCCTTTGAGCGTGGGGCCACCATCGAGAGATTGCAGGCTGAGTTAGCTCAAAAGAGCCGTATTATTGGGGTGCTAAACACTGAAGCTGAATCTTCTCGGAAATCTGAAATGGATGCTATCAAAAAAGCCGACGAAGCCCAAGCAAAGATGGATAGGATGAAACATGAACATTATGCCACGGTAGAGGATATAGGCCATCGAAACACTATGGTTACTGCCGAGAGGGACGCAGCCCTGAAGGAGCTAAACGAGCTTAAGTCCAAATTTGCTGAAATAGCCAAGGATAGGGATGACGCGAACATCGCAGCCCAGGAGGCATGTGAGCAAGTCATGGTGCTTCGGACTGAGCGGGATGCGGCAGTAGCCAAGGCCCAAGCGGTCGAGACGGAGGTTGAGGAGAAAGTTCAACAAGCGGAGGCCAGGTTGGAGGCCGATATTGAAGATTTGCTCATCACTTACAATGCCAATGTGTTAAGACATAGAAATTTGGCATGGCTCCAAGATTACCCGGTACACCTCCGCAGCGCTTGGGGTCGATTGGTTGGGGAAGAAGAGGAAGCGCATCCGGATGAATCGGTCGACCGATTCGAACTCGAAAACCAGTTGCTGACAGACGATGAGAAGAAGATCCTCCATGACGCTATTATTGCTCATGAGAAGGAGGTGATTGGTGGCCAGTCTCTGGAGGTTGGAGAGGGATTAGGTGTTGAGCATCACGCCACCGTTCTTGAATTCACCGCTCCACCTCCGTTAGAGCCTGTATCTGCGGTCGATTCCCAATCCGTTCCAGCTTACGACCCAGAACAGCCGTGGCTATCCCCTATTCAGGAGCATACTTCTGAGGCCGCTCAGCCGTTCGCAAGCCATACTGAGGAAGGTACTCCAAACATATCTCAAGTGTGTTTTCATTAGAGCGTTTGTTTTGAAGCGGTTACTAATAACTTCTTCTTATCTTTGCTTAGTGACTGGAGTTGCACCGATTGCCGCGACCCAAGAATCAAGTAAAGGGGGTAAGGCCATCACCACTGAGACTATTGTCGTAACAGCGGCATCAACTGAGGCGGTGCAGGGGAGCGGATTATCTCTTGACGAACAAATGGTGAGCGAGCTGCTCGGTGTGCAGGGTGGCTTCTCCACAGACCTGCCGTTCATCATCAGTGACCTCCCGCCAGCCTCTAGCTCTTCAATGCAGACTGCAGATGCCCCCAGCCAGGCCCAAGCGACTCGTGACGAGGAAATTCTGGCCAAGATCAACGCCGAAATAGAGGCTACGGGGCAAAGTGGTAGTATTGGTGGCAGCACGGCGGCTCATAGCTCAGCACCCGTAGGGATGGTGTCATCGGGTGGCACTATCCCATCCTTCGTTACGGATCCAGTCCCTCCTACTCCTTCGGTGGAAAGTCTTCACGTGGCTTCGAGCTCTGAGGAGGACATTGACATTATGCCCCCAGCCGAAGAGCAGCCACCGGAGAGGAAGCACTCCAAACGAAGGATCTCTATCTCCAGCGAGTCTGAAGACGAACCGTTGATAAGGAGATCCAAAAAGAAGAAGTAGATGGGCCGTTTAAGCAGATTTTTTGGTAGATAGGTCGTGTATAGATGCAGGTTCGGCCCCTGCAAGTAGGAATTCTTTGTTTGGAAGAACTTTTTTGCATGTAAGTTCTTGTCTCTAGTTAGTTGAAATAAAAATTAATTTCTTTGTTTCAATTCTCATTTCTTTTATGCTCAAGTGTTTGTAGTGTTTTGTTTTCATTCCGGTGTACTTGTAGTGTTTTTACCATCAAGTAGAGTTCGTTTTATTTGCCAAGTCTAAGAATCTTGGTCGCAAGTTGTGATCGATGAATAATTAAACTTCAGACGTTGTATCACTTTGGTTAGTGATTAACACTTAGCTTTTTTGCCCCCCGGTTTTGGGGAACAGTACTTGTATTTTTGGTGGTTGATCGCACTTGTTGCAAATCTTAAGCGCACGTCCGCATTCTAGGGACTTAGGATAATTTGAGATCGATAACTTGGTTTGCACTTCCAGGAATTTGAGAGTTATCGATGTTTGTAATGCGGTTCGCGGTCCGGGAACCTGGAATTGATGTTTATACTCCACTTCACACTCTGGGAACTTGGAGTTAGTATTGATACTTCAGTTCACACTCCGGGAACTTTGACTTGGTATTTGTGCCCTGATTCACACTCCGGGAATTTGGAGATAGCATGTATGTTTGGGTTCGCGCCTCAGGAACCTGTAATTTATGTATATACTTCATTCACGTTTTGCGAAGTTGGAGTTAGCCGCTGGATGGTCAGCCACATCTATTGGGCTTTTTAGGAGTCCGTTCACACTCTGGGAACGATGGATTCGACGTTTATACTCCAATTCATGCTCTGGGAAGTTGGAGTCCGTTCGCACTCCGGGAACGACTTGTTGAATGTTTATACTCCAATTCACACTCTGGGAAGTTGGAGTCCGTTCGCACTCCGGGAACGAATTGTTGAATGTTTATACTCCAATTCACACTCTGGAAAGTTGGAGTCCGTTCGCGCTCCGGGAATGAATTGTTGAATGTTGATACTCCAATTCACACTCTAGGAAGTTGGAGTCCGTTCGCGCTCCGGGAACGAATTGTTGAATGTTGATACTCCAATTCACACTCTGGGAAGTTGGAGTCCGTTCGCGCTATGGGAACAAGTTATTGAATGTTTATACTCCAATTCACGCTCTGGGAAGTTGGAGTCCGTTCGCGCTCCGGGAACGAGTTATTGAATGGACTGTCGTGTGTTGGTCCAGTTCAGCCTTTGATGTGTTGGCTTGCCCCCGAGCTGGGGTTTCACTTAGTGAGTGGCTGGTTGTATCACAGTCACTCGCTATTTGAATAAATTCCATTGTTTGATGGAATTTAGCTCTTCGTGTATCGTGATTGTTGAACGTTGCATTCAGTGAATCACAGCTTTAGCTTGAAGAGGTAGTACTTTATTGCTGAAATAAGAAAATATGGCAAAGTTAGTGCCTTATTACAAATTCAAATTTCAGAATGTAAATGAAACAGCAAAGTATTCATAGATTGAGTGAGCCTGTCATGTGTGACAGTGACGAAGATCTTCGTCATTCCAGGCTCCTGAGAAGGTTGGTCCGCCGCTGATGGCGTTGATCACCAATCTTCCGCGGGGACAAGTCGAGTCCTCCTGTCTCGGTCGATTGGGTTCATTGTTTGGATTTGATGGGCCCGCTTCTCTGGGCTGCGGTGTTCACACAAACTGTTCCAGCTTCCTTTCTCTGATCAGTTTTTCAACGAGATCTTGTAAGTGACGACACTCGTTCGTATTGTGCCCGTAACTTTCATGGTACCTGCAAAACTTTCCTGTCTGGATTTGTCTCTCTGACGACGGTCTTGGTGCAGGTTTTTGATATTGAATTGTGTCACAGGTTTGTAAGTACAAGTCCTCTAGTGATGTATTCAGAGGAGTGTAACTGTCAAACATTGGATTCTTGCGCTGCGGGCCACGATTTTGATCTTGTTTTTTAGTTTGATTCACGCTCTCTCTTCATCGAGCTTGTTTGTTTTTAACGTTCAACTGAACTTTTCCGGAGCTCTCGCCGGACTGTTTGATTGCAACACTGCTTTGCATCCCTTCCGTACTAGGTCCTGCATCAGTTTGCTTCCTAGACTGTTTCGCATCTTCCCATCTCGGGAATTGAGCCGCCTTGGCATGGAAACGGTCCAATGATGCAGGTGGTTTTCCAACTAGCCAATTGCCAAATTCAGAATCGGGGTCGATCCCCTTAATCAACGCCATAAGGATGGAGTTATCGTTTGGATTACTAATCTCCACACATGCAGTATGGAATCTCTCTAAGTAGTGTCTGAGTGTCTCTCCGGGAGCTTGCGTGACACTAGATAGAGTGTTGACATCCTTTGGCCTTGCGACGTGCATGCGGAATTGCTCAACGAATTTTGTGGCTAACTGATCGAATGAATAGATGGATCGAGGTGGCAATCGAGTGAACCACATGGTAGCGATGCCCCCCAAGGATATGGGGAAACTACGACACTTCACTGCATCGTCGGCTCTGGCAGCGGTCATCGACCATTCATATTTCGGAATATGTTGGTTGGGGTCGGAGTTTCCTTCATACAGGGGTAGAGTTGGCATCCTGAATCGCCGTGGGGGTTCAGCAGTAAGAACATCATCCGTGAAGGGAGTGTGACTTCGGGAAACTCCCCAATCATCGTTTGTGAATCCCTGACTCTCACGGATCATCTGACGTATCATAGTTGACAAATCTGGCATCTGCGCGTTTTGTGCGGCCTGCACCAGAGTATGATCGCGTTCCATTCTTCGGGGTCGGACCGGATATTGTCGACGGTCCAAGTCTTGCCTTCGTGGCTCATAGTCTTCCAGGACGTATGGTTCAGGAGTACGTCCGTGTTGGTGACGGTCCAGGTCCGACTGATCTTGAGCGTCGATTCCTAGTTCAGCCGCAACGTTAGTGGTGCGGTATTCTGTAGTGTGGTGAGGGATGGCACCTCCTCGGGAGGAGGGTCCAGTTTGGAAACTCGTCGATGGGCCAACCCTCAGTTGTCCAACGGTCAGTGTGGGTTGATCTCCAGCAGCTGGGATGCGACTCCCGTCTAGTCGGGGTCGTGGAGATCGATTGTGATAATCAGAAGATGAAAAACTTTCGCTGGAGGAGCGAGAAGCGTGGTCTTTCTTGGATCTCTTTTGCTTCTAGCGATCCAGCTTGTTGATTAGCTCAACGTTAGCGCGTAGCCGTTCTTCTAGTTGTTGCCGACTCTAGTTCAGCTCTTGGAGTAGCAACTGCAACTCTTGTCGAGTAACCGAACCGGACGGTTCAGAGTGCCCAGTAGCATCCTGATTAAACGGAGGTGGAGGCACAGGATTCTGTCTATCCTGTTCTTCTTGATTGACAGTGTTTGAGGTGGTTCTTGTGCTAACCATCTTGAGAGATGAATTCCTTTCCTAGACTTTATGCAAATCTGAATAGAAGGGAAGGAAGTTGGATTTAATGATCTGGATCTCTCTCTTAGATTTATTCAATCTGGTATCGATGACAGATCCAACGAGCAGGAGAAAATCTGGGTGTTCTCAGTGAAAGCACCAAAGTGTTTGTACCAAAAATTGGTCACAACACTCTTCGGGAGTCGTTGAAGAGATAATAATGAAGAATGTAGATTCGAAACAGATGTTATCTAACAAAAACTCCAATCAACAGTAAAGTAAATGCGTGGACAAGCGATTTATATTGGTTCGGCGTGTTGCCTATGTCCACTGTGAAGTTTTTTGGTATTTTATTGATTCTCTTTCAATGATTACAAGTTGTTACAGCGATCAACAGTGAGTTACAACCAGAAATTCGAATTCAACAGCAAGTATATGATGCAGGATGATGAAGATCTCGATTCGGCGGAGTCTGGGCACTTAAGAGTTCAAAGATCCTTTTTCTGTTGGCTCTGAGGCTCTATTTATAGGCGTAGGATGCTGATATTCCGCTGAAAACTCGGGAGACCACTTCTGGCACGTGAGGGGGCCCACGCGCCCGGTCTAAGGAAATTTGGGCCCACTTTGGCATCGATTTGAACAACATTCGAATCGATCATAAAATCATCCAATCGAGGTGAAATTTGGTGTGGACATTCTTCAACATGTATGCAAGCTTCTGTGAAAATTTCGTAGCATTTGGATCAATAGATTGGGAGATATGATGGGTTCGAGATTACTTTCTTCGAGTGGCTGTTCGGTTTGAAACCATCCCTTCGAATCGATGGTTTCGAACAGATGGTGGCACGTGTCTTCACGTTTGACGTGGAGCGTACACTTGGCTTCGATCCGGTCTTCACTCCGAGTTGACCGCTTCGACTCCATGTACCTCGGCGCATTCGAACCGATGGATGACACGTCATCGTGGCTAGTTGACCCAGTGGATTCGAACGAAGCTTCAATGATGGGTTCGAACAAGGCTTTATGGATGAGTTCGAACAAGGCTTCAATGATGGGTTCGAACAAGGCTTCATGGATGGGTTCGAACAACTGATGCTTGGTGGACTCGAACTCGCGTTCCTCTGATGGATACGAGCTTTGTGACTTCTCCATGGATACGAGGTCCATCAACACGAACCCGATGGATTCGAAGGCGATGAAGTCGAACCTGAGGCGCTTTGATGGGTTCGAAGTCGATCGATACGAAGGTGATCGGTTCGAACGATTGATCAGTGATGGGTTCGAAACCTAGGTCTTCCCCTTCAAATTGAATCGATCATAACTCGAGCGTATGAACTCGGATTGACTTGAAATTTGAGATGCTGACTTCTATGATCTTTCTTGTCGTGTCCTATCAATTGTAGCTCAATCTGGACTCGGACAAAATTCAGCGATATCCATAGCGAAACGAAGTATGATCAATCTCTGATACGAACTGTTCTCCATTTTCGATCGATCTTTTGGTATCGCGGCTTTGCCAAAAAGTGGGATAACAATTGGTATTTGGTTTTTGCTTCACCTCTGTAGGTTTTGCTATCGATATACTTACAACTTCCTGCATTTTGTTATCACAAGCTTGAGTTTCTACTTCTTTTCCTTCAATTATTTCTTCAATATTCTCTTCTTCTTTCTCAATCGTTTCTGTTTTTGGGATATTTGAAGTACTAATTTTAGTAGGTTCATTTGTGCATCCCTTTTCTGACTGTTTTGCATCTGATATGCTATAATTTACATTCTCATCTTTCAAATTTCCATTTTTTGCCACTATTTCTTCTTCTAGTTTAACGTTAACTGTTTCATCATGAAATTTATTTCCCTTTTCTTCAATCTGCTCTTTAGTTAAGTCAGTTATGTCCTCAAATGTAGTTTCGTTGACTATTATCTTTTCACTTATATTCATCGCATGCTTGCCAACAGCTTCTGTCTCGGTTTCTACCTTTGCTTCACTTTATTTTTCTAATTTGGTTCCATTTTCGGACTGATGACATCGGTTTATTGTTTTCATCCAATAGAGTATTCAATTGCATTTGCAGCATCATTTACATCATCAAGTTGTATATGTATGAAAAGTACATAGCATTATGAAAGGATTTGGTATTAATATCTTACTCGAGGTAAGAATCTGTAGAGCATTTCTACATACATAATACCCACACATATGAATTTCTGTATATGTGTTTGAGTATAGTTTAAAATAGATGAAACATAAAGAAGGTACTTTGATGGATGCATATATTCAAGGAACAACCATCAAATGAACCTTCAGATAATTCATTCTAATAAATGTGTTGTTTAGAACTATAACAAGTTTAGCGAGTGTGGATAATAACTCAATCAAAAGAAACGTCCATCAATTTGTAGAAGCATGAATTATGCAGTATTTGATTGGTCAAAAATGCTTTGAATCTTCAATAATAAAAGCAGTGTTGCTCAAGCTTATTATTCTAGCACTACCAAGCTATGTTGCTCATCATTTCAGTTTGAAGGATGAATGAATAACTTGACCAACACACTAATAGGTTACATAATTCTTTCATAGCATGATTCCTAATATCTGATAAGCATTATGTATCATGTAAAGGTGAAAATATGTGGAATATGTAATGAATGTTTGCTTTTTTTACTATGAATTATAAAAAAACAAGTAATGAAGATCAAAGCGGCTAGTGATAACAAGTTTACTGATTCAAATAAAATAATAACAAAAAGATAAAATATATTCAGATTATTTTGATTCTGACCTTTAACATGGGTTCTTTTGTTTCATCTTTTGTTGCCATTACATGCGAAAATTGTTGCTTCAGATCAAGACATGATGAGTATCTTGAGTTGTTGCTTCTTTAGCAAACAGTTCATGATAGTCTATCCTGCCGTACATCTAAATGTATTCATATACCGATGTTTGTTCTTTTATCATATAAATTATTTGATGAATACATTTCAAAAAAGTTAATACGCTTTTGTAACTTTTATTTAGGTAGAACCAATAATATTTTGGTTTAGCATAATATTTGTTAAGGAATATGCATGGGATGACAAAATGACACCTAATTTAAATGCTTATATTACTGTTGGTCAGATCTAAGGTCCCTTTCTTTTGATGACATGCTTTATTTTGGTGGGCTCTTTAACTCTTTTTTAAAACGTTTGATATACATAAAGGTGCAATAATTCTCTCCACTATTGTTATGAACATGCACTTATGCAATGATAATTGAAACCATGCCAAGAATAATGTAGGAAGAAGTAAACATCTTGTCATAAACGATGTTTAATTTGATGAGGTTGTGTTTGTGGATTTTTTACTATTGCTAAGATCCAATGCTTTTGGCTTTACCACGGAGAAGAGTAAAAGAAATTATTAATTTACGAGGTTTTATGGCAAATGCAATGCACATGCATTTGATTTTTCATTATTATAAAATTATAAAATTTCAACGTAGTTTGATAAAATAAAATTGAAAACATAAGAAAAAATTGTAATTTTTATATTGGAATAGTCGAATCTGTAACCTTGTGAAATAAATTATGACATGTGAGGTTAATCCATAATAGATTATCATCTTTCCATTCTTTAAAAATCACTAATAAAAATCTAATAGGTCATTATGTAACACTAAAATACAAGAAAAAATCGAAAAATGAATATTCATTTCGAGACCAACCAAAAAGTATTCTTGCTGCCATCTTCTAATTAAACCAATAGAAGTAGGCAGTAAATATCAAGCTACCCAATTTGAATCAAAACAGTTGAAAATGAAAGGTTTATGTTCATTTACTGTAGCATATAGAATTGAACTACGACCAAGTTATATGAGATATTTTGAATGCTTTCACTTTATTCTTACCCAAATTATATTATATGATAATCTATATGAATAAAATATCAAAAAACCAAACCTTTTTGGCCTAACAATTGAATTGTTTTTTTTTTTTGCCTATCCATAAATTATAACGGTGAATATGCAATCCATGCAAAAATTGTTCATTATTTTAGTTTTAAAACATATGATTAGTTCGATGAAGGATTCAATGATTGCTTCTCTTTTACTATGTCATTATATTTTTTGACCTGAGCGAGAGGCAAACATTGTATTTTTCTTTCATTATATGTATATAATTTCATAATTAGGGTGCATTAATAACTAAGAATTGGTAATTAAATTTTAAACCAGAAAAATGAATTCTATGGTGCATGTGGATATGCAAGCAGAACTTAGTTGTACACGTTGAATGGAAAAAATAATTCACATTATGATGGAGATTTTATTATTTTTATTCATGGCCTACATGGATCCATTCACGATTAAACTTCTTACATGATATGTTCATTAATATTTGAGTACAACCTTTGTTTGCCTTTTGTTTTTTAGATGAATCTTTGCTTTCAATTTCTCCTCGCTCGCTCTTTTAATCTACTGAACTTATTTTTTGATAAATTTGCTATAGGTTCTGTGAAGTATTTTTCAATTTCCTCTAGTGTATTCAATGCCTCAAATTTGTTTTGCATGATGCTTGACTTAGAGTTGACAACTTTCCTCCGTTGAGAAGTTCTCTTCATCATAGTGGACTGTTTTATGTAATTGGAAGCTAATAGAAATTTTCTATAAGGTCTATGTGACTAGGAACTCATCTAAATAGCACGAGCAGAGGTGTTAACCTAAACAGTTTTAGGTAGCGATGCTCCAAGCTGACCACTGCGTGTTGAGCTGTTGTACTCATGGCTGGAAGCTGCTACCTGTAGACTCGGGATTGATACGTTTAGGGGATTTGAGTATTGCTTAAAGGAATTTTCATTTGGTTTTATGTTTGGAGAGGCCTGATGAGATGCAAAAGTTAGGTGACTTTGGTCTAAGGGTTAGGCGGTTGAAAGGGAGATTCATTCTAAGCCTATGAATTGAGAAAATGTTTGGAGTGAAGGATGAGTAAGGGGTACTTCGGACTATGTAGCAGTAGCTAAAGAGGAGTTCATTGCAAATAAAGTGGAAATAAGATCAGTTTGTGGGGTGAAATGAGTTAGGGCATGAGGTTATTATATGGCTGTTGCATGGTTGGAACTGAATTTTGCGGGAAACATTGTTATGACTAGTTTGGAGCAGACTATATGATACATGAGGTGAGTAACTGCCCTACCCAATAGTTTGAAATAATATTAATTACTAGAGGAGCATGGGCTATGTTAAAGTTGTGTACATACATAGGTTTTGGTTTTAGTTTTCATCCATACATAAAGGGACCATCTATTAATATAATAGAGGAGCATGGGTTATGTTAAAGTTCCATTTTAAGCGAATTTACATGCAACCGACAATAGGTTTCTCCACTATATAACTTTTTGCCCTTATATGTTGATTTTACTTCAGTGTATTAATAAGCTTTCAGCAGACTGGCCATGTACCACTTGAACTCCATAAAGTATAGTTGCCTTCAACCACTTTGATATAGACAGGTAACAACTCATATATCAGCTAATCCTCTAGGTTTAATATAAATTATGCACAAATATGTTTTTATTATATTTTATTTTTTTAGCTTCAAAGAAAAACTATAGTTCTTACATCTTCTAGCTATGTAACTCACATTATATACATACATATATATGTGTGTGTGTGTGTGTGTGTGTGTATAATGTGTATGTACGTGTGCGTGTGTAGTTTTGTTGGTAGTTTTCAAATTGGTTCAAATATGAAAAATATTTCAAAAAGTGGTCAAAATCAGTAGGAAGTTATAATATAAACCATGTCATGTATTTATCACTTAGGTTATAATATTAATCCCAAAAATCAATTCATATCCAAACAGGCAAAGCAAAAGAGCAATTATAAGGAGATTTCTTTGACAAAGCAACCATAGAAAACACAAGCACCATAAACATCATAACCATAAATACATGTCCCCAGTACAATCACCATCGACATTGCCCTCCACTATAATGCATACTCGTCATAAATATAAAGAAACCGCTTTGAATCCTTTGCCCTCTATTGATCACCAAAGTATCACCTACGAGCAACAAGCATGGGAGTAAACTGATAATTATATTGTCAGTTTCAATTGGAGTGGCATTTCTTCTACTCCTATTGGTATATACTTCTTTATTTCAAGGAAAGGCGGAGTTACTGTTGTGCCTCAGAGAACTGGTCTCACTAAGCAGCCGTAGAAAGCATTTGTAACGGGTTTATTTTTGGTATCTTTTTTGTTCTTGTGAATATCCTTAACATCACCGTGGAATTGTTATCGAGCTTTCTTATTTTCTATACTTGGCTATGAGTCGTATATTAGACTCCATACTCATTTCTAGTATACATATTCAAATACTGAGGCATAGAACATAGTATGCAGTACATACTTATCGAGGTTATCTGGTATTAATTGTATATATAAATGCTTATTGGGATTATTTGGCATTAATTGTACGTATTATGAAAAAAAGATATCTAATTCTTCAAATGGATCTTAGTAAGACTAATTAGAATATCTTACACTTAAAAGTAGGGTATTTCTATGCACACCCAAAAAAAGCACTTACTTTAATCTGAGCCAAATTCTTATGAAAGTCTTCTCCACCATATATTTAGGCCTTCGGGGTCAACCCGGCAGCTTTTATTAGGAAGGCGAGGCAAAAGACGCTTGAGGGCTTATTAAGGAAGGTGATAAGGGCTGGGGAGAAAGCAAAAGGCTTTTCTCTGGTCCTTTAAGTAAGAGAATACATGTTATTACATTTTATCTCCATATAATCAAATAATAGGTTCTCAAGCTTTCATACTTCTGAGTTCTTTTAAAAATTGGTAAAATCAAATACGTGAGGCATGTATTATTATTAATTATTTCCTTTTAATTACATAAAAGAAATTTGGAAAATTAAGCATATGTTGATTTTTTGAAATAGGGAAAACTTAGTATTAAATGGGGTTTAATACAGATAATATTTGTTGAAACTTATTTTATATTTTGTACAGTGGTAGTTGGTAGTTCAAAATCTTCAAGGTTAAAAATGCATGAATTTACATATTGGTAGCATATGGATGATAACTCGTTACGATGATTTCTGTAGTAAATGGCTTATCAAATATTTATAATAGCTTATCAAATAATTATAATTGCAGGCGTGCCTTCTTTGAAACTCTCAGAACTTGAATTGGCATGTGAAGATTTTAGTAATGTAGTATGCTCTTTATCAGACTGCATTTTGTACAAAGGGACTATATCTACTGGAGTTGAAATAGCTGTTACCTCCTGTATGATTACTTCTGCCAAAGGGTGGTCAGACTAATATCATGACATGAGCTATGAAATGTCATGAACTTGATGGCTTGATTGTTTATGTGCTTGTTTGAATAATAATCAATTAATATGGTTTGAATGTTACTTGATAATTCATGGAAAATTCTCATTGTTGATTTTCAACCTTGTTACAGGTAATTAGCTTTTTAGGAGTGAATATCATCAACAACAATGGACATGACTTCAATCATTATACGTATTATGATATTTGTTAGTACTGGTTGTGTAAATTTTTTTTGTGAATGCTTATGGTATGTGAATTTGCTCATTTTGTTAAGTAAGTATTATCTAAATGGTTATGGATATTATACTAAAGTGATTAACGTGTTCTCAATTATTTGAATATGATTATTATATGATTGATTGATTGTTGGTTTGAATATAGTTATTATACGATTATTGCTGATTTTAATATGACTATTATATAACTACTTGTTGGAAATAATATAAGCCATTAACAGTATACAGTAGCATTTAAAATATGCTACAAAACAATATATACCTTTTAGTAGCGTTTTTAAAATGCTACGGAAACAAATGTAACATATCACTTGAATTTATAGTGGCATAATATAAATGCAACTAAAATTTTTTAGTGGCATAAATAAACGCTGCAGAAAATCAAAGAATGATCCAAGTACAGACGCAACTAAAAGTGTTAGTTTTGGTAGGTTTTGTTAACGTGCAGAAAACCTTTAGTAGCGTTTAAAAAAGCAGTTATATGGAAACATTTCTAGCGTTTATTAAAACGCAACCAAAAAAATCATACTTTTAGTTGCCCGGCCTATACTAGCTTTCTTTAAAATGCCACTAAAAGTTTTGGTAGCATTTTATCAACTCTACTAAAGGTCTTTTCTGGTGTAGTGAGGTCAACTCATTAGAGATAGGTTTAGTATAGCCCTAGAATTAGTTTAGTTAGAGAGAGACCATATCTGAAATTTTATCCGAATAAGTATATTCGAATTTTATACCCATCCCCTAAGATAATTTTGTCTATAATTGTAAAGATGTTTCCTTTCTATATGCAGATAGTAAGAGATGAGTAATAGAAGAGGGTGAAGGGGAGGTAGCAACACTATGGCCACCAACGTTCGATCAAATGCTATAGTAATTGAGGAAGTAGTAATCCCTATGCAACCTCAAATTAACTTTGCTACTCTTTGCAAGAATTGCACCAGTTTAGGTGGCAAAGTAGTCAAAGGAACAGAGTCCATTATTGAAGTTCAGGCTTGAATCCGCTCTTGTGAAAGTATTTTTAAGGGATTGAATACGGGTGATGAGCAAAAAAGGTTCTTAGCCTCTTGGCAGTTACAAGAAGTGACTCTAGCATAATGGTAATCCATAACTCTAAATGATTCAAAAGATAATTTCTCATGGGAATGGTTCAAGGAAGTGTTGGAAGAATAATATATGCCAGCTGCAGGAAAATCCCACCTTTATCGTAGTTTTATGGGTTTAAAGCAAGGAGAGATGTTGATAGAAGGATATTCCAACAAGTTCAATGAATTGTCCCATTTTGGACCGGGTTTGATAGACACTCCTTTAAAGAAAAATAAAATGTTTATCGTTGGAATGAAGGGCCGATATCAGGATAGGATGACCAGGAATGTAAAGGGGGTAGATTTGGTAGACATGGGTTTCCAATATGAGACTCTAGACAAAAAGAATCCTCCCACAACTCAAAGCGGCAACAATAACTGGAAAAGGGGAAGTTCAATCAATTTGGGAAGAAGCCATGGCAAGGCAAGCCAGAAGGAGGACCTCAAGAAACAATTTAAAGGATATTACTTGTTACAATTTCTGATATAAGGGTCATTTTTCCACCACCTGTAAGAATCCTAAGGCTTTATAGGAATTACTACAATTATCACAAACCAGGGCACCAAAAGAAGGATTGCCCACTGATAAAGAAAGGAGAACAAGTCAAAAAATTTCCATTAAAGATGAACCCTCAACTTCGACGGATGAAAAGGGCAAGAGAGTTCTTAAAAGTAATATCTGCGTTAATCTATTTGGAGTATTGTTTGATACCGAGGCTTCCCGCAGTTTTATTTCTACAAAATTGGTTGATAAATTGATGCTTATCAAAAAAATATTAGATACCCCTATCTGTGTTTCTAACCCCATGGGTGGTAAAACTAATCTCAATGTAGTTAGTGAAAAGTACAAGTTGCTTACCTATCCTAAAAAATTTCATGTAACCCAATCGTCCTCAATTTTATTGGATTTGAGATTACACTCAGCATGGATTGGTTATCTGAATATAAGAATGCACTTAAAAAACAAAAGAAGTGAACTTTTTAAGATAATGTGTGAAGAATCAAGTCTAGTAATGGATAGTTTTATGTATGCCCTAAATTCATTTCAAAATTGTCTAGAAGAAATACCAGTTGTTAAGGAATTTTCGGATGTTTTTGAGGAAGTTAAAAGTTTACCCCTTGATTTCCGGTGCGAGGCCTGTTTTTCACTCTTCTCAAAGAATGGTCACCAAGGAAGTAAATGAATTAAGGAGTCAAACGGATGAAATGTTAAAGATAGGACCATGTAGACCAAGTCGCTCAAGTTGGAGCTCAACAGTAGTTTTCATTGCAAAGTTAGAGTGCTCCCTAAAACTTTGTGTAGACTATCAAAACCTAAATGAGCAAATGATTAAAAACATGCATCCTCTACCCATATTGATGACTTGTTTGATCGACTTCATGGTGCTCGAATATTCTTCAACATGGGCCTAGCTACAGGATTCCATCAATTAAGGATGGCAGAAGATTACATTACTTTAACCGCATTCATAGGACCAAATGATTTCTATAAGTGGTTGGTTATGCCTTTTGGGCTAACCAATGCACCCGCTTATTTTGTGGACCTTATGAATAAAGTATTCAGAGATGTGCTCCATAAATTTGTGTTGGTTTTTATTGACGATTTTATTATATATTCAAAGATCGAAGAAGAACATGACAGGCATTTAGAGATTGTACTAGAAATATTGAGGAGGAATGTGCTTAAGGTTAAATTCTCAAAATTCCACTTCTGAAGAAAAGGTAAGGTTCCCTGGACATGTTGTGTCAAAGGAACGAATCTTAGTTGACCCAGGGAAAATTATAGCCATTCTAGATTGGAAGCAACCACAGACTCCGAAGGATATTTGTAGCTTCTTAGGATTGGCAGAATACTAACGGAGATTTATTCAGGACTTCTCTAAGATTTCCTATCACTTAACGGAGTTGACTATGAAGGATGTTAAATTTGAATGGACGTTGAAATGTGAAGAAGCATTTCAGGAACCTAAGAAAAGGTTAGCAACCACTCCAATCCTGACTATTATTGATGAAAGCAGCAGTTTAACCGTTTACAGTGATCCTTGTGGAGAAGGAGTAGGCGCAATACTGATGCAACATGGGAAGGTTACTACATATGCCAGTAGGCAGTTAAAAATGCATAAGCGAACTTATGCAACACACGACTTAGAACTATTAGCCGTTGTGTTTGCATTAAAGATTTGGAGACATTATTTATTGGGTGAGAAATTGGAACTCTTCACAGATCACAAATCTTTGAAGTATCTTTTCACCAAGAAGGACTTAAATATGAGATAGCAGCGTTGGCCTAGAATTCCTCGCATCGTATGATCTAGATATTCTATATACACCCGGGAAAGCCAACGTAGTAATAGATGCGTTAAGCAGAAAGCATGCGTTATAGCTTATCTGGTAGTGACTCCGACTCTTCTAGCGAGAATTGCCAGCAAATAAAGAGAAGTCCGATATATAAGGAAGACTATTAAGGATATAAGCATAGGATAGAATTCAAGATTTGAAGTAGATAGCTATGGGATAATACGGTTAAATGGAATAATTTGTGTTCCCAATATTGATAACTTAAGACAAGAAGTGTTGATTGAGTGTCATCAATCCAAGCTTAATATCCACCCTTGAGTTAACAAAATATAAAAAAACATGAAACGAACATTTTGGTGGGAAAGCATAAAGAGTGACGTCTCTATCCATGTTAGCAGATGTGCAAATTGTCAACAAACCAAAAACGATCAACAAAAGACTGCTGGATTATTTCAACCTTTTGAAATTCCAACTTGGAAATAGGATCAAATATCAGTGGATTTCATCGACGTCTTACCTCGATCAAGAAAGGGAAATGAAGGCATTTGGATTATCGTAGATGACTTAACAAAAGCACACACTTTATCCTAGTAAAGCCAATGAGAATAGCTGCAGGTCTTGCAAAGGTATACATGAGGGAAATTATTCGACTGCATGGTGTCCCAAGCAGCATAGTCAATGACTGAGGCCTAGCCTTTAGCAGTAAGTTCTGGAAGGCATTACAAACATCTTTAGGAACGGAGCTGAATATATGCACCACATACCATCTCCAGACTAATGGGAAAACTGAAAGGGTAAATCGAGTATTGGAAGATTTTCTGAGAGCTTGTATCTTGGGTTTTGGAGGTCCATAGGAAAACTATCTTCATCTTGTTTACTTCTCGTACAATAACAGCTATCGGGCAAGTATTGGTATGGCACTGTACAAAGCTTTATATGGTCGCCCATGTAGATCCCAGACATGTTGGATCGAATCGGAGATCGGTTAGTACTTGGTACTGAAATGATTTGAGAAGCCTCGGAAAAGGTAGAATTGATCAAAAAGAAGATAAAAGAAGCCCAGAGCCGTTAGAAGAGTTACACTGATCAAAGGCATAGAAATTTGAAATTTTCGGTGGAAGATTTTATATTCTTGAAAGTCATTCCGATGAGAGGATTGATATGATTTGGATGGGAAGGGAAGTTAGCACCTGATTTATTAGACCTTTTCCCATTCTTGAGCGGATTAACCCATTATCTTTTTGTGTGGAGTTAACTGAAATGTTGTTTGGTGTGCACAATGTCTTTCACGTATCCCATCTATGGAAATATGTGCATGATTTGGAACAGATTATAGAAACAGTTGCCCAGGAAGATTTAGAAGTAGAACCAAATTTGGCAGTTATCAAATGACCAGTTCGAATTATGGATCATGATGAGAAGCGATTGAGAAGAAAGGTGGTAAGGTTAACCAACGTTCAATGGAGTGGTGATGTCGAAGACTGCACCTAGGAAATAGAAGATAGGATGAGGGGAGATTATCCTGAGTTCAAGATTGATGTATAGTTGCATGTGGTATCGAGATAGTGTACTCATCGCCTATGATGTGGTAACTTACCATATGTTATATATATTTCCCCTTATCAAATACACACACACAGAGATATATATATATATTCTTTCGAATCATTTTCTTCTTATCCTTAACTTCGAGGATGTAATTCTTTTAAGGGGGGAGTATGTAACGACCCGCAAATTCATCATTTAAGAAAAGTTTTAAAATATTCAAAAATATTTTTAACATAAATGATAATGTTTTAAACAAAAAATAATATTGGTAATCTTATTTTGAATAAATTTTTACAAATATACATACTTTGGAAGATATATCGATGAAATGACCGAAAACCATTTTATCAATAAACAGCTCTTGGACCATTCGACATCATGCACGGAGCTGGATACATACACTCATTTATATATATGGGTGAGAATATGTAATAAAATTAGTTATTTTATTTATGAAAATAAAATCTCTTAATGAGATCATCAATGATTTCACTATTTTTGAATAAATAATTTTTGAATTTAAATTAAGTTTAAATGATTTAATAATTATTTTAATTATTAAATAAGCCCTATTAAATTATATAATGATAGAAATATTATTATCAAACTTTTTTACACACATATATATTAAATTAAAAGTGAAAATATGACCGAAAATCAAAATTGAATTCCGTAACGATTCAACGTAGAAAAGTTGTGCAACTTTGTGAATCATTGAGATATACATATGAACGCATACACATACATATACATGAACACACATACATTGAACACATATACATGTGCAAATATACTTACAAATACACACACACACACACACATATACATACATACATATATATATATATATTAGAAAATATCTAAGATATTTTCCTAAAACTTCATCCTTAAGTAAACTCAAAGTCAACATCTTACACCCTAAGTACAAGCACATGGGGAAGGGATGCTCAGCCGAGAATGATGAGATGAGAGAGGGGTGTGGTGGTGAGGCACGGGCGATGAAATGGCAAGCAAATATCATGATATTTTTATTCACGTTTTTTCCTGTGAATACCACCACACATCTTCGCTTCATTCACACTTCTTCTTCATAAAATTCCTAAGCTCTTCATCCTCTTCTTCTCTACATTAATGGGTTCCATAGCCTAAGAAAGAAAATATTACAAAATCAAAACAAAGTTATATCAAAATCTCAAAATCTATACCACTTCAAACCAAAGTTCAAGCTAGTGATCTCTTCCTTCTCCTTCACCAAGGCCATTTGCAACCGAGTCTTCCACCATAACTTTCCAAGCAAGGCCAATCCCTTCCAAGCCTCTAAGAACAAGGCCGATGTAACAACCCGCATATTTATCGATTTTATATTTAAATATTTTATTTAAATATTTTATCGTTCGTCGGATTTCCGTCCGAAAAGCTACTTTTGCAAACAGTCGAATTGGGACTCGAGACCACCCCCATTGATTTCAAAATGACGTTTGCGACCTTTTTGAGTATAAACTTCGATATGTTTGGAGATAGTGAAATTTTGCTACTTTTTCACTTAGGGCTTTGGTTTGGGCTGAACACATTAATCACTTACTAACTCAGTCCCAACCCACTCCAACTCTTCATTACTTCACTTTCATTTCCTAATACATTCAAGCTTCATCAAAAATGGGGAAGGAGAAAAAGAATTAGAACTCCAAGCCCTAGTTCCATAGCAAAATCCAAGTTCTAGCTCCAAATTCTAAGAGAAGCTTTGGTAAGTATCATCTTCTTCTTCTTCAACTCATTCTCACTTTGATTTCAGAAAATTCCTAAACCTAATTTAGGAAATGTTTCTATTCGTAGGAATAAAATGGAGATTACCTCTGGGAGAGGTGGCTGAGTGGTTGATAGCTCCGGTCTTGAAAACCGGTATAGTTTTGATACTATCGAGGGTTCGAATCCCTTTCTCTCCTTTTTCTTTATTGTGGAATTAAAATTTTTATTTATTCGTTTGGATTGACTTGTTATCTCTCTTTTAAGCTTAGATTCAAGCTTCTTGTGTTGAGACTGAAGTGTGGTTGATCTTCCTTCGTCTTCTAGCTTCTCATTCATTGTTTTCGGGTTCAAAGGTGAGATTTTTATCTCACATCTTTGTCTATATCTATCTTTTTTGTTAGGTATGAATTCCTAACACTTATTTATGTTCCTTTGCTTTTGGTTTGGATTGATTTGGTGAATATTTCAATTTTTGGTGTTTTGTAGTCAAATCTTTAAAATCCAATCTTTGATGTTTGAACATGTTTTGGTGATGCATTGAGGAGCCGTTAAGGATGGGTTGTTGCTAGGCATAAATTCTTAGTCGTCGTTGCTCGTCCGATCGCTCCCGATACGTTTTGGCCACTTTGGCCTAGGCAAATTGTTGCCCAGACCAGGTGACCAGATGTCTGGCGACCAAGTCCAGACGTCTGATTTGGACCTGGAGAGGAAAAATATAGCCACGCTGAAGAAAAAAAGGCAGAGACTAATTCCAGACGTCTGAAATTTAGGATCAGACGTCTGACTTGAAGTTTCAGACGTCTGGGTGTTCTCTGGATTATTCCCAGAGAACAAATCCAGACGTCTGGATTCTAAACCAGACGTCTGATTTGTTTTCAGACGCCTGGATTGGACCTCCAGACGTCTGGAACTGTTTAATTTGCCTATTTTGGCTATTTTTGAGTATATTTCCAACTTTAATCGATTCATGTTGATTCCCTTTTTGTTTCTATCATTTATTATGGACTTTGATGACATTTTCATCGTGATTTTTGGGAATATCCATTTTGATGGATTCGGTATCGATTTCTTTGGATTTTATTCACGTCTACGAATGTGAATTTTTATGATTTATTGTTTCTACAATAAATTCTATGCTTTGTCACTTTAAAATATAAAGGTTTTCTATACTAGTAGTAAATATCAAAACTCTTTCCTCAAAACGATTTCAATTCTACTTTCAATACCAAACTCGTTTATAAAACCGTTTTCCAATCTACTAGTATATACAAACCTTTACCTCACTCGTATGAGAAATCTAATTAAACGGCTTAGTAAAACAAGTGGTATGAAACGCTTGTGTTTACTTCGCCGGTTAATTCTTGGACTTGTTCGGTTGAAACCCTTGTGACAATTTTCTAGTGGAGATATACAATTTGTTCGTAAATATTTAAGTTAAGCTAGTGGTTATGGGACATGAAGCTAAGCTCATATATTTACTAGCTTACTGTAATTGACACTTCTCTGTGATCATGACGATCATTTTTATGTTTTAGACTAGCATTGTGCGATGTCTTTTGACTTGGTTCATCGGATGTCACGCTGTACGACGTCGATACTCCGATATATTTGATACATTGGATGTACCGTTTGCACTACATCAATGTCTTTGCTTTTTGATACATTGGATGTACCGTTTGCACTACATCAATGTCTTTGCTTTTGATACATTGGATGTACCGTTTGCACTACATCAATGTCTTTGCTTTTGATACATTGGATGTACCGTTTGCACTACATCAATGTCTTTGCTTTTGATTCATTGGATGTACCGTTTGCACTACATCAATGATATGCTTTTGATACATTGGATGTACCGTTTGCACTACATCAATGTCTTTGCTTTTGATACATTGGATGTACCGTTTGCACTACATCAATGTCTTTGCTTTTGATTCATTGGATGTACCGTTTGCACTACATCAATGTCTTTGCTTTTGATTCATTGGATGTACCGTTTGCACTACATCAATGTCTTTGCTTTTGATTCATTGGATGTACCGTTTGCACTACATCAATGTCTTTGCTTTTGATTCATTAGATGTACCGTTTGCACTACATCAATGTCTTGGCCATTCTTTTCTTGTGATTTATGGATTTCGTGTGTTGAATTCTGGAATTTATGTTTCACCAACTTTTACGATGGGCATTGATATGTATGTCATTTATTGTGGCTTGGTGAATGAAATTAGGAGTATGACATTCCTTTTTATCTTTGAGAAGATCCTTGCGACATTGATTAATCTCTTATTGGTTTTTCAATTATTTATTTATCACAGCTTGGCATTGTGATTATTATACGTTTAGTCGTATCTCTTATTCTATATCATTTCATCTGATATTTATAGCTAGACTGATCCGTTTATTATTTTCTTATTAAATAATACTCGGGTCAGACTGAGATTTTACAGGTGCTTCTGCTTGCCACCTTATCGGACCATCATCTGATCTTTTGGTTAACTACTTAGCTTGTAGTTTTTGGTTGTGTACAATTTGAGATATAGTCTCCTTGTTGTATACATATTCTTTTGTTTAGAACTTGTATCTATTCTTTTGTGACATTGTGGATCTTGTTAGACCACTACTCTGATGAACACTTTTATGTGTTATATATATTCATATCTATTTCCGCCTTTGTGATACGAATTATCTGTGACTGATTTGTGTTATGTTTATTTCTATATTTGTTTCCGAAGACCTTTATAGCCACTGTGTAGTAGCTTTGAGTTTGTGTCGGTATGTCGGATTTCCTCTGTTATATTTTTATCTGGCATATCGGTACCCGCACAAAGCAATTATACATATGGTCGCTCCTCAACAGCCTTATTCTCCGTGCTAGTCGACAGCATTACTCCGTAGTGTTCTTGGCTAGCGTGGGTATAGAGGTGGGGCGTCACAGCTTGGTATTAGAGCCAAACTTCGGAACAATGTAGAATAATTTAACAAGGATCATCGTCCTAAGTCCATCTTAGGAGTCGTGCTTTAGGATTTAATTCGAGTCTTCGTACCGATTCATCCTATATTCTTTATGATTCCTTGTTTTATCAATCAAGTTTGATTGAAATTTATTTTGAGAATAACTTTTTCCTCTTCTTTCTTTCTTTCTTAAAGAAGAGAAATGGTTAGACCTGGCCGTCCCAGCACCGGTCAATCTAGTGCTACTCCCCAAGATGGAGTTTTTATGTCTGCCCAGCAGCTTCTAGATCTTGTTAAGAACGCTCAAGCAGTCGGACCCAATTCAGAGCCTACTCATCCTAGATCCGGTTTTGCACACTTGTGTAGAGACTATACCGATTTGGGTGGAAGGCCATTTAGGGGATCCGAGAGTGTTATAGAAATTCAAGCTTGGCTCAAATCATGCGATCGCATCTTTTCTCGCATGAACCTTATTGATCTACATCGAGTCCAAGTGGCTTCTAGCATGCTCCAAGAAAGAGCATTGGATTGGTATGAGCTTTTAATTTATGAAATCATTGAAGCGGATCTCACTTGGGAGCAATTCCGGGAAAGGTTCGAATTGAAATTTGTGCCGGAGGCCGAAAAAGTAACTTTGGCCCGGCGTTTTATTGACCTTGTTCAAGGTGAATCTTTTGTGACAGACTATGTCGCATCTTTTGAATCTCTTTCCAAATACAGGGTCGAATACATTAATATCCCATTGAAGAAAAATCAGAGATTTGTCTATGGCTTCAATAAGAATCTTAAGAAGCCATTACTTCTGAAACTTGAGGTTTCATTTGATCGGCTTATTGATATCGCTTTTCGTCTTGAAGAGGCCGATAATAAAGGTGATGTTGAAGTTGTGCGTGCCCAACAGAACTTCGACAATAAGTTGAAGAGGCCTATCAAATTCAAAGGCCCCAATTCTAATAAGAAAGGGAAGCAACCAATTCCGGTAGCAAAGACCCCTACCTCTAGTCGTGGACGATGCTACAATTGTGGTTCCACAGACCACTATGCAAGGGAGTGCCTGAAACCCCTCTTTTGTCGTTATTGCAAAGGTTCGGGTCATCTTTTATCTTCGTATCCTAAGCTTCCAAGCAAGAGAGAAGGAAAGCTGCAAGCCCCTAGCAACTCTTCTCTTGGTCAATGTATTTTTCACTCAATCCTTGATGGCATTGTTTTATTTCGTGATCTTCTTATTTGAGTTCTTTTTGATATGGGTTCCATCTCACTATTTTATATCAAAAGAACTTGTGATTCTTCTTCTTTAAACATTTCTGGGCTTGATGACTTCTTTGAGGATTGTGAATCTGGATGGTAGATCCGCAACACTCAATTTGTCTTTATTGATGTCGAAATTATTTTATGTGATTTTTCTGTCCGAGCCGATTTTTACTTAGGCTTCGGAATTTACTTTTGTAAGGATTGGCTTAATTATTATGAGGCCATATCCTTTGTCCCGTGTGGACTACTCATCTTTGACATTTCAATCTGTTAAGCAGATTTCTATTTTTCCTTTATGATTTTGATTCCAACTTGATGGCATCATTTTATTCCTTAAGCCCACTTATAAGGAAAGTGTTATTTCTCTCATTCATGTAGTTTGAGAAATTTTCCGGTATTTTTGAGCTTGTCTTAGGATTATCACCTAAGTAATCTTTTGTGTGGTGCTAAGGTCTTTTCAATTTGACCTTACCACCGGTTTTCATTTGCTACGAGTTGCGGAAGTTAGCATTCCACTTACCGCATTCCGCACTTATTATGATTCCTATGAATGAATTATTATGTCATTCAGTTTGTCTAGCTTATTTCATCCATTTTAGGTATCGAGCATTCTATCGAATATCTCGATGATTCCATTTTTTGCATTTATTGATTTTGGATGAAAATAGCAATTTAAAATTTTGCAAAATCTTTTTCATAAGATTTATTTAAAAGTATAACTGGATTTTTGTTCTTAAAACGAACAAAGAATATTCTTAGAAATTTTTGAGAAACTTACTTATCCTATAGAATATGATTTTGTGATTGTATTGCCCATTTAGTGTTTTAAGAATTCTGGTCGATGCGCTTGATCAACGTTATCGATAAGAATCTCCTAAACGCTTTGATGAGACAGTCAGACACGATATATTGACTTGTAAAAAGGTAAATTTTTGTAGAAAGATTATTACATAAAAATAAAAATGTAATTTTGAAAGTTTTAACTTTTCGGGAAAGAGGATTATTTAAAAGAACTCTTCCTTTCGATACTCTTATTCTTGTGATTCCTGAAGGGGAACCAAGACTTTGCTATTTGTACCGATACTAGTCGTATTGGTTTGGATGTCGTTCTCTTGCAAAGGAGAACGTGCTATCACTTGTGCTTCTAAATCATTATAGATTATCGAGACTAGATATGCCACTCATGATCTAGTGCTCGCGGCTATTGTTTTTACTTTTGGAATTTGGCATCATCATATTTGGATGAGAAATTTGTTCTCTACCTCGATCATAAATCTTTGGAATATTTATTTTCTCATAAGGAACTTCATGTCGACTCGAGTTCCTGGCATCTTATGATCTTGATATTCTAGAAATCGTGTTGCCAACGCGCTTTGTCGTAGGCAACAAGTTGTTGATTCTTTGATGTTGTCTGAATGGAATTATCTTTTTATCAAGTTCATCGAACGTTTTGATATACTTCGTTTTATTGAGCTTTATCTCATTTTTTTTATGGACTAGCGTCCGATGTTCTTTTATGGTGTTCGGTTCATCGGATGTACTGTTATTATACTACAACAATGTTCCGTCTTATCTGGATCAATGGATGTACCATTATTATACTACATCGTTGTTCCGGTTTATCGGTTCATTGGACGTACCGTTTTTATACTACGTCGGTGTTTCGAAATTATTCGGGCTTTGGTTCATTGGACGTACCATTTTTGTACTACGTCGGTGTTTCGAAATTATTCGGGCTTTGGTTCATTGGGCGTACTGTTTTTGTACTACGCTGATGTCCCAAATTATTTGAGTTTCTAGTTTCTCGGGTGTACTGTTATTATACTACGTCGTTGCACCAGCTTAATTTTCTGCTATTCTTGACGTTTTCCACGTCTTTATCTATGGAAATGCCTTAGGGATTCTGATTTTTATTCTTGTGCCCGGTGATATTGTGGAAATTGAAGTTTCACCAGATTTGATTTATGAGCAACATTCCATTCGCATCATTGCTTCGGAGGTTGAGCGCCTTCGGAATAAAGATATTCTTTTTGGTAAAAGTTCAATGGTTCTCAAATCCTAGGGATTACTCTTGGGAATCTAGAGAATTCATCGAGCGATCCCGTTCTTGCTAACTCTTTCATGCTCTTTATGGTGAACTTCTTATTTCAATTTTCTTTTGTGTTGATATGCTTTTATGGTTGTTACTCTTTATTTTCTTCTTAAATATTTATCAATTTTATATTTAAATATTTTATTTAAATATTTTATCATTCGTTGGATTTTGGTCCGAAAAGCTACTTTTTGCAAACAGTCGAATTGGGACTCGAGACCACCCCCATTGAGTTCAAAATGACGTTTGCGACTTTTTTGAGTATAAACTTCGATATGTTTGGAGATAGTGAAATTTTGCCACTTTTTCACTTAGGGCTTCGGTTTGGGCTGAACCCATTAATCACTTACTAACTCAGTCCCAACCCACTCCAACTCTTCATTACTTCACTTTCATTTCCTAATACATTCAAGCTTCATCAAAAATGGGGGAGGAGAAAAAGAATTAGAACTCCAAGCCTTAGTTCCATAGCAAAATCCAAGTTCTAGCTCCAAATTCTAAGAGAAGCTTTGGTAAGTATCATCTTCTTCTTCTTCAACTCATTCTCACTTTGATTTCAGAAAATTCCTAAACCTAATTTAGGAAATGTTTCTCTTTTAAGCTTAGATTCAAGCTTCTTGTGTTGAGATTGAAGTATGGTTGATCTTCCTTTGTCTTCTAGCTTCTCATTCATTGTTTTCGGGTTCAAAGATGAGATTTTTATCTCACATCTATGTCTATATCTATCTTTGTTGTTAGGTATGAATTCCTAACACTTATTTATGTTCCTTTGCTTTTGGTTTGGATTGATTTAATGAATATTTCAATTTTTGGTGTTTTGTAGTCAAATCTTTAAAAATCCAATCTTTGATGTTTGAACATGTTTTTGGTGATGCATTGAGGAGCCGTTCAGGCTGGGTATCGCTAGGCATAAATCCTTAGTCGTCGTTGCTCGTCCAATCGCTCCCGATACGTTTTGGCCACTTTGGCCTAGGCAAATTGTTGCCCAGACCAGGTGACCAGACGTCTGGTGGCCAAGTCCAGACGTCTGGTTTGGACCTGGAGAGGAAAAATATAGCCACGCGGAAAAAAAAAGGCAGAGACTAATTCCAGACGTCTGAAATTTAGGATCAGACGTCTGGATAGGTCTCAGACGTCTGACTTGAAGTTTCAGACGTCTGGGTGTTCTCTGGATTATTCCCAGAGAACAAATCCAGACGTCTGGATTCTAAACCAGATGTCTGATTTGTTTTCAGACGCCTGGATTGGACCTCCAGACGTCTGGAACTGTTTAATTTGCCTATTTTGGCTATTTTTGAGTATATTTCCAACTTTAATCGATTCATGTTGATTCCCTTTTTGTTGCTATCATTTATTATGGACTTTGATGACATTTTCATCGTGATTTTTGGGAATATCCATTTTGATGGATTCGGTATCGATTTCTTTGGATTTTATTCACGTCTACGAATGTGAATTTTTATAATTTATTGTTTCTACAATCAATTCTATGCTTTGTCACTTTAAAATATAAAGGTTTTCTATACAAGTAGTAAATATCAAAACTCTTTCCTCAAAACGATTTCAATTCTACTTTCAATACCAAACTCGTTTATAAAACCGTTTTCCAATCTACTGGTATATACAAACCTTTACCTCACTCGTATGAGAAATCTAATTAAAAGGCTTAGTAAAACAAGTGGTATGAAACGCTTGCGTTTACTTCGCCGGTAAATTTTTGGACTTGTTCGGTTGAAACTCTTGTGACAATTTTCTAGTGGAGATACAATTTGTTCGTAAATATTTAAGTTAAACTAGTGGTTATTGGACATGAAGCTAAGCTCATATATTTACTAGCTTACTGTAATTGACACTTCTCTGTGATCATGACGATCATTTTTATGTTTTAGACTAGCATTGTGCGATGTCTTTTGACTTGGTTCATCGGATGTCACGTTGTACGACGTCGATACTCTGAAATATTTGATACATTGGATGTACCGTTTGTACTACATCAATGTCTTTACTTTTTGATACATTGGATGTACCGTTTGCACTACATTATTGTCTTTGCTTTTGATACATTGGATGTACCGTTTGCACTACATCAATGTCTTTGCTTTTGATACATTGGATGTACCGTTTGCACTACATCAATGTCTTTGCTTTTGATTCATTAGATGTACCATTTGCACTACATCAATGATATGCTTTTGATACATTGGATGTACCGTTTGCACTACATCAATGTCATTACTTTTGATACATTGGATGTACCGTTTGCACTACATCAATGTCTTTGCTTTTGATACATTGGATGTACCGTTTGCACTACATCAATGTCTTTGCTTTTGATTCATTGGATGTACCGTTTGCACTACATCAATGTCTTTGCTTTTGATTCATTAGATGTACCGTTTGCACTACATCAATGTCTTGTCCATTCTTTTCTTGTGATTTCTGGATTTCGTGTGTTGAATTCTAGAATTCATGTTTCACCAACTTTTACGATGAGCATTGATATGTATGTCATTTATTGTGGCTTGGTGAATGAAATTAGGAGTATGACATTCCTTTTTATCTTTGAGAAGATCCTTGCGATATTGATTAATCTCTTATTGGTTTTTTCAATTATTTATTTATCACAGCTTGGCATTGTGATTATTATACGTTTAGTCATATCTCTTATTCTATATCATTTCATCTGATATTTATAGCTAGACTGATCCGTTTATTATTTTCTTATTAAATAATACTCGGGTCAGACTGAGATTTTACAGGTACTTCTGCTTGCCACCTTATCGGACCATCATCTGATCTTTTGGTTAACTACTTAGCTTGTAGTTTTTGGTTGTGTACAATTTGAGATATAGACTCCTTGTTGTATACATATTCTTGTCTAGCACTTGTATCTATTCTTTTGTGATATTGTGGATCTTGTTAGACCACTACTCTGATGAACACTTTTATGTGTTATATATATTCATATCTATTTTCGCCTTTGTGATATGAATTATCTGTGACTGATTTGTGTTATGTTTATTTCTATATTTGTTTCCGAAGACCTTTATAGCCATTGTGTAGTAGCTTTGAGTTTGTGTCGGTATGTCGGATTCCTCTGTTATATTTTTATCTGGCATATCGGTACTCTCACAAAGCAATTATACAGATGGTCGCTCCTCAACAACCTTATTCTCCGTGCTAGTCGACAGCATTACTCCGTAGTGTTCTTAGCTAGCGTGGGTATAGAGGTGGGACGTCATAGCCGAACCCCTAGGATAGTAGTCGTGAGCTCCGATTTCGAGATAGCAGAGCTAAAGCCGTTTTAAAGTTAGCCCAATCGAAAATCAAGTGAGAAACTATATATATATATGTATGTATGTATGTATGTTTGTATGTATATGTACGTATGTATATATATGTATGTATGTATGTATGTATGTATATATGTATATGTATGTATGTATGTATGTACGTATGTATGTATCATGATGATGTGATATGATTTTTATGGATGTTCACTATGCTTTGGTCATCAAGTATTTGTTGTCTTAATATAGTGTCTAAATTGTGTAAACAAGTCACGTTAAATACACGTCGATATTACACAAGGAAATTACTTCCTGAATCAAGTTATAAAAGAAATAGGTAATCATTAAATCCCTTTGAAATGATTTTAAATGGTTTATAAATGTTTTTAAACAGTAAAACCCAATTTGATGAAGTTTGGATAAGTCGTGAAATTTGAGTCAAAAATAGACGTGTCGTGTAATAGTAGTTCCCGACTTCGCGTCGTAGAAAGTTAAATCCACTTATACGATAGATTCGGAGTCAGAATTCTTTGTAATAAGATTTTTTCGGACCCTTATAATCATAATTTTCAAACAAAAGAAAAGGATTGATATTTCATTAGTCGATTTTGAAATATGAGCAAAAACAGTTTTCAAAATAGTCGCGGTTTGCAGTTTGGAAACCAAAACGATAAATTCTTTAAAAATGATATTTTTAATTTTTAAATATTTGGGATATATTTTACAAATCTTTCAAAATGTTCTAAAATAAATTTGACTTATAAAAATAGATTTCTAAATGATAGAAAAATTGTTTTGATCAAATTAAGCTTTGAAAACACTATTCGCATCACTTTTTGCTGCACTTTAATTAATTTTTGAAATATGGCTTTAAACTTAAGAATTATTTTCTATTTATTTTATAAATATTTTCAAATAGATAATTAAGTATTTTAAAAATAATATGGAAGTTTTACAATTTATTTAAAAAAGTTCAAATAAATAATTTAAAGAAAAGCTATTATAATCAAGTGATTTAATCTTAGCTCTAAAAGTCGATTAGTAGATTGGATTTTTATATTCATAAGACCTAGATATGAGGCGCTTAAACTAAGGAGATTTTTAGCAGCAACTGATGCCCTGGCTCACCTAGCCTCTTTTCTAGGCGAGGAATAGATAGGGCCGAAATGTCGAAAACAAGGCAAGAATAAAAGATTTAATTTTTTCCAAATTTAATACAGCTTGGATTGTACAGAAATAATCTTGTTATACTTGGTATTATATTCCAATGAGGGAACCCATACTATACATGTAAAATTAGAAGGTGATTTCACCGTTATTCGACGGATGATAAAGGTTGAAAATGGAAATTGATGTTGAGTAGAATTAGTATAATTAGTAAAGGGCATGCCGTAAGGCTATGTGGTTCACAACCACTAGGTTATGATCATCACCTTTCTAGATTACTCTATATATGTTGATTACGTTGCTTACGCTATGGATCCGGATAGATTGGTTACGACCAGGGTGATGTCATATTTTTTCTATCTGCCACTAGATGGATCTACGGGTACGCAGGTCTTACCAGGTGCAGAGGGATCAAAGGTGTTGATCCTCGGTACATCCCTCTGGACATGTATTATATGGAAGGTAGTTCCTTACCTGCCATTGTATGGAACTCCATTCTCTAATAAGTGTCTTCGAACTTGATTGTAGAACCTATTATGCTGAAATTTAATCAATGTAACAATTTCGACTAAATTATATAAGTTTGCTTGAAAAATGTTTTCAAAAGAATGTCATTAAAAATAATATTACCAGATTTTGCATAGTAAAGATTTTCATAAGGTAAAAAATCGTTCCATGTTTATGTGTGGCATGGTCTTATGAGATACCATTTGTTTTCGAATATCCGTATTTTGAGTTTCTCATACCAGTCCAATGACTGAGCCGAAGTTTATTTTCATTTTCCCTTAAACTCCGGGTGCCCTATTTTTCGGGCAGCCAAGTAGTTAGATAACATGGAGCATTTTGAGAAGGTGCATGGTGCATGAAGCATTTTGGGTCCTTTATAGAAGTTGTCTATTAATTCCGTCGTATTTTGTATAATGTATCTACCCGCACTTGTGAGGATAGACAGTTATAACTATCCTAGCTGGATTAGTACTTGCTAGGACTCTTTGGAGCAATTTGGAGTAGTTACATGTACTACTCATATGTATAATTAAATGTTGAATATAATGTGAGATTTTATTTTGTCATCTTCTACTATTATTTTCTTTACCCAAAAATAATCCATCTCTCTAGCACTTGGATTTGCGGCACATGAATACCAAGAATGTATTAATGTCGATCTTTGAGGGTCGAGGAAGTGGGTCATCACAAATTCTCACCCCCAACCAAAGATCACTTGCAAAGCCCACAATGCACGACCCGATACTCAAGCTAGAAAGGCCAAAACACTACACAATCCTATAAGCCAACAACACCTTCTCAACCCCAATTTCCATGCACCTACATTTGCTACTTCCCCATTCCACTTACTTCCCATGTTTCTTCATGCCTGCTCATGCACCATTCCTCCCTTCATTATTTCTCATGCAAGCTCAGGCCCACGCCATCTTCTTTTCCAATCCAAGCCCACAGGCATGCATGAACACACACATGCACTCATGAATCATATAGACTCAAGCACACACAAGGAGCCATGTGCACATGTCCATGCATACACGCAAACTCATTCACACACACTTGCATAGCCATGCTTTTACAAAGAAGAAAGAAAGGAAAAGAAAAGGAAAACGAAAGATAAAGAGTTGTTGTCTTTGTTCATGTAGAGAAAAAATAATGAAAGAAAAAAAATGTGTTCATCCATTTTGTGTTTCTTTGCTTGCAAAAAAAAAAAAGGAAGTCCATGTGTATATTGTTAGAGATATGAAATGTAAACCCCACTTATGTGTGCTGCGTTGAACATATATATAGGCTAATATACTTAGGAGGTAAGGAAATCAAAGTACAAATACATAAATGCAAAACAACTAAAATTCAAGTGAAAGGACAAGCAAGGACAAAAGAAAAGAAGCGAAAAGAGTGTTGCATGTGTTTGTATGTAATGTGTATAAATAAATTTTGTTTGAAAAAGTTAGTTTTTTTGTGGTAACTGCCACATGATACCATGTTTGCATACGAGCTGTGAACGACAGAAATAAAAATACATTGCGCATAATAATGTAACACGATCACAAAATAATAATAAAATACACTAGTTATTTTATTCTGTAAAGTTTAAAAAATACAATCGTCTGTCGTAAATACATCAAACGAAAATTTAATTATTTTTCAAATTAAAAATTATGAAAAAATCCAATAAATTAAATTAAAATGTCACAAAAAATCGAGCACTTATTTGAAACATGGATTTTATTATACTTCAAATTCAAATTCGAAGACCCAAAAATTATGGGTCGTTTACGTTCTTCCATCCTTAAAAGAATTTTGTCCTCGAAATTCCACGGACGGAAAAATTTAACGAAAGCCAAACAATTAACAAAAGTTAAGGCACCGAAAATATATCATCCATAACCTGGGCGGAGGTATGATGTCTTATCCTATCCATTATTATTTATCAAATTAAGGTATTTGCATTTAAAATTCCTACGTTAATTTACTAACCCTAGGTGAAGTTTTATTTAGGCACCTAACCTAAGCTCCGATACCACTTTTGACAACATGTCTTTTTGCCAAAAACATGTTCATTCTAAAACTACTAATTTAATACATAATATCATTTGATAAATATATAACACTACTAAATGTATAACATACAAATTCAATTATACAACTTTTTAGAGTTCTAGTCATTTATTCTACAGGTTGTGTTCTAATACATACCATACTCAAATACTATAAATCTACTGCCATACGACTCTAATGGGAGAGATAACAATATTCATTCTTGCAAACTCAATAAACATATCAATGCAAAATAAAATAGTAAGCAGGAAAGATACATTAACACACGACGAAATAGCAAACAATGAACAAGAAAATATTACATTATTATTGGGGCTGCATCAATACCACTTGTGATTGCCTAAATACCCCTATCTAATTGGATATCCAAAAAGATACAGGATCAATTCAACATAATTCTCCTATCACAAATAGGACTCGCTTACGATGCACAAACCAATATGAAATTTTCAAACTACCCACTTAGGCTTAATCTTCATATTTAGATTTTCTGAAATCTAATTAACTTTATTATTTTCAAAATACAATCCTTTTCGAATATAATATCTTCGAACTAAATTACCGGTTTCAATTCAAACCCTTTTAAAATAATATTATATACATCATTTGTGTCAACTCATACTTTATTTTGGATCTTAAGATAAATCACTTCTGAAAATAGTATTAAATAATCTATATAATAATACAGTGTTGTATTCAATATATTTATTTGGAAATCCCATAGTACTCTGCTATAAAAGCATATCAAAATATATGCAATTAGATCGGGATGTTTCTCCTAATAAGAAGACGATTGGGTTCCAGCCCTCGCAAGATAAATAAACAAAGTATATCTCTCTATCCAAGAGTAGACTATACTGAGGATTACCTAAACCCTCCGTCCACCTTTTAGTTACAGGTTACCCGAATCATCGGTAGCATAACAAATCATTTTGTTTTCCAAAGTGACACATCATTATGCACTAATAATCTCAAATACTTTCAAACACAGTATTATTTATTTTCCTTAAAAAAATTTGGAAAGCCATTTTGAAAACAACGGGGTTTTAGTTCTCGAAATTCTCCTTATAAAACACATTTTATAAACATCTTTACACAAATCACTTATATATAAAATCACTTCACAAATATTTATTTTCAAATATTTCTATTTCTTTAAAGGAAAACGTTTCATTCAAAAGACAAGTCGCTTTTCCTTTTAAAATAAATTAAAATATTTATTTATAAATATTTTCCTTTAACATTTCATAACATGTTCTTTTATGAAAACAGTCTTTCAGAACTTCATTAATTTGAAGTTACAATAATTTAATAAACCAATATATCATTAAACATCGTATAATAAATTATGAAACGAATCACAAGATGTTAGCCTACTATTATTTTCTACCCAAACCATGCTAGAATGGGTAATTGCTCACAAACTGGGCACAATTCAAACAACCCAAAATAATAAATCAACAATAATAATAAATAGCGAACATATCAACAGAACATATCAACGGATAATAAATGCGAACACATTATTGTAACCAATAAATTAATATAACAGTAGAACGGGGATTTATTCTGCTCAATATATGTTTAAAATAATCTAACAAATTTAATTATAGGAGAATAGTGTTTTATTCTGTCAAACAGATATCACAAATAAAGTATAACTATTTAACTACATTCATTGTAATTAAATTCTACCGCTAATATTTTATTAATATTTAATGCTTCACCAAAATGTGTCAATTAATTATATTAACGTGTTCTACTCTTTAATACAAATATAATGCTGAAGACCGTAAGTTAAACATACTCTATATGGGGAAGTTATTCAATTTCGAATTTAACGTATGTTCATTTACTAATCAAAATAATTAAATTTATTTAACTAAATTATTAAAACTAATATATTCAACCGATTCCCACCCAACCTAAAGACCACTTGCAAAGCTTATAACGCATGGCCCAATATCCAAGCCAGTAAGACCAAAACGCTATACAATCCTACAAGCCTACAACACCTTCTCCATCCCAATTTCCATGCACCGGTACACGTTACATCCCCATTCCACTTTCTTCTCATATTTCTTCATGCATGCCCATGCACCCTTCCACCCTTTATTGTTCCTCATGCAAGGTCAAGCCCACGCCATCTTCTTTCCAGATCCAAGCCCACAAGCATGCAAGAACACACATGCACTCATGAATCACACACATTCAAACACACACAAACAACCGTGCATACACATCCATGCATACACATGAACTCATTCATACATACTTGCATATCCATGCTTTTACAGAGAACAAAGAAAGGAAAAAAAAAAGGAGGAGTTGCTGTCTTTGTTCATGCAGAGAAGAAATAATGAAAGAAAGAAAAATGTGTTCATCCATTTTGTGTTGTTTTTTTGTGAGAAAAAAAGAAAACAAAGTCCCTGTGTATATTTCTAGAGAAAGGAAATGTAAATCCCCCTCATGAGTGCTATATTGAACATATATATAGGCTGATATAATTAGAAGCTAAGGAAACCAAGTACAAATACATAAATGCAAAACTACTAAAACTCAAGTGCAAGGACAAAGGAAAAGAAGTGAAAAGAGGGTTGTGTGAGTTTGTGTAACATGTATAAATAAATTTGTTTGAAAACGTTAGGTGATGTTTAGTTTAAAAACGAATTTTGTGTTTTCGGTTTTCAATATATGTAGATCAAATATGAGAAGAATGGAGAGACGACGAAGGGAATGAAAGAAAGACGAATGAGAGGACGATGGGAATAGATGGATGACGGAAGAATAGATTATTTCACATGCTTGTATTATTTCTCAAAACACGGGAAGAAAAAAAATTCTATTTTGTATATTAACTTTGTTTTTTAAATTGGTCGTTTTCGGCATTATACATACGTCGTATACATTTTTTATGAACGAACACTCAAAACTAAAAATAACAAATCAAACACTATACCTTATTTTTTATGGTACACCCACCACATAATATCACGTTCGTATACAAGCCACGAACGGCAAAAATTAAAATACTATTGTGCACAATAATGCCACACGATCACAAAATAATAATAAAATACAATAGTTATCTTATTCAATGAAGTTTCAAAAATACCATCTGTTGCCATAAATACGTTAAAAGAAAATTTAACTTTTCTTCCAAATTAAAAATTATGGAAAAAACCAACAAATTAAATTAAAATACGTAACAAAAAATTGGGTCATTATTTGAAACATAAATTTTATTATATTTTAAATTCAAATTCAAAGACCTAAAAATTATGGGTCGTTACAGTAAACCTATCTATTTCGACGGTGTCAAAGAATCGAGGAGTGAAAACTCTTGCATTTCTTGGCAGAGCAAAAAAGAGCTTTGACCAAGAATTGGAAGCCAAAATAGGAGCAACAAACAAGGCTGGTTGAGTACCAATATCATTCTGCATAACAGGAAGGCGAATAGGGGACGAACTAACGCTAGAACAAGCAACAATAGCTGGGATTTTTACTTGAACATTTTTACAAGCACTTGGAGTGCTCATAATACAACCGAAACTTGCAAGGCCGACCTCAGCACCCGCAACATTCAATACATTACCAACACCTTCATTCACAACAACATCACTTAATTCTACAACTTGCCATTGCCTGTCCTTGCTACTGGAAGCAAGAAAGGGGGTCAAAGGGGTTAGATGACTGGAGTTAAGAGAATCCGAAGGCAAACCTTTAAAGAGGAGAGGTAGAGTGACCATAATTTTACAGAGTGGATTGCAAGGCGCTGAAAGGGTTTGACATAAGTATTGATGGCACAATAACAGCAATTGCATCGAAAGCAGTAATAGTAGTAGTAGTAATCAAAGGGTTGGACACTACATGCAATTGGACAAAATAAATCCACCATTGAAAACTTGCCTAGATCTCATGAGCGCTGGTGTTAGAAAGACGGAATAACACCGAGGATTGATGGACTTCGAGCTTGGCATAAGGGGAGAGAGAGGGAGGGAAGGGGGTCGGAAAAACAGGGAGGAAGAGGGGATAAGGTCATGGAAGAAGCATCCAAGAAAAATCGCTATAAATAAATATTATTTAATTATACATATATGATTTATATTTAATTAAATATGATTCTACGACTAAAATTGATCATAAAATTTTATATATATATATATATATATATATATATATATATATATATATATATATAACCGTACAGTAATAGTAACTTACGATAGCAAAAATTATTTTTCATAATTATTTAATATTATTTAAATCAATATACTATATAAGTAAATCATATAAATAAAATACGCTACAAAAATTATTTTTTAAATTTTGTCAAATTAACTTATCATAAGATTGATAGAGTTAAGGGTATGCTCTAGAAGCAATTATGTAATTTGTTATATATATCTAACTCAATAAACAATCTTGTTAAAAATCAAAGGTAATTTTTTCTATTATATACTTGATATAATGTGGTTATATTAATTAATTGATTAAATTAAAAGTATATTTAATAGAAAATCGATAAATGGTATGTTTTATGATGGTGGTTACCAAGTGTTATAACCGTAGTAATTTATCATGACAAAATTAAATATATCATTTCAAATGTTCCTAGCCAAGATGCATCGAGATTGGATATCGATATATCCGTTGAGACTAGAGTACGTAATGCTTTCCAAATGTTGGACAATGAATTACTCATGGTTGTTAGAAGCACCTAGAGGTTACATACTGATAGTTATTGGACAACTATGGAACGACTCGCTCGATAGTTTTCTGTTAGTTAATATAACTAAGATCAAACAGAAAACATCGATGTGACTGATCTACACAATTACTTCGAATTGAAATACCGTGGATCTTCAATATGAAAGCTCCACTTTGATTATAGTCAAATGATGGCATGGCATCTATCGAATGACTATAGTTGGATCGAGTGGAAATATTGGAAGTGAAGTACTGTTCAAGGGATGATTCATCTCCTAAGTTATATGAGGTTAGTATCACGCTCATCTCAAGTCAACTCAAAGTTAGAGTCTTTGGCCAGATTATTTCGGTTAATAATAATTGTTATTATTGAACTAAGAACTTTGTGTTTTGGACTATGGAGTTGAATGTGGAGGATACTAGAATTTTGAACATTACTAAATTCCATAAGTCCAAAGAGATACAGTTTTAAAGAAGAGAATTAGTGTAAATAAATGTCGCAATCGTGTAATGCTTATTAAACTAAAATTGGATTTTACCAAAACTGTGTAAGCAAAAAAAATGGCCATAATGTCACATCACCTGCTAGGTGACCTGTGAACATTAACATTCGAATAGTTCGATATTAAGCGCTGATCGAATTTACACTCAAGAGTCACACAACCGAAATGATGAATTTTCTTTGGATTAAATGACTTAATTAGATTATAATTATTATAAATTAATTAATATTTATGAAATATTAATTATGAAATTTGAATACGGTTTGAGACACAAATATTGTCTATGTATATTTATAATAGTTATAAATATGTCAATCAATACGAGATATTGATAAAAAAAATGGATTTAATTACCATGTTTATTTTGGCTTAAATGGGGTATTAATCTATAGATTTGAAGGAAATTTTTCGCTGCGATCGTATGATAGGGAGGCTAAAAATGGAGGCAATTAGGGTTTAAAATATATGGAGGAAATTAGGAAAGAAAAGGGACGATATGCCTCTCTAACCCTATCCTAAATGATAGATTTTGAGCTGCACCCATCTTCTAAATTTTGGCCACCATTGCCTTCCTCTTGTTGCCAAAACAAAGCTCTATCGTCCCCAAAATTCTCAAATCAAATTCCAGTTAAAATAAAATTATTCGATAGTTGAAGGGCGTTAATTCCAGACTAGCAATATAACGGATCAAGGAATAATTGAAGAAAGAGAATTCACTATTTTAATAAGGACTTAAGGGCATCTATAGTAGGTAACATTTTTTTACATAGATTTAGATAGATTATCATGATTTGTAATCAGTTAATCATATATGCATGTAGATATTTATACGTCATCGTTAATACATTAGTTAGATGAGATTTTTATATGTAATGTTGTTATCACGATTGAGACTAGTTATATGCATAAAATTTAATGTTTATAGTCATAATTTTGTTTGCAATCTAATATTATAAGTTGAACAAATTTTGTTTAATTTTATATTAATTCATATTCATATAAATGTTAATTTATGTATTTGTACTCATGTACAATTTGTATTAAAGCATATATGTTTATATCTACTATATAAAACTGATCTAAAAATTTTCTTTTACATGTTTATGTTTATTATGAATTATAAATAATGAAACTAATTTTTTATAGTATAAAATAAAATTATTTTCAAAAATTCAATTTTATAATTTTTAGAATTAACTTGAGATGTCAGGTGTTCATGGAAAAAAATTTAGACCTTTCCAACTTTATTTGTATTTTATAAAATTATTTTAACTTCGGCCGCACATTAGTTAATTAACTAAAAATATTATTTTAATTTCAAAAATCAAAAAAAAATTCTTGACAACTAAAATGCGATCCTAGATTTTTTGAAAATTGAATATTTAGATTTTTGTTACATAATTTTTTTTTTTTGAGAAAAATGTGTGATCCTCTAATAAAAGAGGAGAGCACACATGGAGCGCTATATATATAACAAAGAGAAGGAGCTGCCAACATGCTTGGCAGGTGACACAACTATAAAACTAAAAAAATAAAGAAAAATATACCCCTCAAATGAGCTCCGGCAAAGCCACCACCCATTACACCCTAATACCGAGCTCCGGCAAGGCCACCGCCCAATAATAGGGTGTTAGAGGTATCAAAATCCGAAATACTAAAGCACAAAACTCAATGAAAATGCCTCAGATGATCCATAGAGAAGGACTCCATAAGGTGGACCAAAAAGAAAAACTCCACACTGAAGACCTGGAGTAAACAAAAGAAATGCCAGACGCAATCTGAAATCCAGAGAAAAGCTATCCTGCAAACCTGAATAAAGCTGCAAGCAAACCTGCAAACCAGTCAAGAGAAAAACCAACAACCTATCTAAACCAAACCTGTAACAAAACTAGGAAATAAAGTTAGAATGAATCACATATATGTATATAAACAGAATTTATATACATATATGTGAGAAAAAAAACCAAAGAGTAAATTAAAGCAAGTATAATCTAGAACCAAAAACAAACAATTCTAAGAATGAGAAAATATAAGGAAAAAGAAAAGAAAAAACAAAACAAGAAACTAATTTATGGGCCAAAAATAGTAAGAGAATCATGATGCAACATATGAACATTATTTAAATCAGAAAAGGGATTAATATAAGTATTATTAGAAGCAAAATTATTGATATTAAGTTTGAATATGTTAATATTATTTCTAACCGTAAACCTTAAAGCAATTATTTTTGACTAATTTATATTTGGGATTAGAAATCCAATTTAAACAGAAATTTGAAACTAAAATTATCAAATTATTATAATGTTGATTTTTATTATTAAAAATCCTTTGATTTCTTTCAAACCAAATGTACCAACAATAAATGGTGAATAAAGAATCAAGCAAGTATCTATAATTCTTATTGAACCTAAATCTAAATGAGTTCCAATAGAAAAAACAATCAGAAACTTTAGAGTTAATATTAAACTCAAAAATATTAAGAGTCTTTAAAAGAATAAAATGAGTATCCAAACATTCATAATAAATATGATTAATATCTTCAGAGTATGTGTTGCAAAAATAACATTTATTATCAATATTAATATTTTTCTTTTTTAAAAATTCAATAGTGTTTAATTTACCATGAATGATGAGCCACGTATGAATCTTTGATTTTGGAGGAGCATTTGACTTCCAAATAAATTTAAAACAATTGGCAGAAACCCCCGAAAAGTTAATAAATTTGTAAAAGGAATTAGAAGAATATTTTTTACTCTTATCCCACTCCCAACTAATTTGGTCATTATCATTGTCAATGTTATACATATTTAGTTTAGCATAAAGCAAATAAAGATGTCTAAGGGCAGGGCCTACTAAAATACTATTAAAATTGAAAATCCAAGGAGGGTCACTTTCAGAGTTAAAAACATCAGAAATAAACGCAAACTTAAAGTTACAAATATCATATAAATCTTTGAACTCATAGTTAAGAGGAGTAGAGGAAATCCAACTATCGTGCCAAAAAGATGTATTATTACCAGAATGAACAATAATATTTATACCTAAGTTGAAAATATCACTACATTTTAAGATGGATTTCCAAAAATAAGATAATTTACTATAAATCGAAGGACTAATATGATAGAGATTATAACTACCATTATAGTAAAATTTAGAAATAGTCTCCTTCCAAATGGCATTATCACTAGTATCTCTGAATTTCCATAACCATTTACCAAGAAGAGACAGGTTCAAATTATGTAAATTAATGACTCCTAAACCACCCTCTTTTTTAGACTTACAGACAGTATTCCAATTAACTAAACATTTAATGCTATTATTAGGATTATCGCCACTCCAAAGGAAATCCCTTCTAATTTTATCAATTTTATCTATCACCCACTCTGGAAAAAGGTGCATAGACATCCAATAGACAGGGAGAGATGATAAAACAAAATTAATCAAAATCAATCTACCAGCTCTGGATAAGAATCTCCCATTCTAATTAGAAATCTTATTTTTAATTTTATCAATAATTATTAACCAATCATCATGCTTAAGTTTTGAAGGTCTGATAACAAAACCAAGATAGTCGAAAGGAAAACTCATAGTTTTACAATTTAAAGTATTAGAAACTAAATTTTCTACATTATCAAAATCATTTAAAACTAAAACGGAACTTTTATCAAAGTTTATTTTTAAACCTGATAAAAGTTCAAAACTATAAAGAATAACTTGAGAGCAATAATATGACTAGGAAGATGTGAGGAAAAAAACAAAGTATCATCAGCAAATTGAAGGACAGACAAACCAAAACTAGAAATATCATTACCAATAAAACCCAAAAGATTATTGCTAACAACATTCTTAATAATCTTAGAAAAGACATCAGCCGCTAAATTAAACAAAAGGGGCGATGAAGGATCCCCTTGCCTTAAACGTCTCTTGGATTGAATTTTATTACCTAAAACACCATTAACCATAATACTACAGTTACCCATTTTAAGAAAGTTAATGATCCAATTAATCCATCTATTACTAAAGCCTCTGGCAAGGAAAATATCAATAAGGAAATCCCAATCAACCGAATCAAAGGCTTTAGCAAAATCTAATTTTAAAATAGCACAAGTTATGTTATTTTTACAACAAAAATTAATATATTCTTGAACAACTGCTACACCATCAGTAATATTTCTTCCTTTAATGAAAGCTGATTGAGAACATTCAATTAGATCATTCATTTTTAAACTAAGTCTATTAGCTAAAACTTTGGAAATAATTTTAGCAGAGCAATTAATCAATGAAATGGGTCTAAAGTCTTTTAAAGTATTAGCACCAACTTTTTTATGTAATAAAATAACGTTAGCAAAATTAAAACAACCTAATTGGAGACTACCATTATAAAATTCATTAAACATACAAATTAAGTCTAATTTTAAAACCTCCCAAAAAGATTGATAAAAGAAAATAGGAAATCCATCCGGGCCCGGTGATTTATCTCCTGGTAAATCAAAAATGGCTTTTCGGATTTCCTCTTCAAGAAAAGGAACATCTAAATCAGAGAGATTAATGTTAGAAACGGATGGATAAAGATCATTCCATCTAACATTAACTCTATTCTTAATTTTATTGCCAAAAATTTTTCTTTATAATATTCAGTAAAAGCATTGTTAAGGTCACGTTGTTCAACTAATTCCACATTATTAACTAAAATGGAATTAATTGCATTACTACGTTTTCTACTATTACCTATATTATGAAAAAAATTGGTATTATTGTCACCTTCATTAATCCAATGAAAATTTGATCTCTGTTTCCACATAACTTCCTCTTTTTCAAGAATAGAATTAAGTTCATCTTTTAAGTTATTAAGAACATTTCCCTCACCTAAACTTAAATGTCTAGATTCTTCAATCTTATTTAGTTTAAGCAACTGGTTGAGAATATTATCTTTTTTAATTTTTATATTACCAAAAACGTTTTTATTCCAGTTTTTAAGAAAAAAATCTGAGTTTTCTACGCTTGAGCACAAAAGCTTTGGCTGAATTGTCACTAAACTTTAAACTATAAAAACTCATAGAAGACCATTTATTGAAGAATAAATTAGAAAAACCAGATTCTAGAAGCCACATTTTTTCAAATTTAAAGGCTCTACTAATAATTCTATGACTATCACAAGAAAGGATAATGGGACAATGATCAGAAAGGGTATAAGGTAAACTTGACACTCTACAGATAGGAAATTTATCCTCAATTTCATCACTAACGAAAAATCTATCTAATAGAGCAAAAGAGGGAGAATCCCTATTATTGCTCCAAGTAAAAGCCCTATTGGATAGAGGAATTTCGATCAAATTAGAATGAATAATAAATTGATCGAATTTCTCCATTTTTCGAATAATCACCTTCCCGGGGAGAACGCTCCCCAATAAAACGAGTAACATTAAAATCACCCCCCAAAATCCAAGACCCGGGGGCAAAAGATCTAAATTCTAGGCATTCATTCCAGAGAATGCGTCTATCTATTTTAGAGTTAGGCCCATAAACATTAGAAATATTTAAAAAAGAATTGTCGATTAAATTAATTAAAATAATATGTAAAGAGTGTTGCTTTTGAATACACTGCATTAATTTAAAAAGGTTATCTCTCCAACCATCATTAACCCCCCCCCCCCCCCCCCCGAAAAACCCACCGAAGGAAGAAAAACCCATTTACTAAAACGAAAGCCACCTAATCTTCTAAAAAACGAAAGTCGGGACATTCTATTTTAGTCTCTTGTAAAAGAGCAATATCAATAGAAAAATCTTTAAAGAAGATTTTAACTTTATCACATTTATTGAGGTCATTCAAACCTCTAATGTTCCAACTAATGACTCTCATAAGCCCATAGATCTAGCCCTATCAAGTTCCTTATTTCTAATAAACTCACGATCTAACTCAAAGTCAGAGAAAATGAAAGCAGAGCTACTGGCTAACTGACTAAAATTAGAAGCAGATAAGTCACCCAAAGCATAAGACGAATAAATGCTACCCAAAATAAAATGTGTACTTGAGCCTAATTCTGAAGCACCGCTCACGTTGTTCGAACAAGGTAACTCACCCGATGGCAGAGAGCAACGGCCACGAATCCTGACACTACGATGAACCAACCCACTAGATGCTGCAAACTTTCTACGTCTACCTCTCCTCGACGAAGAAGAAGAAGGAGCAGAAGCACCACCAATCTCACCTGACTGACTAGACAAGACACACCTAGAAACACTAACCAAATCACCGGGTTCAAGAGAAACTACAGGACCCTTATACTCCACTAACTTATTCACAATCTCATCCAAATGAACTACAGAGGAAGATTCTGCGATTACACCAACATCACAAGAGATAGGACCCATTTTATCACTGAGACAATTATCCACCAATTTATTAACCAATTTCAAAGAATCAACTGGAGAAGAAATCTCATCTAGCATAACCTCACTATCCATTTCACCAATATGATCAACCTGATCAAATAAATCAAGTGCATCGTGCACAATAGGTACATCGATCCTTCCAGCCAAAAGCATATCAATGTCAAAATGATTTTCAACAACCGATACCATCTCACCATCTAGAAGAGATTGATCATTTAGGAACCAATCACAAAAAAACACTGATTGTCTCAGCAAAGAAGCTACATCGATATCAAAAACCCCTAAAGAAAAAGGAGCTACAACCCCATTTAAAGCCTCTTATGACCAAAGACAGTAATTGAAGAAATCCAAGTTAATCAGAGAACCAGTACCCATAGGTAAATCAAAATCCATGTCAATCTGTGTACTGTCAAAATCATCAAAATTAAGGCAACTATCAACAACATTGAAAGAACTACTATCAACAACATTGAGAGAACTACAATCACTCTCAGGAATGGAGGGTAGAAGATCATCAAAGTAATCCGTAGAATTTGAATCAAAATAATCAGCAGAGGGACAAGTTGATACAACATAAGAGTGATCACCTTCATCTTGATTTAAGGAGCAAACAGGGGACAGCACAGATTCAAGGCATATGAAACTAATGGAGGAAGGATCACTGACATCTAACAAAAACGGGCACTCTGAAACTAAATCAGTATCGAGGCAATCAAATTTGTTGAAGATAGGAATCTTAAAAGAATCCAATTTACAAGGGCAGTGCAAACCTTTTTTAAGCTTTGGAGTGATAAAATCATTTACCGGATTGGATTGGTAATCCTCAGTCACTAACTTGGACAAACAAAGAGCAACATCTGGGTCGAACAAAATAGGATCCAAAAAGACAGGATCTTCATTTCTAAAAATATCAAGAAAAGCACCTTTATCATCAATCAAATTGACAGAATAAACTGAATTATCAACATTCTGCACTGAGACATCAGAAGAATCAAGAAAGCCCTTGTCAGTGTTTGGCAAATTCACATTGTTAAAATGGTTTAAAAGATCATCTAAGAACTTTAATCCTTCTGATCGCTTGATCCTGAGATTATTTATTAAGATTCCTCTCAAGTAGATAAACTTAAAAACAAACAAGAACCCATGCTCTGCTAAATGATCAGAAGAACAGGAAGAAACCGAAGAAGGATCAATTTTTCCAAAATAAAGCTCAGGGCCTCCAAATCTAGCCTTATAACCTTTACCAATGTTCGGGGCGTTAACAACATTGAAATGAAGAAGCAGATCTTCAAGTAGTTTAGACCTTCAACTCGAAAATGCCATAAATGATCAATCAATATTGCTTTCAAGAGCATAATTTTTAACACAAATTGAAAACCATTCTCGACCAAGAACTCAGAGGAAATCGAAGATCTAGAAACAGACGAATAATTGAATCTTTTACGACCAAATTTGCTGCACTGGAAACACCTGATGGGTTCACGGCATTGGGACGCAAAGTGATTTCTATCACCACATCTAAAGCAATAAAATTTGTAGGAACGAGAATCAATCCATCTTTTATTCAAAGATTGAGACCTCGGAACTAGAGAAGAATAAGAAGAAGATCGGTCTTTGACCACTTGGGCATAAGAACGATGATTAATCGATTCCGAATCTCTAGCTAAAGAATTGTCTTGCAACTGAGTATGATAGTGAGAAGAAAGGGGGAAAGATTGAGAACGAGAGCAAGAAACAGACGCCATCCTCGAATTTTTGTTACATAATTATGTTATATTAATTAATCAAGGAACAAAACTAATTATTAATTCATGATATATGCATAATAAAATATTAAAATCACATTAACTTTAAGTCTGTTATATTTTCGAACTAAAAAAATTATTTTGTTTATATATATGTATGTATGTATGTATGTATGTATGTATGTATGTATGTATGTATGTATGTATATGTATGTTTCTACTCATATTTATATTTACGTGTGTATATATATTATTATAAATTAGTTTACTATTAATTATTATATTGACTAGCTATGCATATATATATATATATGTACACATACATATATATATAATTAGATAAATTGCTTATTTTAATTCGCATTAAAAATACCATTGTAATTCATATTAAAAAATATTATTTTATTATATATACACACACACACACACATGTCTTAATTGTTACTTATAATATAATACGTAGTTTACATAAATATATTTTTTAATAATATTTTAGTAATGGAACATATTTGTATTTATTTGTTTTTATGTGTGTGTGTTTATGTCTGGAATTTATAACTATATATGCATACACATATTTGATAACATACAATACATATAAAATGAGCTAATGTGTCCATTGCAATGTAAATCCCAACATCTATATGGGCATGTTATACCTTGCACATATTAGTATGGTACACATGCACATGCACGTATATGTGTGTGTGTGTGTGTGTATATATATATATGTAGATGATACATGTATATATATATATATGTATATATATTAAGTAAAACCAAAATTAAATAAATTTCATTCTATAATTTATAAATTTGAACAAAATCCGATTTTATTTAAACTAAATTTAGATGTGTTATAAATGAATTAGACTTCATAAGCCCAATAAAGATCCAATAGGGTAATTTTCTTTGAAATTCACCCATTTCTTCCGTTGGGGCTGGCCTAGTTCTAACAAAGATAAGCACTTATCCAAAAGTTGAAACTTAAAAAACATTTTTGCTATTTAAAAATCATTATTTTTATAAGTTGAAAAATAATAAGTTGATAAAAAATAAAATTTGATTGAAAAAATGTGGAAATTTTTTCGAACCTCAAAATATCATATATGATTTATTGAAAATTTCAAATTTGATAAATGATTCGAAAATAATTTTTTTGTTTTTTGATATTTTATGTAATTACGAATGAATATTCAACTAAAAATATATTTAAAATAATAAAATTAATGATAAATTTTTTATGTTATACATACGATTTGGAATTTAAATATATATAATTTAATTTTTTTAATTAATATATGTGTGTGTGCGTGCGTATGTGTATTATGACTATATTTATGTGTATACATATATATTATTTTAAATAAAAAATATTTATTTTATCATTATATATATTGGTACATATATTATTCATGGTTTAATAAATATTAAAAATTATTATATATATATTATTTAAATATTTAGATAACTTATTTATATCTAAACAGATATATTATAATATTATGCATATATATATATATATATATATATTATTTATAAATTATATATATACATGTATATATACACACATACATTTACATAAAATTATTTAAGTAAACTAAACATTTACATATATATAATTATTATATATAAGTAGTAGTTTATATATATACATATATATATATATATATATATATTTGGACAACATGCATTACAAAAGGAATGAGCTAACATGTCTGTTGCAATGCAAATCCTAACATCCATATACAGACATGTTATACCTTGTATGGGCTATCATGTTACACATGCAGGCACATACATATATGTATATGACACATATGTGTATATTTATATATATAAAATATAAGTTAAATAAAACTCTTTTATAAATTTAAATAAAATAAGAGATTTTATTTAAGTAAAATTTAGTAATGTTCTAAATGAATTAGGCTTCATGGAGCCAATATATATCCAATAAGGAAATTATTTTAAATTCACATATAACATCTATTGCGGTCAGGTCTACTTCCAACAACCGCAACTTCCTTAGCATACACCCCACCTGATCTAGACAAGTCAATCATCCCCTCCTCCATTTCAAAACACCCAAATATACCATTATTCCTAGATACCACCCTCACGTTTATATTTAGACCAAACAATGGATAAGCATTTTACATTTAGACCAAACAATAGATAAGCAGTACCAAGCCCAATGTCTAGCACATTGCTGACTGTTCTATAACCCATTACTACCTCTAGAATTGCTTTAGGGGTGTACAACACCACCATGCAATACATCCTCCTTAGCCATATCAACCAACAATTTGAATTTTTACCGGTTTTAAAGCATTTTAGGCATTCTTTTTCAACTGTTGTGATTGGCACTTCATTGCTTGATTCAATTACATATATGCTCAATGATGGTTGAGCGAGACAAGCCATTGAAAGATCAAGGTGAAGAGGGTCCAATGGGCAAGAAGGGGAGACAGTTCCATGTAATGGTTTACGGAGAATTTTTTTCAAAAATTACATATATATTAGATTCATTTTATCAATAGCCATGGAGTTATAATGGTCACTCAATGCCTCTGAACTTTGCGACACATCCTCCCTTTGGCCCTAAAAATAGAGCTAAAAGGTGAAAAGTCTCTTTTGGAAGTCCAAAGCATGCTTTGCTTTTATGTACAAGTCCAACTAGTAAAATACGTTTCAATATCATGCAATTGAGAGTAAACATAAAACCATACCCCTTCTTGTCAGAATAGCTAGGTGTCGTTGACCAGAAATTTGATTAGAAACCAAGGGAGAAGAAACTCATTTGTGGCTAAAGCACGCGCAATCAAAACATTTGATGGGCTCATGGAAATGCTTGGTTATATGTGTAGTTTCCTCGCACTGAAAGTAAATCAGCTTTCCTTTCTATTGTTGAATTTAGGGAGAGCACAAGATATTGGGTGAAATGCTATGGAGTTGAATCAGGGGGTGAAGGCATCACGGCTGGCCACTTAAGCATACGATCGATCATTGGAGAGAAGTGGTGGTAGTGGTATGGAATTGTGAAATGTATATGGAGAGAGAATGGCTTTTGATGGTAGCCATCAAAGGAAATTTCACTATACATTATATTATTTTATTACTAGAAAATTATTCATGCTCAATCCAAAACCTTAAATCAGCTGCTCTAGTCCTATTTGCATGTTATATGACTGATGTGTAATGAAATGCTTGTACATTATGCTCGTTTAGATCAGAATCAGTAGTCAGAATCACTAGAATTTAGTTAGAATTGATTATGCTTACCTAAAATAGATTGCTACAAGAAATGTACAACTAATCAACTACTTGAGTACAAGTAGTCGACTAATTGTACAGTAGTCTAGCTATTTGCCCTAGAGACTTGCCTTGTTATTTATTAAAAAAAATTAAATATGTATACATGCATGAATTTTTTTGTATGCATGCGTACACATATAATATATATATATATATATATATATATATAATTCTGGTATTTTAAAGTAAATTAAATGATTTTTATTTTAAATTGAGAAAGATAAATGTATATATATTTTGAAAGGTGTTTGGAAATTATGGAATTCTAAAATTTGAGCTTCTATTTATATTCCAAACTCATATAGATTTTCAAATGTGGAATTTTATCATTTTAAATTAGTTTTAAAATTATTTTTAAATTGTTTTGATTCCATTTTGGAAATAAATATTAAATATTTTTATAAAATTACCTAAAAATTATTTATATTTTTTAAAATTATTTCTAAGTGGTATGGGATGACTATGAAATATTTGTGAATGATTTCAAAATTTGTTCTATCCAAATTTTATATTGAATGGTATGGGATAATGGATAATTATAAATTTGATATAATAAATATTTCAAAAAATTATTTTAGGATATTACTTATTATTACAAGTTGAAATTCTATCTTAAAAACTATATTTTAAGGGAAAATTCATTTATACACTTATTTGCTAATTTTTTGGTATTTTTCATAATATTGATAAATTTTTGTGACGTATCAAATAATAATTTTCAACGTTTCCTTATTTGATAAGTTTTTGGGAGGTATTTTCATATATTCATTATTTGAGAAAATATGTAGTATATATTATTAATATTGCATAGAAATTCCAATATATATTACCATTTAAAGAAAATAAAAGGTAATTTTGTTACCATTATTTTGGGTGTCGAATTCTTCCATCCATAGCAGATATGACCCGCGTTCACTACTTAGATTGATAACATTTTTTCCCTTCATAGTCAATAAGTTGCTATTAGGGCATTCATGGTGTTTTTGTTCACCTATGAGCCATATGGACATTGAGTTTTGTGTTACATGGTAGTTTTGCAACTTTTATGTCGAATGTATCATCCATTTGGCTAAAGTGTGTTGCATCGCTTTAATGAGAGGGGTAACATTAGGTTGTGTGGTTGTTTGCTTCTTTAGAGTGAAGGTTATCTACAACTTACAATCTTGTTATTTAACAAAAATTAAACAATGATTTTATAAGATATAAATAACGATCTTTCTTAGGGTATATTGTATAATTTTGCTGGAATTTTTAATCAACGGATCATCTATTTCCATTCTATTTTCATTACCATAATTTAATAAATGAATAAAATATTTTTCAAAGCACTAAGCATTTATATTATATACATATTATATTATATATAATGTGTGTGTGTGTGTATGAAATATGGAATTTTCATATATATGTATATATATCAATGTTTATTTACGACATTTAATATATGTTAACTTTATTTAGCTATGTTATTTTCTTATGTCACTTGCATTATCCATGCTAAGTTTATTCATGTTACTGTATAACTCACACTAGACTCTCTAGTCTTACCCGTTTATTATTTTATTATAATACTTGAGTTAGTCTTCAAGTTTTTAGAAGAATGGGTTCATCTTATTAGCAAGACCCGAAGACTTATGTATTTTATGTATATTATGGCATACTTGTGTATTATACTATGTAGCATGTACTTTATTATACATCTTTTTATATCTGTAATGGAATATGGGAACTAATTTTCTATTTGATGCATTATCATAGAGGATATGTATTTGTATAGAACTATATACTCTGTCGTGATTTTATTCATATGTTGTATCATATGTACTTTTTATTCTAGGTCCATTTGCAATTGCGTCATGTGGATACTGAATATGAAATTTTTGATAAGTGCTTTTTGTATATTCATATTTAGTTTTAGACCAAGGGAATTTGTACATCGAATTGCTCATTAAGCACTTCATTATCCTGTTTTTTCAATGGCATCACTTATGTTTTACTCTAGGTTAACCTAGGTTTAGAGTTCGAGTGTTGCAATGTCACAATCATCTTTCTCACCATCAATAAGAAAACCATAGTATCTTTCCCATGAACGAGATTCCCTGCTAGGCTTTCAAATCGGTTTTGTGTCTTCTGTAGGTGTTTACTGTTCAAATATTCAGTTTTTATGGAAGCTCTTTGGATCTCATCCAAGTCTATCTTACTGCCACTAATTTACCATGATAAATTCCTTCTCCAAAAAGGTGGCCTGTCTCAGAAAAAACACTTTTATTTCTTAATATGATAACTAGGATACGCCATAAACATTAGATGGTAATAAGTCAGACAAACCATACCTTAAGATAATTAAGATGGTGTTTCATAACAGCCCATCACCTGTATGGGGCATTGGATAGAATTAGGTGGTACATAATTCATCATGCATGCCATGTTTCAAGCACATATCCCAAGAAGGAAAGAGGCAACTCAATTAGACATCATTGATAAATCCATATATAATACAGTTGGAGTTTACCTTTCTTGAACACCATTGTGTTGAGGGATATATGGAGGAGTGATTTAGGAGAGAATCCAATTCTTTTTTGGTGCTCTTAGAGCTTGTATCGAATGTACGCACCACCTCGATAGGTTCGAAATATTTTAATTTTCCTATATGTTTGGTTTTCGACTTTATTCTTACATTCTATCAAATTATCGTAGACATCTGATTTGTGTTTCATAATATACATATATCCATATCTAGATAAATCGCTGGTGAATGTAACGAGCTATAAGGATCCACCTTTTATAACTATAGACATGGGACCACATACATCTATATATACTAGTTCAAAAAGGTTGGTAACTCTTTCGTTACTTACACTGAGTGGGGCCTTGGCAAGTTTACCTTTAAGGCACGACGTACAAATACGAAATAATTCAAAATCAATTGAAGTTTGAAATTCTTATTTATTTATCTTTTTCAATTTTTTTCACCTATATGCCTTAGTCTACAATGCTAAAGGTAGTCGTCATTTATTTAGATGCATTATGAATTCACAAGCAAATAATGAGTATAGTTAAATATATAAATAGGCACAGTTAGATATGTAAATGACATATTTTAATGTACCAAAGCAATCCATTTTATTATTAACAAATATTAATAACATTGCCATTATAAATAAAACTATAACCATTTTCCATCAAACAAGAAATAGAGATTGTTCCACTAATAAAATTCCATATAAAATTAACAATTATATGATACTAAATCATGTCCATTGGCAAGCTTCGCATGGTAATCTCCTACTATTATGTCACCTATAGTAGAATTATTTGTAATTTGGAATTCCATACTCTCTTTTGCTATAGGCCACTCTCAGCTTTTTTCCTATAATAAATTATACATATGAGTTCCATATCTAGCATCTAAAACCCATGATGAAGCACATTTAGATAAACAATTTTATACAAGGAAAATAAATTTAAGAGTGGAATCGGATTCCTTCCCTTTAAGCATTTTCTGATAATCTAGACAGTCCCTCTTCCATTGTCCTATCTTAGAGCAATGTGACATCCACCCTTCTCTTCTTTTTCTTTAGCTTAACCCTTGCCATCTTTTGACCTACGTTTTCTATGATGACCCGCCGCTTCGACTCTTAAAAGTCAGCACTAAAACATCCACATTATTCACGTGTCGAGCATTCGAGTGCCGAAACGATAGATTGTTAGGGTGAAAGAAAAGAAAAGACAAAACAGAATCTCATATTGTGACAAGTAATATATAATATCCAAATGATTTTTACAAATTAAAACTTTAATATACATACAATAGTCAGGGTAAACTAAACTGTCATCGGCCTGGACAGCTATAACAACCTATCCTTGTAAATGTCGATAAATACAACATAAGAAATGCAGCGGAAAACAAATATGTGAATAGGACTTGGGAGGCATCCACCCGGACGTAAATACGAATGGGTTTTTACCGTTCGGTAACCATACCATTTTTATTAGAAAATCTTGTGATATTGTAATAATGTCTATAGTTTAAAATAAATATATAACATAGCTAAAATGCTTGCATTTTACATTCCATCATATTTGGTATGCAACTAAGTCCATAAGGCATGTATTTGAAAATGGATTCCATCAATGACAAGGCTACTGAAGTACTGTCATAGTACACCTCTAGATAAAATGTATCGAGGCTATAAACTTTACACCTCTGCCAACATAGAACCGAACTACCCCTTCCTGGGTAGTAACGAATATGATCATTACCTTGGCTGTCAACCTGACAAACCGTTTCCGTAGGCCCATCATACATAATCCATAAATATCGATCTAGGTATAAGTGATGATTATACCCTAATGGTAGCGAACCACAAAGCCCAGCTGCATCTCCTGTGTTTTAGTCTTTCCCAGGTGTTAGGCTTGAGACTACATTTTACCTTTTAGCAAATCCAGTTTGGAATGCTAACGCTGCCCTCCAAGCAACAATGCAATGCTAGCATCCATCCGTACAAGTTATTCTAGGACTGAATAAACCAAAGGCACTACTTCTACTACATCCTTTTTAGAATCATCCTCAAGACTAGTAACAAGTAGCCCTTGCACCTCAAAGAAATTCATCTTTGATTTCCATCATCTTCAATATGTCCTTCGAACGCTTATGCCAGTTCGAAGTGGTTTTCAGGTAACTCATGCTTATCCAATCCCATCTCTTCGAACCAACAGTCGATACTTTTTGGTTGACTTAGTCATGGTTCTTTAGAAGTAAGCGGATGATATAAGAGTCCTAAGAGGATATCGAACTTGTGCCCTTAAAGCAAGAGAAGTTTCAACAAACTGAATTCTCTTGAGGAAATCTCGAACTGTATGAACACATGAAGCTTTCATATACTTCCTAAGTCAAAACTAGCTAAGATTTGATGGTCGATTATTAACTATCAAGTAAACAAACAATCAAATCAGAGATTTAATTTTATATGGAAACCAAGCATGATTAAGCACATAAGCAACCATTAAGCCTCTTTAATTAATTCTTTCATTGATTAAAACTACTTTATAAATAATTGTATTAAAATACCCTTACCAAAGATATACATAAGTATACTACTCATTCCTTATTTATTTATACTCTTTCAATGCTTGGCAAAATTTCCATATACTTATCTCATCGATATAAGTATATTCATAAAATACTACACTTTAAATACTCATAAAATGTATTCATATATTTATCTCAAAGGTATAAGTATATTCACAAAACCTTTTGAAAGATTCCATATTTCAAAAGCATATGTAAATGGTCAAAACAAATTTCACTTAAAAACATTGTTTACTATAAAGCCAAACCACTTTCCTTTGGTATAGTAAATGGATCATATGAAAATTGGACCAAATATACTTGCCATCACTTTCTGATGTTAAACTTGTACTATCCGTCGATTAACAATGTAGTTGAACAAGTTAACATATTATCCTTGCCTCAAGGTACTTCTTAAACTCTCATAGATAGAAATGAGTTTTCATACCTCAGAATTTAGTTTTAAGTATGAAAAGAATGCTTTCCATAACACCATACATTATAAAGATCATTTATAGAAATCGAATCTCCTACACTTGTCACGTTTCCGATATTTTGACTTGCTCTATCCCTTACCTAGAAACGAAGCCAGGTAAGTTAGGGCATTGCTTGCTTCTGGCCTTGCGTTATTTAAAACACTCTGATACTAGATCCCATAGATAGAGGATCAATTTACTCATTAGCTTTTAGTACCATATATAGGACTGCTTTATTTCAATAAGTAACCAAATACATAAACGAAAATAATACCTCATATAACTAACATCAATTTTCAATTTTAAACTTAAACTATCATTTGGTTAACAATGAAGTCGTTCAAGTTGGGTATTATTACCTCTTAAACCATGACTCGACAACATCCTTGTCTTTCAGGATAGGTAGAAGTTTCCGTGTCTCGAAGCTTAACGTGAAGTGATGGACTTCATAAATTCCGTATAATATTAATAATAACAATTATAAACAAGTTGTCTTTTCATTTTTTTTGGAAACCATTTATTATAACAAGATATTACAGTCTATAAAATCTCTTTCCTTTTCTTGAAAACATTTACTAAACTAAGGATGTTGTAATCCATGTTTCTTCTTCTTAAGATTCCATATAAATCTCACAAGAAAATCTTTGTTTAAAACTAAATTTGATTTGGAAAGTCAAGATTTTTCTTTTCATAAAGGTGCCACTTGCTTTATTATATCAAATAATCCTTTAAATCATTTATATAAATTTCAAACCGTTTTTAAAACACTTTAAAAAAGTTTAAACTTCCATCCAAATCATAACTTAAAAGTCATCACCATTAAAAGAGAATTCGACTTTGAAAAGCAAAGGGGTTTCCTTTATATAAAGCACTTGTTTAAATATTTCAAATTATATTTTTTAGATCTGAAATTTCTTTTAAACTATAAAGGGTCGTTGCATTTTCTCTTCTTTGAACTATTCGAGAAGATGCGTCCTTAACATGAGTATTGCACTCGGTTCTTTCATGAGCATACACTTGGCCATATTCAAAATATTAAAGATATCTATGATAATATACTTTAATGAATTCATATTGAAATTAAATATGAACCGATCAAACTACGAAATCAATAATCCAATATTCAAGTTGGTTTATAACTCTCTGTCAAGGGTGTTTCCCAACTCAACCAATCTCTCTATGCACCAAACCTTACCGAGTATGTAATCTTGGATAGGAATTCCTTTGCTTATCCTCGTATAAACCAATTTCTATAATATCATGTACCTTGTGATATACGACTGTCCATCTTACAACTTTTGTAGGTTTTGAAATACAAATCAAATATCCATATTCTCATGTTGTCTTTAGAGCTCTTTGCTCATGGTTGACAGTCGTAGCATTGAGTGAGTTCTCAGTCTATTAACCATGATTCCTATGATATTATTTCTTTGTATGTAGCATCTTTAACGAGTTTGGTCTTGGTCTCATTGGTAACTATATGCTAGAGTTTTTCATATATGAGTGCGATTTTTACATCCCTTAATTAACCCTCATAGTTCATGCATGTTAGTATATTTTCCTTTAGAAACAACTTCATTATTGACATTTAATCTTCTTTACTTTATTATTGTAAATTAGACAATATCACATATGTTTTTATATTTATTAGATTGGTTTATTATATTTATCTAATAAGGCTCCCACTGAATTATAAATCTTTTAAAAGTTTAAAAGAAACTTAGGAATTTCTTAAATTAGTTTAATGAGTATTATAATCCATTTGTCATGCTGTTACAATTTTAAGGATGCTAAATAAATTATAGTCCCCCATCAGTCGAAGCAACCAGTTCTACGACCAAGAGTGACTCTCGTCTATTGATGTAACGATCTGTAATTTTGAACACTTCATCTTCAAATATCCCAACTTCCTAAAAATGGTTAACTATTAAAAATGTGATTTTACAACCTTTATAAAATCTTTTTAATTTAATTACTAATTAGAAAAATATTGTTTTTGAAATGTGTTTACAAAAATATATATACTTTGATTAAATATCGAAAATGTGGCCGGAAATCATTATATCTAAAAATCAACTTTTTATTCAACAAAAATTATGTCAATTCTTTGGACTTATGTAATAAACATACGAACATGTTAACGTGCGATATCATTAAATCATGTGTGATCAAGATTCGATCTTCACGAATCAATTCTGGAAGTGTTTGCATGATGCACCTAGGATGCAACTGAGTTTGAGCACAGCTTATCACCCTCGGACATATGGGAAAACCGAGAGAGTGAATTATGTTATGGAGGATTTACTCGTACTTGTGTTTTGGATTTTGGAGGTTCATGGGAGGATCACTTGCCACTTGTTGAGTTTTCTTATAACAACAGTTTTCAAGCAAGTATTGGGATGGCGCCTTTTAAGGCATCATAAGGAAGGCCTTATAGGTCTCCTTTTTATTGAGTGGAACCGAGAGATCTCTTAGTGCTTGGACCTAATATGATTCATGAGGCCACAAATAAAGTAGCAAGGATTAGGAAGCACTTGAAGGTAGCTCAGAGTAGGCAGAAGAACTATGCACATGTTAGGCATAAAGATTTGATGTTCTCAATCGAGAACTTTGTGTTCACTAAAGTTTCTCCGATGAAAGGTGTAGCTCGGTTTGGGAGGGGAGGGAAGTTAGTATCTCGTTTTACTGGACCTATTCCGATACATGAGAAGATAGACACTCTTGCTTATCGGGTTGAGTTATTGACTATATTGGCGGGCGTATATGATGTTTTTCACGTATCTTATCCACGGAAATATGTACATGATCCTACTTTGATTATTGAGCCATCGCAGCAAGAGGATTTGGACTTGACTTGACGATTGTGAGATAGTCTATTCGTATTATTGACCGTGATACGAAGAGACTGATGACTAAGGTTGTGGAATTGGTCAAGATGTAGTAGAGTGAGGATGCTCGAATCTATACTTGGAAGACATAAGAGAGCATTAGACCCTCTTATCCTGGGTTATTTCTTAGTTAATAGTTTCTATTTTATCTTATTTTTATTGTGTACTCACCGCATGTGGTGGAGTCACTTAGCATGTATCTTGGTTGATATGTAGTTTGAGCAGTATTCTATATATGCACCATTTCTTCTATTTGGCTTTATGTTATTCATGTTTGAATTTCGGGGATGAATTGTCTTAAGGGAGGAGAATGTAATGACCCGTAATTTGAACACTTCATCTTTGAATATCTTAACTTCTGCAAAAGGGTTAAGTATTAAAAATGTGATTCTATAACCTTTATAAACACTTTTTAATTATTAGTGATAGAAAATTTTGGTTAAATATCGAAACGTGACCGAAAATCGTTTTATTTAAAAAAAAATAACTTTTTATTCAATAAAAGTTTGTTTTAGTTCTTTGGACTTGTGTACTAAACATAAGAACACATTAACAAGTATTTAAATCTTCTATCTTCCTAAGCAAGAATTAATTGACCTAAACACTTTTAGAAAGAAACATAGAAGAGGATTTTAAGAAGGGTTTTAAGGAGCAAATCAAGGAGAACTTTCTCAAGCATGGTGTGAAGTGAGTGGATGCATGGGAAAGAAAGGGAGAGGGCCATCCATATGGGAGTATTGGTGGTCGTTAGCCATCATTTCCTAAGGCTATAAATAAGTGGGAGGGATTCCCTTCATTTGGTTACTGATTCAAAAAGCTAGCAATCTCACATTCTTATCTCTTCACAAAATTCTTAAATCAAAGAAAATATAATCAAGCTTATACCACTCCAAAATCTTACTATCATCATTAAATAGCATGTCATTAACTTTCATCATCTTGGAACTCAAAGTTTTAGAGCATTTCTCCTACTTTCTTCTTGGGCCATGAGCTTCTAGAGCTTAAATTGCCTAGGCTGTGCCCATTTCAAGGCCACTCCAACTTGGTCATGCACTCTCTAGCTATTCTCTTATTGGTTGTCCTTTAATAAGGCAATATTGCCTTAGTTCATGACCTTTTGGGTTGAAGATAGGAATTGTTGTGTTGTTGCAAGGTTGGGGTAGGAAGCGTTAGCTTGGATTTGAAGTAAAGGTGAGTTATTTCACTCCGTGAATGAAAATATAAACTTGACAATTTTTCTTGATATAAATTACAGTAATATTCCCTAATTATTGAAGTTATAAACCCATATTTGTATGGTTTGAAAATCATGTTATTATGTATATTGTCGTGCCTTAGAAGGCCTTGATTTGTGTTGGATTATTGTGATTTGAAATGGCATATGTAATGGACTTTTGGACTTGGACTTGTAATATTGTGCATATGTAATGGCATATGAGATGGAATTCGGACTTGAATATTGAAAGAGAATATGTTATTTGTTATTGCCTTTATAGTGACAGTTGCTATAGAAGCAAGTTGATGCTGTTGCATTTACTTGCTTTCTACTTGTTTCTTTTGCTTATACATCTTGTGTGTGTATGTGTATATATATTATTCCATGCTTCTTTTTATGCTATTTGAACTTGATAAACATATATGTATATGTGATAGAATGGTGTTAGAATTTGAACGTGATATAGGTTGTCCGTATAGCGATAGTCGCTATAAATGCACTTTGAATCCTTTCTCTTCCATCTTACCTTTTAAACTCTATTTTTGAATATTTTCAAATGAGATGTTTTCTATACTTATAGTAGTATAAAAGGTGGTAAGTATTTGAGTTTAAAAGTTATTTTGTTTATAAAATAAGGTTTCAAAAGTTATGGTCCATATAGCGATAGTCGCTATAGATGCACTTTGGAAAACAAGTTTTTAGTAAAGTTTGATATGTTATTACTTTGGATATTTTTATGGAATCTTTTAAAAAGAGTTTTATAAAAGATACATAAGTCTTTTAAAGGAAATTTGAAGTTTAAATATATTTTAAAAAGAATTGATTCTGAATTGTTAAAGTAAAGATTTCCTTATTAAATATACAAAACTTGTTTATTTTGTTAAAGTAGGAAAAGTCTTCAAATCAATCTCAAATGATTATTTTTAAAGTAATATTTTATACAACTATTTATAACATATTTCTAAGTATTTTAAAAGTTATTATATATATAACTAGGTAATATATATAACTTTATAAAAACTAGTTTCTAATGTTAACAAAGCATAAAGAGTTCTTATTTTACTTCTCTCTTTTAATATTATTTTAAATTCTATTAAATATAATAGCTTTTATAAATAAACTACTATACATATCTATGTCATTTTAAAACCATTTCTAACTTATATACTTATCTTTGAAAAACTATTTGGAAGAGGGGACAGGGAGTTACACTTTTAAAATGAAGGTGTAGTTCAATTTGTTTTATGGAATTTTAATATTGCTATGCAGAACACAAAAAACCGAGCGAGGTAGATTCTCTATTTGTGAGAGTCAAGATTGATGTTTGGGCAAGGACGAAGCGACGTTGCTCTAACTAACGACTTACTTCTTTATCGAGGAATAGTTAAATTGGAATGTCCAAAACGCGTTATGTGTACGAACTTGATTTTCATAGGCAATTGCTTGAAACTCGATAGTCGATTAGTCGACTACTGAAATGGACTAAATTAACTTAAAAGTAACAAAAAGCTTCACGGCTTCATATGCTTTGAGAACCCCTAGAGAGGAGCATTCATATGAAACGTCTCTAGCTTTCACTTACTTTTTTAAAGAACCGGAATTGAATTAACCAAAAATTCATTGATTGGTTTTGAAGAGTTCGAGATCAGTAAGTGTTCCATTTACCGAATGCTACTTCAAAATTTATATACGGGTCAGTTTCGGAAGAAGTCATCGAAGCGAAGTGTTATAGAGTTGCACTGTCATATCCTAGGGTTAAGTCCGAAGGAGAGGTCAGTGTTAACAGTTCAAACAAATGCTATAAAATTGCACTATCATATCCTAAGGTTAAGACCAAGGAAATGTTAGCGTTAGCATTTGTCAAACAAGTTATTCTATTCGAGAAATGAAGACACTTGTGAAAGCAGTCAATGTAACCTTGACATCAAAAAATGACTAAACAAAGAGTAGGCTGCATGATCTCAGGTTTAGCTACCAAGGGGGTATATCATCTCCATTATCTATAGTATACTTATAGATGCTTCTAGTAAGAGTTGTTGATAATTGGTTCACATTATTCACGAAAGTGTTCAGATGTTGGGCCGGTAGTTTTTCTTATGGTATATCTTATCCAGAGATATATAACGCTCGAAAGGTGATTTTTGATCCTTCTCATAAGAGATCATATTCAGTTTATTGAGGAGGTCTTTGTGAAAATCCATATATATGAACGTATCTTAGTGGTTTAATTATATTTTAACATGTTATGGTGTGAGCAATGTACGCATCATAACTATTTTTTGATACATTCAGACCTTAGACATTATATATAATATCATGTAATGTAAATTTCAATTGAGTTGGATCCTTTCAAGGGCAAACCAATGCGGTGATTAGATTGGTCTCAAAAGTAACGTTATGCGTTTATATGTATTTTTGAGTTTCTCAAACCAGATTTATGTCTGACATGTGGTATTTCTTTTTCCAAAATTACTCACGTACACTTTCAAATAATGTTAACGAATTTCTTCGTTAACCCCAAAAAGTTCAATGAAAGGGAACCATGGTTAATGGAAGGTTTTGAAGAGCCTTGGTTAACTTCAACGAGTGTAAGCAGAAGCAACTCTTGGTCGAGTTAAGGCTTAAGAGGAGTGAGTAAGCAGGCTTAGGTCCATGATGAAGCCATAAGCATGATCCTATTGAGGTCATATGCTCTTGAAGTCAATTTATGTAGACAGTTGTATGAAAAAGTGGAAATCAGGAATATAAGTACTTATAGAATTTGAAGCAAGATACGATTAAAAGAAATCACAAGTGCTTAGGAATTCCAAAGTAAGCCATAAGTGAAAGCATCTTGGTTGAATGTACAAGGTCCTATGTGCAATAGTTCATATGCCACTAAAATCCCTAAATTTATTTAGGGTTACAAAATTAAAAATGTAAGAGATGAGAAAAGAATGATTCGCCCCTTCTCCCATACTCCTAGGTCCATATTTATAGGGGTAAGGGTGCAACGTAGCTGCTTGGCTTCGGCATGCATGACTTTTAGCAACATCAATGCCACGTAGCACTAGGCCTTATTCAATGATGTCTTTGACATTCCCTGGTGCATAGTAGAACTTCAACGTTGTTCCAATAGTGAAGGCATCAGCATCAGTAACTTCTGATAATGGTGGCCTCTTCCATGGTAATTAGTAATATACCATGGATTGATGATCTTCGATGCTCTTTATTGGTAGGAAGCGACATCAACATAGAGCAAATCAATAGGAAACTCTATCAATTAACATCGCATATGATTTAATTCCCTTATGGATATTGATGACTTTCGGCAAAAATATCACGTTTGTAGATGTGCAGTATCCTCTATTACTTAATAAAATGCGTCATCTATAAGATGCGGCATTGACTATCGATAGAATACAGCATCCATTCTACCTTTTAAGGAAAATGGCAGCGTTGATAAAATATGGCACCAATGAAATGTGATATAAGACATGCCGTTATAACACCGGCGGCGTACGGTATTGATTATGTTCAACATCATTGTTTCCTTGATAAATTACGACATTGATTCTATCCGGCATTGCTTAGTGATGTAAGAAATTCAACATTAATCATCCAAATCTATAGATGGTATGCAGCATTGATGTCATTTGGTGTCCTTGGCTTCATTGAGGACCTGTGATACCACATATTAACCCATGTTGATGAGGGGAGGCATCATAAGCCTTCGGCATTGGCTCACTACCATTCTTTCGGCACTAATTATTGATGCGATGTCACAGCTATGTCGCATGTCGCATATCTTTGAAAACCATAATTATAGTAACATTTTCTGCCTAGTATAATGGAAGCGTTGACCTTTCAGGTCAATGATCTAATCAGTAACTATTATCACCTATTGGTACCCCAAGTGAATCCAATTGTTTAATTATTCGAATTGAATCGACGATAACTGTACATCTTCCTTTTTCTCTATAAGTAAACGAGCTTTCTTTTAATTCCTCTCTTACCTATAATAAAAAATTTGAGCGAACGAAATCAAAATTCGCAAAATTGGTTATAGATCCTAGCTTTTCGATAGCAAAGTTAAAGTCAAGATATGGTTCTCCTTTTATTGATTAAATTCACAGGACAAATCTCAGTCAAAATCATTGCTTGTAGTTTAGTTTAGCGTTAGATTTATAAGTTACTTGAAGTAATTTAGGTTAATTAATAATTAAGTGACATTGATAATGAAAACGTGGGTGTTCTTAGGCTAATAATGAAGGGGATACTTTATTAGTGATTTCTAATACCGCTTCATTTAATATAAACATCGAGCTCTTATGACATCGCTATAATATTCGACATTCATATATTTCCTTTTTTTCCAAAACTAATGTTTTATGATATTGATATGATGTTCGGTATTAATTAAGTTCTGTATTGATCCATTATCCTGATAGTTAATATCGAGGTTTAGAAAATTATGGTGCAAAAATTTTCATATCGTTAAAGACTAAAGAGAAAAGCGACAACCTATTTTATGGGCATAGGAGTCATTATTACAGGGAAGCTTATGTCGATTAGATGTGACATTAATAAGTTCGGTATTAACTAAAATCATTGTCGCTTATGCTCGATATTGATTTAGGAGGTAATGATTTGATACCAATAACTTGACTACTTGTTATTATCTTTCGATTGCCACTTTTAGCATTATAAATTAAGCTTTATTTGACATCATAATTTATGACATAATTTTTGCAGCAACTTATAAGTTTTTTATAAATTTAGCATTATTTATTGATGTTGGCAACCTTCGTACTTCGACATTGATTATAGTTGCCACATTATATTGTTGCTTTATAGAATGACCTATGCGTCATTCGGCATTGATATACCCATTTAACGTGGGTTTATTGATGCAATATTATACTTAAAATACCTTTATGTTAACTTTTATTAAGATTTCATGCGAATTCCCACAGACTTGCTTTACTATCATAAGTTTAACATTTACTTGTGCACTTTTAATCAATTAACAGTTCAATTTTTCATGACTTCAATACTGCCTACTCAATAGTTACTGATTTATTGTAAATACTATGTTAGGCTTTGTATTTTTAATATTTTGGTGTGACAAGTAAATCACTTATATGCCTTTTGACTATACTAATCCATCTATATATTAAGCACTAGTATTTCTCAAATTTGGAATGATACCACCTGGCAAGCAAATGGAAGGAAAAAAGACAACTAAGTAGCTAGGCAAAAAGACTAGCATAGATCCCAAGGCTTCACCCTTTACTAATAAGAAAGGGGCCATCTCTGGAATCCTTCATATACCACAACTCAGGCAGAAATATATCTATCTTGGAGCAATTCAGCATTATTAATTGAAGCTACTCATGTCGGTCCTACTAGTAGAATCTATAACCCTCCAGAAGAGTATTTTGCTTTCACCCTAACCCACATCTGACATACGGGATGCCTTCCTTTTCCTACTTCCTTTTGAGATACCTAGAGAATTTAAATATTTCCTCGATCCATTTCACTACAAATGCATATAATTACCTGATATGCCTAAAAGTCCTTGCTCGGGATGCCAGAATTCCTTCCTTTCGTATTAAAGTCCTCATTTTGTAGCTGGCCCTATAAGAATAGGCAATTAGCAGGATAATCCATTGTACCACATTCGTCCTATCTTGAAAAGCCTAATCACTAACATGGTCAATAAGATCAAGGAATGAAAGATGCAATTCTTTTACGTCAGGTGTTATTCCAGCATCAAGGGAACTTTTTCCACTGCAAATAAGTTTCTTTTTCTTATTACTCACATTTTTCTTTTGTTCTCTGCTAATGAGTGTTTTCTTTTAGGCATTGCTCTAAAGCAATTAATTTCTCCGTCACAGGAAACTATCCAGTCTTTAACTCAAGCATCAAAAATGAAGGGCAACAGAGTTACTCTATTAACACGAGCAAAACTTCTTCAATATTCTATAACCTTGGATCATTACAAAATCTTAGGGGAGCCTCCATGATTAACGCCAATGCCCAAGGAAGACGATCATTAGTAATGGGCAAGCGGAGATCTTTCTCTATTAATTCTCCTATCCAACTCAAACCCTTTGGTGAGTTACCATGGAAACTTATATAATATCACATGTAATATTATATTATAAGCTTTCCTCTCTGATTCGAGCTCATCTGCCCTGATTACTGTCTCCAAAGAAAAAGAAACCATAAGTGATTCTCCTAAAGAGAAGGAGAATAAAGATGATACTCCTGCCTCGACTTAGGTTACCAAACCTCTTTCAATAAAATATTCTATTACTAATGCATTCAAGACTTCAAAAAGAAAATCAAGTGACTGCCTTGTTGTTGCCACTTCAACCCCCAGCAAAAAGTTCAAGGTTGGGGATGAGCATACCGTTGTAGTTTTGGATGAAGAACAAAATGTAAACATTGACTCAAGTCTTGAGGCCTTAAATCTTAACTCTTATGGGAAAATGGCTTAATAGCCAACGAGGTGGGGTAGTCTCGGGACTCGCTTCTGAATATCCATTTTTCAGACGCTCCTAGGGCTCTTTATCATATATATGATGATCTTGGTCTATCTCTTACCCCAGAAGATCCACTCCCCTCTAAGTCTAACCTTAACGATCTTCTTCAATTGGTCATCCACTCTCCATCTTTTACTTCTCTTAAACCACCACAGACTTCTTCTTATTCCCAAGATCACCACTTTACTATTCTCAAGCAGTTCTTTTCGATATGTGCCTTCACTATGTAACTATTTTAGGTTCTCAGCTTTATATGTAATGTTCTAACTTATACTTGTTACTTACTCCAAGCCGCTAAGCATATATTTCTCTCCTAACAGGCTACCCAAGTGTCTTCTTGTAAGGTGCTTAAGCTAAAAGAGAAGATTTCATCACTCAATGCCAACATAATCGAGCTTTCAGTAGTGAAGGATGAGGTCGTTGCTAAGAAGGAAAAACTTGACTCCTTCCTTAATGAAGAGAAAAGCGTCAGACAAGCTCCAAAGGGTAAGGCGAGAACTCTTAAAGAAAAACCTGGGAAGGCCGATAAAGAGAGGCCATGCTTGCAGAAGAGAATGAACTTCTAAAGAAGAAGCTTTTGAGGAAAAGAACCCTCCTGACTAAATCAACTATTATTATTAAGGATGCAAAGCAGAAGGTCTCTTATTTTCTTGACACGGCTCATGATTCCATTATCGAACAATGCTATGAGAAGGCCATATACATTGCATATGCCAACAATATTCACAAGTGCCTAGATCTGGACTTCCCATATCTTCCAGCTTGGAACGAGGATTTTAAAAAGAAATTTAGTGCAATGTTGGGGAAAGCTCTAGAATCTGAGGTGGGGCCCTCTGATGACGAGGAGGAGATCGATGCTAAGAAATTGTTAACTTTTGATGATCCTCCAGCAGACGAGGAGACGAAGTTCGACGAGGAAGAGGAGGATAATGATGAAAACATGAATAGTGACGGTCATGACAATGAGGGTCATGATGATGATGACAATTGATGATAATGGTGGTGGTGATTGAAAGGGTCCCTTTGGATCGCTAATTGAGAAGGACAGATCATGGAACGCTAACTTACGAAGGAACTGGACCAGCCCGCAGCTGAAGAAATGGATTATTTTCAATTTTTTGACATTTTGGATCTTTAATAGGCCCATAAAGTCTAAATTACTTTAGAAATATTCTAACTTTGGTTTAAATAAAATCATGTATTTTATATAAATTTACAAGATGTAGGTAGAGATTTATTTAATTTTGGTTTTACTTATATAAATATACATATACAGATGTATGTATATGTGTATTTATGTGTATATACACATGTTAACCCGCCTTTTGGCAAGGCAATACATAGGCGAGTTTAACCCAACGGACTTCAAGATTATCAAGGTCGATGATTCCAAAGTGATGGTTTTAAGACCCGAAGGTAAAGTACAAATGGTTATATAAAGCCAGAGTTGGATGGAGTTGGAAGATAAATGATGCAGGATGATTAAAATATGAATATTGGCTTGAATAAGTTAGGGATCGGCATGACTTAGTGGAAGCCCAGGGATCGATATAGCATGGATTGACATGGAATGGAAGTACCGTAGGGCTCGGCATGGCTTTGTAGAATAGGAGGGATCGACATACCTTCATGGCATAGGAGAGGTCGACATAGTTTCATGAAGTAGGAGGGATCGGCATAGCATTGTGCAGTAGCATGGATTGGCATAGCTTGGTAATATCAGTGGGATTGGCATGATTGGTTATATAAGGGATCGGCGTGGACGAAGTAATCGAATAATATATAATATCAGTAGCTCTTTACACAAGTCAAATCTATAATATACATATTTCACATCAGAGTACACAAATCAATAATTACCAGCTTGGACAGTTATAACAACCTGCCCTCACAATTGCTGGAAATTTCAAACAAAACACTACAGCGGAAATAAACAAGTACGAAAATACTTCTCGGTCTCCAACTCGTATCTTGAGCTCCATAGCATCCTAACCTGAACCTGAAATACTCGGTCTGATCCGAGCATTATAATAAAATAACACCCGAGTCAGTCTGGAAAACCAGCGTGAGAAAACACATTCAATTTGAGTTATTAAAGTTTCAAAATCCTTTGAAATCAAAGGTATCTCGTAAGACCACACCACAAATAAACACGACGGGTATTTACCTTACGATAACTAAGACATTTCATATCAAAATCGTCTGATATTATAATAGTGTCTAAGTACAAATACTCAAAATGCTTGCATCTCACATTCCAGCATAGGTGGGCACAATCAAAACCGTACAGCGCTTATTGGAGAATGGATTCCAACTGAATGACTAGGCATTGGGGTACCACCTGTCATAGTACATGTCTAGAAACACTGTACCGAGGACCACGCTAGGATCCCCTACTACACAAGACCGGACTATCCCTGACCTGGATAGACCGAATATGTATCACCTCGGGTGCTCGCACCCTTTCCGAGCTCCTTTTACACGTAGTTATAATATCCAAGGTTATCTAGAAAGGTGATAGACATACCCTACTCGGATGCTATCCACTTAGTCTTGCTGCATTTCCCTTGCTTTTCAGTCATTCCAACCAATCCAATCAAATCATATACCATAGATTATCTAGTCAAATCATATACCAAAATTATTTCAAAACCTGCTACAGCATCCAATCAATCCAAATCACACAATAATCTATCACAGATTACCCATTCAAATCATATACAGATAAATGTGAAATTAAATTCAACATTTTTAAGGAATCCAGTTGGATCCCTCCAACCTGTTTCCTATAGCCACAGATGTTAGCTCAACACAAAAATATCAATTTCGCTTCGAGGGGGAATATCGCGGTATATATGGTCATCTGCTATTATGCGGGGCGCGTAGGGTCTCATGTGATATATATATATATATATATATATATATATATATATATATATATATATATGCGAGAATATCAATCACTCCAATATATAAACATATACTAATATACACACACACACACACTTCTGTATATAATATCACATCTAACTGATAAAAATGCATTACTTTGACCATTCAATCATTTATTAATTTTAATTATTTAAATTAGTCACTAGTAGTCTAAAATTGAGTGAGATTAAATCATCTAGAATTTTAATTGCCAAATGCTCAAATTTTAAATTAAATCGAACACTTCGATTTAACCTAAAATTTTGCTCATTCCGATCGACTCCGGATCTATTCCACAGCGTAATGCTCGTCGCTGCGATTCCGAGCCACTTGTTTCGTCCGATTCCGATCTCGTATGAACGAGTTATAGATTTTCAAAGTTTACATATATAAATTAATATAAATAATTTTTTTATACCAAAATCAAGATCGGGCCAAAAACCACTCCTCTCTCATCTTGAACTCGATCGGAGCATACCATGTCAAAAACCATCACCAGCCCCACCTTTGCCCAAGAACCACACCACCCAAGCCCCTCCTTTCTCTCAAAATTCATGCTTGAATGCTGGATGAACGCGTCCATTTTCTGACCTCCACATCGAGCTTCGCGATGGTCCACCGTGTGGATGGGAAGCCTTCGTCATGCTCTTCGATTAACTAGTTGAAGATTTTCGCTAAAAACCGATGGATTAGAAGAAATCATGGGTGGAAACTTGGCTATTTTTGGCCATTAAAATGAGATACGGCGGCTGTGTGTTTGACTAGAGTTTCACTGTTTCAAATGAATGTATGTAAATATATATGTATACGTATATGTTTATTATTTTAATATTATTTCCAAATTAACGTGCTTTTTCATACGAACTCCAAACGAAACGTGTTGCCTGACGTTTATAATGTTTTACCCCTATTTCGAACACAATGGAACATGTTTCGAGGCCTAATTCGATTGTATGTGGAAGATAAATTTTCAAATAGTACTAAATATTAAATTTTGGATATCTATTTCAACGCATTTCTATTGCGTACGACCAAATGGTAACTCCAAACGCTACAAAATTTGAAATCCGACAATAATACATTATTACAGATCTAATAGAATTGGTTTCGTGGAATTCTAAGACTATCCCCAGAGGGCTATTTTAACTCGTCGATTAAATCTAGCGATTTTCAAAATCGACGGAATTGCTTGAAATTCAAATTTCAAAATTTTACTAACTCAATTATAACCCAAAGAGAATTTATACTCGTATTAGAAATCATTTTGGCTATATTAAATCAAAATTTGATATTTACACTATTACTATATATATTAATTCCACTATTAAATTAATATATAAATTTCAAAACTTCAAATTTATCGATTTTTAATTCCATTCAAAAGTACAATATTTTAATTCTAATCCAAATAGAATTTAAATAAATTTTAGAAATCATTTCCATATCCATTTATTTCCAAATTCACATATTATCCCAATTTCAAATATTAAATTACCATTTACCAAATAAAATTAATCGCTAATTTGAAATTATAAGCTATTTCACTAATTCAACCTAATTCTTCATATTCAAAATCATTTAACGATTCAAATTTAACATTTTAAAATAAATTAAATGTTCAAACATGAACTACCAAAATTTCAAGTCGTTACATTCCTCCCCACTTATAAAAATTTTGTCCACGAAATTGCTAAGGTAGGAAAAATGCTTCCAAACCCATTTACTTACCCAAAACCCACTTAGTTAAAATCCTACATTCACTTCTCAAAACACTTTTGGTTTTATCCAAAACAATCAGCTTTCATTTCTAATACGATTCAAAAGTCAACTTTCAGTTAACAAAATTTTATAACACTGAAATTTTTCGAAATTTTTTCACAGAGTCTCCTTTGTACGGAGAGCCTTTTACAATATCACAAGAGAGATAAATATATATACATCGAGCCACACGGTCGGAAACCAAATATTTAATTACATATTATCATTTCTTTTTTTTATTGCGTAGACGTACCTCATATTAGCGTTTTTAAGCGAGCGGCTTATTTTTTATGCATTTACACAACCCAAACTCTATCCAATAGCCTCCTGAACCCGATTTACTCCAAAGTAAGCACACAAGTTTTTATAAACGTGAAATTTTAATAAGCTTTCCTTTTTGTCTAACTAACTAACAAATAAATTTCATAATCCAAACATGCCAACCATATATTGCAGGAAATTATAAGATTCCAACACCAATTTAATTCCTTTCCATGGATTCATATATCTCATTCAATTTGAAATGATTTACAACCAATTTATATTTACAACAACCAACCTCATATCCATCCAGTGTGATTTATATGTGCTTTACTTGCACAAATTCACCTTTATTTAATTTCAAATTGATTCATAATCAATTTCAGCTCCATTCCACTCATTATTCACTTCCATTATATGCAAATCCATTTTATCCAGATTCAATTTAACTCCTTTAAAATTGACTTTTAATTAATTTATCTAATTTCCATTTGATTCGCATTTATGCTATTTACCGAACCTCTTTTGCTTTATTTCACATTAACAACATTCCAATCTATGTTAACTTTATTTATGAATTCATTTCATAAATATTCACTTAAGTTTAATTTTCAGGGCAACCAAATTCTAATTTCTTTTAAATTCGTCCATTCAATTTATTCACTTCCATTTAATTCATATAGTGCTATTCTCTTCATTTTATAGTGAACGGCGTTTCATTTCAAGCTAATTTATTATAAACCATCTCATAAAATTATTTCTAACGTTTACCATAAGCATTCCATATCACTGCTTAAGTTATATTCAGCTTTAAAACTTAAGTTCACACTCAAACTTATCTAATCCATATTCCAAATCAGATTCAATTTATTTACTCTTAAATTGAATTCATTCCTTGTTATCAAATACTTAACCCTTTACCTTAGTTATATATTTTTTTCACTTTCTCGGTTTAATAAGTTATGCAACTTATTTATTTACAATTAATATCTTCATTCAATTTACTCCATTCTAATTCAATCTCCATTAAAAATTTAAACTTTTGGATTCCCATTTTTTTACCTTAATCCAAACCATTTTCGTTTTTGGGTTTACTATTTTATCTCTCAATTCACAAGTTCAAAAACTCATTTAATTAAAATCTTATATTGCTCACTTGAGCCTATTCATATTTTATAATCACAACCCTGGATTATCTATACCAGTTAATAGCTTAAGCATATCCATTTCATTCAATAATTATAACTTACAGTTATATAATCATCTTATATTTCAGCTTAATATTCCACTCAATTCAAATCCAACTTCAGTTTTTATTTAACTTATCTTAAGTTAAATCCTAACCTATCTTATTCACTTTAATTTACTCAAGTTAAATTTTAATTCCAGGACTAAAATTTACATTTTCTTTTCTATTTAAATCAACTTCAAATTTCAAGTTGAATAACCGATTCTTCTTAGCTTCAAATCATTTCCAGAATTCAACCATTAGGTTTTATTTCAAAATCGTTTTCAAACTATAATATACATTTATCACTTCTGTATATCAAATCATGCTTTCGGATTTTCAAAACAACTGGGTTTTACCCAAAACAATTTCCCTTTGGAATTTCTAAAACAAATTTATCTATCAAACAAGTCCAGAATAAATAATCATACCTAACCACCACGGTAGCGGTCCATCACTTAGAAACTCAAAAATGAATACTGATGATGTGGCCATCATCACCAGGATTATTTTCTAGCGACTGAAGTGAGTTCAGTGCTTCCTTACTTCCAAAATTCATTTTAAAACAATTTCTTTTCAAAATGTTTCCAAAAATAATATCACCGTTCTTCCTTTCAAACATTTTGGAAAACATTTCCAAAAACTCTCAAATTTAAAAATTCCCAACATTTAGTTCAAACCCAATTTAAAACATTTTCCAAAATTTTTGAGATTTAAAATTCTGGTTTAAATCAAATTTTACTTATACCCTTTTGTATAAATCAAACTTGTACAATTTCTATTTGGTCATATATATATATATAAAACTATTCCAAATTTTATAGTCTTGTTTTGACTATAATATTAGCAACCAAACATCCAAATACATATAATAATTTGAGCAAAATTATTTCTTTTATATCAAAAATATAATTTTTTAGATAAAATTATTTCATTTGCCCACTTTAAAACAATACTATATCGTTTTACCTTGTTAAGAGTTTAGAAACTCCTATCGATACGGTTGTACTTCCCGTACCGACCAGAATTCATAAACACTCAACCGATAAGTCAACACAATATAAAAACATTTTATATTCACTACCAATTATGCGCTCATATCTATTAATACACTCAACTAATTCTAGAGTACTTCTGACTTTATCTCTAATGGGTAATCCTCACCAAGCCTACGTATATCGCTAACCTAAGCTTTGATACCACAATGTCAAGACCCGCCCTTTCGACCCTCAAAAATTGACATAAATACTCTTATTGTATAACATGTCGATCGATCGAGTGCCGAAAAGATAGATTGTTGTAGGAAAAGAAAGTAGGTAGAAGAAGAAAAACAAAACAATAACAGAATTTCACAACGGACTGAATAATATATAATATCAATCGCCCTTTACACAAATCAAATTTTTAATATACATATTTCACATCAGAGTATACAAAACAATAATTACCGGCTTAGATAGTTATAACAACCTACCCTCATAATTATTGGCAATTTCAAACAAAACACTACAGCGAAAATAAACAAGTACGAGAATATGTCTCGGTCTCTAGCTCGTCTCCTGAGCTCCATAGCATCCTAACCTAAACCTGAAATACTCAGTCTGACCCGAGCATCATAATAAAATAATACCCGAGTTAATCTAGAAAACCAATGCGATAAAACACTCTCAATTTGAGTTATTAAAGTTTCAAAATCCTTTGAAATCAAAGATATCTCGAAAGACCATGCCACAAATAAACACGATGGGTTTTTACTTTACGATAACCAAAACATTTCATATCAAAATCATCTGATATTATTATAGTGTCTAAGTACATATACTTATTCAAATAGCTGAAATGCTTGCATCTCACGTTCCAGCATTATTTAGGCACAATCAAAACCGTACGCTGCTTATTGGAGAGTGGATTCCAACTGAATGACAAGGCACTAGGGTACCACCTATCATGGTACATGTCTAGAAACAATGTACCGAGGACCGCGCGGGATCCCCTGCCACACAAGACCAGACTATCCCTGACCTGAGTAGACCGAATATACTATCACCTCTGGTTTTCCTACCCTTTTCGAGCTTCTTTCACACATAATGATAATATTCGAGGTTATCTAGAAAGGTGATAGACATACCCTACTTGGGTGCTACCCACTTAGTCTTGCTGCATCTCTCCTGCTTTTCAGTCATTCTCGATTGATGATGCTAGAGGCTACAATTACCTTTTTATAAATATTCACTTAGAATGCTCATTGTCCTCCAATGACAATGTACTGATAGGATTTATCCATACAAGTCTGTTCCCGGTCCGAACGGAACCGAAGGCACTATTCCTACTACATCCATTTTGGAATCACCCTCGGGATTAGAAGCGATTAGCCCTTGGACTTCACTGCTCCATCTTCGACTCAATGCTCTTGTCTTCATTAAGAAAACGTACTCGTTGGATCGAAGTGGTTTTCGGATCACAAATCCGATCTCGATCTCTTCGAAACAACGTTGGATATTCTCGGTAAACTCAACCCCGGCTCTTTAGAAAATAAGCCGACGAAAAAAAGATTGTAGATCATCTCCTAACCGTTAGTGGACGGATTTCCTTAAAAACGTCCTAGAAGAACGAAACGAGTTTATACGCACAGCATACCACCTCGAACGGTAACTGTACCATATAGTTCCTGTACTTCTTCTAGATATTTCCAAAGTTATATTTAGGTCCAGTTTTGATAGTCGGTTATTTATCTATCAAATAAACAATCAATTCAACCAAATACTTCTTTTTCACTAAAAAAACACCAAGTCCTTATTTAAATCGAATTTTAATAAATTTTAAACTCTCTATCCAAAATATGTGTACTTATCTTATCAAATTCAGTATATTCACAAATTATACTTTTCAAAAATATTTGAAAACCCTTTTCAAATAATATGGAAAGTACCATTGTGGTATCAAACCATGGATCATAGCTCAATGGTTACGACTCTATCCCAGAGAAATGCAAAATTAACTGTAGGCACTCACTGCCTCTGATTTACGCCACACGAGTATACCATTACTTTCCGAAAACTGTATTTAACAATTATCTCAAAATAATGCTTGTAAGTTATAAAATACATTTCAATTTAAATCTAGTCAAATATACTTAAATAAAGTTATTATACAAGGCTATATTAATATTTTAAAATGATCTTTTAAAACAAAAATGCTGACTGGTTCTTAAATAATAATAAATCTTTAAAAATCATTATAAAGTAACTAATTAATAAATAATATGCGTTTAAAAAAATTAAAGACCTAATTTTTCTAGAATATTTTAACACTTTAAAATTTATCAAATTAATAAATAAAATTCCTCTTTTTAAAACAAGCCCAGTTTCTCAATTCTAAATTTACTTCGTAAATTTGGAAATCTTACATAAGTCCAGTATAACTAATTTTATACTTATTTCCAAATTCACTTCTATCCTTCAAAAATATTTTAAATCTTGATGGTAAAACCTTTTAAATTTAAACAAGTACCATTTAAGGATTTATTATTTAAAAATCCTTTTATATATTTTTATTCCAAAATCTTATTTATAATATCCCGACTTAGCTAAGTACCAATTTCAAAACCATATATTTTATCCAATTGATTAAACCAAAATTCTTACAAAACATTTTGCTTCAAAGCCCCTTCTTAATTTTTTTCCAATTTGAAACTTATATTACTGGTATTTTCAAAATACCAAAATCTAGGTCAAAACCTGCCACAACATCCAATCAATCCAAATCACACAATAATCTATCACAAATTATCTAGTCATATCATATACAAATAAATATGAAATAAAATTCAACATTTTTGAGAAATCCAGTTGGATCCCTCCAACCTATTTCCCTACAACCATGGATGTTAGCATAACAAAAAAAATACCAATTCCGCTTCAAGGCGGAATATCGCAGTATATAGGGTCATCCACTGTAATGCGGGGGCGCATAGGGTCTCGTCCGCTATATATATGCAGGAATATCAATCACTCCAATATACACACACTACTGTGTATAATATCACATCCAACTGGAAAAATGCATCAATTTAACCAATCAATCATTTCTTCAATTTAACTATTTAAAATTAATCACTAGTAGTCCAAAACTAAGCGAGATTAACTCGCCTTGAGTTTTAGTTGCCAAACGCTCAGATTTTAAATTAAATCAAACACATTCGATTTAACCTAAAATTTTCGCTCACTCCAATCGACTCTGATCTATTCCATGTTGTAGTGCTCGTCGCTGCGATTTCGTCGCCGCTTGTTTCATCCGATTCCAACCTCGTATAAATGAGATACAGATTTTCAAAGTTTATATACATAAATTAATATAAATATTTTTTTTATACAAAAAACAATATAGGGACGTTTATTTCGAATTCCAAATTCAGGCCATTCCCTCCATCTTCTCCCTCATGCGTGCCTTCTTCCAGAAATGAACGAACCCACTTCGCTAATATTTGACCAAAAACCGCTCCACCCTCAATCATTTTGAACTCGATCGGAGCATACAATGTCGAAGACCATCACCAACCCCACCTTCGGCCGAGAACTGCACCCCTCAAGCCCCTCCTTTCTCTCGAAATTCACGCTTGAACGCTGTATGAATGCGTCCTTTTTCTGACCTCCTTGTCGAGCTTCGCGACGATCCACTGTATGGATGGGAAGCCTCGTCGTGCTCTTCGATTTACTAGTTGAGGATTTTCGCTAAAAATCGATGGATTGGAAGAAATCGTAGGTGGAAACTTGGCTTTTTTTGGCCATTAAAATGAGATAGGGTGGTTGCGTGTTTGACTAGGGTTTCACTGTTTCAAATGTACATATATACGTATATGTTTATTATTTTAATATTATTTCCAAATTAACGCGATTTTTCGAATGAACTCCAAAAGAAACTTGCCGCCTAGCATTTATAATGTTTTACTTCTATTTCGAACACAATGGAACATGTTTCGGGGCCTAATTCGATTGTATGTGGAAGATAAATTTTCGAATCGAATTAAATATTAAATTTTGAATATCTATTTCAATGCGTTTCTATTCCGTATGACTAAACGGCAATTCTAAACGCTACGAAATCTGAAATCCGATAATAATATACTATTACAAATCCAATAGAACTGGTTTTGTTGAATTCCGAGACTGTGCCCCGGACGGCTATTTTAACTCGTCGATTAAATTGAGTGATTTTCAAAATCAATGGAATTGCTTGAAATTCAAATTTTAAAATTTTATTAACTCAATTATAATTCAAATAGAATGTATACTCATATTAGAAATCATTCTGGCTCATATTAAATCAAAATTTGATTATTTACACTATTACTATATATATATATATATATATATATATTAATTCCACTATTAAATTAATATATAAATTTCAAACTTCAAATTTATCGATTTTAATTCCATTCAAAAGTCCACTATTTTAATTCTAATCCAAATAGAATTTAAATAAATTTTAGAAATCATTTCCATGTCCATTTATTTCCAAATTCACATATTATCGCAATTTCAAATATTATATTACCATTTACTAAATAAAATTAATTGTTATATTTGAAATATAAGCTATTTCACTAATTAAACCTAATTCTTCATATTCAAAATCATTTAATAATTCAAATTTAACATTTTAAAATAAATTAAATGTTCAAAAACGAACGACCAAAATTTCGGGTCGTTAAAGAATGGGGTTCAAAGGCATCATGTTTCATCGAGAGATTTTTCTAACATTTGGCAATGATCACGAGATTTACAAAATTCAAATGTGTCTTTGAAAAGTGTATGCCAGTAAAAACCACATTGAAGCACCTTTTCCACTGTTTTCCTAGAACCGAAATGACCACCACAAGCTTGGTCATGGCAAAATGAAAGATCACTCTTGATTTTGCAATCTGGAATGCAACATCGAAAGATATGGTCAGAATAATGCTTAAAATGTATGGATCGTCCCAATAGAAGTATTTGACTTGGGAAAGAAATTTATATTTATCTTGTTTCGACCAAAATTAAGGAGTTTCCTTAGTGACTATGAAACGATCTGCTTTTCCATACAGTTTAAGTGGACAATAAAACACGCATGTCCAACCCAAATTGAACAAAAAGGTGGATAATTATGAAAAAGATAGAAGACAAGAAGAAAATAAACAACATAGAATCTTACAGCGGAATGAATGATCTATAATACAAACCAATCTTTGCATAAAAACAAAAACTATAATGTATGTATATAAGGCATCAATCAGAGTAAGCTAACCTATTTCAGCCCGAACTATTATAATAACCTACGCTTATAATTACTGATAAATACAACCATGAATGCAATGGAAAAATAATCATGTCTGCGAATACGTGCCTGGGCCACCACCTCGTCTCCCGAAGCTCCAAAACTTCCAACTAAACCTAGAAATATGTTCGGTCTGACCCAAGCATTATAGGAAAACAACTCACGGGTCAGTCTGGTAAAACCAACATAAGAAACACAAACAAATGGATTATTAAAGTTTAAGTAAATCCTTGAAACAAAGATATTTCATAAGAACACACTACACCACACATAAACACATATGGGTTTTTACCCTAGGATAAACAAAAACTTTATATCAAAAAATCCAGTAATATTATAATAGCGTCTAAGGGCGAAAATAATAATAATCAAATAGCTGTGATGCTCGTGAGTGTACATCACAACAATACTAGATATATAATCGAAAACCAATAAGGCACATTCGCTAAATGTGTAGAAGTTCCATGGAGGTGCCCCCGGTACTTCGAGGAACGATCCTCTACACAAGGATCAGAGTTATCCTTCTGAAGCAGCATATATCCCTAGTGATGTACCATAGGAAAAGCATGGATGGTCTCGCTAAGACCGAGTGCATAACCCTATGTATGCATAATAACTATAAGTAACATCTATGAGGAGCCAACTACACCCTATGGGTTTGCCGACCCTACTGGTCATGCCTTCTATCTCTAGTTTTAGTCATTTCCACCGGTAAGGCTACGTCCGGCATTCCAGCTTACGCACTGCCATCAAATTAGATTATGGGATCCCACATGGATTCGAATACCCTAATGGGTCTTGGAATCACATATAGATTCCCATATATCAAATAGATCTTAGAATCACACACGGATTTCGATACCCCATTAGGTCTCAGAATCACACATGGATCCCAACATCTCGGTATATCACGAATCTCCTCCATAGAAACGTATATGGTTTTTGGAGTGGTCACGGGTCCGAGTCATCTCTTATGGGTACACTCTTCCACTTTCTGGGTGCTCCACAAACCAAATGTTGATTTTTGGAATGCTCAATACTGGTTCTTTAGGAAGTAACTACACAATACATTAGAGCAGGGATCACCCCCTAACCGTTTAAGTGGACGTGTCTCCTTATCGTTTGTTCTAGAAGAACGAAATGAGTATATATGTACAGTATAGCACCACCGATGGTCACTATACCATATAATCCTCGTGTTTTCCATTGTTCCATAGTTAAAATCTTGCGGTGTTAAGTTGGGAATATTTCCCCGCCACCAAAATTAAGGATTACATATTTATGCCAAGATTTGATAGTCAGTTATTTAACTATCAAACAAACAAACATTCAAACAAAGTTTATATTTCCCCTGGAAATCACTAAGCCTCTCCAAAATAAATCTTTTATTTCTTAAAATTTCTTTTCAAAGACTTGGAAATCACTTCCATATACTTATCTATACTTATCTTAATAGGATAAGCATATTTACAAAATACAATATTTTCGATGCTTAGAAAATATAACCATATACTTATCTCAATGCTATAAGTATATTCACAAACCATTCGCTTCCAAAACTTAGAACTTGAACACTCTTTAAAATAGATTTTTGAAAGTATCATTCAATATCAATCATGGATCAGTTTACACAATGGCTACATCAATATCTCGGTGAATCCATCGTAAACTTTAGGCAATCCCTGTCCCTCGAATTACGCCATGAATATCAACCATCTCTTTCTAAATTTCTTTATCTTATACATATTTACTAATCTCTTTGAAAAGCTTCTTATAAATCTTCCATCTATTTATAATACATTCTTTATATATTTCAATACTCCACTTATAAAATTTCTTCTTTTCAAATCTTTAAAACTCATTTATGATTCTTTTATAAATATCTAGAATTATAAATAAAATACTTCCCATATTTAAAACAAATTTATTAAAAAAACTTTTTAAGTTCGTGAGGTTTCCTTGATAAGCTATAAACTATTTAAAATAACTTTAAGCAATAAGTTATTTTTTAAACATTCTTCGATTCCATTCAAATTAGATCTCATTTAAAATACTATCTTTAAGGTCCCATAAATAATATATTAAATTAATTTTAAACACAATTATTGTATTAATAAGTTAACTTCAAAAGAATATTAAGATGATAATTAATTAACTTTTAAAACGTTACTAAAACAATAATTAATTAACTTTAAACTAATATTAATATAATAATTAACTAACTTTTAAATATAATTAAATAACTTAAATCAATATAATTAAATAAATTTAATTGAAAATTGTAGTATATATAATAATTTTAAATAAATAATAAAAATATAATTAAATATTTTTAAACCATAACTAAATAACCTTAAAATAATAATTAAACATTCTTAAACAACATTTAAGAAACTATCTTTAAAAATTATATTAATAAAATAATTAAATCATTATTCAAACGATTATAATTATCTTTAACATATTATTATTAATAAGTTATTACCATTTTAAATCTTATTACAAAATAATTATTATTTTTAAACCTTATAAATAAAATAATTATTCTTAAAATAACTTTCAAATCGATAATTAGTTTTTCAAATTTGAAGGAGGCTTAATGATTGCCATGGTACTTAAATAAGCTACCATATTACTCAAATTAAATTTTCAAGTTAATAACAGGTATTTACATAATCCACAACTATGTAATTAAATCCAATAATTAACCATCATTGGTTAATATATAATTTATTCAAAGCGGCATATGAGTCTACGGTATATAATCAAATGTTCAAAACTATAAAATAGCAGAACGAGGATTTATTCTGCTAACTAACTGTCAAATTAATTTAGTTAGCGAAAAAGGTGTTTTATTCCGCTAATTGATATTCAATTACCATATTCAATCCACTTTAACTCAACAGTAATTTATTTGGCTAAATAAACATCAATAATTAAGATATATAACTTTTTAAATGACATTATTATTTGAAATAACGTAATTTAAATCCTGTTTATTTTCACATATCACAAATTTATACTCATCCAAAGCCATCAATAAGTAATGCTATAGCATTGTACTCGTCCTTACGAGTGAAATGCAAAAATCTAAGTATCATTTAGATTCCATATGAGTAGGATATTCATTTTTAAAACTAACATATCAATTTATAAACTATTTACCATATAAAAAATCAAGTTATCTCACCATCAAAGCTCGGCCAAAGATTTTAAAACCCAACCCGCCTTAACTATTCCCTTCCTTCTTCCCTCCCTCCATCTTCAACATCAATCCTCCTTTTGCCTTTAACAAATGCACACAGCTTATTCACGTTGCACGTCAATTCTCTTCTCCATTGGACGACCCGGCCTTACCACCATCTTTCTCTTCGCCCAAGCAATTGATCCCTCACCACCTAGCCACGTGCGCACTCCCTTATGAAAATATTATCGTTCCCCCTCCGAATCCAAATTGCAATAGTTCCAAAAACATGCGAAATTTTCGTTGCCAACAGTCTCCAAATTAGACCACAAGCTAGAACTCTCCAAGCTCGAAAACACATCACCCTCCGATTCCCTGATCGACGCCCCTATCTCCGACAAACCTTAACCCTAGCTTTAAACCAACGTCGATCGCCGATATGGAATTGCTTCGAAACTTCGACAAAAATACTAGGTCTTTCCCTTACTCCAACGATGCATACGGCAATGAACAATTCTTCTGAAATCGACAGAAAACAATTTTTGAAGTTATGAACATATTTTTCCTCTTTGCTGATTTTTGAAGATTTCTCGACACTTCTCGATGATAATTCGAGCGACTAATTTTAAAAAAAATAGATTTAATGGCAAACAACTTTGTAGTTGAGAGTTTTGGCTAATTGCGAGCGGTTGAGGAGATATGGATTTTTAAAGTGGTGATTTATTCAAATTTGAACTTTAGAAGGAAAAAAATGAAAGGAATAAAAAGAAATAGATCTGAACATCTTAGTCGATGTATAAATAAATATATTTATGAGCTATGCCTCCCCCATCAATGTGTTTGTGTACTGGTATTGGCATATAACCAGAATTTGTTTCCTATCTTGATAACCAAAGGACAAACTTTTACTTCAGCCACCAAAGTATTGAGTGAGTATAGAACGATCCTCCAATATGTTTAGTGAAGGATGGGCAAGTGAATGCTGTTTTAAATTTAAATAAATTCTGGTACCCTGTTACACAGCATCGGATCCCCATACAAGCTACGAATGGCAGAAAATAAAATATGATCGCGTATAGAATTAGGACGTGATCACAAAACAACAATAAAATAGACAAGTTATTAGATTTGATGAACTTTCAAAAGTACCGACGTTTTCCGTAAAAAGTGTCAAACAAAAATTTAATTATTTTCCAAATAAAAAATTATCGAAAAATTCTAGAAATTAAATTAAAAATAAGTCATTGGAAATCAAGCTCATTTTAAAACAGAAAATTTACCATTATTTAAATTCAATTTTGAACATTTAAATAAATTATACATTCAAATTTGAAGACCGAAAATATGGTTGTTACACTCTCCTCCCTAGAAAGAATTTCATCTCCGAAATTCCAGCATAAGTACACTCAATACTATTTATAAGCTGCATGATGCTCGTAGATCATTTACATACAGAATCAAATTCGATCACTACTCAAATACATGACCCCACTTCCAAACCAATATCGTTCACCCGATTTACTAGTGCGGATCCTGATCAGGCTCCTTGATTAGGAACTTATGCTTTCCTTACATAGTCATAGTTTATGATAGAAAACCTTATTTCCATATCAAGAAACCTCATTAAGTGCTCGCCGTCAAAAATCAAGTAATAAATTCTTATTTGGAATGGTGTAAAACACTTCAAAGCCTTGTACTCGAATATTAAATCAAAATTATATGAAAAGAGAAATGATCTATGTCCACCTTCACACTTAGTTAATAGGTTACTTCTAATACCAATTATATTACTACTGAATTATTTATAAAAACAATTTCATAAAACATAGCTTAAGTTGTAAAACTTATAAAATTCCCTATCATACCCTAAGGATATACCCAACTATTAGATTCAGACCTTTACTTTGAATTTATTTAAGAATTTTAAACATTTGGGTTTTTATTCAAAACACTTATTTTTAATGATACTATAATTTTAATCCATAGAAATATATATTTAGTATGAGTAATCCAAAATGGAACCATGGAATTGGGTACTACCAAATAGTATTATATTTTCCTTAATATAAGGATAATAGTCAAGAGAAACGTTTACCATCCGAACGTGTCTCTTACCCATTTTTAGTTATTTTCGAACCATTCGAACTAGTTAACTTAAAACCACTTCTTTCTTTTCAAACCTATTTTGACACAGTACTAAATATATTTCCAAATAAATATTTTGTTGAAATATCCAATTCTAATTTGTTTTGGATTTGCTTGGATTCGAACTCGTCCCAACCATAAAATGACAAAGAGAATGATTTACTAAGTGCATAATACCGTTTAGCAAAGCAAACTTCCGATCGTCACTTAGAAGATTGTTCCTTTTCCAAAGCAAATCCACCAAACTTCTAATCTCCACCAAACAAATTAGGACTTATTTCTCCGAACCAAATCCAAAGGAATACACATTCCTTTTAAATTCTCTTTTAAAAGAATTCATACTAAAAATATATTTTTAAGTAAACTATATCTAAATTATTGAAACACCAAAAATATCTTTAAGAAATCTTTGTTATTCGGATTTTTGACCCAGCAGGATCCAAGAGGAGTCAGACCAACTTGGTCAAGTCAAAATAGCGTAGAAGTCAACCATTTGGACTGGAGTAACAAGCCAGAGGAAGCTAAGAAAAAAGAACAAGAAAACACACTAAGGACATGGATCGCTAGTGATCCATAGGGTTAGCTCAAAGTTCAACCATTTCTTTTGCATCACGATCCATACACGTATTCAAGAAGCAATAACTGAGTTTAATGAGATTCCGAGTTAGTTAGATCAAGGGACAAGAATTTGTTCAGTTCAATCGGCAGTTAAATACAATTAGCAAGTAAATCGACATCAAAACAAAGCGAGGTGCAATGAGACTACACGAACAACATCAACGCAAGACGACAAAGGCAATCCAGAGACCAAATTCCAAAGTAAAGTTAAGTGTATGGATTGCTAGCAATCCATACACCATGGATCGCCAATGATCCATACATCGCCACAGGGTCGTTGCGCTCCATGGAAAACAAAGCAGAGATTAAGGCTATGGAATTGGCTCGCGTTTGAGCCAAATACTTTGGATCGCTAGCGATCTATGCTAATCTTAGGTCGCAAGGCAAGCTTAGTGATTCCTTCCTGAGTTCATCTGTAAGCAGTTGACGTAGGCCTGGCCCCGAAGCTCTTTGATCTCTATAAATACTATCCTACCTACAACACAAATGGGACCCTCTGGACTAGTTATCGAAACTCTACTGGAAGCTTTCTTCACTCTTCTCCTCCCTCACAACAATGTTCGAAGGAGTACTTCACTGTGATTCTCTAGTGGATTCAAACTTTGGAGATTCAATCTAGCTAAGGATAATCAAGAGCTTGGTAATCAAATACATCTTGTATTAATAATCAGTCTATAATAAAAACTATAAAGTGGACGTAGGATTCATTAATAGCCGAACCACTATAAAAATATCCTTGTCTTCTTTCTCTTACTGCTTTTCTATATCTATTATCCACATTATTGCTCTGTGAGAACATGGCTGGTGCTTTCACGCTTAAAGCAGGGTGTTGATCCATTTTTTGGGTTAACATTTTGGTGCTTTTACTGAGAACCCAAGTCAATGTTCAAATCTAGCTATCTACTTCAGATCAGATAGGTCCAAAGTTAGATCCTCAATCTTTGCTTGAAAAATCTATTGCTTGGATTCAATGGCTTGGGAAGAAAAAGAACTACCTTTGGAAGGTCCATGGGGGTAGTAGTGGCTGGGGAAGATATGAATCATTAGCAAGTTGAAGTAAATGGTGCCAACGTAGGAGATCAGGTGCCTGCATCTTCCAATCAGTGCGAAGTCGTTACAAGGGATGAGTTGAACAAAATGGTTGATGAGATCAACTCGAAAATGGAGAATAGTAAGAAGGCTCTGATGGATAAGCTTAATGCTTTCCTATCCTTACAGTCAAACCCTGCTCCAAGAACTATGGTTGAGCCCACGGCTACCATGGGGTAAGAAAATTCTCCCATTTCTAGCTTAAACAAGAGAAACGGGAAGCACTCGCAGAAAAGGGTGACAACAGGAACTATGGGAATCAATGCAGAAGGGAATACAGGTACTCCAGTCGCCCAAGATAACCAACTTTGAACTTGAACCAGGGGGTGAAAACCCCACGAGAGGGTATAGTCAAGGAACTCTCCGATTTAGAGGATGGAGAACAATTTAATGATGATAAGTTGGAAGAGAATCTTAATGTGTTCGGCAATGCTGAAAATATCAAAACTTCCCTAGTCAAAACAAACGCAAGCCAATGGGATCCCGAGGGAGTGGTTCTTCCAAAGATAGGAAAGCGTATGCTTCAACCCACTCGCCAAGACTGTTTGCAAAGTCAAACACTTGGTGTAGTGACTGATAGCTATCCCCAGGATTACCGAACATCAGAGGCATTCATTGCGGATATGGTTAAGTGATTGATAGACGAAAATAAAGGTAGAAGAGATGATGAGTGGGGATCCGCACCATGTCGGACTTCCTTCATTGATGAGATATTGAATGAGTGATATCCGAAAAAATCACAATGCCAACTATCATATACTATAACGGGACAAAGGACCCAAAATCCCATTTATACAAGTATAGCTGGTAGATGGACGAAGCAAATGCTTCAGAAGCTATTCAGTGTAGTTTTTTTCCATTTTCTTGGAAGGAATCGCTTCCATGTGGTTCACTATGCCTCGGCCAAGATCCATCTCTGCTTTCGATCAACTAGCCACAAGATTCTTCAATCAATTCAGGTTCCATACAACGCAACCCAAAGATGTGATGTCCCTGTCCGGATTATTCTAGGGACGAAACGAATCGCTGAAGTCTTTTATGAACCGGTTCAATATAGTAATGACAGCGGTCAGCAACCCAAATGAGGGCATGGTTTTCATGGCTTTGGTCCGAGCCATTCGTCCCGAAACTGAGTTTGAACAGTGGATCAAGATGAAGCAACCTGCTATAATGAAGGATTTCAATCGTAAAGCAAGTCAATACTTGAGATTGGAGGAAGCATAGGAGTTAGAAAGGAAGTCAACTAGCATGCAACCATTGAACGTCGGATAGAGTGACGTGGTAATGAACTAGAATATGAACGCTTTCGGGATAGCCAAAGGAATTGCAGGGAAAGATGGAAATCAAAAAAAGAAGAATCGGAATTCCAATAAGAAAAAAGGAAACAATAAATGCCTTAAAGGCTTCATGCCTAAAGATTACACCCCTCTCAACTAAACTACAGAAAACATTTATCTTGCAACACAAGGGATCGAGGAATATAAAAAAAACCCTGAGAAGGAAGCAACTGAGCGGCAGAAGCACTCAGGGAGTGCTACCGCTTCCACGAGACGCACGGTCACAACACAAACGAATGCCGCTACCTAAAGAACTTGATTAAAGAGCTGATTCGGGAGAACAAGCTCCAGCAATACGTCAGAAAACTATAGAGTCTTGACCAGCTTGCGGCTCCTCTGGCCCCTTGGAATCAAAGAAACCAAGTCAGAACCAGTGAAGTGGGATCAAAACAAACTGACCATAGCTCGTTATTGAAATGATATTTGGAGGCCTGCATCCTGCACAGAGATATTAGGGAGAGATGGAGCGATATGCAAGTTCATTAAAGCACACTCTGAAGGAATCATGTCTCACGATAGAAGATGGGGCTCCAACTAAGCAGCAGAAAACTTTAAATGATGATACTGTATTCAAAAAACCAAATACTAAAGGGATGGAAGCCCCGACTCTCGACCCGATGGTGGTGACGACACGAATTGGACCCATTGTGGTTTGACGAGTATTAATCGATAGCGACAGTTCTGTCAATATACTTTTCAAATGTACTTTTGACCAAATGAAGATCGGCATGAAAAGCGTGTTTGCACGCCAAACAAAAATCCAAGGGTCCACTGGCGAACCCAAACAACCGTAGGGACAACTGACTTACCAGTGGAGCTTGGAGAGGGTGATCAAAGAGTTACCCTCGTTCAGACCTTCGTAATTGTGGATGAAACTTCTATGCATAATGCCTTCTTAGGATGACCTACCTTAGCTGATTTCAGAGTCGCTCTAGCCCAATGGTGCCTTACAGTGAAGTTCCCGACTGCAAACTGAATCGAGATGGTCAAAGGAGATCAGTGTTATGCCAGAGAAAGTTACATTGCAGAGTTATGTGAATCCAGAAGAAGGAAAAATGGGAAGGATGTGGGGAGAACTCTCCACATTCGCAAACCTTCTAAACAGCAACTACAGAGCCGCTCCTGGCTTGGAGACCATAGTCGATTCGACAAGGCTTTAGACCCTAGAAAGAAGAGTTTAGGGGAGGAATGGGCATCACCGACAGAATTGTCGGTGTCTATCCCATTCGATATGGACGACCCAAGAAAAGTCTTGAAAATTGGATCGCACCTTGGAAACAAGATGCGGTTGGAACTTACTAAATTTCTTCGCACCAACTTAGATTTGTTTACACGGATGCATTCTGATATGTGTAGGTGTCACCAGAAATCGCATGCCACATGCTCAACATTGACCTCAAGCTCACACCAGTAAAGCAAAAGAGGCATAGTCTGGGTCTTGAACGGTCCAAGGTGTTAAGAGAACAGGTGGACAAGTTAATGGCCAATGGTTTTATCCATGATGCAACTTATCCTAAGTGGGTATCTAACCCGGTCTTAGTCAAAAAGTCCAATGGGAAGTGGTGAACCTATATTGATTACTCGGACTTACACAAAGTTTACCCGAAAGATAGCTTCCCACTCCCCATAATAGACCAGCTTATGGATGTAATGGCAGGACATCAACTGGTATCATTCATGGACGCGTATTACAGGTACAACCAGATCCTGATGCATGAACCTGATCAAGAGAACACCAGCTTTATCAACTATCTGGGACTATACTACTACAGGGTAATGCCATTCGGGTTGAAGAATGCCGGGGAAACTTATCAAAGGTTGGTAAATACCATGTTTAAGCGCCAAATCGGGAAAACTATGGAGGTTACATGGATGACATATTGGTCAAATCATGAGCAGTCGCCAACCACCTAGACAATCTCGCTGAAATGTTCGAAATACTCCGAAAGTATGGAATGAAACTCAACTCCCTTAAATGTCACTACGAAGTAGCCTCCAGAAATTTCTTAGGATTCATCGTAAGTGCTAGGGGCATTGAATCAAACCTAGAGCAGATAACGGCCCTGAGAGAAGTCCAAGCCCTGAAGAACAAGAGAGACTTGCAAAGCTTGAATGGGAAGGTCACAGCTGTAATTCGATTTATCTCTAAAGCCACTGATAAGTGCTTACCGTTTTTTGATGCATTAAAGAAAGAAAAGAAAAACTTCGAATGGAATGTGGCATGTCAAACTGCATTTGAAGAATTACTATGACACATGAAAGCTCCGCCAATCCTGTTAAAGCCAGTAGACGGAGATGACCTATTCATTTACCTAGCAGTCTCAACTCATGCTTTAAGCGCTGCCCTTATGCGTGAAGAAGCGAAAATCTAATGATCTATTACTCCATTAGCAAGCGGTTTATCGGAGCTGAGAGTAATTACCCAAAACTGGAAAAGCTAGCTTATTGCCTCCTGATCGCATCTGGGAAGCTACGACTGTATTTCCAAGTGCATCCAATCAAAGTACTAACTGATCAACCTCTGAAACAAGTACTGTACCAACCTGAAACTTCCGGATGACTTCTTAAGTGGAACATCGGACTAAGCCAATACGATATTATTTACCATCCGAGAAAAGCGATCAATGGGCAAGCGCTAGCAGATTTTATCGCTGAGTTTACTATATGGGATGACAAAGAAGAAACACCATCGAAAGTGGAGATGCAATGGAAACTCTTTGTTGATGGTGCATCTAACCACCTCTGTTTGGGGTGGGAGTATTGCTAAAAAACCCCAAAGACAAGCCATTTGCCTTATGCTGGGAATTTCCTACAACAAATAATGAAGTAGAATACGAAGCACTAACAGCAGGGTTGAAAATTGTAAAGAAACTTGGAATAAAATCCATCCATATCTATAGTGACTCCCAACTAGTTGTTTGTCAAGTAAAGGGCAAGTACCAGGCTCGAGGTGTGAACCTTGCACCGTATCTATCTAAAGTACAAGAGTTGTTAGGGGACATCGAACATTATACCATAACTCATATTCCACGGGAGCAGAACACTAACGCCGACTACTTTGCTAAACTGGCAAGCTTCGGAGAAGCTCAATTGTTGGGACTAGTCCCGGTTGAGACTCTGACTGCCCCGAGCATAGACAAAATGGATTTCGACTGGATCCTCGAGACCACCATTAAACTGGAAACATGGATGACGCCAATCAAGAACTATTTACTTACAGGGACCCTTCCAACTGACCGGAATCAATGGAAAAATCTTCCTTGGAAAGTGCCGCGATTTGTAATACGGGATGGGATACTTTATCGAAGAGGATTCTCAACCCCCTTCTTAGATGTGTGACCGACGAAGAAGCTCGGCGAATCCTAAAGGAAGTGCACGAAGATAAATGTGGAGACCATACTGAAGTACAAAACCCTTGCAAAGAAAGTTCTCCGGTACTGATATTTCTGGCCGACGATAAACCGCGACGCAGCAGGCTACGTCAGGCGATCTGATCATTACCAAAGATTCGGCAAAATTGAAAGCTCCCTCAATAGAATTAACAAAGATGGTCAGCCTAAGGCCTTTCACAATATGGTGAGTCGAGTTGATTGGCGTATTGCCAATAACTAAAGGAGGAGCCAAATACGCTATAGTTGATGTTGACTATTTCACAAAATGGGCCGAAGCAGAATCGCTATCCACCATTACTGCAAAGAAAGTCATTGATTTTGTTACTAAAAACATTATTTACAGGTTTGGCATGCCAAAAAAATCATCACCAATAACGGGACCCATTAAAGTGGACGTAGGCTTCATTAACAACCGAACCACTATAAAAATCTCCTTGTTTTCATTCTCCTACTATTTTTTTCTATATCTATTATCCACATTATTGCTCTGTGAGAACTGGGCTGGTTCTTTCACGCTCAAACCAGGGTGTTGATCCATTTTTTGGGTTAACACTATTATTAACATTTCCAAAATCATTTATACTCCAAACTATCTTAAATAAAACTATTATTTCTTTTTCCACAAATAATTTAAAATGATTATATGCACTTTTACTCTATGGTAAACCAAATAATAGTTTTGGAATCAAGTCAAAATTTGTTTTATCAAAACAACTATATAGCGAGATCCTAATGGTAGCAATTCCCCACTTAGAAACTCGAAAATGAACACCGAAGACGTTGCAATTACCGTCGGAATTATTTCCTAGTGGCTGAAGCGAGTTAAGTACTTATATCCCTTTGAAAATCCTTAGAAATATTTTCACTCCGAAAATGCTTTCAAACAATACTATTATTAACTTGTAAACCATGAAAACCATTTTCCAAAATACCAAAATTTAAATTCTCAAATTGCTTGTATTGATAAAATACTTTTTTATAATTCAAATTTATAAAAATATCTCCTTTTAAAGGAAATTATTTCTCAAATACTTATTGCGAAAATATTTTAGCTTCCTTATATAAATCATTTTTCAAGTATATTTTCAGAAATAATTAAGTTTTCTTTTAATAAAATTCTTTTATAAAACCTCAATTAATTAAACTAATTTTTATATTCAACCATTTCCAAATTCCTTTTAATAAAACAACAGTTATTAAAACCCAATTTTATCAAATCATCCTTTATATAAAATCGTTTCTAAAATATTCATTTCCAAATATTCAATTTTTCTTTTAAATAAACAACCTTTAGATATCAAATTTCAACTTAATATTATCAATGAACGCCTTACATCCAAATCGTGAAACTTAATTCACAAGGTATTCGTTTCAATGTTCCCAAATTCCTATCTACCCAATCTAGATTTCAAAAGGAAAATTCTAGACCGATTAACTGATAATAGTCAATGCTCAAAAATGGGTGAGCTGACCGATCATATCCTAAATGATAATGATGGATTATTTTCATTTCTATCAACCTAGCACAATCAGGAATTACTATATTAATTTTTTTTTAAATTGTTCTTATATATATAAAGTATAATTTTAGGTAAAATTATTTCATTTACCCAAATTTTAAAACAAGATTGTGTCGGTTCGGTCATGTTTAAGTGTTTAGGAAAGTCCTGTCGATAATATTGGCCAGACACATCAAGTAGAATTCTTAAGCCACTCCACAAATCAAACAACTCAATATAAAACATTTTTATATCACTAATAATTACGCACTATTATACACACACACACATACTCTCAAACTCATCCCAGGGCCTTACTTACCCTATGTCAAATGAGTCAACCCAACCAATGCCTAGGTGTTCGCTCAACATAAGCTCTGATACCAATTTTAAAGACCCACTTTTCCATGCAGTTTAAGCGAGTAATATAAACCACGCATGTCCAACCCAAATTGAATGGAAAAACGAATAGTTATGGCAAAGAAAGAAGAAAGAAGGAAATAAGAAACTAAACAGCATAGAATCTTACAGTTGTAACATTCCTGAAAATTAACTACGTTTAATTTGGCAATTAATTTAATTTTGAAAATAAATTGTGAATTTATTCATGAATTTATTTGAAAATTTCTAGGATAAATAAAATGATTTTAGATTATAAAGTAGAATTTGGTTAAAATTTAAGAATAAGTAATTTTATAAATAAAATTGGATTAAAAATAAATGTTGATTTAAAGATAAATAGCCATTTGATTTGAAGTATAAGAATAATTATTTTATCAACAAATATTGAATTTAAAAAAAATGTATTAAAAATAAAATAGAATTAAAAGCTTTAAATTAATAAAAAGTTTGGTTTCTAAATTTTTAAAAATATTGATAGTTGGATGTTGTAATTTAAAAGAATTAATGCAATAATTTTCAAAATATTATTTTTAAGATTTAATTCACCTATATAAATAAAAGTAATCAATTGTTTATACGTGATCAAAAATTTTAAATCACTTTTTTCTTTTTTTAAAAGTTGTACAAAAAATAAATAATAAAAGAAATGCATGAATATAAAATGTATAAAATAGTTGTATATAAAAATAGTGAGCTAAAACTTAAGTTTGAATGTGAAAAACAATAGAGATTTTATTTGTGTAAAATATAAATATAAAAGAGGATATAAAAAATGAAAATATAAACATAAACAATTTTAAAAATTAAGGCATACGTATACATGAAATTGTAATTACATGAAGGGTTAAACTAAAATTTACAAAACAAATTCAGTCAAGGGATTCAAACACAATTTTCCTCTACAAATTACAAGTGTAATACATGCAAAAAGAAGATGGACAGGTGGCCTTGAACTTTTGAAAAAAATATAAAATAAACAAGCCATTGCTCTTCTCAAGGCTTGAAATAAGGAACCAGGAAAGAAAAAAATGTTAAGAGTCAGTTGTATTCATTCTTCTCAAACCTGAGAAGAAAAAAACAGAAAAACAAGAAACCATCTTCAAAACTCAAATTCAAAATCCCTTCTCTCTTCAAAAAATAATAACAATCTGAAACTAGTAATTAAAAGAAAGAAGAGATTGGAAGCTGAAACAAAGCTTCAAACTGTAAACAAGAAACATTATCAAGCTTGAAAACCAAAACTTCAACAAAAATAGAAAAAGATCAAAGCAAGGATCGGGTTCTGGAAGATCAAAAGCAGAGGCAACTCCGGATATAGCAGATTCAGGAAAAAGAAATCAAAAGGAAAGTAAAGAAAAATACTGGAAAAAAAATCAAAGCAAAACAAATTCAAAAGCAGAGCATCAGAAAACAACCAATTGTTTTCCTCTGTTCTTCACTGGTCAGGTGAGCAACTCTCCTTAAAAAACCCAACATTCTATCTTAAAATTGTGCTCAGTAATGATAAATGAAATGAATGAATTTGGTAACTTGTTTGAATGTACACATGTGTGTTCATATGTGTACAGGTTGATGATGCATGTCAGTAGGCAGGTTTGTATATGCCTCAAATAAAAAAAACTACAGGCTCTAAAGCATCTTTAAAATACATTCCCATCTCTCTGATTCTTGTTAGGTCTAAGGATCTAAACGAAATACACTTGTTTAACCATGGCCCAAGTAGGAAAAATATTATTTAGTAAAATAAGTTAAATCATCTCCTGGAATTTAGGAAAATGCGGTGGATTTTTAAGAATATCAAAATTTTGAGTATCTTAATTTTAAGATCTAACTATACAACCACGATTGTCTCATGAAATGATGATTTTTGACATAAGTCTCGTGATTTTTAAGCAAGTAGGTTTAGTGAAATCGCGAGATGAACGGAAAACGTTCTTCGGTCAATTGCCATCGACCTAGGCCAAATTGGGGATTGAGACTTTTGTCAGAGAAAGCTCGTAGTTCAAGGATGATGGGAAAAATACTCATTGACTTTATTAATAATCATGGTGAAGGCACGAAGAGGTTATAGGGTTTAGGGTTCATTTTTGAACGGTGGGTTTAGGTGGAGATTTCGTCAAGCCCACTGCATCGGACTACACCGGAGTTGGACTAAACATTGTTGAACGAAGCAGCCTTGGTCACGGTGGCGTGGCCTCTGACGGCCTGAGGCGACGGTGCAAGGTGATTATTGATGATCAGGATTGTTTCCAGTTTGAGTGTAATGCTCAATCGCGAACCACGGTGATGTAGTGGGTTATGGAGGGTCGGCTAGCTTGAGATGGTCGTAGTTGACTTGTAGGTGGTGGTGAGATTGATCGGAGGGCGCCAGATTCGTGTGCACCATGCACGCGTAAGAATTCGTGTATCAGTGGATTTCATGTTGGGGAAGAAGGCGCTAGGCTCGAAGCGTTATCGGGGAATTTACACGTTGACTCGGGTTTCAACTCGAAGTGGGATTTTGATGTGAGAGTAAAACAATTAGGAAAATTTTTAGATTGAAAATTTTGGGGTCACTCGGGTAAAATTTGGGAAAACTCGAAGTAAAACTCGAGTATGTTGGGGTTTAGCTCGGGTTTCGCTCGGGTTGGCTGAATTTTTTTATGTTTCCAGTTTTTAAAACTTTAATAACTTAGTTAAATAAATTTCTAAAACTATTTCTTCTATAAATGATGATTTATTTATTAAGTAGAAGGTATAAATTGAAAGTTTTGGGAATAAAGGATTTTTCTAAAACAATTAAGTTTTAAAACTTATATTTTTAACAAGTTATTTTAAATAAAACTTAATAAGTGATAATTTTTAACTTAAAGGTAAGTTAATCTGTATCGTTAATGATAATCAAGTGATTAATAATTTGTAATTAAGATTAATTCATTAATAATTAAGAAAAATTAATTAAAGGATAATTTAGTTATAATTAAGATTTAATAATTGAGGATTTATTGGTTAAAGTAAATCAATTAGTAATTCAAGTTAATTGATCAAGTAATTAAGGAATGATCAAATAAAAATAGTAATTACTTAGTGAAAGTAATTAAGGGTAGATAATTAATGATTGAAGATGGATTAATCAAATACTAAGGGTTAATTACTTTAAAGAATAATTAATTAATGTGGTTTATTAATTAAAGTAATTAATTAGGGAATAATTAATTAATAAAAGTAATTAAGATTTAATTAATTACAATTAAGGGTTAATTAATTTAGATAATTAATAAAGAAATGATTTAATTAATGAAGGCGATTAAGACTAAATCAATTGTAGTTAATGAATTTAATATTTGATTAAAGATTACTAATGAAAGTAATTATATGGTTGATAAATTTAAAAACCACCCCATTTATTCATCTTAATTGTAGATGTCTGATTGTTGTTGAAGGCTATGTGATGGATTGATATATTTGATATGTGATGTGATACTATGTAATGCTTTGTGTTAAGCTGTTATATTTGTGATGGATATATGGTTTTATGAATATGCAAACCCCTTGACCGGTAAAACAACATTTGGATTTCGATGCGACAGGGAGTCGGATTCCAGTTGGTTATCCGAAACCCACATCGAATCGTGTTAGTGAATCTTTGTGATTGATAAATTTACCTTATCTATGAATCTGTGAATGAAGATAAACGTTATGGGTTATACCGCTTATCGATATATCTATGATGATTGATGTATGCACTATTGTGTAAAACCCCTTGGACTACACTATACACACACAAATATGGATTGCACGTGGAAATTGGTTAAGTCACGGATTTTTGAAATAAGTTGTAAAATTGAATTTTTAAATCTAAATGATTTTGGAAATGGATCGGGTTTTAAATTGAAAGGCTTTTGGAAAAGGATTTCTAAAATAAAAGTTATTTTGAATAACTTAATAAAGCTTTGAAACTTAGTAATTCAGTTTAAATTTGGATTCATATTTTGAAATTAAATTCTATTTTGAGAATTTATGAAGTAAAAGGTCATACAAGTTATATGGGGTTTTAAACCATTTTTAAAGTGTTGTTTTGGGAATTAAATTTAACCCAAGTTTAAAAAACTTTAACTTGTATAATTGAAATCAGATTTTTCCAAAATGAAACTGTTTGTTTTCAAATGATAAAAGCTTTCATATAAGGAATGAATTTTCAATTTGTATTATAGGAATTTCAAATTTGAAATGAAATGGTTTTCCAAGTTATGAATGAATCTTAGGAAACGGTTTTGAAAGCTATAAGTTAAATCTTAGATTTAAAGATTAAATGAGTTAATCCAATTAAAATGGAAATTGTTTTTTTAAAATACGTGAATGGATCTGCGTGAAATTGGGTAAACTTTGTGATATAAATCCTTTTGTTTAAAGATTTGAAATGGTAATTGGGTTAAACCATTTGAAATAGTTTTGAATTTTGAAGTTGTGACTTAACTGAAATCCATATCCATATGTTTTTAAACTTTACGCTCATTATTCAGTTTAGCCGGGAGAGGACCTTGTGTCATATAACCCATTCCAAATAATGATACGACGTTATGGATAGCATTTGAAGACCAGTGGTGAAGACCGGGTATTTGGGAGAATGATAGGATAACCTATCGATTGTCTCTGTACTGAGTAGCTACGGTATAGAGATTCCCTAAGTGATGGGAAGTCCGATCGGGATTGTGGATACCCAGATTGCAAGGGCTTCTTCGGAAGTGCCTTCGGTTCTGTTCAAACCCGGAACAGACTTGTATGGATGTGTGTCTGACACTACACTTTGAGGTATAAAGCCGACTTCTTTCAAATACATTTCTGCTTAGTGGCAGAGAATTTATTCTCTTAGCTTAACACCTTTCTCTGAGATGTACGAGCTCAGAGGTTATGTAGTTGAAGGTTATCAGCGATATAGTCCCAATTTGGTAGTGTGGCATGCTAAGTGTTGCTGCATATTGATGATCATTTGTTGATCAAAGCATGGCTTTCGTGTAGAGCGTAGCTTTGTGGACGAAACCTCATCGAGCCTCACAAACCGGCAATGGTCCAAAACATGAAAGATGCGGCAAGGTTTCAGGAGTAGCTCCCCTAGGGTATGACCATTCCTTATGGAAAAGGGTAGTATCATGGTATGGAGCCCAGATACTTACTCATGTAGGCACTCTAGTATATCTATTATTACCGTGTGATGTTGTTGGTGTAGAGGATCCTCGGTTAAAGGTCCCAAAGGACCGAGGGTGGCATATCTTAGGTTTTATTCCCCGAGAAGGGGGTAGCAGGCCTTGTTTGGCAGAGAGCCGGGTAGGTTCTCGAGACGTCCCGCCAGAGGCATTCCCATGTTGCAATAGGAAGTTCCTTAGCCTGACCATTTCTTGGAAATCCAATCAACCAATACGAGTCCTTTACGATTGCAGTTGTATTACCTGCCATCTCAGATGGTAGCTATAGCAGGCATAATATCATGGTACCTATGTTGGCTAGGATTTATATTATACTTTCGAAAGGTTTTCCACTATGCATTAGTAATAATATCAAAAAAATTCGTAGTAAGCATGTTTGACTATCATATGGAGAAATCTCCCTCATGTCTACGTTTGCATTGTGTGTGTGCCGGGAGGCCTTATGGTAGTTTCATTTTCAAAAAGCATTGCGGATTTCAAAACTTAAAATCTTTTGTTTGTTTTCAAAGACCAAATGTTTTTTTTTGCTCATACCAGTCTCATGACTGATCCGAAGTTTATTGTTCTTTTCCTAAACTCTGGGTGCCCACCATTTTCCACACGGGCAGTCTAGAGTTTGGTTTTCAGATAGTCAGGTAGTAGATATCGTTTGGTAGCTTTCAGCTTTCCGTTTGATACATTTTGGAGTCTTTGGAGTCCACGACCGGACTTTCTTATCTTTGTGCAACCTTGATGGTGGATCGAGCTTGGAGTTTTGGAGCTTTATCTTAGGAGCTTTTTGATTAGAGTTGCAGTATTGGATTCTGTGAAGACTTATCTCATATTGTATCGTGTTTCGTTGTATTTTGTGTTGTATATTCTCTGATGTTGATGATTATCATTGTATCAAATTGATGTATTGGATATGGTATTCATGTTGTATCAGTGATATTATCTTTTATTTTCCGTTGTGTTATTTATCATCTAATGTTGTTGCAAGCTCCGGTGATACGAATTTGATGTTGTTTGTCGGACATTGAGTTTGGGTCGTCACAACAGTGGAACGAATTATCTATAATACAAACCAATCTTTACAAAAAAAACTATAAGGATGTATATAGACATCAATCAGAGTAAGCTAACCTATTTCAGCCTGGACAATTATAACGATCTGCTTTCACAATTGCTGGTAAATATAACCATGAATGCAAAGGAAAAATAACCATGTACATGAATACGTCCCTGGGCCACCAACTTATCTCCTGAAGCTCCAAAACAAAACATCCGACTAAAGCTGGAAATATGCACAGTCTGACCAAGCATTATAGAAAAATAACGCTCGTGTCAGTCTGGTAAAACCAGCGTGAGAAACACAAACAAATGGATTTTTAAAGTTTAAGTAAAACCCTTTGAAACAAAGGTACTTCGTAAGACCACACCGCATATAAACACAGACTGGTTTTGCCTTATGATAACCAAAACCTTAATATCAAAAAATCCAATGATAATATAATAATGTCTAAGGGCAAAAATAATAATAATCAAATAGCTGTGATGGTTATGAGTGTACATCATAACAATATTAGATATATAATCGAAAACTGATAAGGTATATTCACTAATTGTGTAGAATTTCCATGGAGGTCCCTCATTACTTTGAGGAACTGTCCTCCTGCACAAGGATCAGAGATATCCTTCCGAAGCAGCATACATCCCTAGTGATGTACCATATGAAAAACATGGCTGGTCTTGCTAAGATCGAGTGCATCGCTCCATGCATGCATAACAACTGTAGGTAACATATAGGAGGAGCCGACTATACCCAATGGGTTTTCCAACCCTACTAGCCAGGCCTTCTATCTTTGGTTTTAGTCATTTCCACTGGTGAGGCTACGTCTGACATTCCACTTACGCATCGCCATCAAAATAGATTACGAAATTCCGCACGGATTCCAATACCCCAACGGGTCTTTGAATCGCACATAGACTCCCATATCTCAAATAGATCTTAGAATCATGCATGGATTGCCATACCCCCAAAAGGTCTCGGAATCACACATGGATCCTAACATCTCAATATATCACGAATCTCCTCCATAGAGCTGTATGTGGTTTTTGGAGTGGTTACGGGTTTGAGTCATCTCTTATGAGCACACTCTTCAGCTCCCTAGGTGCTCCACAAACCTTATGCCAATTTCTGAAGTGCTTAATATCATTCTCTAGGAAATAATCGGACAATATATAAGAGCGGGGCTCACCTCTAACCGTTTAAGTGGACAGGTCTTCTTATCGATTGTCTTAGAAGAATGAAACGAGTTTATATCTACAACATAGAACCACCGATGGTAATTGTATCGTACAATCCCCATGTTTCTCCTGGATATTTTCAGAGTTAAAATCCTTCGGTGTTAAGCAGGGAATATTTCCCTATCACCAAATTTAAAAAGGATTACATATTTAGCCAATATTTGATAGTCGGTTATTTAACTATAGAATAAACAAGCATTCAAACAAAGATTACATCTCCTATGGAAATCACTAAGCCTCTCCAAAATAAATCTTTCATTTCTTAAAATTACTTTCTAAAGACGTGAAAATCACTTCCATATACTTACCTTAATAGGATAAGCATATTCATAAAATACGGTATTTTCGATACTTAGAAAATATAACTGTATACTTATCTCAATGCTATAAGTATATTCACAAACTATTCACTTTCAAAACTTAGAAACTTGAGAACTCTTTAAATAGATTTTTGGAAGTATCGTTCAGTAACAATCATGGATCATAGTTTACACAATGATTACGTTGCTATCCCAGCGAATCCATAGTAAACTGTAGGCAATCCATGCCCCTTAAATTACACCATGAATATCATTTACGAGCGTTACAACACGCACTTTATGCATGATGATGACATGTGTTTCGCGCATGAATTGTTTTTCTGCAAATTTTATATGTTTAGCACATTCAAGAGAAAATGATTTATAGAAATATTTAACCATATTTTTGCATTGAAATCATTTTTGTTAGTTTAAATTTTATTTCTAAGTTGCAACGTCTTTTTTTTAAATTTTGAAATATTGTTTATACTATTAATTAATATTATTTATTAGATTCTATTTTTATGTGATATTAATATTTGATAGTATTTGTAGATGGATGCTTTAAGTATGTAAAAGAATTTCATTTGTTAGATCATATTTTAAGGTGATATTAAATAATATTTTTAGATAGACGTTTTGAATTTGTAAAAGAAATTTAATTGTTAGATCCTATTTTCAAGCAATATTAAGATTTGGTATTAGGGACATTTTTGGTAGTTCACTTTGATACCAAAAAAGTGTGACACCAATTGTATTATAACTATTATTAAAGATATCTTTCTAAATTTCTTTACCTTAAAGATATTTCCAAATCTATTTGTAAGGCTTCATTATAAATCTTCCATCTATTTACAAGACGTTCTTTATATATCTTAAAACTCCATTTCTAAAACTTCTCCTTTTCAAATCTTCAAAACTCATTTACAATTCTTTTATAAATATCTAGAACTATAAATAAAATACTTCCCGTATTTAAGCAAATTTAGTGAACAAACTCTTTAAGTTCGTGAGTTTCCTTAACAAGTTATAAAATACTTAAAATAACTTTAATCAACAGGTTATTATTTAGACATCGTTCGATTCCATTTAAATTAAACCTCATTTAAAATATCGTCTTTAAAATCTCGTAAATAATATATTAAATTAATTTGAAACACTGGTATTGTATTAATAAGTTAACTTCAAAACAATATTACTATAATAATTAATTAACTTTTACAGCGTTATCAAAATAATAATTAATTTACTTTAAACTAATATTAATATGATAATTAATTAACTTATAAATATAATTAAATAACTTACATTAATATAATTAAATAACTTTGATTGAAAATTAAAGTATATATAATTATTTTAAATAAATAATTAAAATATAATTAAACATTTTTAAAACATAACTAAATAGCCTCAAAATAATAATTACACATTCTTAAACAACATTTAAAAAATAACCTTTAAGAATTATATTAATAAAATAATTAAAACAATTATAAATTATCTTTAAAATATTATTATTAATAAGTTATTACCTATTTAAATCTTAATACTAATTAATAGTTATCTTTAAACCTTATAAATAAAATAATTATTCTTAAAATAAGTTTCAAATCAATAATTAGATTTTCAAATTCGAAGGAGGCTCAACGATCACCATGGTATTTAAATAAGCTACCATATTATTCAATTTAATTTTTCAAGTTAATAGCAGGTATTTACATAATCCACAACTATGTAAATAAATCCAACACTTAACCATCATTGGTTAATATATCACTTATTCAAAGTGGAATATCAGTTTACAGTATATAATCAAATATCTAAAACTATAAAATAGCAGAACAGGAATTTATTTTGCTAATTAATTATCAAATTACTTTAATGACCTCTTAAGGGAGTGGAATGATGTTCCTTAATCAGGATAGTAATGGGGAGTGATGGTTTTCTAATATTCTGCCATTGTGAAATAAAATTTTCCACTATTTGATTTTTGTCCTATTACCATATTCGATCCACTTTAACTCAATAGTAATTTATTTGGCCAAATAAACATCAATATTTAAGGTATATAAATTTCTAAATGACATTATTAATTAATATAACTTAATTTAAATCCTGTCCATTTTCATATGTCATAAATTTATGCTCATCCAAAGCCATCAATAAGTTTTGCTACAATGTTGTACTCGTCCATACGAGTACAACGCAAAAATCTGTGTATCAATCGGATTCCATATGAGCAGGATATTCATTTTAAAAACTAACATATCAATTTATAAACTAGTTATCATAAAAAATCAATTTATCCCACCATCCAAGCTCGACACAAGACCTTAAACCCGATCCGCTTAACTATTCCCTTCCTTCTTCCCTCCCTCCATCTTCAACATCAATTCCCCTTTTGCCTATACCTTATTGCTTGTAACAAACGTGCACAGCCTGTGCCCGTTGCACGTCAATTCTCATCTCTGTTAAACGAACCGACCTTACCACCATCTTTCTCTTCGCCCAAGCAGCTGATCTCACCACCTAGCCATGCGTGTGCTCCCTTATAAAAATCCAACCGTTCCCCCTCTGAACCCAAAACGCGATAGTTCCAAAAACATACGATAATTTTTTGTCCCCAACAATCTCCAAATTTGACCATAAGCTGGCACTCTCTAAGCTCAATAACACATCACCCTCCGATTCTCTCATCCTCACCCTTATCTCCAACAAACCTTAACCCTAGCTTTCAACTAATGTCGATCGTCGACACGGAATCGCGTGGAAACTTCGACAAAAATACTACATTTCGCCCTAACTCCAATGATGCATATGGCAATGAACAACTCTTCCAGAATTGAGAGAAAACAAATTTTGAAGTTATGAACAAAATTTTCCTCTTTGCTAATTTTTGATGATTTCTCGGTCGTTTTTCGATGAAAACTCGAGTGACCAATTTTTTTTAAAAAAATAGATTCGATGGCAAACAACTTTGTAGTTGAGAATTTTGGCTAATTGCGAGCGGTTGAGGAGAGACGAATTTTAAAGTGGTGGATTTGTTCAAATTCGAACCACGAGAAGGAAAAAAATGAAAGGAAGAAAAAGAAATAGATCTGAGCATCTTAGCCGATGTATAAGTGAATATATGTGTGTGTTATGCCTCCCCCATCATGTGTTTGAGTACTGATATTGGCATATAACAAGAATTTGTTTCCCATCTTTATAACCAAAGGACAAACATTTACTTCGGCCACCATAGTGTTGAGTGAGGCATAGAACGAGCCTCCAAAATGTTTAGAGAAGGATGGGCAAGTGCATGCTGTTTTAAATTTAAATAAATTCGAATACCCTGTTACATAGCATCAGATCCCCATACGAGCTGCGAACGGTAGAAAATAAAATATGATCGTGTGCAGAATTAGGACGCAATCATAAAACAACAATAAAATAGACAAGTTATTAAATTTGATGAACTTTCAAAAGTATCGACGTTTTTCGTAAAAAGTGTCAAATGAAAATATAATTATTTTTCAAAATAAAAATTATGGAAAAATTCTAAAAATTAAATTAAAAATACACCATTGGAAATCAAGTCTCAATTTAAAACAGATAATTTATCATAACTTAAATTCAAATTCGAATAATTATATAAAATAAATATTCAAATTTAAAGACCCAAAATACGGGTTATTACAGACTTAATAATTCACAATATCGGCATACCATGGATCGATGGAAATGGAAAGGAGTTGTTAATCAGGAAAGTTCTCGTTCATCGGTAAAGAAGGTGGCGCATTTGGAAGACGTAATAGATGATCAAAAATTACATTCTCGGATCCTTTTTGTCTTTGATCGTAAGGTCAAATTCTTGGAGTAATAGGATACAAAGGATCAAACGAGACTTAACATCCTTTTAGCGAAGAGGTACCTAAGAGCAGAGTGGTCGGTGTAAACAGTAATATGTGAGCTAATGATTGGAACTTTTTGAGTGCAAAGACTGCTACTAGAATCTTTTTCGATGGTTATGTAGTTGAGTTGAGCATCTTTAAGAGTCATACTAGCGTAGTAGGCGACATGAAGAATTTTTTGATGCGTTGTCCTAAGACAACACCAACTGCAAAGTTAGAAGGTCGCACGTTATTTCAAAAAAAAGATACCAATCGGGTGAGCAAATGATGGGAGTAGAAATGAGTTCATTTTTGAGAAGTTTGAAAGTAGAATATGCGGGTTATCATAAAATCTCTGAGTGGCAATACCCTCTACTACCTAAAGGGGAATTTAAGAAACACAATCAGAATTAAAGTTAAATGGAACGTCTTTTCCAAGAAGAGTCATTAGAGGTCTAGCGATTTTAGTAAAGTCTTTCACAAAGTGTCGATAAAAATCAGTGTGCCCATGGAATGAATGAATGTCCTTGAAAGATCCAGGGATGGGTAGATTCAGAATTACGTCAACGTTTGCTTTATCTACCTCATTGCCTTTATTTGAAATGACATACCCAAGGACAATGTCGCGTTTGACCATGAGATGACAATTTTCCCAGTTTAACGTTAAGTGTATATCCTTGCATCGATTCAAAACCAACTCGAGATGGTATAAGCACTTGAAAAAGGAATCATCCACAAACACTTCCAAAAAGCGTTCGATCATATTGGAAAAGATGCTGACCATGCATCTTTGAAAAGTAGCAGGAGCGTTGCAAATGTCAAATGACATACGTCGATATGCAAAGGTGCCAAAGGAACACGTGAAAGTCGTTTCCTCCCGATCTTTCGGAGCGATTGGAATTTATATCCGAAATAACCATTAAGAAAACAATAGAATTCGTAGCGGGCTAAACGTTTGAGCATTTGGTTGATGAAAGGAAGAGGAAAGTGATCCTTACGTATTGCTGCATTTAAATTTCGATAATTAATGCAAACATGCCAACCCATTTGAATATGAGTTCATTAGTGTCATTCTTGATAACGGTAAGTCTAGGCATTTTAGGCATGACATGAACCAGACTAACGCACGAACTATCAGAGATGGGATATATGATTCTGCTTCGAGGAGTTTAAGAATTTCGTCTTGAACTGCATCCTTCATTTTTGGATTAAGCCTTCGTTGCATGTCATGAATAGGCTTGGTTTCGTCAACCAAATGGATACGATGTTGAACAAGAGCAGAAATAATTCCATTTATATCAGTGATTGGCCATCCAATTGCCTCTTTGTTTTTCGACGGAATTGAAAGAAGGCACGCTTCTTGATCAAGAGAAAGAGTTGAAGAGATTATGATAGGAAACGTTTCATTGTCACCTAAGTATGCACAATTAAGGTGATTAGGAAGAGGTTTGAGTTTCAACTTAGGGTGTTGCTCAATCAAAGAAATCGGCTGAAGTTCTAACCCAACAGTGAGGGGTTCAAACGGAAGCAAATTTTCAATTTCGTTAGACTCGTCTCGTAACAGTTGTTCGTATTCAGTCTTGCTTTCGTGGTTTAGGTCAACTGTTTTATTATCAAAGTTTTCTTAAACGGAGATAACTTCCAACATTGTCATGTGGTTCGTTCATTGATTTTCGAGATTGAAAATGTTAAGATCCAAAGTCATATTTCCAAAAGAAATTTTCATCGAACCATTTCGACAATTGATTAGGGCATTTAAAGTGGCTAAGAAAGGTTGTCCTAAATCAACAGAATTTGACACATCCGATTATTCATGGGCCATGTCTGTAAAATGATGAGATCGACGGAGAATATGAATTGACCGATTTTGATGAGTACATCATCAATTTCTCCCATGGGTTTCTTTCGAACGATCGACAAATTGAAGAGTTACTTTTGTCAGTTTTAGTTCACCCAAGCCAAGTTATTGGTAAACTGAATAAGGAATCAAATTGACACTCGCATCCAAATCTAGCAAGCCCTTATTATTCGTTTTCTCCTGTAGTACATGAGATCGTCGGACATCCAGGATCTTTGTATTTTACGGGGATTGATTGAGACAAGACTTCGCTAAGACCGACAGCTAAAAAACTTTCTTAGATGCATGAGTGTGTCGCTTTTGAGTATATAAGTCTTTCAAAAATTTAGCGTAAGTTGGGACTTATTGAACGATATCAAGAAGAGGGATGTTCATCTTGACTTGTTTGAAAATTTCCAACATCTTTTACATTTGATTAAAATGTTTCTTGGGTCGAAGTCGATGTGGAAATGGAATTCGATACTTAGTAGGCCAGCCTACTTGAGTAGAAGAAGAATTTGGATTGGTATTTGATTCAATGTTTGGCTCAATGTTTTGTTCTGAATTGCTTGTCGTTTTCAAAATATCAAGAGGAGGTTTAGGTAAATCGTTTGGATTAACAATTTGTTTATTGATTTGTTTACCGGAATGCAAAGTCGTGATAGCATTCATTTGGTTCACATTGCTATCCTGAACAACATGGGCTTGATTCGAATTCCTGTTTTGATTTCTGGGATTCGAAACTGGCTGACTTAGGAATGTGTCTCGTTCACATTCACTCTTAGACGTGGCTAATTAACTCAGACGTGGCTAATTAACTCATTTGCATTTCAAGTTTGGCAATCGACCGACTCGTATTCTATATGTACGAGGTTAACAAATTTTGCAAATTGTTATTTGATTGGAGGTTTTTAACGGTTGTTTTAGCCAAAGTTTCAAGACTTTTCTCAAGAGAAGCCAATCGTTTATCGTCTTGGGGAGAAAAAGATTGTTCTGGTTGATTTTGAGACGGACCCGAATTTTTTTGCTGAAAGTGGTTAGGCTGAAAAGAAGGATTCGAACAATATTCGAAAATGCTTGAAAGTTAGGAAGAACCAAATTCGTGTTAAAATTATTTTGATTCCATACAAAATTAGGATGATTTCTTTAACCAGGATTGTGCGTTGGAGAAAACGGGTTATTCTTAATCTTATTAAAAGCATTGAGTTGTTCTATCGAATTAAGACACTGATCAGCTATATGATTCAGATCGTTGCATTTATAACACGTTGGTTGGGAAGCATTTTGTTGGATTAGAAAACGTTGTCGAATTTATTGATCATTGCATCAATTTTAGCTTTCAAAGTCAACATGATCCTATCGAATGTGCGCTCGATCATGAATAAATGGGTTTTATTCGTTAGAACGCTCCCACTAGGATGATTTTTCAGCCAAGTTTTCAAGGAATTGCCAAGCATCGCCGTGATGTTGGTGAGAAATTGCCTTGGCACATCGATTCAAGCATGATTCGTGAATTATTTTCAAGTCCATCGTATAAGATTTGGCAAAGATCAAGGAGAGAAAGACGTGAAAATCAGGGTTAAGAGAATGAAAAAAGGTTTTAAAGAACAAAGTGAAGTGAAAAATTGTTTTTAAAGGAAAAATATTTACCAAAAAGAATTTATTTTTTTTCAAAAGGGAGATTTGATTTTTATTTTGTCTCTTTTTTGAATTTTCAAATATTTTCTTTTTTATATGTTTTAGAAAAGATTATTTTTTGAATTTTTTTTCCTTTTGGATTTTTTGTAAAAAAAAAATTAAGTAAAATGCTTGTTTTTTTTGAATTTTTGATTTTGCTTGATTTTTTTTCAAGGGAAAAGATTTGAAAAGATATCTTTTTGGATTTTTTTTTTTAAAAACTAAGTTAAAGAAAATGTAAAAAAAAAATTACCTTTGGATTTTTTTTATATATGCATGAACTAATGTAACTAAACGAATGCAAGGATTTAACTACAAATTTTTCGTCCTTAGTAGCTCATAACCCAAAATTGTATAGTCACGCTTTGACTTAATCCAATAAAATAGTTCATAGGCAGCCAACGGACACGGGTGATGGGTGCACTACAAATCACTGTAGCAATGCAGCCGAAGGTTTAATTACCTTTAGAGAAACAATCCTTATAATATATATGAATCATCATAATATTTATAACCAATTATTGCTCTAGCATAGCCTAGACACCAAGAAATTAGATTGTGGAAAGAAGACAACTTATCAAGATACAACTAAGCCCTAAATGACTTACGACACCCTTAAGTCCAACGTGTAACCGTTATTATTAGCCAAATTCTACGATGATATGCAATTTGTGGGCCAAGAAAAGGATGAAAAAATCCCCACCCTATGTGAAGTTGGGTGTTGCCATCAGAAAAGTAGATGATATGAATGCAAAACAGAAATTAAATGTGATTTAACAATGCAACTACGAATGAAATTTCTGTTTTTATTTTTGGATTTTTAAAATGCAAGAAACCAACAGTGCAAAGAAAATAACAACAAGGGATAAGAGCACGATATTAGAGCCTGTAGAATTATTAGAATTTTTTTAAGCAGCGATTTTTAGCTAGCACTTTATTTTGGCAAGCGGTTTCTTTTGCAACCTGAAAATTCGAACAAGATATATGTAGTGTATTTGTTTTATACGATTAATACCAAACGAAAATGAAAAAAATTCCCTTTTTTTAAACCAAATGAAAATATAAAGAAAGAGCTTGTTTAAAACAAAACTTAATTAAGTAAATAAAATAGTTAAACTAAACCCATAAAAGAGCAAGCCCACAATCCTACTTTAGAAACTAAACGCAACTTAAAATATAAAAAAAGCAAACAGAAAATCACAAAATTAAAAGAGATGAGAAATCAAAAGAGAAGATATCATAAGAGAAAAGAGAATAGGACATTGCATTTTGGGTTGCAGTGGATTTGAAGTCGATTGCGATTTTCAAAGAAAGTGAGGCTTCGGGTGATAATGGATTGGAGTTCGAACTAACGTTCATGGGTTGTTGATGGCGATTCGGGGTTGCAGCTGTGATTGAATTGCTGAGGGGTCAGGCTTTGGTTACGATGATGGTTTTGGAATTTTGCAGGTTGAAGGGTAGGTGATGTAAGTGGTTTTGGTAGGGGAGGAAACTTTACAGTGTTTTGTTGAATGATGGTTGATGTAGCTGGAGGAGTTTGGTTCGATTGCAGGTGATGGAATGTGAAGACAACTTTGTTGTTTGAATGGAAGATCTTGAAGGTGAGGAAGGAGAAGGTTGTCGTGGTAGAGTGCTTGGAAGATGAAGTCGAGGTTGTTTCCTTGAAGGTGTGGGTGGTTTGATGGTGAAAGCAAGGACAGTTTTGAATGTTGAGAAGGTTGATGGGGAGAAGTTGTTGCGCACTGTGAACCAAGGGGTGATGGAAGGTTGTTGGAGCTTCAGGTAGTGTTGTTTGTATAGGAGTTGATGTGAGGCTTGGAGGGAGTAGAAGTAAGTTGTGGATTGGGGATATTGAAGTAGTGGCTTGTAAAGAAGAAATTTAAGAGGAGTTTGTATGTAGAGAATTAGAGATGGGTGTTTCAGGAAAGGTAATGTTTGGATGTTTGGCTTGTTGCAGTTGAAGAGAACGGTTGAGTTGCAATGTTCAGGTTATGGTGACAGTAATTTGTAATGGGGATGGTAGAGAATGGAGTTGTATATGTATGAAGTGTAACTATAGTTGTAGAGGCAAGTTCCAGTGTTGTTGGAGGTGGTTGTTTGTGTAGGTTGGAGGGTTGTTAAGTGTAGATGTGGGTTGTAGATGCAAGAGATGGTGAAGTATATGTTTGGGCAGGTTATTTAGGGGTGTTTCAAGTGGAATTAATGGCAGAGTGGAAGAAAGTGATGATTGTGTGGTCTTGGTAGTTGGAGGCTCTGGCTGTGATTGTTCGGGTGATGGAAGAAGGATGATGGTTTGGAGGTAGTTGTACTTAGTGGAAGAGGCAGTGAAGGCAGTGAAGTTTGGTGAATGAAGGAAGTGGAGGTGGTGAAGTTTGGTGAATGAAGGCAGTTGGTAGGAAAATGTACAAAGAGAATTAGAACCGTAAAAAGAAATTTGTAGTGCAAGTAAGACTTCAACAGTGAATAAACATAAATGTATTGTATGTAACTGTGTAACAAAAATGAAAATACAAATAACAAAATGTAAACTAAAATTGTTGTGCAGAGTTTGAATCCTACAAAATGTTTGTGATGTTTTTTTAATGCAATAGAAATAAAGGAAAACAAAACCAAACACAACCAAGTAAAAACAAATGAAAACAAAGCAAAACAAGTTGAATAAGACAAATGCTCAATAAATTTTTTGGGGTTTTTAAGAAGAACAAAACACAAAATAAAATAATTCGAATAGTAAAACTAAAATTGTTATTTCCCGCCAACAACACCAACAACACTAAAATTGTTATTTCCCGCCAACAACGCCAACCGTCGAAAAAATATAATCATTAGAAAACCACAAGTGCACAGCGTACAATCATAGTACATATGCGAGTACGGGTCGATCCACAGGGAAAGAATTAAATATCAATATTACTCAATCAAATTAGTCCAAAGTTTTGAAGTGGTTTTAAACTAAGAAAAATTGTAGAAAATAAAGTAGAGCAAAAGTGAATGAAAGTATGAGATTAAGGAGCAATTTAGAGGAAAATACACTTCGAATCATTCACATAAATCAACACAAAATTAATTTATAATCTCTTATTAAAATATTAAGTAGAATTGATCTATGTGTTTATCATAAGTATGGTTTATTTGTGCTATTAATTAGCACAACTTAAACCATCAAACTCTGACGCACCATTCAAACTCACTTATCTACACTCATGAAATGACGTGAAATTAGAAATAAAATCTATTTTAAGTATGATCTATTTATTATTAATTGTAACATAGACCATCAAATTTTGATTTTTGATTCTAGCTTAACTTACATTATCAAAATCACTTAGAAAAATGATCAAATAGTTTATACTTATTTGAGATTAAGCATAGTCTATTTAAGATGTCAACGTAGACTATCAAATTCACTAAAAGAAAAATGTAAACCACCATCATTCATCATTTCCATTAATCACAAAAGAAAGATCACAAATGAAATCATTATGTTAATTTAATATGTTTCATGAGAGCTTCATCACCCCTAAATTGAAGGGGTTTAACGACTCATATTTGAATATGTGCTAACATAAAATGATTTCAATATAAACATAAATAAGGAAAATAAGAGCTACTTGAAAAAAAGAGCTAATTACTTACATGAAAAAACTAAACTAAATACAAGAATTAAATCTATACTAATAACATAAAATAAAAGGAGCATAAAGTAAATAAGAGAGCATAAAATAAAATAGAAATAAAAGAAAGCATGAAATAGAAATGCGTGAAAATAAAGAGCAAGGCTAAGAGCCATTAAAGAACATTTTAGTTACCATTGATTTGTGGCTACAATATTGCGTAAAAAGAAGAAAATCATTACATGAAGCATAAGGGGTATTTATACATGTTTAAACTCTAATCCATTTTTCGAGGACTACTAAAATGCCCTTCAAAAAGTGTAACCTTCAAGTAATCATTAGGAAAATAATTAATCCCCGCAACATGTCTTTAAGCCTCTATTAACACGTGCTTTTAGTTATGGATCATTAGTTAGTGGGTATGTGGCTCCTCAATGTTTCATGAATTCTTTTATTTCCAGGGCCGGTCCCAAGAGTTTTGGTACCTAAAGCCAATTGCAAAGCCAAAGTCTTAAATAAAAACTAATGCTATTATCGTTAATTAAAACATTAAAATAATTTATACTGTTTATAAATAAATAAAAATCTATGCAGTCTCTAAAAGAAAGGAAATCAATTAGCAGGTCGAATAAGCAATTTTCCCAAATAAGCAATTAACTATAAACTAAACAATTTAAAACTTATACAATCGATATCATTAATTTGGAGCCACATTGATATCCATTTTTATGTATTGATCCATTAAACTTTAATTCATACTCACGAGATAACCTACGGTAGTGGAATACTAATCCGGGGATACATTTATTTGTGTGGATTATTGTATTTCTAGATTGAAATATAATTTTTTTGCTAAAGTGTAACAAATAAGCAGTGATCTTTATAGGCAACACTATCCTTTTTTGGTATTTCATTAGGTAGGTTATCTATTGATTCCACAAAAACAAATTCACTATTTGTACATCTTGAATGACATAAAATTTTCATAATTTTAAGAAAAAAGCACACGTAAAACTTTATGGACAATTTTCCATAGAAATATATTTAAATATAAAAAGAATTTCACAAATTTCAAATGATATAATTGAACTACAATATTGATAATTGTGGCAAATGACTTTTTATATGAAAAATAAACTTCCCGTCTAATACACCTTTTTGATTGATAATTTTTATCATATCTTTAATGCTAAAAGTATAATTTACATTTTAATTTTTTCCTTAATAAAGCTATTAGTAATCTGATTATATTTTTCTTAATTAGCTTTGGTTAATAAATACATGATCCTCAAAAAAGTTTTTTTGCATAATAATATCGTTGATAATAGATTGCTGCAAAGACTCAAAACGTTATACAAACATAAAAAATAGTAGATTTTTAACAAATTTATGTTTCAATACTTAACCCAATATACTAGCACATCTATAGAATGGTAAACATGTGCAAGAACTTGCTACCTTCAAATTAGCTCATCAAAAGTTTCATCTTATTCTACGCATTACATTAAGTTTCAAATTTCAACTTCATTCTTTTCTTCTTGCATAATTGGACTCCTATGTTTGCAAATAAAAACTGCACATACACATAATAACAAAAAAATTATTCGAATAAAACACAGTTAAAAATAGATACACTTAATAGCTCCATGCAGCCAGTGTGCATGTCACGGCCCTTACAGGTAGTGCATTACTGATTTAGAACTGGCTATGCATACCCTCACAAGTGGTGCACCTATGATTTAGAACTGATTGTGCAAAACTGATTTAGAGCATAATGATGTTTACAAACAACTAACTTAAAATTTGGATATACAACCAAATTGTTTGACAGTTTCATACAAACATTAAAATTGTCACTTTATCTATTGCTAATGGGATAATTTAATAAAGAAAGATATCGACAAATGTATATAGTAAAATTTTTTCCAAAACAGAGGTACTGCCATATAATAAATTAAGTACCTTTCACTCTTCAACCACAAGTAGCCAAGTAACCAACAAGTAACCCAAAGATGGAAGAAGATTGGAAGACGTCTATGCAACTGTTCCCCAGCTATGCTGGAGAATGAAGCTTGGAGTTGCAGCCGCAGTCAATCGGAGTGATAGAATCATAGTCAAATTACCATCGATTGGAGTCATCGCCTATTCGCCGTTGATTGGAGTCGCTATCGCCGTCGATTATTTTTTATTGGTGTCGCGGTAAATTTTCCTTTCGCTTTGGGGATCAGGATAAAAAAAATCCCTCTTTTTGGTTGCATGTTTGGTATACAGGGGAGTTGAAGACGATGCCCTAGAATTTTGGCGGCCCAAAGCCATTGCTTTGCTCGCTTTACCAAAGGGCCGACCCTGTTTATTTCCTTTCTTCCTTAGCCTTCAACATATGTGCATGCATCATCCGTGAAACCTCTTCATAATTGCACTCCATTTTTTACAAATAAAAATAAAAACATGCAAATAAATATTCTCAAAATTAAATAATACACAAGATTAGCATTTTGCCTCAAACGAAAATGAATGAATGATGATTTGAAAACAATTTAAGTTTTGGTTTAAACATGAAAAATATCCTAATGTGCTCATTTATTTAAATAAAATAAGATTAAATATGGGAGTAAAAACTTTTATATGCACATCAAATATCTCGTTTGTAGATATGCAGCATCCTCTAGTAATTGATAAAGAGCATCATCGATAAGATGCGGCATTGACTACTGATAGAATACGACATCCATTCCATCTTTATCAGCAAATGACGACATTGATAAAATACGATCAATTAGATGCAACATAAATCATGTCACTATAACACTAATGGCTTGCGGTATTGATTATGTTCGATATCATTGTTTCCTTGATGAATTACAGCACTGCTTAGTGATGTAAGAAATTCGATATTAATCGTCCAACTTTATAGATGGTATGTTCCATTGATGTCATTTGGTGTCCTTGGATTCATTGATGGCATGCGATACTTCATATTAACCCATATTAATAAGGGGCGACATCGTAGGCCTTCGGCCTTTGCTCATTACCATTCTTTTAGCATTGATTATTGATGCAGTGTCACAGCTATGTCGCACACTGCATATCTTCGAAAACCATAATTGTAGTAACAAGCAAATTGAGGAAAACGGGTTTTAGTTGGATGCCTCAAGCTAATGGAAACGAGCTGGATGCCTAAATATATCTATCTACCGATTTTCATTTCCGTTCAGTATTATGTATGTATGTATTCAGTATTATAGGACAGATGGTTATAACTGTCCAGGCTGATAGTAATACTAAGTCATTTTGTAACTCTGAGATTCGTGTAAGTTGGAGTAACTTTTTGTACTACACTTTTGAGATATTATATACTATCGTTCTGTATGTGAGATTATGATATTATGTTCTTCTTTCTTATTGTGCTCCATTTTATTTTATTTTACCCTAACTTTATATCTTTTCGACACTTGTGTGCTCGACACACGAATACCGTGGATGTATTTAAACATTCGAGGGTTGAAAAGGTGATCATTATAATTAACCGTGAAATTACAACTATCCACTGGTCAATTTCAACTGCTATAAATACCCCTTGCCATACAACTTCATAAGGAATGAATCTTGCTTCAATACTCATTTATACAAAGCTCATTTAGAAACAATGTAACCTTAAGTGCTTAATTTCTTATTATTTTCTTGTAATTCCTTGTACTTGTGAGAGATCAATATAGTAACAAATATTCAAAGTGAACATATGCATGCTTAGCTAAACCACTTACACCATGTGTTATTTGTTATACAACTAGAATAACATTACAGAGAGTAATATGTTATAAACTCCTTACAGAAGTTTAGAAATCAAATTTGTAGTCGAAGCAAACATACAACAACAAATTACAGTAGCGACGACGTCAAATTGATATGCTAAACTATAACGATGATGACTATTTTACTATTGAGTAGAAACAGTAAACTTTATGCAGAAATATGTATACAGACAAACTAAAATTATAACCAGGATATAGAAGGAAATTTCGTTTGAGGATTGCCGTGACAATTTCCTTAAGACTTTATTCAAATCTCTCAAGATACAACAAACGTGATCTTCTCGTGATTATGGTGCTCATGAACTTCTATGTGATACTGAAGACTATTTTTCAAAAATAAAGAGGAAGAAGAGAAGTGGCTTGAGTTCGAAAGTGATAAGGTTTCCTTCTCCTTTTATAGGTGAATTTGCAACGGCTACAGCCGTTGGCAAAATGTCGCATTTCTTCATTTCATACTTGCAACAGGAAATTCGAAACGACAATATCCATTGAAAAAAGGTCACGTCTTTTCATATTTGCAATAGTAAGGTCGCGGCTCTTCGTTTGTTATCTGCAACAGTCATTTTTGTTTGTAAAGTAGTGTTCGTTCAAACAGTTTGCAACGGCCATTTCCGTTGGGAAAATCCATATCCGTTCAAACAGACAGTCACCTCTATTTGAATTTAATCAGTCAAAAAACCGTCCACTTTTATCCAGCGAAAATATAGCACAGTCCGCTCTTATTGGACCTGCACCCGACCTGGGCCGGTTCGGTACGGATAGATAGCGGCGCGTGCGCGTGTGTTTGTTCATGGCCATATAGATCCTCCCTCTCGCACGAAATTACCTGACCCTAGGGGCCAATATAGGTTTGAGAGATTTACTATATAAATATGAAAATGTACATATTTTGACGATATGGGACAATATCTCATTTGTCAATGCAATGGTTTCTAACAATCCCCCACACGAATGACGATATGTCTCCCTCACACAAAGTGTAATATCACATAGTTCATATTGGGATAATGATATATCGAGGATAAGTAGATATTTTACTTTGAACTTTTCCTAGTTAAAACTTATCGGATATACTTGGCTAGTCGATGAATTATTTCATCTTGAACCGTCAGCCGTTAGTGTATAACCAGACAATAACTTTTACAAAGCATTGTTCCCCTTCACATCCAATCTCTTAGTTGTGTTTATTTTGGCTCTGAACACTTTGGTTCTGCAAGTGTTTATAGAGAATTAAAGCATTTAATATTCTCATAGAGCCAACGCAACTCATACGAACATAGGCACGCAACCATTAACAGTATCCTACATATACCCCACTTTTTATTTTTAAGATATGGTCATCATTGAAAAATATAGTTTTACCCTTTGAATTCTTCTGTAGGCATGCATTCTATTGTGCACATAGGAATGAAGCAGGACTGAGTCCAAACAAATGCATTACTTCTTGAGTTACTTAGAACCGGTTTGCCTATTGATCCTAGTCCGTAGGATCTCCAGTTGCTAGGATAGATTTTTGTATAAGATAACTCTTGGTGGTTTAGGCTTTTAAAACTATTCCCCTTGATGCGCAATCGATTTTCTCTCTTGATAAACTTTAGTAAATGGATCTACAAGGTTATCAATAGTTTTCACATAGTCAATGTACATAGTTCCATTTGAGAGTAACTACTTAACTGTGTTATGGCGTCGACAAATATGTCGTGACTTTTTATTATACACAAAGTTTTGCACTCTGCTTAACGTTGCTTGATTATCGCAGTGTATGCATATGGCCCATACAGATTTATGCCAAAATGGAATATCTTCTAAAAAAAAGATGACGCCATTCTACATTTTCACCCACTTTATCTAAAGCGATGAACTCTGGTTTCATAGTTTATTGAGCTATGCACGTTTGTTTAATAGATTTCCATGACACTGTTGCTTCTGCTAATGTGAAGGCATAACCACTAGTTGATTTGGATTCCTCTGAATCAGAAATCCAATTTGCATCACTATATCCTTCTAAGACGGCATGGTATTTTCCATAATGTAGGAATAAGTTTGTGGTGCTCTTTAAATATCCCAACACTCTCATCAGTGCTTTCCAGTGTTCTTTTCCTAGGTTGCTTATTTACCTGCTCAGTCGACTTACTACATAATCTATATTTGGTCTTGTGTAATTCATGAGATACATTAGACATCCTATTACACGAGGGTATTTCAATTGCGTTACACTCTCATTAGCATTTTTATGCAGTACTTCCGATGGATTGAAAGGTGTTCTTACTCCTTTGGTTCCATGATTTTGAAATCACCTTTTGCACATAGTGTAACTGAGACGGTTCAATTCCACTAGGCGTCTTTATTATTTTGATTCTCAAAATAACATCTACAACTCCTAATTCTTTCATATTGAAATTGTTGATTAATATTTTCTTTATGGTCTCCATTACCTTACTATTCAGACCAAAGATCAGCATTCGTCTATATATAGACAAATCATCATGTATGATTGTCAAATTTGTTTATAATCACATTCATTTACACGAATATCATTTTTTATCATGACACCATCAAATTTTGTATGCCATTGTTTTGAAGCTTGTTTTAGTCTGTATAATGATTTCACTAATCTACATACTTTGTTTTCATTACCTTTGGAAATAAAAGCTCATGTTGCTCCATGTAAATCGCCTCATCAAGATTTTCATTTAAGAATGTTGTCTTTATATCCATTGATGAATCACTGGATTATATATGGATGTAATTGCTATTAACATTATTATAGAGGTTATTCGTGTAACTAGTGAATAAGTATCAAAGAAGTCTATACCTTCCTTTTGACGACATTACCAATCCTGCTTTATATTTGTCAGTAGAGTCATCTGGTTTCCTCATCTTCTTGAAGATCCATTTACAACCAATCGGTTTTATTCCAAGTGAGACCAACTATTTCCCAAGTTTTATTGCTTAGAATTGAATCGATTTCAATTTTAATTGCTTTTTTCCAACATGAAGATTCAGAAGATGACATCGCTTCCTTGTACGTTTGAGGTTCATGTTCTAACATATATGTTAGAAATTCTGAACAAAATGTCTTGGACGTTCTTGCCCTTACGCTTCTTCTTAGTTCAACTTCCTCAATTTCATGATGAGTTTCATCTTCACATGGCTTGCTTGATTCTTCTCTTGTCCTTTTAGGGATATAATTTCCTTCATTCCTTTTGTGCGGAAACACAACTTCAAAGAATGAGGCATCTCTCGACTCTATTATTGTATTTACATTAAAATCAGCTATATCATACTTGAGTACCAAAAATCCATAGGCATTACTATTTTGGGCTAGTCCTAGATAGTAACAATCTGTAGTTTTTGGTCCGAGTTTGGCTTTCTTGGTAGGCGGAACTTGAACTTTTGCCAAACAACCTACACTTTGAGGTATTTGAAACTTGGTACGTGTCCTTTCCATAACTTAAATGGAATTGTTTCTGTTTTACTGTGAGGAACCTTGTTTAACATATGATTAGACATATTTAAGGCCAAAGATTCATCGGTAGGCCAGAGGTCAATAGCATTGCATTAATCATGTCTTTTAAGGTTATATTCTTTCTTTTGGCAATACCATTTTTTGTGGTGAGTGGAGCTGTTGTTTGATGGATTATACCATTTTTTGCACAGAATTTTTCAAATGGTGATTCTATTCTCTATCTTGATTAGATCTTAATATCTTGATCCTTTTATTTAGCTGATTTCAGCCTTATATTTTATAAACGATGTAATTGCTTCATCTTTACTTTCTGAAAGATATACATAGCAATATCGTGTATAGTCGTCAATAAAAGTGATAAAATACTTTTTCCCACTTCCTGTAGGTAATGATTTAAAATCACATAAATCAGCATGAACCAAACCTAGTAGTTCGGTACTTCCATCAACAGCAAAAAATGGTTTTTTTTAACCAATTTTCCTTTTACACATGTCTCACATTTGTAATTTTTATCTAATTGGAATTTAGGAATTAATCCCAAGTTTGTTAATTTTTCATTTTTCGAAAATTCATATATCCTAATCTATCATGCCATAATAAAATTTCATGCTCAACCAAATAAGAAATTTCATTTTTATTAATATCACAATCAGAATACATAATTTTATTGCCGACTACGGTACATTTGCCATAAATTAGCCATTACAATAACCTCTTCCTATATAAATTCCAACCTTAGACATAACTACTTTATCTGATTCAAAGACCATTAGGAATCCTTTCTTTGAGAGCACAGGTCAAGAGATAAGATTCTTGCGGATATCCGGAACATGAGAACTTCATTTAGTGTCATGGTTTTTCTCGATATAAATTTGAATATGACGGTGCCGTTACCTTTGATCATGGAAACTGAAGAATTATCCATGTAGAGTTATTCTTCCTGTTCGAATTTCTGTAAGCGGAGAACATAAATATATCAGAATAGACACGACGAGTAGCGTCCGTGTCTACCCACCACTGTGAAGGATTCTATACTAAGTTGCATTCCAACACAACTCTTGAAAAGTCCATATCCTTAATGTTTGAACTCAAATTTTCCACTATATTTGCCACCGACTTGTCATTCGTCTTCTTGTGCCTGCAATCTTTAGCTATGTGCCCAGTCTTTTCGTAGACCCAACATTTACCTTTGAACTTCTTGGTTTGCCTATCTTTGGATTGATTATCTGGTGCATTTCTCTTTTTAAAGAAGTTCTTCTTTTTGTTATTGCAGTGTCCTTTCTTCTTTGACCCTTCTGTAACAAACGCCTCCTCGCCTTTGGATTGTGTTATTTCACAATTATCTGCCTCAATTTTTAATATGACAATGAGATCTTCTAAGGAAATCTTTTTTTCTTGTGTTTCAGATAGTTGTGGTAGTCTTTTCAAGGTGGTGGTAATTTTTCTATTATCGCTTGAACAAAGGACGACTCTTCAACTTTATGTCCTTCCGATTCAAGTTCATGAACTATAAATTGGAGTTCCTACACTTGACTAGTTTCGGATTTGGAATCCACCATTTTGTATTCTATAAATTTATCTACTATGAACTTCTTCAAACTGACATTCTACGTCTTTTATTTATTTGCAAGTGCAGTCCATAGGGATTTTGCTGTCTGGTGTGGCTGATACACTTTATACAATACTTTATCCAAACAATCCAGAACGTAGTTTCGACACAGGAAGTCTGAATGCTTGCATGAGTCAATTCCAAGAAAAACTTCTGCAACTTTTTCTCTAGTCTGTCCGTCTTTGGGCTTTGCTTCATTTCCTCAATGCACTTTTGCAGCCTTGACGCGATGAGATAAAGCAGTATTTGATTCTTCCATGTCATGAAGTCATCACCATCTCCACTAAACGAATAAAGCCTGTTGTGGGTAGCAGTTTTTGTTGATAGTTCAACTACCGCCATCTCTATTTTAATGAAAACAGAAAAGTCTTAAGATGTTATACAACTAGAATAACATTACAGAGTAATATGTTATAAACTCCTTATAGAGGTTTACAAATCAAATTTGTAGTTGACACAAATATAGAACAACAAATTACATCAGCAGCAACGTCAAATTGCTATGCTAAGCTATAATGATGGCGACTGTTTTACTATTGAGTAGAAACAGTAAGCTTTACGAAGAAATATGTATATAGACAAACTGAAATTCTAACTGGGATGCATAAGAAAATTTCGTTTGAGGATTGCTGTGATAATTTCGTTAAGACAGCCCGCTCTTATTGCACTTGCACTCGCACCCACACCCGACCCAGCCGATTCGGTACGGGCGGGACGCGCGCACGCTTGTTTTAGTTCATGGCCATATAGGTCCTCCCCTCCGCATAAAATTGCCCGACCGTAAGGGCCAATATAGGTTTGAGAGATTTACTATATAAACATGAAAATGTATATATTTTTGACGATGTGGGACAATATCTCATTCATCAATGTAATGGTTTCTAACATTATTTACTTTAATTAATAATTTATTTCTTATTTTCAATTTTAAACCTAGTATTAGCAAGTGACATTTGTTAATACCGACTAATTAGCATAACCCCGAGGTTGGGCAAATTTTTAGTCAACAAATGCGGTCAGCCTTTATGAGTTTCTATTGATTTTCTTTCTTTGTCCTCACGATGAGTCCCTACTATGATAAGGTGCATATCGGCGAATTGGAAAAGTGAGACATGTGTGGAATCTATACTAAGGAAGGAGATGTCGGTCATCCCCATATGAATGGGTAAGGGCTTATTTAGAATTAAAGACTTTCATTAGGTGGCTGAACGAAGACTAGTCAAATGCTACACAAAGTCAAAGCGGAATATGGTAAGGAACCTGCTACACCAAAGCGGAGAAAATATGAAAGGTTGCCCACTTTCAAAGAAAGAGGAAACTGGATTTCCATTCCTATCGTGCATAGACTATTTCAAAGAGACTAGAAATTTCAAAACTATTTCTTTTTTGTATGATTTGATATTCATAACGTAGATTAACATCTACAAAGTTGTATATATGCACGCATGTAGATACTACAAAAAGGAATAATGTAGGCTTAAAATGACAAACAAATATAAACTAAGAAGAAGCTTAAAACGATAATTTTATCGTTTTAATATATACATAATGCACATACGTAAATGTATATGTGTATGTATTTATATTTATGGTAAAAATCAATTTTGCTAAAATACTCAAAAGGTTTCGGGTATTATAACCAAAGCAGAAAGAAATAAGTGCTCCAACTTCAGATTTTAGGACGGAATTATAAAGAATACCTTTTTTTTCTCACATTCAGTTATAATAGCGAATTATGCCTCGGCACAACATTCTCCAATAAAAATATATAATGCATGCACTATGGTGCTAAGACACGATGCTGCTTGCTAGAGACATCGCGGTCGACGATTAATTATCGATCAAACATTGTTTTGCTCGGAGGTTGTCCATAATCCACGGTGTAAGAGAAAAAAAGGGGAAAAAAAAATCTGTTCGCGCCCCTAGCAGAAAATGTGGCTCGCAGTTCATATGAAATGAATCCAATTAGTTTTATTTCGGGTCGGGATCAAATACTATTCTAACCGGGTCCATTAATCAAGCCTAATCATCTTCATTGCTATATAGCTTTCTTTTGCGGCTAGGGTTTCTACCGCTTCTCTCATTTAAATAAAATTCTCGTAATTCGTCCAGTTAAGGTTTATGAAACAAATGGCGGAAAATCAATAAGCATCTCGATTCGATACCGTTATAAGTATATTTTGTTTGTGAAAAATAACACCTGTCGAGACATGTCGACTTTAAATCCATTTGATCTGCTAGGTGATGTTGACATCGATGATCCTTCTCAGCTGATCGCCGTAGCACAGAAACAGAAGGTGGCTGCCGCAGCTCCGGCAGTCAAGCCTGTCGCAAAATTACCTACGAAACCAGTTCCGCCATCTCAAGCTGGTATTGTTTAACTTAAATTTGATTATTAGTTATCCCAGTTGATTTGTTATTTATATTAGGAATTGAATATTTACTGTGTTTTTTTTTGTGCGCGCTATGTTATTGCATAAAATACAGATTACAGAATCCCATAGTTCATAGGGAGCAGGGTAGCTGTGCCTTTTATTTTCACTAAATATTGTTGTTTTGGCATTTATTTGGAGTTGCTCAACTTAGTGATAATGTATTTCTGTTGTCGGTGAAGGCTTCTTACCCAGAAATTAGATTATTTACTTTAGCCATTGAGTAAACTACTCTGTGATCTTCCGAATTGGTTTTAGTGGTAACAGCTGTCATGAGTTTACCTTATTTACCTCATTATTTTTTGACCTTCTCCCTCTTTAATTGTTTAAAGACCAATCCCCGTTTGTTTTTTATGATTCACTGTTAAAAATTAATAATCTGTTTTGACTATGTTAAATAATAATCTGTTTTGACTATGATTTTTTCTTTTAGAATTAGGATCATAAGTTTAGTTTTTGGTGGATGTTCTAATATTGTTGGGAGAACTACGTTTATTTTTTTTGTCGGTTTTATTTTTATGTTCTCTAACTTGTACTTGTTTTTACTAGTAACTGGTAATATGATCACACATGCTATTAGATGTTGGTTTTGTATGCCATGCTGAGAGGATCAATTAGTCATTCTCATTGATGTCTTGACTCTTTAAGGTGTAGACACAATTATGTAGTAGTGAATTATTTCATCCTGTATCAAAATATATTTTATGGATATTTAATAGTTCATATCAAATTTATTTTTATTCGTTAATTAATATTTTGACATAGTTTTGGTAATCTAGGTCAAGTTTTTGATTCAGAATCTCCACAATAAACACAATTTTTGTTCATTCTCAATACTTATTTATCTCAGTCAGTATTTTCAAATCTTGACCGAGATCTCAGTTTAATGTCAGTGGAAGTTATATGCATCAAAGGAGTTTTTCAACAGTAAAATTGTAGTGTCAACTGAGTTTAGGGTCTGCTATACACAATTGAATTGTGCGATTTCAGTCTGCTATGCACAATTGAATTGTGTGATTTCAGTCTGCTATATGCAATTGAATTGTTCTCATTTTGCTAAATGCATCATAGCTAAAATCTTCATCCCAGATAAACCGATATAAGACTAAATTTGAGGTTTATAACAATAGATACAATCCGTCTCTTCGTGTTGCAGTGAGAGATGCTAGGAACATCAACAATGCTCCAGCACGAGGTGGCGCAGGTCGAGGTGGATCTAGGGGAGGCAGAGGAGGTAGATTCCAAGATAGGGATTTCAGTAGCAGAAACGAGAATGGCTACAGTGGAAATTATGGAGGTGGTATGGCTGTTGAAGGAGATGGTAAGCCTTCTGAGCACCGTGGTGGAAATGGTGGTGGTGCCCCTAGACAATCATTCCGTGGTGGTGCCAGACATGGTGGCTTTGGTGGGAATGTTGAAGGAGATGCTGGAGGCGAAGACTACCCTTCAAGAAGGCCTTATGAGCGTAGGAGTGGAACTGGCCGTGGTTATGAAATGAAGCGTGAGGGTGCTGGAAGAGCAAACTGGGGAAATATGAAGGATGATGTTATTGCTACCCAGTTAAGATCAGTTTTTAGTTGTTTGTTCAAGTACATTTTTTTTTAGTTTAGAACGCTGGTTGACATTGCTGCTGATTTTAGTGCACATGTTCGGCTTTATGCGTGATGTTTATTGCATTTTGTTTTGGATAGGGAGACAAAAGAAAATGCAAGCGCTGATGAAATTGAGAAGCCAGCGGCGCAGGAAGATGGAAATGTTCCTGAAGGGGAAAAAGATAACACGGAAACTGCTGCTAAAGAAGAGAAAGCTGAAGAGAAGGTTAGTCATGGTATCTAGACACTCACATCACCCAATTGTTTGTGAATATTCTCTGCAATGTTGAATGCCAACCTTGCTACATTTTAGGTTACTTAATTTGTTTTCAACTCGAGTGAAATTTCGAGCTATTTTGATATTCAATTGCTTTTTTATTCTTGTTTCATTAACCTTAGTTTGTTCTGCATATGCTATTCTCAATTGATATAAAAGTATGCTCCAGGCTCTAGTCATACTTGGTATCCCGATTTATCTATTATGCTCCAGGCTCTAGTCATACTTGGTATCCCGATTTATCTATCAATAATATTGTGCTTTTACTTTGTCTGCAACACTCATCACCCAATTGTTTGTGAATATTATCTGCTTGTCAAATGCCTCCCCTGCTACATTTTTAGGTTGAGGTTTACTTTATTTGTTTCCAACTGGAGTGAAATAAGTCTCTTTAGAGCTATTTTGATCTTCGATTGTTTTTCTCTCTCTGATCCATTAACCTTAGTTTGGTCCAAATATGTTATTCTCTGCTGAGATAAGTATGCTCTAGACTTAGTTATACTCAGCATCTACATTTATCCATCAATAAAATTGTGTTTTTACTCTGTGCATTCATCACCCAATTGTTTGTGAATATTCTCTGCTTGTCAAATGCTACCCTGCTACATTTTTAGGTTAAGGTTTACTGGTTTGTTTTCAACTGGAGTGAAATAAGTATCTTTTGAACTATATCGATATTCAATTATTATTTTTCCTTGATTCATTAACCGTAGTTTGTTTTGAACATGCTATTCAATTGAGATAGGCATGCTCTAGGCTCTAGTATATTCAGTTCCACTGAAGTGGTTTATGGTTAAAACATTCTAATCCTTATTCTGCAAAATTTCCATTTTAGTCTCTATATATTAAATTTTGACATGTAGCAACATCATTAGACTCTAAAACCTTTTACATCTCACATTTTAACCTAAAATCTAGTAACATCAAAATTATCTAAAGATATATTAATAATTGTAAGGAAGTATCCATGACTTCTGTGCTACATGTATAGTATGTTAACTGAACATATATTCCTTCACTCACGCAATACACATCAAGGGTGTCTTTTTACAAGATGGTACAAATGAAATATAGTTTCACATGTGCACCACTTCTTTGGAACCTTCGTTTTTTTAATAGGAATAGCTTCAGGCAACACATTAACAGCTGTAACATGTCAACATATCCAGCTTATGCTACTATTCTTTGCAAGCTTTGCTATAATGTTGCTTTCCATAAATGACGAATGAATCTCCACAATATTTACTTGTATTCTACATAAGGTTATACCTCGGTTTTTGAATACTAAGACTTGTATGTATCCTTATCCTATCCTTTTCATTCGTTTGTACTTCGATTTTTGCAGCTGTGTCAGTCGATGTTACACTAGGTACTTATCTATACCTTATTGCATGGTCAAATAAATTCATGGATTCTTCTACTTCTTTTCTCATTCCTGCACCACCCACAATCATATTTTCCTTCTATTTGGAATCTATTTGTTGATGGTTTAATTTCTTATTTTGTTTGACATCTGTGATCTTTACCATGTATTCTCTTATTCCAGCTATCACCGTTCCCCAAAAAAATTCTTGTGTTCTTCATTGTGTACATATACCATATAACGGAGACTTGTTTCCCTGAATACATATAAACCATAATCTTGGTACATCATATTCCAATCATATCATTTGTGATTATAACAGACATTAAACTTCAGTATTTGATTTGCTTTGATTTACTAATCCGATTTTTCTCATGAACAGGAGATGACCCTTGAAGAATATGAAAAAATTAGAGAAGAGAAAAGAAAAGCACTGCTTGCACTGAAAACCGAGGAGAGGAAAGTTACCATCGACAAGGAGCTTGAATCAATGCAGCTGCTCTCAGTCAAGAAAACAAATGATGAGGTTTTTGCAAAACTGGTATGCCACAAATTTCATATTTACATACAGTCTTTGTAATATTTCAACAAGTACAAAATTAGACTTGTCTGTTTTAATCAATTATACTCCTTTAAACTGATAATTGTTTTAGTACTTGGTTCAGGCGTGTAATTGCTACAAACTAATCATTTTATATCAAAACTTTTGTGAAACACCGTTAAATTTTAAAATACACCGTCAGCCTTGCTAAAATACAGTTTTTAAAAAACACTCTTGTTTTTCAGTTTCAGTCATTAAGTGCAAGTATTTGCAGTTTAAACTGGGGAAAAAAGCTTCAAATGCAGAAAAAGATTTGCATTTTTCCAGAAGAAAACTTGTGTTTATTATAGAAACATAATTTCACCAAAAATAAAAATAGATATTTTATTAGGAACCTGTTTTTGACATGTCACAACCAACACATGCAACCTATTTCAATCCATATCAACGCATATAAATTAGCTTCTTCCACCTAAAACAATCAAAAATGGACATACAATTAATATATTGAACAAAGATGCGAGTCCTTAACCTAAATTATTCGATGAACAGATAAATCATCACATTACCGATATAGCGTAAATATGTACCTTTATTTATTTAGCATTTTAAAGACTTAAATAGAGGTACGTATTTATGTTGTATCGGTAAATGTGATTTATCTTGTTCATCAAATAATTTAGCTTGAGGATTGACCATTGGTAAGTATTGTTATTACTCACATCTTTGGTCGATATATTGATCGCATGTCCATTTTTGATTGTTTGGAGTGATGAAGCTGATTGAGGTTGTGTTGATATATGTATATATATGTATATATTGATCTTAACATAGGGCGCTGAGAAATGCATATCCTAACAGTTGCATTTCAGTACTTCTAACATCATATCCAAATATAGGGCGCTGAGAAAGAATCAAAAAAGAAAGAATCAGAGAGGGAGGAAAAGGCAAAAAAATCGTTAAGCATACATGAGTTTTTGAAACCGGCTGCAGGAGAAAGAAGCTTCGGTGGTCGCGGTCGAGGCAGAGGAGGACGAGGTGATGTTGGTGGCAGAGGTGGTGGAGGCAGCGTATATAATGCTAATGCTCCACCCCCCGCAATTGGAGACAACGGTCAGTTCCCTACACTCGGTGGGAAGAATTAGTTAACATCGGCATCCTTGTTGTTACTATTATTACTAGTCAGTAGAGCGCAAGTCAAGTTCTCTTTCCTTCCCTTTGTTTACCTACTGGTTTTGTCATTTTTTTTCCCTTTGGTTATGAAAACTCCAACTACCCTCATCTTTGGATGTATTTCTTTTTTACCTTCGGTTTTTTGGTGCCCTGAACTGAATGGTAAAAAGAGTGTTTATTCAGAGAAGAATTTTACTTTTATCGATATGTTTTATATTCAGTTATTATGTTCTGATATCATAGCTCTTTTCATTCCTTATTTGCTTTGTGTGTTATTGTCTGAACGTCGCTTGAGATTCTGTTTCTATTGTGAGTGCTATTTGCTTTATGTGACCGACGTATCTATTTTTACGATGAATTGTAGATTTTAAATTCGCTTTACGTGTTGACATGATGGTATGCATTATTATGATTGATTCATTTAGTTCTGAAAGTTATACGAGTAATTCCATGTTCAGAAAAATCTTCGTATGATTTTTGTTTGTTTGTGAAGTGACGTTGAGTGTTTTGTTTTCATATACGGAAGAATAAAATTGAAATAACGTTGAATACTGTTTGATAGTCGCGTTGCACATGGAAGTTATGTTTTAATCGATGTCGTAATCAATGTGTTTTTTTTGGAATTTGGACGACAAAGTTCCTATTATAATTAGAGCGGTTGGAAAACCTTGTGTTAATTGTTCTTTGGGCATTTCAAGTTGTCATTGTTGTTTTCACCCACCTTTTAGTGTTTGCTCCACAGTGTAATTTGAATGTAATATATTTATTTGAATCTAACTAATTTATGTAGAAATATTGGATTAGCGTATTGTTCCACCGTTAGATGGTAAATTTGATAAAATTTCATTGTTTATTCGAATTGTGCCTTATATGTGCTGAGGTGTTATACAGAGCTGGTCCAAAGACATTTAATGCCCTAGACGAGCTTTATTTTTTTATTTTCTTTTGCCCTATTTTTTAAAAGAGAACAATAATTTTAAATGTAGAAATAAAATGATTTTTTTTAATGTAGAAACAATATGAAAACTCTTTTATATATTTGTGCAGTTAAAGCGCTCGGCAGATTCGAAACGGTGGAGGTGCAAGAAGTCATTGCGAGAATACAGCGAGGATGTAGCGGATGGCTCTAAAATAGCATATAAAATTCGTACTTAATGTTTTTACAAATATATAAATGGTAATTAAATGGAAAATTGTCATTCAATTGAATTATAATTAATACATAAATAATTTTAAACAAAAAATATGTGCGAATATACTTTAAATAAACGTAAAACTGTTACATGACATAGTTGAATTTAATAGAATATTAAAGTATTTTCATTTCTGAAAATATATTAAAAATTAAATCAAATAAATTAGTTTCATAATTTTTATAATGTATAAATGCAATTTTTTATTCATTTTATTAAAGAAGATATAGCAGAAATAACAAAATATAGCGGGAATAACGAGATATAGCGGAAATAGCGGGGATTAAAGCGGAAAAACTATATTTTGGGGCTGTATGGAGAAATCGTAGCGGTAGAAATCCGCTATGAGTTATAGCGGGGTTATAGCGGGGTTATAGCGGGGTAATAGCGGGGCAGTAACTACACAATTATATATAGAACGATAATTACAAAATATTGGCCTACTAAGCCATTTAGATTACATATCAAAAACCAAAATGTCAACGTGATATCATAGCATACTAATGCAATTAACGGAAACAACTCCTCGCATTTTTTGAAACAAACCCGTCTATTATTCCTTCATAGTTAACCATATCCAAGTACTCATTTTCAATTGAAATCATAGATAATTCGCTTAACCTTTCTTGTGACATAGTAGTCCGAATGTATGTTTTAATCAATTTCAATTTTGAGAAACTTCTTTCCGCCGAAGCAACCGTCACCGGAATGGTCAACAAAATTCGATAAGCAACCCAAACATACAAAAATCCACTTGCATCTCGATAAGACCTCAGAAAATTTAAAATATCAATGGATTTAGTTACTTTAGATGGTAGAATCCTTTTTAATTGTCGAAGCTCGTAGAATAATTCTTTACCAAAAATATCTTGCTCTTCGTTATGTTTCAAAAAATCTTCTAATTTCATGCAATGGTTCTTTAGCTCACCATCGTCAATATTTTTAAACTTCAAGTTTAACAAGAAACCAAAAGTTCCTTCGTAAAGCTTAAATTGCTCAAACCGATCTCTAAGTGAAGTTAAAGCTTGATCTATTATATGAAGAAAATAAGTAACTCGAAAATTATCTTCAGGAGATTGCATATCATTATTCTCTTCGATATCTTCATCAAATTGTTTTTTTCTACGCACAACTCTCTTTTCCAAGGATCAATACCGACTTCAATTGCAATTTCTTTAGCTTCATTCATCATGATTTCAAATCCATCTTCTCTAAGTTTTTCAAAAAATGCCACAAGCTCCTTAATATTTGTAATTGCATCTTCGATATTCATTTTCTCTCGTTGAAGTATTTTACTTACTCGATTGATATTGTCTAATATTGTGAACCAAATACACAAACTAATCAAGAATTCAAAATTTTCCAAACCATTTTGGCACAATCCTTTAGCCTCCATCATTACAACACCATCTTTAAAATTATTTGCAATATCAATTAAAGCATCTCTTAGTTCTGATGTTTGCATTCTTATTGCTTTAACACTTACAATGTGACTTTCCCATCGGGTTGCCGATAATGGTTTTGTAGTCAAACCTTTCACATAGCTTCGAAGTATTACCATCGATGAGTTGAGCCGGAAAATAGAGTATAGATCTTTTGCACATATGCAAAAATGTTTCTAGCTTTCATACATGATTTTGCCATATCGCATAAAGCAAGATTATGACTATGACACCTACATGAAATGTAGAAGGCTCTATGATTAATATCAAGTAGCCTTTTTTGTACACTTGACGTTTACCTACATTAAGTTCAATTAAGTATTTGATATTATTGTCAATAAATTAAACTCAAGTTTAAGAATTTTTTTACTATTGTTACCTTTCATGTTCGAACCATTGTCATACCCTTGTCCTCTCACATCATTAATACCATGCTTAAGCTCAACCAAAACATTTTCAAGCTCTTTAAAAAGACCAAGCCCGGATGTATCATCCACCGTTATGAATCCAAGAAAATATTCTTCTACCTTGATGTCATTTGCATCATCAACATTCACACATCTTATAATAATGGACATTTTCTCCTTATGGCTCAAATCCGAAGTGCAATCAAGAATAATAGAGAAGTATTTTGCTTTCTTAATCTTGGTAGGCATTACTAATTTGATCTTGTTAGCCAACAAACTTATCAATTCATTTTGAATTTTGTGACTTATATAATGATTATTGATTTCATTATTTACCACCCGTCTAAGATGATCTTCCATAATTGGATCAAACTCGGCATAAATTCTATAAGTCGACAAAAAAACCCATTATTTTTCTCATAAATTTTCTCATTTGATCCACGAAATGGTAAATTATTTCTAGAAAGTGTTTTGACAACACCAATTATGCGCACAAGTATCTTTTTCCAAGGTTCTTTCTCTAAATCAATTTGCGCTTCCATTGCTTTATCGATTGTTGCTTTTTGTTGAAGCCCTCTACGCAAATCCACCCATTTAATTAGATTTTCATTGTGCAATGGATTACCTTCATACTCTCTTAACTTAGTAGATAAATTATGCCAAACATTAATTCCTTCATCGTCTAACTTGGATGTTTTTTTTGTATGCTTAAATAGCTTACAACAAAAACAATAAACTTTATCATACTCATCCGAGTACACAAACCATTTTCTTTCATGCTCTTCTCTCCGTGGATAGCCACCGATGTAATGTTTAAATGAGAAGTGTCTACCATCAATCTTATTTCTTGGGAATATATAATTTTCTTTCACTATTTTGATGGGACCACGTTGAATTAGCATAATTCGTTTGGTGTCGGTAATTTTTCTCTATAATCCCGGGTCGCAATTTATATCAACATCCTTTTCAATATCAAGTATAGCTACATCCCCAACATCTTCATCATCAACATCAACGTGTACACGTACATTATTATCCTCGTTTACAACTTCTACAACATGTTGATCTTCAATTTCTATTTCACCATCCTCATTTTTAGGCACTTCATCTTCATTTATCTCGATATTGGCATCAATATCATCATGCTCAAAGTTAGTTTCTTCAATTTGACTTGATTTTGAAGTTTGAGATTTCTTTTGTCTTGCTTCAAATAAATTTGAAATTGAGCCTACCATTGATTTTGCTTCTTCATTTTTGTGTTGTTTTTTCTTCCTATTTTGGTACCCGGAATTTTGTTTCCGAATCCTATATCAAATTAAAATACGGCACAATATTATTAATGAAAAAAACATTAGCATTTCACGGCTTTTAATTATTTTGAACTGAATTCTAGTGACTAATCATAATTTAATTTATTCAAATAAAGTATGAAATCAATGTTATTCATTTTCAAATTCATTCATAAACAGAATGTCTGTTCATTTTCAAAAAAAAATAATATTCATTCACAAAAGAAAGTTAAAACAACTCACTTAACTTTCAACTCAAAAAAATATTCATTCACAAAAGGCAAAAGCATAGATTTGATAAAACTATTCAGACGTTCTACCATCCTTGCTATTACGTGCTAGAGACAATATACAGAATGTATAAAGCGCACGGATAAGAATCATAAGATCTGCATACAAGCGCACAATAAGACGAGCTGATTTATGATACTAAAAACATAGATTTCAGATGTAATAACTCAACCTGACTTCCAGTATCACTTTAAGCAACAACAATAAAGCTTTTCAAGAGCAATCATATTAATCCAACAACAATCAATAGAAAACTTACATTCTGGTGGCGCTGAGTGGCTTCCATTCTGGCAGCGCTGCAGCACAGTAGCAGCAAAATTGAAAATTGAAATTAGGGCACTCAGCGCGAGCACGACTGTCAGAGATCGAACATTCTGGTGGCACGACAGTGGCTTCCGTTCTGGTGGCTTCCGTAGCCATTGTGACACTGCGACTATCAGAGATCGAATGAGAATACTTTTTGTTTTTCTATTTTTTTGTTGCCCCTTGCGTTGCCGTTGGCCTAGACATAAGTCTTGTTTGCCTTGGGCTTGGACCGGGCCTGGTGTTATAGTTTGAGGTTTTTAGAGATATCAAATTGACTACCCTACTTAAATATTACCAATCGCAATTAAAATAGAAAAACCCATCTAAATATATTTTACAATCGCATTTAAAACAGATTGCTTTATTAATCACTTTATAAACCGAGTACAATATGGATCGGATGAAAATCCTTAGATATAAAATAATATAAAGTAACTAGCAGCGTAAAGATCTCGAAAATGAACAACCAAGCCTGTATTTATAGATGAAGATGGTCAAATATTTTCCTGAAAATTCCCACAAGAGGGATCGCATGACCCAATTACCAAAGAAGAGGGATCGGTAGCGATCCCTACTTTGATCGTAGTTTGGAGTGTGATCCCTATGGTTGCTTGCTCATTCTAAAATATGCTTAGCCTTCAAATTTCATGCCAATTGGATCAGTAGAACTTGAGTTATTGCTTGATCTTTACTTCAACATGGATTGCTTGCTGATTCATGTTGATCCCTACCAAGGAAAGAGTGTCGATCCCTCTAACTCATCTTTTTGAGATGCGATCTCTAGCGTAGGCTTTCTAATGTCTCCATGTCTTACTCATAAAATTTCATATGCATTGAACTTGTGGATTTTGAGATGTTGATTATTTTCTATTAAAGTGCTCTTACTCTTTGAAACATACCGATCCCCATGATGGAAGACAATTTATGCCTATTCCTCCTATATGTTAAACCATATTACATACTTCGAACATTCTTCCTTGCATATCCGTCAATTTCATCAAACATCGGCTTCGTGTTATCATCTATACTTGACTTGTTTGCCCCACAACCGTCACTCTGGATTTATCGGCCTTGATAGCAGTTGAATCTGACTTCTGCAATCAATTCAATATAGCCGAGTCAAAATGCCGGATAACACTTTGCTTCCAAAGTACGTATTGTGCTAAACATGACGTGCTTTGAAACGAAGTTAGAATCGTCAGAAAAAAACCATCAAGTTTTCTGCATAGTCGCTATCTCGTTATCGAATTAATTTTCCAAAGTGTTGTATTCCTCTTTGTTCTTTATGATGCTTGATCGATTTTCAATAGCATAAATCTTGGGTTATATTCTGTTAGTTGATATATAAGTCTGCTTCCATGAGAATAATAAGCTTTGGTATCTGGTTCAGCCTCAAACTTGAAAGCCTCGTGTTTGATTCCAATTTCCATCGATTTCAAAAATTGAACTTTTAGATCGTACAAGCGCTTGTTCAGATACACGTTCTTAACGTTGGCTTTCGGACGCATTCGTATGCTCATGGGTCGTCGTCAATTTTCATCGAGTAAGATGCAGTTTCATTGCATTTTGTACATACGTGCGTCGAATAATTTCCATGTTTATGTTTGTCTGCATAAATGCTCATAGCAATTCCTCCTTTTTTTTCTTTTCTTCTTATTTTTTTAACATCTATAGGGATCGGCATATGTTTAGCTGATCCCTCTTGTTTCTTTTTGTGTTTACAAGGATCGACATATTTCTAGCCAATCTCTCTCCCTCTCTGTTTTTTATGCATGCTAATAGGGATCGGTATTTTCATAGCCGATCCCTTCCTATTTTGTGTTGACCTCGAAGAAATTGGCCGATCCATTGTCCCCAAATAATAAGCTTGCACTCCTCCTCAATCTTCACTTATTCAGCTCTTCCCTATTTACTTTCATCTTCATACTTCCTTTAAGTCCGATCTCGAATCCTCTCCTATCTTGAAAGAAACCCGACCCCTTCGTTTCGCATTAAATACCGTCTTCATCTATAATTTCGCCTTTCTATTTTTCTTTAGATCATAATTTCGCCTTTCATTTGAATTACAATCAAATACTTCTTCTCGCACAATCCATCTTCTATATATTTAGTAGGTTTGCACGTCTTTAGGTTTTGATTTTATGACGAGACAATGGATTTTATCCCATTGACGTCGATTTGGACTGCGACATGATGGATAATTAATGGCTGAAGCTTTTTGGAGAAGAGGATAAGTGGGATTTGGTACGGTTCAGCTAAAAAGTTCGAAGGGTAGCACGAGGAAGCGGAAGGAGAGGGATCGGCCGCCTTCGGTTCGCGTGGCAGAGTCCTAGTTTTATTGGATGAAGGAGGGGTTAGTAGGTTTGTTGGATGAAAGAGGGATCGGTTGGAAAGGCAAAGGGAAGGGAGCGGTTGTGGAAGTTTGGTAGAAGATTGAAAATAGTGAAGTAGAGGGATCGGTAGAGTTGGTTAGGCAAAGGGATCGACAAGAATCATGTGGGAAAAATAATCGGTTGTTTTTTTGGTGTGAGGTAGGGATATGCTATATAGGGATCAACATATATGTACTTGAATAATTCTAGGCTTTTGAATCGAACTCGAAAACCAATCCATAATCACTTGTTTGAGCAATTATAACCAATCTCATCTTAATGAACTTGAACATATGACGATGATGAACAACATGACTTGCATATTCACTATTGAACTTGAAATTGAACAATCAAATTCTTGGGACTTTGAATATGAACTAAAACTTAAGTATGGACTTTAATAATGGATTTCACACTTCAATATGCCGATGATTGATAATAAAGGTTACACAACTGATCAATCTATTTGCTAGTTGAGACAGTCAGCGATGACAGTCAAACTGTTTGGAATCTAAAATCTCGTATTTAACTTTGTTTTCTTATTTTAAGCTGCTTATTTTTGCACTACACGACACTGCACCAGACTATCTTAAACTTAGCACGGGGAGACATGTAAACTTTTTTAATCTCGGTTATCTACCGAGTATAGTTGACATAGACTTCAGACGTTCAGAGCGTTTAGCTACAATGTCTTAAGGACTAACTTCACAGCATAGTAATCCCGAAGCTGAGTCAAGTTCCGCAATTATATCTAGCAAGCAATTATATCTAGCAAGCTTTTCCCTGGTCGTCAAACTGAACAACCGAAAGTTTTCGGCCGGTTGGTCGACCTTTTCTTTAACGTTCCCATCCTCATGGTGCAAGATATAAGTCCTGCCCCCGACGCTGTAGAAGGCGCTATATTTTCGGATAACCCAACAGATTCTCAAGCCTTCAGAATTGGTGAGCCTACTCTTCGCAGGCTATGTTCTATACACGCGATACCTTTTGAATACGTTTTGGTTCCTTCGGTGAACATGGTTCATTCACCCTCGGAGGGATATACAGCATGGAATAAGTTCATGTGCTGGACTGGATGTGTGCCGCCTTTCAATTCTTTTATCCACGAGATGCTAAAATATCTTGGAATAGCTCCTACTCAGCTACACCCGAACAACTATGCTTTTCTCCACGACACTTTCTTACTATTCAGGAACGTTCTGTTCCGCCCACCAACTCCTGAGGACATTAGGTTTATTTACAATTTTCAAATGATAGAATGGAGTCTTTTCTATATTTTCCTCGAGCTTTAGCCCAATTGTCCGGTGCTTGTAACAAGCTCAGCCTCTTCAAACACAAATGGTTCTAAGTCCGATGTCCGCCTGAATTTGCAAGGCAATGATCGGAAAGACGTAAGTGTCGTCTTCGCTCTATTATCAAATTCTTTAACCTAGGTCATATACTGAATCAACTAACATTCTGGAAATCTACAGGTGTCCGTCCATATCCAGAAGGCGATAGTTTTTTAAGGGCAATTTTTACGGTTCGTGCCACTCCGATAGAAGATATTAGGCTTCTTGTAACCGATGAATGGTTATCCCTGTTCCGGTTGCTGAAGGAAGGTCGCAGCATTGGGCTTTCAGAAAGCGTTGCACTATCAGGATATGCTGTAGCATAAGAAGGCGATATCAATAACCTTGTCATGCCCCCAGTCGAGGAGGCTCAGGATGGTGCCGAAAAGGGCAAAATTAGGGGTGCCAAGTCCAACGAGCCTAGCGATGCTGATGAAGGTCCTCGAAATGCACCCGTGGTCGAGCCGTCACAAGACGCACAGCCTCACTCACCGGCTAGGAGAAAAAATAAGCTTGCATATAAGCTTCGTAGGAGGCAAAGTGCTAAGGAGCCTGAGTTTGTTATCACTTCCGTCAACGAAGAGTCATCTTCCCAACGTTTAGAAAGCTCGATGAAAGGGTTTCTTACCTCCAAATCCTTGATGACATCATGACTTATGACTTCCCCAACATTAGCGTTGAGAGGCTCAATTCTCCTACCAGAAGTGGTGATGGCATTCTTCCGACCGGCAAAGGAGAGAAAACTCCTATAAGCAAGGCTGAAGCTACTGGTCCGTCGGGGGGGGGGGGGGGGGACACTAGGACACTCACAATCATGTGCACTTCACCACACGTTCTCCGTCTATTTTTTGTATAATGGTCACTTATACATTTTTGTTTGGTTTTTGCAGGTGCAGTGTCTCAATCTTGAGCTTTTGATCGCATGGTCACTTATACATTTTTGTTTAGTTTTTGCAGGTGCAGTGTCTCAATCCTGAGCTTTTGATCGCTTGAGGGGCTCCTTGATGCAATACGGATCCAACCACGATTCAGAATCGAGTAAGCATAGAGAAAGGGATTACGTTTGAGAAAGAAGTCGTCGTTTGAGGGAATCTTCATCTTCCAAACATAAGTCTCAATCTCAGTCATCCTATCAGGAATTTCAACCTAATTTTCCTGTGCACAATGATGATCAGACCGCTTTCCATGGTCCTCAAGTTGCCGTAACGCCTGAGCAGTATTCTAGTTATCTAGCTCCAAGAAATCCTGTAACCACAGGTCGAGTTAACGTTCAATCGTCACTTCTGATCCATTTTTGCCAACTACGGCTCCTGAAGCTTCCATAGCAGAAAAATTGGCTGAACTTAAGGTCAATTTTTCGAAGATTTGTTTTGACGGGCTTAAGTTCCTCCCCTCTATTCATACAATCCCAGGGAATGCTAAGGCAAGTTCTCTCGCATGCATCAATGACATTTTTGTTCAACATGAATCATTCCATCACATAGCAGAGAAGTTCTCTGAGGTGTCTATCGAGAGACCACATGAAATCGACCGTCTCAAGCTAGAGGCGATCCATGATAAAGATATAATTAAACACCAAGATATTGAGATCTCGGATTTCACGGTGAAGCCGATCGAGGCAAAAAAAGTGCTAAGGAAACATTTGAGGCGGTGGGTCATCTAGAGGCTGCCCGTAAAAAGAAACTTGATGTTTCACTCAACCGCAGCGGTGCGCTTGTCTTGGAAAAAGACACCTTGCAAAAGCAGAAAATTATTTTGGCACACAACATCGAGAAGCTTGAAGAACTTCTTAAGAAGAAGAGGAAAGAGAAAATTGAAGCTCAAGAGGAATCGCAAAGATACTGCGAAGAGCCGTTGAAGCACGGACTTTGAAGATTAAACTTGATGAGTAACTTGCTCAAATTGAAGTCCTTAAAGAAGCAGTGAGAGAAGTAGGATGCAATGAGATGAGAGAAGAGATTGAGGCCCAGGAAGAGGATGCCAAAAAAGCCGTTCGAATTGAAATTAAGGACATGTTCGATCCTCTGATCATTGAATGCAATGTAAAAGTCCTTATCCACTATGATTTGAGTTTTGTTGGTGAGGGTTATCTTGAGTTGCTCGCTGGGGCCTGGGAATATATTGTTGAAATGAAAAAGAGAACCCTCGGCAAAGCTGATTTAGACGAAGAGAAAATAGTACGGGAGATTCTACGTGGGGATGAACCTATAGACCTTGCTGCTGTGAGATTTTGATATTTTAACGTTCTACACCCTTCAGAAAAGGGAAAAATACTACCGAGTCTTTGGAGTCCGGTCCAAAAGGCCCCTCTTCTTTTCAAGCCGTCGAAACGTCAGTCTCTCTTGGCCTGAGATAGGGTGTAATTTATGATCCGGACAAACCCGGTTATCATCTAAGGTGCTAACACCTATTCTGGAAGAGGCACTCCAACGATAACTGAGAGTCAGCCGTACGTAGGTATTCCGCTCTATTCTCCACTTTTTGATAGATTTCATTCTTCATGTCCAATAATCATGGGATTATCTTCTCGTTTCTACGAATCTATAGGTCTTCCAGGTCCCAACCAAACTCCAAAAAGTGGTGCCACTATAGAGCAACAAATGACATCTACTGAGATTCCGGTGGCCATCGATGCTTCAGGATTCGACACTCAAGTTATCATAGCACTTGATGATGATATAGCTGAAGACCCGCCGTTGCCTGATGTGCCGGATGACGTTATGATTACTGGCATAATTGAATATACCGACGAGCTTTGCTTAAAAGAGCGCAAAGAGAAGGAGGAATTATTGAAGAAAAAAGCTAAGGCTGAACCTACCGATGTGGACATTGACAATCCAAATCTGGTTCCATTACAAGTCATCCCACCCCGCAGGTTGGTTCCCTAAGAAGTCCCTTCATCCTCCAAAAGCTCTCTTGCCAAGGGCGGCAAAGGATCAAGGAAAAGGACAAATGGAAGTTTGGGTGGTGGCACTCTAAGAGATCCAGAAAAGGGAAAGGGCGGAAGAAATAGTCATCTCTCTAGCTTAGTTTGTATATAGTTTGCATGGTTGTTTTTCTCTTTTGTTGGCCATGAATGTGCGGGTGCGATCCAGAAAAGAGAAAGGGCAGAAGAAATAGTCATCTCTCCAGCTTAGTTTGTATATAGTTTTCATGGTTGTTTTTCTCTTTTGTTGGCCGTAAATGTGTGAGTGCGACCCCTGTTTTTAAATAAACTTGTATCACAATTTTCAAAGTTTATTATATAAATAAAAATTCTTTGTTTTCTTTCGAACTCTTATATGAATTTTTATTTAAGTGGTCGAGCTATTTCTTTTCATTCAATGTACTTGTAATTCATTTCTCGTTGCTTTAGATGATAATCCGTTAATTCTAACCCAAGGCCTCCATGTGGTCATGGTCTTGAGTCTACCAAACACAAGGCTCAAGCCCTAATGTTACGCTATCAAATTCAATGGTTTGAATAATTATACTCCTGCCCCCAGTCTTGGGTTTGCGGAGTTAAATGGTGGATAGCCGAACTCTGGGGATAAGAGCTAGTTAGCGGGTAGTCAAATCGCACCCGGCTTGTGTTTATACTCTAGTATACACTCTAGGGACTTAGAGTTATTTCGAAAAATATCCGGATCATACTTTCCTTAATTGGTTGACTTGCCCCAAGTCCGGGGGTTAACTTAGCGAGCGATCGCTCGTGTCACGATCGCTTGTGACTCATATTTGTCCCATCATTTGATAGGATTAAGTTGGTTAATGGATGGTTGAATCACATCCATCCTTTGTTAGGCATGCCATCCATTAGATTGTGAGCGTGAATCGTCAAATGAACGACCAGACCGTTCTCATTTCATTTAGTTCAGTCGTGAACTTCTGTAATCGGCAAGCTCCAAACTCTAAGGACGCAATTGAAGTGGAGAATTGGTTGCTTCATTGTGAAAGGATATCTGTTGATTTAGGACTCAATAATGAGCAGAAAAGGACATTGGCATCCAGATAGTTGCAAGGAGCAGCACTGTAGCGGTGGAACAGTGTTACTGTACAAGTAGTTGAAGAGGCCATGAATTGGGCAAAATTCAGAATGAGGTTTGAGGAAAGATTCTTGTCAAAAATTGCCAAGCCAACTCTGCTAAGAAAGTTTGCTGAGTTGGTGCAGGGAGACATGACGGTGCTGGAGTATGCTACTAGATTTGAGGAGCTGTCGAGATATGGATATGCTACGGTTGATACAATTATCAAAAGGAATGAGAAGTTCATCCGCGTATTGAGACCTGAGCTTGCTAAAGAAACTTTACCACATATTAGGGATCCATGCGATGTAGTTGTTGAGATGGATTTGAGAACGAGGAGATGCTCACTTTCTTTGATGTTAACAAAGCAGTGGAAACTCAAGGTGGGCATAACCAGAAGAGAAAGCTTTACCATAAGAAAGGAGCTCAGAAAGGAGGAGCAGCCAAGAAAGGGAAAACCGATGTAGTTTGCTACAAGTCTGACAAGAATGGACATTTTGATCACGAGTGTCGGACGGGCAAAGCAAAGAAGGTTGCTGACAAGAAGAGGGTGAAATGCTTCAAATGTGACTAGATTGGACATTATAAGAACCAGTGCAAGAAACCGGCCAAGGATGGAAAAGACAAAGTGTTTGCATTGGAACCAGCTGCCTCAGGACCAACAACAGAGGAAAAAGGAAAAGGTGTGTTGGGAGGTACGCTTTTGGCTCATAGTTTATCAGTTAGATTTCTATATGATATGGGTGCATCACATTATTTTATATCTCATTGTTTTGTAGATAAGCTTAACCTAGAACCCTCATACCTAGTTACATCCTTAAGGGCTGCGAATCCAATATGAGAGTATGCGACTCTTGGCATGAGATGTGACCACTTAGAATTTGAGTTGTTAGGTCATATATTTACTTGTAGTTTGCATGTGTTTGATTTCGTAGGGTTCAAAATTATTTTGGGTATGGATTGGTTAACTAAGTACGATGGTAGGATATTTTTCCATGATAGGAAAATATCATTTAGACACCCTAGTTGTAGTGATCGGATTATATACTCCACAGAAAACCCTAGTTTTGAGGTTAATGATTTGTTAGGTGTTATGGAGGCAAAAGACGAGTTAAATCAAGTTTTCGTTGTTAGAGAATTCGCATATGTCTTTGAGCCCGTGATAGGATTATCGCCGAAACGAGCCATTGAGTTTCAGATAGATTTAGTACTAGGAGATAAACATGTGAGGAGACCGCCAAGTAGAATGGCACCTACCAGGTGAAAGAGCTAAACGTATAGTTGGTGGATCTTGAAGGTAAGAATTTTATCAGGCCAAGTAGTTTGCCTTGGGGAGAAGCCATAGTGTTTGCGAGAAAACCGGATGGATAGTTAAGGTTGTGTATCGACTATCGTAAGTTGAATGAGAGGATGATAAAAAACTGATATCCATTACCTAGGATTGATGATTTCTTCGACTGGTTGAATGTAACCAAATGTATTTTCTCAGTTAGATTTGGCAATAGGGTTTCATCAGATTAGAGTAGCGGAGGATAGTATTCCTCTGACGGTGTTTAAAGACCATATATGGATCGTACGAATGGTTGGTGGTGCCGTTTAGACTAACTAATGCTCCAGCATTCTTTGTGGATTTGATGAACATAATCTTCTAAGAACATCTGGACAGAGTTTTGTTAGTATTCATAGATGAAATTTTGATATACTCCAAGGATGAAAGAGAACATGAAGTTCATATTAGAGTAGTGTTTGAGACGTTGAGGCAACATCAACTGAAAGAGAAATTTTCAAAATGTCATTTTTGGAAGAAGTAAAGTTTTTTGGTCATGTAGTCTCGAATAAAAGGGTCATCAGTAGATCCGGCTAAGATTGAGGCGGTGAATAGTTGGAAGAGACCCGAAACGACAACTGAAATAAGAGTTTTCTTGGATTAGTTGGGTATTATCAGAGATTTATTAAGGATTTTTCGTGGATGCAACACCAATGACTAAGCTAACTCGGAAAGATGCGAAGTTTGTTTAGACTGATAAGTGTGAGGAGGCATTCCAAAAACGGAAACATTTGTTGGCTAATGCACCTGTGTTAGTTGTTCCAGAGGGGAATCAAGAATTAATGGTGTACACAAATGCATGTAGGATATGATCAAGAGCTGTGTTAATGCAGAGGGGTAAAATGATTGTCTATGCTTCTCGACAGCTCAGACGGCATGAAGATAGATATCCAACTCATGATTTCGAACTAGATGCGGTAATTTTTGCATTGAAGGCATGAAGATATTACCTTTTTGGGAGAAAGGTTCAAGTTGTGTAGATAATAAATCGCTGAGATATTTATTATCTCAGAAGGAGTTGAATGTGAGGCAGCGGATGTGGTTATAGCTTTTAGCCGCTTATGACTTTGGTATTGAATACGCACCGAGGAAACAAAATAAGGTTGCAGATGCACTTAGTAGAGAACATCAGAATGCAGTATTGGCAACGATAGCCGAGTGGAAAGATTTAGAAGCATTGATTACATGTAGAGTACGTTGGAGTTCTAAGAGTAGTTCTAGTTAAGAAATTACTATGTTTTTATGTTTAGAAGTTTGACCGGTGATGATCGAAAGGATTGCTTCTAAACGAGGAGAGGATCCATTATTAGCTGAACAGATCAGAAGTTAAGGAATGGAACAGAGAGCGATGGTTTGAAAGATTTCAGTCTATACCAGAATGGGTGGTTGAGATAGAAAGGAAGATTACGTATTCCGAATGTGGAAAACATTAGGAAGGAAGTTCTTAGTGAATGATATCGTTCGAAGTTAACTATTCTTACTAGAGGAACTAAGATGTATCAGGATATGAAAATGAGTTTTTTCTATGAAGGTATGAAGAGAGATGCAGGCTTATGGGTGATGCAGTGTTTGCACTATCAACAGGTAAAAGATGAACATAAAAAACCGAGTAGATTACTTCACCCTTTGGATGTTCCTGTTTGGAAATGGGATTCCATCTCAATGGATTTCATAGATGGGTTGCCAAGATCGAACAGAGGAAATGAAAATATCTAGGTTATAGTGGATAGATTTCCTAAGAGTGCATATTTTATACCCGTTAAGTCGACCAGGACAACATCGGATTTAACTAAGTTATTCACGAAGAATATAGTTAGAATGCATTGAACTCCTAGTAGTATAGTAAGCGACAGAGATTCCTTATTTACTAGTGAGTTCTAGAAGAGTCTACCAAAGATTTTAGATACTAAGCTCAAGATGAGTACTGCTTACCATCCGTAGACAAATGGAAGACAGAGAGAATTAATAAAGTCTTAGAGGATTTGTTAAGAGCTTGCATGCTAGATTGACGAAGATCATGGAAAGTCCATCTGCACTTAGTCGAGTTTTCATATAACAACAACTATCAGACCAGTGTAGGGATGACACCGTTTGAAGCTTTGTATGGAAGGCCATGCAAATCTTCCATTTGTTGGTTAGAGACCGAGGATAGACTAATTCTTGGACCGGATTTGGTTAAAGAAGTAGCAGAAAAGATTGAGTTAATTCGAGCTAGGATGAAGGAATCTCAGTCTAGGCAGAAGAGTTATGCTGATAAAAGACAAAAAGATTTAGATTTCTCAGTTGGAGATCATGTTTTCATCAAGGTGCCACTGATGAAAGGTGTAATTAGATTTGTAAAATCATGAAAATTTGCACCGAGGTTTGTTAGACCATTTCCTAATTGCAGAAAGGATCGAGAAACTCACGCATAGAGTGGAGTTGCCGAATAGTTTGGCAGGAGCCCATAATTTTTTCCATGTTTCTCATCTAAGGAAGTGTATTTGAGATCAAAGATTACTATTACGCCAACTGTGTTAGAGGATCTGGTAGTGGAACTAGATATGACTACAGTTAGAAAACCAATTCATATAGTTGCAAAAGATGAAAAGAAACTAAGGAACAAGATAGTCAGATTAGTCAACGTCCAGTGGAGTGACGGCGAGAGAAATTGTACTTGGGAAACCGAGAGCAGGATTAGAGACACTTATCCTGACTTTTTTTGATGGTATGTTTTACCTTTATGTTTGATTGTTGTGAGCACCTTATCGTAATTTCGAAGACGAAATTCTTTAAGGTGGGGAGTCTGTAATGACCCTAATTTTGACTAACATTATAAAGAATATTTAACTAGATAAACAAAATAAAATAATGTTAGATAGTTAAGAGATTGAGATTTGTTAACTAAGAAAGAGCCATGCCTTAATGTATGTATAAGAAAAAGAAATTGAAAGTAAGTAAGTAGGAAGAATATGGTAAGGGTAAAATAAAAGTATCCTTTGCTCGTATACCCTAAACCCTTTTATTCTTAATTCCTCATTCATTTTTAACTTTCACGAACAAAACTAAAAGACTTAAAAGAACTTAGCCGACCACCATTAAGGGGATTCAAGGAGAAGAAAAGTTAGGATTCAAGTAGAAAGCTTAAACAAATCAATCTAAGTGAAAATATCAACCTTCTTAAAATAAATCTAAGGTTAATAATTAACTTACGTCTCACTTTTGATATTGATTTCGGTTTCAAGTTATATCCAAAATATTTTGCACGTTATATGGCATGTTATGTTGTTTAAATGGATATATATGCTTGTTGATGATTTATATTGTTTCATATAGACTTTATGATATGTTTTGATTAGAAAACCTATTAAATGACATGCAAATGAATTATGTTTCTTATATATGATTAAAAACATTATTTAAAAGTGGGTTTCAAGTTTATTAATTTTTCAAGTAATATGGATTTATTATGGATTTTCTAAGAGAGAAAATAGAGAATTTCATATTTAAATTATTTAAGGCAATTAAATAACATTTTTGGGTTTGAAATTTATATTTGTTAGAAAATATATTCAAAGTGAATTATTGTGATTTTTAGGGATTTTACCTAAGTATTTTACTATGATTAATAAATTATTTAAGTTAGAGAACTCAAATGTTTTATTTGTTTTGTTAAGGGGAAGAGCTTATTTGTTAAAATAATTTTAATTGTTAATTGTTAAATTTGGCAGGCTTATTAGAAAAGAATTTTGATAAAGAATTAGCAACCAATCATATTTTGACAAATTAGGTAAGTTTGGTGGAAACGAATTACTTTTAAAGGCATAAAACCAGTTTTGATTCGAATTACAACTTCGCCACTTCCATTGCTTGCTTTCATCACCATGCCCAGAAGGCTTTTCACATCTATTCGAAACCAATGCACATGGTACCAAGCAATTGGTACGTAGTGTATTAGAGAAAGGCAAAGGGGACTGTGTCGAAGGCATTCATTTGAAAGGGTTGAAGCCAATTTCATTAGCTTTCAAATCAATCAACTTGCCTTTTCTTTTAAAAAGAAGCTTTCGAAAGAGTTGTCGCTTTTGAATTCATTCGAAACCTAGCTGCCGCATTCATATCTTTTGGATTGGTTTGAAGCCACTTATAACTTTCAAACAATGTATTCGAAAGTGGAGCTTTTACCTTTTAAATTTTGAAGCCACCTTCCCAATGCTTTCGAAAGGGTCCTTTTAGCCGCCTTTATCAATGGTTTCAAAGGCAATGGTTTCGAAAGGATAGTTTCGAAGCTATCCTCTTCTCCAATTCTTTTCTCAAGATTAATGCTTTTGAAAGCAAAGCTTTCACTTCTGTTCTCTTTGACCCTATAGTTGTACTAAATGTTAAACCCTACAGTTTCTAAATGGATACTTTTAAAGCGTTTTGAAGCTATGTTTCCACAGATTCTCACTTGAACCCAATGCCTTCGAAAGATACCTTTTAAAGTGTTTCACAAGGGATGTTTTTAGTTATTTTGAAAGGGATTGTTTGAGGCCTTAAACAATGGTTTCGAAAGGAAGGTTTTGGCTTTATAGTCTAATATTTTCTAAGTTAAAAGGGCTTTAATTATTTTAAAGGGATAGATAAACCTATGGATTTAGATTTTCATCAAAATTGTTTTGTGTAAAGCATACATCATGGCATAAGTATTTTGATTAAGCAAAGGGTATAATTTCCTTGTTTTGAAAATGTAGGATTTCAAGGGTAAATAATTTGTAAAGATATTTTTCAAGGAAATGAAATTTGAATAGGGTGGTCCACCCAGATATTTGCTAAAATAATAACTCAGATATCGGAATACCAGATGGGACTGATATGTGGTCGTGCCCTGTACTTTAGCTAGTAGCCCCTAGCTAATATAAGTCCAAAATTCCAGTGTGTAGGGCTTTGTAACAGGTAAGACTAAAATCATGTTACACAATAAAAGGAATTCACAAAGTAGAGATAGATTATTGGTGAGCCCGCAAAACTATTAGTATCGGTTGACCCTAGGAAAAGTAAGTTAAGGATAGACCATCTAGTATTGTATAAAACAGAAGTTATAATATTTATTACGTCTGGTAGGCCCAAGTTAGCTAGTGATTAATTGTCAGCCAGGTAAAACTATAATGTTTGGATTGATAGTTCACTGATTACCTGATTTATATGCATATATGTTATTGCTATTGTTGTTATAATCAGTTTGACTACAAGGTTTTGATTTGCAAAAGATATGATTTTAAAGGGATACCAATGAGGGGAAACCCGTTCCACTAAGTGGCGTCGTCTCACTTAATACTAGTAAACCAAGATGTAACAGAATTATTCACACTGGGCTTTATGTCCAACTCAAAGTTTATGTTTTTCCCTTAAACTCTCGAGTACTTAAAATTAAATTTGAGTAGATTGAGAATTAAGGACTTTTTAGGTTTAATAGGTTAGAAGAATAAGCTTTCGAAGACGCGCTGGAGGCAAAGCTATCTATGTAGGAGTTATTTAGTATTATTTCCATTGTGATGTATTTAAGATTGATATGTCTACGTATCTAGTACTCTGATCATCCAAGGAGGCATCTTCTTATGTCGCTCTTGGCATAATTTGTAATAATTATATTTGATCAAAACCTGGGAATCATTTTGGGATTATGTAATTGAATATGAAATATTGATTTTAAATATTATTGGAAGTGTTGCTTTGAAATCTGTGATGATTTTATTTCATATTCATATGCTTCTCATATTATGGATACCAAGTTAATACTATAGATGACTGTAGCATCTGTAGCGTTTAACTTTGGGCCTCAAAATAAGGGATGTTACACCTGTTTTTTGTGATACTCATTAGATGAACTAGAAATCTCCAATGCCGAGTAAGGGACAGAGTCCCTTTTAGCTTTCCTTCGCTGTTGCTGACCGAGTTGGTTCATTAGGTTGATATTGGCTTGAATCTGCTGATTTCATTGTTGACGGCTATCCACTAGCTCTGACATTAGATTCTGGTATTCAGCTCTTGTAATGGAATCAGTTGGATTCCAGACTTCAAATGGATCGACATTTACATGAATCACATCCATCGGTTGACTGCTCAGGCCTCCTTGCTGGATGTTAGCATTCTCTTTTCCTTCTGCGTTCTAAGAAGTAGATCTTGTGTTCCTCACCATTGTTGATAGCTTCGCTTAGATTTTTGTACATTTGAATAGAACAAGCAAACTTCTTGAAGATAATTGTGGATCTCCTTCGAGGGGGGGGGGGGTTTATGCAATCCGGTAGCAACAAAGGGATCCTAATAAGCCGAGAATCAAGATTCGCAAGAAAAACACCAAAATGTTTGCACCAAAAATTTCATAAACAACAAATAGAAGTTTTGGAGAGAAATAAATGAAGAATATAAAATGAAAATAGAGGATAATAACAAATAAATAGTAGTAAATTGAAAGATTAACATGCACACAATGGTTTGTAGCGGTTCAGCATTGTTTGCTTATGTCCACGTTGAACAAATTGCTCCATTAATCACTTTATAAACTGATACAATAGGGATCATATGAAAATCTTTAGTTACAAAATAATATAAAGCAACTAGCAACGTAAAGATCTTGAAGATGAATGACGAAACCTGTATTTATAGATGAAGATGACCAAATATCTTCCTGAAAGTTCGACAGAAGGACCTTCAGAACTATATAGACCCACAAGAGGGATCGCATCATCCAATTACCTACTCTAGTGAATTTTGGGGTGTGATCCCTATTATTTCTTCCTTATGCTAAAATATGCTTAGCCTCCAAATTTCATGCCTAGTAGATCAGTAGAACTTGAGTTATTGCTTGATCATTGCTTCAACATGGATTGCTTGGTGATTCCTACCGATCCCTACCAAGGGAAGAGTGCTCTAACTTCATCTTTTTAAGGTGTGATCACTAGAGTAGGCTCCTTAGAGTCCCTATATCTTGCTCACTAAATTTCGTGTGCATTGAACTTGTAGATCTCGAGATATTGATTGTTTTCTATTGAAATGCTCTTACTCCCTGAAACATACCGATCCCTATAATGGAAGTCAATTTATGTCAATCCCTCCTATATGTTGAACCATATTTCATACTTCAAACATTCTGCCTTGCATATCTATCATTTCCATTCAAATCCGACTTAATGTTAACATATATACTTGACTTCTAAGCCCCACAACCGTTACTCTAGATTTATCGGCCCCGGTAGCAATTGAGTCTGACTTGTGGAGTCAGTTCAATATAGCCAGGTCAAATTTCTGGATAACACCCATTTAAAATATGCACATGATGTTCTAATCTTTCTCAAAGTACATAAAAAAATATCCAAATCCATCAATGACTAATTCAAAACTCGTTTTGAAGTGACAAGTCTAAAAATGAACTCAGAGAAATTAAAAGTTTTTTGCAGTAAAGGATGTGACAAAAAAAATCAAAGATTTGTAATATCTTGAAAATAGAGGAAAAAACATTACTAATTATGTATCTAAGGTTGCCTTTGTCACCAATATATATCAACAAGGACTCTTGTGAAACATGAACAAAATTAAATAGAAAATTGAAGGTTGGGAAACAAAATTGCTAAGTCTACCTAAAAGGATAGAACTAATCAAATCCACAGTTTATCCCATATTTTTATTTTGGATGCAAATTTTCAAACGACCAGTTAGTCATTAGTAAAATAACTTAAGAGTTTTCTATGAAAAGAAAAATTCAGTACAAGTCCTTGGTAAATAGTGTGTTCACCAAAGAAGAGAGGGTTTTGGGACTAAAAGACGTTGCTGAAAGTAATGATGCAATTGACATAAAACTTATATGAAAATTGTTGGATGGACAAAATTTGTGGGCAAAATGGATGCAATATACATACATTAAAATCCCCTCATTTCATGATATGGAAATTAGAACTCAACAATCATGTCATGGAAATACTAGCTACTTTTAAGAAATAAGGCATTACAATGCATGAAAAAAAGAATTGTAGATAGAAACAATGAAACTATGGTTTGATCCATAACTGTAAGGGGGCAGACTTATTAACAAATTAAGTATGCGAAGTTTAGATATATTAAATGGTGAACATCTTCTTGTCGGTTCTATCATTGAAACCGATGGCTGGAAAGTGGGCAGATTTAGTTATTTGAGATAGTTTAAACAAGAAATTGGAAATACTCGTTTTTTTCAATGGCAGAACTGAAGACTATTGGCATTGGTTGCACACTAAATTTGGGCAATAATCTTTCAAAAATGCTTGGAATGAAATTAGAAAGAAATACATGTATGTTTATTGACACAAAATTGTTTGGGACAAATGCAACTAGGGGTGAGCATAAATTGCACCGCTATCCGGAAACCGCCTGCACCGGACCGCAAAAACGATGCGAAAACCCACACCGAATCTTCTAATCAATGAAAACACCCTAAAATAGACCAACCCACATCGATATGGTTCGGTTGTGGTTTGGATGATTGATCCGACCATATTAAACCGAACCGAACCGAATATTTACACTAGTAAACTTATGATAGAAATATAAGCAACTCCTATCTTAATTTACACTATAACGATGTATATTCTATTTTCAGTTTGTATCAATAATAATCATTGTCATAAAGGAAGAAGTTATAGTTTTAGTATGATATTTGTCATCTCATGTTTTGGATGAATGCTAATTATATTCTTATTCTAGTTCTTTTACTAATGATTATGGATTGGTTAACATTGATGATTGGTTAATCTACTGAAAAAAAATCTCACTTATAGCTAAATGTCAAATTGAAATATTCAATTAAGAACCAATCTTTCATTTCTATATAACATTGTGTATTTTAACTTTTAAGTAAAAAAACTTCACACATTTGCATTCATAAATTGATTGTTGATGGAAGTAATTCTCTTATTTTATATTTAATATGGGGTTCAAACCGAACCAGATCAAAACCAGACCGTATTAGATTAAACCAAACCGTTTAAATGGTTAGTATAATGGTTTGTATTTTTTATTAATCGCATGATGCAGTGCAGAAGCGGTTTGGGTTTCAAACCGCACCAAATCGACCCACGTCCACCCCTAAATGCAATCATCCAAAAATGGAACTTTGTTTATATAAAGTAATAACCAGACAACTATGAACATTGGAAGAACTACAGCAAAGAGGCATGACCGTTCATAGTTATTGCATTTTCTATAACAGTCATGAAGAGACTAATGCACACTTATTTTTGGAGTGTTCATTCACTTCACGTGTATGAAGATGGTGCAGCAAAAATCTGTATATGCTTGTTACAACAAATTTAAATTTGCATAATAAAATTGTCGCTATTTTAACTACTTTCAAAACAAGAAACAAAGTCAGAGATCTATCAAAAGTACTTTTGTCTACTAGTGTGTTCGCACTGTGGAAAGAATGAAATGCTAGGATTTTCGATAGCAAGTTTAAAATAAAAAGGCAAACAACATATGAAATTTTAAGCTGTGCAATAACCATTACCTCAAAATCCAAGAAATTCCCAACATCATAGCATGCTAACAATGGTATCTTAAACAAATGGAACATATCTGTTAGCTGGACCTCACTAAGATCTCTACACTAAATAGTCATACTTGCCACATTGGTTCTAAAAGTAATCATGGAACGCTTTCGATGGTGCACACTTTTGTAAGTTGTCATTCGTTTTTTATTGTCAGTTTCTCCATATTGTATCAGTTCTGTCAGTGTTGTACAAGACTAAACAAGAACTCGTACAAAATAGAAGCAAAAGAAAATAAAGACGCAATACTTAGCTTAAGAGATGATTGCAACATCAATGACGAAAAAATCATAGAGCATTGCTGATTCTGTGCAAGAAGTTGCCATGGAATTCACAAAGGAAACCTAAATTTAGAAAAGAAAAGTGGATGACTTAATTGAATAAACCAACCGATCTCATGTTGATGATAATAACTGCGGTTATTGGGCTCTTGCCCGTTTGGTATACTTTTTTGCAACTGTTGCTTTGGACCTTTATTGTATATGTCGTTTTACAAAGCAAAGCAACAAAAATATACAGCCTTCATTTAAAAAAACAAAAATACATGCCTTATGGAAATAATTACCTCTTTACGAAGCTTGAGAGGGGGGGCGTCCCCTCACCATGATCGATATGTTCATGCTGTTGGTCAAGGGTAAGCCACCTCTGATAGAGGTTGAAGGGGCAATACACTTGCATCAGAATTTATTCACAATAGATCGATGCAACCAAAATTCGTTTTAAGATGTAATTAGATGACATCCCCCAAAACATTACATTACGCCAATGCTAATTTTTCGCATTTTATTTCAAGAATTTTTTATAACTGCATTTGAGTAATGCAATTATAATTGAACTTTTCTAATGAAGCTATTATTACATTTTTAGATGCAATAATAATTGCGTCTTCATGTGCAATTTTTAGTGCATCTATTGATGCGGCTACTATTGCATATTACTGTATCATTTTGATGTAGTTATAATGACATCCAAGTGATGCAATGATAACAGTGTCTTTGAAATGCAACTGTAGCTGCATCTGCTAGATAAAGTTGAAATTAAAGCATGCACTTGAAAATTAATTTTTACGTATAAAAATTATGGTTTTTAAAATTTCATTTTTATTTTTTAATAGATATAATTGGTAAGCTTATTAAATTTGCGATTTAATGGTGAAGATGAATCTTAAAATCGATTTTCCAATAAAGTTATTCCAGTTTTAATAAAATGTACTTTTCTTCTCCTTACTCTCCACTTGTTGGACTATGAGCATGGTAAGGGAGGAAAAGTGAGAATACATCTTACTTCGTTTTAGTGTTGAATCCATAAACGATCGAAAAAACGTTTAGGGAAAGATGTATTTTGAAAATCGTTTAAGATTTTAAATGGTATTCAATTTACCGTTTAGGGAAACAATAATAATATATATATTAAAATTTGAGATTTTAATCAATTTTCTTAATATTGCTACAAAGTGAAATAAAAAATATTAGTACATCGATTCAAAGTAGGACACTTAAATACAGATATACAAATCTAATATCATTCTACATGACTCAAAGTTTTAACAACAATTGAAATCCCCATTATTATTGCTATTACTAGTTAGTAGAGTACGAGTTAAGTTCTCTTTCTTTCCCTTTGTTTACTATTGGTTTTGTCACTTTATTTTTGTTCCTTTTATTATGAAAATTCCAACTACCCTTATCTTTGGAAGTTGTTCTTTTTTATCTTCGGTTTTTTGCTGTCTTGAACTGGATGGTAAAAAGGTTGCTTAATCAAAGAAGAATTTTACTTTTGTTGATATATTTTATGTTCTGTTATTATCGCTTGCTTTTTTTGCTGATGTTATCTAGAAGTCTTGTTGAGGTATCTGTTTTTATTGTGAATGCTTATGCTGTATGTGACCAATGTATTTGTTTTTATGAATTACAAATTTTAAAATCCCTTTTTCTTTGATTACCGTTAAATTTAAATTCTTAATATTTATGGTATTTTCCTGTTATTTAATTTTCTGAGGTAATTATATATATATTTGCTTATCTTTGTTTTGTTTGAAACAAAAGTGAATTTAACTTTTAACTTTCATTGAACTTATTTTTCGGTGTCATTATGATTATACATCATTTAGGCACCCGGCTAAAGTTGGCATTGTGTCTAATATGAAGTAATCTTTTCAAATCGTAATTAAATTCTATATATTTCTACCCCTTTCTTCCTACCCAACACATTGTTTGAAGCAACATAGAGAACTCTGATGGATTCTGTTCTTCACTTTAGGATCTCAACATGCAACCGTCATAAAGTTTAGCGGAGGTTCATTTTTCAAAGTTCGTGGTAGGAGGTGAATGGAGAATGATGAAAAAATAAACGATATTGTTAGTAATATCAATTTTTTTAAGGAAATCTTGTGCTTAAATAAATAAGCCTTTCCCCTATCCTAGTTTGCATTATTCTAGTCTCTTCCCTTGCATTTTCTCCTTTTCTTATCCTAGTCCAAGTTTACCATTCATTTATCTGTCTACGGTCTTTAATGATACCCTTAATTGTGTGAAGAAGCATTAAGAAATTCAACCATCCGAAGCAGTATCACTCGAGAGAACCGTGGTTAGAGATACGTTTACAACACATAAATAGATACTAGCAATCTATAATGAGCCGTTTACCTGCCTACCTACCATTCAATTTTTAGTTATATTTCATTGTATTTTTAGTTTTATTTGTATTTTTTTCAATTTCAAGTAAATAATGAAAGTTGTCCCTTTTAACTATATCATTTAATCACTTAATTAATAATAATTAAAATAAAAATATAATAACAAAAATATTTATACTGTAACAAAACAATTAAAATACCCATTTCAAATATCACTTTCGTTACACAAGATCGCTTGTCTCTTCATCGATCATTCTACCTTTTGTGCTCCTCATGCTTCTTTTGGGTGATCTATTCAAGTTCAAAAAGATCCATGTATGGTTTTTCTTTTTTGTTTTTTGAAAGAGGACATCGAAGTTTTATTTTTACTTCATATAGAGAAGAATAAAATTGAAATAATATTGAATATCATGTAATATTCGTGTTGCACACACATGGAGTAATGTTGTAAATTTCCGTCATCGTCAATATATGTTTTTTGGGGATTTGGATGATAGTTCTTAATAATAATTAAAATAGAGAAGAAGACACAATCTTAATTGTTTTTTGACATTTCAATATTTGTCATTTGTTATTTTCACCTTCATTTAACATATAATTCCATAATTTAATTTGAAATAATAAGTTTCTATGAAACATATCAATTTTACCGTCAAATAATAAATTTTATTAACTTTCTAAATATATTAAAATATGTGTGAAAATTGAAAAAATAATAATAAAATTTCAATATTTTTCAAGTTGTGACCTAACGGTCGAGGATAACTAAGTTGTGAGGTGTTATAGATTGAGTTTTTATCGGTTTTGGTTGGATTCGATTGGTTGACACATCAAAATAATTGATTTGTTTGAATACGATACTTATCGTATAAAATATTAAGATACAGTTATAGCTATAAAGACATTCAAGTGATGTAGATATCTTTGAATGTAGCTGTAAATACATCTATTAGATAAAGTTGAAACTAAATTATGCACTTAAAAAAATCATTTCTTATAGATAAAAGTCGTGGTTTTCAAAATATTTTTGGATGTTGTTAAAGGGACTTCAATTTTGTATAAGTGGGTGTCAATTTTTTAGTTTTCGTAAAATTTCTATATGGTGTATAGAAAAACATTATCTTCCCATAAAAAAAACCATACTTGCCCTCATTACTTCGGTGACCATCCACCGTTTTTGATGTTTTTTCTATCAAACTTCATCGAAAATGGTTTTCCTAAGCGACCATCGTTTTTCTCATTTTGAAAAGGAGCTTTGTAGAATTTTGCTTTGCATGATGGTAAAATAGTAAATAGTTATATGTGATTCTATTTATCATGTCACTCCATAACAATTTCTTTCTTGGATGGAGTCCTCCTTAAATTGTCCTCCCCTATGATAGAAAAAGAGTCCTTTTAACAATGCCCTTTATTTTTAGGCATTAGAAATATATGTCATTGGTATGTTTATCAAATTTATGGTTTATGACATGTTTAGATGAATTTAACTACTATTTTTTAACTTTTAAAAGCCAAAGCCTATTCATTTTGGCTTTTAAAAAGCCAAAAGTTAGCTTATTTAAGTCGATTCAAATGGACCGTTATTGACGAAGATGATTTTTAAAACGGATTTTACGGTGAAAAGTTATTCATTTCAAAGACTCAAAGCAATAGGTTAAATTATCTTCCAGAATTGTGTCAGAGCATCTTCAACGTTAGTTGAAGATCAAAATATGCATGCAATTCCTTTTTTTCTCTCCTCGTGATCCGTTAGGTGTACGAGCATGGGAAGGGAGGAAAAGTGGGAATTCCTCCCACTTTTTTAAGAGTTGATTGCCTAAATGTTCCAAAAAATAGTCTAGGGGAGGAAGTTCTATGAAAACAATTCAAGTTTATAAACGATATCTAGTTTATCGCTTAGGAAACAATAATATATATATCTTAAAATGAAAGATTTTAACCAAATTTCTTAATTTTACTACAAAGTGAAATCACAGAATATCAGTACACTAATTCAAAGCAATACATTTAAATACGGAAATACAAATCCAATACCATTCGGTACACCTGAAAATACTAACAACAATTAAAAGCTTTTGATGCAAATTTCGTTAAGAAAATACGACAATAATTAAACAAACAATACACAATGTCAAAATACATTTATATGTTAGAACCAGACCCGCCAACAGCGGGTAAAATTAGTGGATTTTGTTTTTATTTTGGATCATGGTGGGCCTATGAAATCTAGCGGGGTATACTAGATCTAATCTAGTTAAATTAAATAAAATCCAATTTTATTTAATTTTCTTTATTATTTTAATTAATGTATATTAACTAACTATTGTATATATAAAAAATAGAGTAGATCAATATATACTCCTATATATACGATGTGCACTTGCAATATAGCAATATGTAACTTACTTAATGTATATGTATCTGGACGTTGGGATGTAATTATAAAGCGTACACATTCACCATTTATATGGTACCGATTGTCTCTAAATTTGTTTAAAATACAAATAAAATTTTATATAAATTTATGTTTTATTTAAACTCTAAATAAAATGAACTTTATAATATTTTATTAGATTTTACCAAGTCAGTAAATTTTAAATTCAAATTTAATATCTTAAATATCTAATTTTGACTTGGTAGAAATAATTTTAAAACTCAAATTAGCTTTATAAAATCAATTAAATATATTTTAATTATTTAAAATTATATACATATTCATAAATAACGTTTTATTGCTGATAATAATAATAATTTTATTTTAAATACATAAGCTATTTAAAATAACATAAATGAATTAATATATGAATTTGATAATAAAATAAATATAAAAAATATATATACATAAACACACACACACAAACACACACACACAAACACACACACACACACACACACACATAAATATATATGTATTCTATTCGGTCATGAATTTATTTAAGAAATATAAAATCTGAAATCCATCTTAAATTATTATTTATAAATTAAATACACACATGCACATACACAGTCATATATAATTGTTAATATAATCGTTGTTTTAAATAATTAAGATATAAATATATTTTTATTATATTAAAAATGGTTTCGAGAAAAATGTTTTTTTAACAAAATTGCTGAATAAAATTTATGTTAATAATTTAATCTATAAACTAATTTTAAATACGTACTATTTATACATTTGATTTAAAAATAGTAAGTGACAATTTAAATTTAGTAGAAGGTAATTACAATATTTACAAAATCATAAAGTAATTATATTATAATATGCTTGGTCAAATTGGTTAACTTATTTTGATTAGAAACTCGTAGTTGATCTTTAATGTGTGAGAATTCTTATTAGATACTCTAATGTGCATTGTCCGTTAAGGCTACATTAATTTCATTTCATCATTCATAATCGGATTTATCATTGGATCGTATCCACATCCATTTTGCTACCAATAATTTCAAAAAGATATCCATACACCACAAAGTTGGTGTTTCTTGAAACAACAATTGTATCTCAGTGCAACAAAATAGGTATTCATAAACATTTTATAAACTGCCTTTTTATGTCTGTAAAACTTATTTATTTTTCAGTTACGAAACATATGTTCATAATAAAAATTAGCCAACCAATGCTGGTCAGTCCCAAACTCCTTTGGGGTGATCTATAGAAGATCACTCACGAGAAAATATTACGTATAGCCTCTCGATTCACATAGCTTGTTAACTCCTTGACCTAGGATATATACACTACAAAAACATTACTGTCTACCAACATGAAAAAGGTGTAGGTAGTATACTGAAGATGCACCAACGCTATAAAAGGAGTTCACAAAATACGTCGAACAATTATTATCGATGTCTTGCGACGTCTTCCATGAGGTATTTACTGAACTGATGCCATATACTAATGCCTAATTGATGCCTATTACCAATGCCTTAACATTTGGTTTTAGCCAAAAGCAAGAAAAATAATTTTATTTTAAGTGGTTTCGACCAGAAGAAAAAATTAAATTAAATATCATTATGGCTTTGGCCAATTATATATATATATATATATATATATATATATATATATATATATATATATATATACACAAAGGCTTCAATCGAATTAAAAAAATGAAAATAAATTATTTTGGTTTAATAATATATAAATTAATACTTTAAAATTGAGATCTAATTTTAGTTATATTTTAAATTTATAAAGAGATTTATAAAAAGATTTGAAATTTGAAATCTAAAATATGAAACAGTCTTACTGTAGATCTAAATCTCATTTTAAATTTATATCTATTATTAAATATTTTGTATTATTTAATTATTTGAATAGGTCAATAATTTATAAATAAACACTAATAAAATATAAAAATCATATATATATATATATATATATATATATATATATATATATATATATATATATATATATATATGTGTGTGTGTGTGTGTGTGTGTGCGCGCGCGCGCATGCGCGTGATTATATGTAAAATAAAATAGATCAAATATGGATAATATGTATATATATAAAGAGACAAATATGTCTGTTATGGTGTAAATCCCAACACTTATATATTGGCGTATTAAACATACACACATTATATGTTGCACGTGCATGCACACGTATATGTGTATTTTATAAAGATGTACCCAATATATTCATATATGTTAACAAATAAAATTCTTTTATTAATCAATTAAATTAAAGAATGATTTTATTAAAATTTTATTCAAATTAGATCTAAATTAATTTAAGACTTCATAGCCTCAATAAGACATAAAATGGAATATTCGTTTGAAATTCACCCATTTAACCAACTGCATTCTTGTCTAGATCCAACAATGGTATAAGAGCCCAATATCCTGTGTGGTATAAATTAGCCATGAAAGGGTAAACTTATTAAGATTATCCATTGGTAAGGTGTTCGAAAAGCAGTATCTAGGCTGGATTGGGTAATTAAGTACCCTGCTTTACCTAGCCGTTGGCCTGGCCAAAAAGGTGAAGCAAGACCAAAAGTTATCCCTAATATAAAAAACCCAATTTGAATTTATGCCTTAGGATAATTTTTCAAAACATGTTTTAAAGTTAAAATAAAATTTTAAAATTTTAAATAAAATTTTAAATTTTAAAACTAAATCTAAAATTAGTTAAATTTTACAAATGTTATAAAATAATTTTTAAATCTTATAAACTAAATTTCAAAAATTATTTAAATATGAATTAGATTAATAAATCAATTAAATAGTTATAAATTAAATTATATATATAACATATACAGTGATATACGTTGCGTTACCTTAAAATGTTTAAGATATATATATATATATATATATGCATATAATTTTCAAAATATAATATAATTAATTAAATAGTTTAATTAAATAAATTGATTAAATGCTAATAAATAAAATAATATATATATATGTGTATAACTATAAATGATATAGTATGCATATTAAATTTAAAATATTAATTGAATAATTATAATGAATTAAAATGTTAATTAATTAAATAATGATTTAGTTAATAAAATTAATGTAAAATCATACATAAGATTACTATATAAGTTAATTGAAGTATATAATAATTAAAACTTATGTAATGTATATTTATAATAAAAGGTAGAATAATAAAGAAACCCTAATCAACTTTAAGGAATAAATATATATGCATAATACATATACCGTAATTTTGATTGCGTTTAACACTTGAATCACGAGGGCATTTCATAAGAAATACACTATTCCTTAAGCCAACGTCCCTCAATTAAATATATTAAATATTATTAATTTTTAAAAAGTTTGTCCACTACCATTTTATGTTAATAAATTATTTACATGCTCTCTAGTTGCTGAAAAAACTTAAGCTAGATATGTTATGTGTAGTATTACTAATTTATAGACTAGACGAGGTAAGATAACTATATGTATTTGTTAAGCAAACTCAAGGTACATATACTATACTTAGACTATTGCCAAATGGTAGGTACGAGTAAATAATCCCTTTCGATCTATTGAGCAAACTCAATGTCGAAATGAGAGTAGGACAAGAACCACGGGTTAGAAGTTGTATATGATACAAAGTTATCCATCATTGTGGGTCTATGGTTTATTGAGTAAACTCAAGATCAGAATCCCAAGACAAATGAGTTTTGACACCTACTAGAGTAGTCAAAAAATTTCTATGTTTCATCTTAGTGTTTCGAGAAACATAGACGTCTAGTGGAAGCTTATTAGTGAAATGAAATATAATGTTTAATCTTACTTATATTCTAAGAACATTTACTATGAATAAATGTCCTAATCTATTAATTTAAATTTGCAGAAAATGTCTACACCCAAGTTTGTTTTTTGAAAACGACAAACTCATTAGACCAAGCAACATAGACTGGATAAGGGCAATTAAGATAGCACAAACGTAAGAACATCTATGGTCGTCGATAATTGAACCTTTAAGAGAAAAACCCACTGATAATGCAAATCTTGAACTAATTTTAGACTATAAGAAATTGGTTGTAGATCTAGGGACCACCCTTTATGTATTGTCTATGTTAGATAAGCCATTGCTGAGACAACATAAACACTTGAATGTAACGAACGCCTTTTCAACCCCCAAATGTCGACACTAATACATCCACGATATTCACATGCCGAGCGCTCAAGTGCCGAAAAGGCAGTATGTTGGTAAAATAAAAGAAGAAAAGAAAAAGAACAAGAACATGAAAGAAGAAAACACAATATCAGAATCTCACAATGGAATGATAACATATAATATCACATTGATACTCTTACAAAGGAAAACTATATAGATTCAATAATCAGAGTAAACTATCCTATCATCAGCTTGAACATTTATAATAACTTATCCTCACACAATTGATAATATAAAAATAAACAAAGTAATATAGCAGAAATAAAATCAACGATAGGTAATCATCCAGCTCCTCTCTCCAAGAGCTCCAATGATCATCAATGAAATATGGAAATATACACGGGGCGAGCATTATAAGAAGAATAACACCCGGATCAGTCTGGTAAACAAGCATGAAAAAGCTCAAGTAATTTGAATTTCTATATTTGTAAAACCCTTTAAAGAATAAAGGTATTCCATAAGACCATGCCGTAAATAAAAACGGACGAGTTTTTACCTTATGATAATCGAAGCACTTTATAGTAAAATTTAGTGATATTATAATAATGTCTAGGGTGTTCAATATAAATATCAATCATAGCTGAAATAGTTACATTGGTTAGGTTTGACAGCAAATTTAAGTATACAAACAAAACCGCTAAGGTACATTCGCACAAACGTATTTTCTATGGAGACCTCCCCAGTATACTAGTAAGCCATACTGAGATCGATCGCCTATGACAAGCGTCAGAAACTACCTTTCGAGTATCGTATATCTCTAGATAAAATATACCATAAGGTAAACACTGTAACAACCCTAGATTTTTGAATTTAAAATTGAATTTGACTTTATTTCATTTTTTAATTAATTTAAATTTGTTTTATTTGAAGGATATCATCTCTAAATATTTTTAAAATGATAATATAATTTTTCTAAAATTTGCTGCAATTATTTCCTATTTTTAAAGGCTATTTTCTAATTTTCTGCTATTTTCTTCATATAAATTATATTTAATTAAAATTTATTTATTTATTTTGTGAATGAATTTTTATTTTATGTTATTATATTTATTTTTAAATATTTTCCAAGTCCATATAATTTTTCCAAAATTTATTCTGTTTATTTTCAAATTTTCTTGACTTGTTTGCATTTTCTGAGCTATTTTCTTATTTTTATCATATATAATCATTATTTATTTATTTATATTTTATATTTTGTTGCATTTTATAAATTTAAACTGAATTTATTATTATTTTCATTAATTTAAACTTTTATAAAGAAATTAAAAGAAATTTGAAAAGGTTATGACTTTTGATTTTCCTATGGCTCTTTATCTTCCACCTTTTCACATTTAACCTAACTTTTCATTCAATTAGCCATAATTTCTCACATCTTCATCCGACCACATCTATTTTCCATTAATATACTTTCTTTTCTCATTCCTGAACAAAAAAATTTCGGCCTTTGCTTTTGGGAAAAAGTTTGGTAATCTTCTCTTTCTTTTGTTTTTACTTTTTATTGTTTTAACATTGTTTTTGCACTTGTTCTTCACCTATTTAGGTTCGGCCACCTCCATCACCATGCCCTGCTTCTGCCACCATCACCCGAGAACACCTCCATCACCACCTCCTCTCTGGCCAAACCCCAAGCCGTGCCTCGAAGTGGATTGATCCATCACCAAAATCCAATAAAAACTACACCTTTTTGTTCATAGCCGAGCTCTACCATGTATCCACCACTTTACACACCCCATAGCCGCCACCAACACCACCTCCACCACCTCCAACACCACTTGGACTCTGGGCCACATCATCATTTTGGACCCCACAGTGAAGGCCATGACCCTAGTGGCCTTGGCCGAGCTTAGTTTGGCCTTGAATCCATGTATGTGGCCTTGTTAGTATAGTTTCCATCACCACCACTTTGCATCACCTTCAAACCGTGATAGGCCGACCATTAGGAACCCAAACCTGAACCAAAAACCTTGCCTTAGCCTTGATTTTCACTTGTGGCCGAACCCAATTGAAGTTGGAAGCAAGTGCAAAGCAATTCTGCTTTGATTTTTGCAGTCAATTCTATCTTAGTTTATCGTATTTGAATTTGAAAACTTATGTATATTATATTGTTTTGTGTGACTTGTATTCAACAGAATTGATACTTTGGCTCTCCCACTCATCTTTGTGTCATGTTATCATGCTTGTGTGGATCTCATTTGTGCATTCTTCGTTGTGTCTCCAGCTCAAATCAGTGAGTTATTCTCACCTGACAATGTACACCTATATAACTAGTAAATTGACTACTTGTGAATCTGTAAAATGCATAACCATATCACTTCTGCTATGTTATGATTATATGATGTTCACACATGATTAAACACCTGTTATATCATATGTTACTGTTATATTATGCCGTTCTGTTATTTTTATCAGTTTATCACACTGCAAGTTCCCATTAGATTAGAATCACTATGGGTTGAAATGATACATACCCGAACAGACTTTAAAATAAGGGAAAATCGTTATGGGCTGAAATGATATGCCTGAGCGATTTTCAAATTATTTCATTTACTTGGGACTGCGGGTTTGAAATGATAAAACCTGGGTTTTCTTTGTAAATTACGGGTTGAAATGATATATTACCCGTATCACTTTACCTAGCGTAGAAAATTATATACAGACCCGTAGTTAAAATATGTTTTTATAAATTTTTTAAAGTATTTTAGAAATGTAAATATTATAATATTTTGATTTAAATTTAATTAAAAATGATTTTTATAAAATATTATTTATTTTCTGAATATTTATAAGTGAAATAGATTAATGAAAAGTTAGAAAATTTGAATGTAAGTTGTTTTGGAAATTTTGATTTAATTATAAATGGAATTTAAATTAAAAATGATAATATGATAAATTTATGATAATTTGAATTAAAATGAATTTAAAGTGATTTTTATAATATATTAATGGTTTTGAATAAAGTTAAAACGTGAAATGAATGAATATTTAAGTTGAAAATTTTAAATATAACTATAATAGGGAATTTGTGAATTTGGCTTAAAGGCGAATTTTAAGTTGAGTAAATAAAAATGAAATTAAGTTATATTTGAAACTTTAAACTTAAGTGTTAAGTTGAAATTTAATTTAATGAATTTAAAATTGAATGTTGGAATTTAATAAGTGAATTATTATTAAATATTGATTTTTGAATGGAAATTTAGCTTTATAAAATCATGAATTTAAGGAAAACTAAATGATGATTATAAAAATGAATTTATATGATTTTATAAGTTAAAAATGATTTAAATAAAAATATAATTGTTTGTTAAATTATATTGAATATTTGAAGTTAATTAACTGCATTCTTGAAATGCTATTAATTCAAATGTAAATGATAATATAACATTTGTAAATGCTGTAGTTGATAATAATGAACTAGAAAGCTAAATTGGATTAAAGGTTATTATAGCATTTCTGTAAGTGCTATAATTGTTGAATTTAACTAAATTTTCGTTAAAACTAATGTAACCCCATTTTAGCATTTTTAAGTGCCGTCTTTTGTTAAATTGAACTGTTTTGAATGTAAGTTTCCGCAGCATTTTCTAAATGCTGCGAAATGTGAATTTTCACTGTTTTGATAAATTTAAGTGAATAGATAAATTTTGAAAAATATTAAAATTTTGGAAATTTAATAATTAAATTATTGAATATTATAACTTCATTTTATGATTTAGAATGAAGTAATTTGTTTTGAAATATAAACTATTTTGAAATGTGTGTTGAAATGGTATTTTAAATAAATGAATGTGGTTTAGAAGATACGAAATTTAATATTTTGAAATGGGGTTTTTAATGATACTGAATTTTTGAAATAATACTTGATTTCGAAGTATAAAATACCATTTTGTAATTTTAACCACGGGATGTATATAATTTATAGTTTAACCGATTCTTAAAGGATGGGTGATCCTAAGCATCCTTTAAGTTATTGTGCATTTCTACTACAATTCACTTGATTTGGTTTACATTATATAAGTATATATGTCCTGACTCGAGTGTTTTGTGTTTTACTTTACGCTCGGGTCAGCCTGAGTATTCACAGCTTTGGATACTCTTTCTGGAGCTGGTCTTTGCTGGAGTTTCTGCTTATCTACATTTATATCTATTTCTGTTTCAGCTATTCTAGTTTATCTTATGTATCAGTGAACTTCTATGTATTTGAGATTTCTATTGTATATGGTTTTTTCTAGAATGATATTATGTATTATGTTTTGAGGGTTTGTTATAGTAGCCTCATGAACTACTATGGTATTTTAATTTCCGCTGCGAGTTATTCTGATATTTCTGTGTCTGTGATTCTGTGATTTGTATTTCATTTGCTCCAAATTTATTTACAATGCGGTATTTTGAGCAATTCAAGTCCGGCATGTGTGGATGCGAATGGCTGAAAATATCGGGTTGTTACAAACACAAATAGCCATGCCCTAACATGTGAACCGAGTATCATCAACTCCCCGTGTGAAACATATTGATAAGCATACTCTAGATAATGGAGTTGATGTACCCCTTATTTTGGTTAGCTAAATCTAGGATCATGCATCCTACTCTGTCTTTAGTCTTTTCCCGGTACCGAGGCTACATTCGGCATCTTCACATGAGTTTTCAACAAAACTCGATCAAATAATGAATCCCACATGGATCCCATCATCTCAACAGATTTTGGAACCATACATGGTTTCCATCGTTCCACTTTCAAATCATAGAACCCATATAATAGTTTTGGAGTGGTATTCGGTCAGTAAAACAGTTACTGATCGTAGACTCTCCAAAACCAACCGATGAATTTTCAGTTAACTCAATTTAGATTCTTTTAGAGGTAATCGAAAGCTAGAGGCATTTCGTACCAATACTTCTCCCCGGGGGGTTTTTATTGGTATAAATCCACAAACCATTACATATACTTCCTAAGCTAAGTTTGGTCAAGATCGGTAGTCGACTAACCGACTTTGAGTCTTGAACGTTTGCTTATGGGAATCAATGTTCCACACTTTATACGTTTTCGATCTTTCTGCTTAACTATTCCTTGACATAGAAGAGTGCCAATTGGTTAGAGCTCTATTGCTCCATCCCTACCTAAACATCAATCTTGGCTCTCACAAATAGAGAAGCTTACTCGTTTGACTTTTAATGTTAAGCATATTAGTACCAACATCCCACAAACAATCAAACTATGGTCATTACATGTGTTACTTATCATTCAAGTATAATCAAGTCACATAAACGACTTTTAATCCCTTTATAATTAATTTGTCCTTTATTAATCAAAACTCTTTTATTAGTAAAACATCGTTTTATCTAATAAATCTTCTTTTATAAATCTAGACTTCCTTTATTAATTAATACACTCTTATTAATTAAAACTACCTTTATATACTTGTATGAATATATTGAATTTCTCTTTATAAAAGATATATACTTGCCTTTATAAATTTAACTATTCATTATTCTTTTAATACATAAAACATATTCATACACTTATTCTAATGATATGAATGTATTCATAAATCGTTTAATAAGTTTTACTTACTTGAAATATAATCAAGGAGATTAAAACAATTACTACCAAAACATTGATATAATAAACTCCTTTTCCTTTATAAATTAAACATATAACATTTTCTATATCTTTATAAAGGATTTCAATACTTGTTATTATCTTTGAAATTCCATTGTTAGAGATTTATAATATTTCTTCCAAAAAATATTTCACAGGTTTAAAAACAAATATTCGTAGAACATTATTTACTACAAAACCAAACTCACACAATTTAATCATTATCTTTGAAACTCTCCTTTTAAAGGTTTAATTACATTCAGGTGTTATAGACAAAACCAATCGATGAGACCACTCGGACACCTGACCGCAGCTGCTTCCATCGGAGTCTCTTTCCAACATCCCCAACCCCGATTTGTCAGGCTCGCGTGTCATCGTAGAACTGTTTGCCGAAACGAGTCAAATTCATGCGAACTTATAATCAGGGACAGACAAACTAGAAAAACGGCTATTGCTATCGATACTGTATTAAACCAAAAGCAAATGAATGAAAGCTCTAAGAGCGAGACATTGTATTGTGTGTATGTTGCGATTGGACAGAAACGATTGACTGTGGCACAATTTTGTGACGCCCCACCTCTATACCCACGCTAGCCAAGAACACTACGGAGTAGTGCTGTCAACTAGCACGGAGAATAAGGTTGTTGAGGAGCGACCATCCATGTAATTGCCTATCACACGGTGGCTATGAATAATCTTCGGAAACAAACGTAGAAATAAGCATAACGCAAATCAGTCACAGACATCCATATCACAAAGGCGGAAGAAGATATGAATATATAACTAACACATGAAAGTGTACATCAGAGTAGTGGTCAAAAGATCCATAATAATACAAAAGAATAGCAACACGTGCTATACAAAAGAATACAACTATGAGTCTCTATCTCAAGTGTATACAACAAAAACTGCTAATCTAAACAGTTAGCCAAAAGTCAGAGTGATGAATCCCTGGGAAGAAGTCAAGCAGAAGCACCTGTAACATCTCGGTCTGACCCGAGTATTATTTAAGAAAAATAATAAACGGGTCAGTCTAGCTATAAATATCAGATGACAAGATATAACATAAAAGATATGGCATAAACATAAAATATCCATGATGACATACCACTATAAGTATGTAAATAATGATCAACAGAAGATCAATCAATAAGAGATAATCAATATCACAAGAATCTTCTCAAAGATTCGGAAAGGGCATCATACCCCAAACTTGTACTCATAACAAGTTAATGACATAAATTCTAGAAATCAATGCAAGAAGTCTAGAAATCATAGAAAAGAGAAAGAGGCCTATCACATGACGGTCCGAAGACCAAGGGGAGCTACCCCACATGTGTGAATGGAATCACACAGATTAAGGTCCAGACTAACCAAAAAGCAAAAAGGTATGTGTGAGTGGAATCACACAAGTGGTGTCTAGTCTAACCTCGCAACAAGAGACATCGCACAGTTGCTAGTCTAAAGCATCAGAATGATCGTCATGATCAACGAGAAGTGTCAATTACACTAAGCTAGTAAATATAGAAGTTTAGCTTCATGTCCCATAACCACTTGCTTAACTTAAATATTTACGAACAAACTGTAAATCTTCACTAATAAAATTGTCACAAGAGGTTCAATCGAACAAGTCCAAGAATTAACTGACGAAGTGAACGCAAGCGTTTCATACCACTTGTTTTACTAAGTCGTTTAATTAGATTTCTCATTCGAGTGAGGTAAAGGTTTGTATATACTAATAGATTGGAAAACGGTTAAAGAAAAGAGCTTTGTTATTAAAAATAGAGTTGAAATTGTTTGTTAAAAGAGTTTTGATATTTACTACTAGTATTGAAACCTTTATATTATAAAATGACAAAACACAGAAGCAATTGTAGAAACAATCAATCACAAGGATCGCATACGGAGATGTGAATAAAATCCAAGGAAATAAGCTCAATGTTTTTCAGGTAAGATCCCCTACGGAGGGGGGGTCCGGGGGGGGGGGGGGTGGCAACCCCCCAAGGTGGGGGTGCGGGGGCACCGCCACCGCTTACGTGGTTCGACCTGCCCGGTCAGGTCGCGGGGGTCCAGGGGGCAGCGCCCCGTCCAAAACGGTACGACCTAAGTGAAGACAAGCGGCCTACGACCTAAAGCAAAATGAGGTCTAACGACCTAAGGGTTCACGCGACCTAACACAATGGCCGAGCGACCTAACTGGAGTTAAGGGAGGCAAACGACTTAAGGTCCAACGACCTACGACTCAAGCAAGCCGAGCGACCTAGTGTGGAGGGGTCGAGCGACTTAAGGAAGGCGAACGACATAAGGTCTAACGACCTACGACTTAACAGAGTCGAGCGACCTAAGGTAAATGGTCCAACGACCTAACTCGAACGACTTATCAGGAGCTTAGGTCAGAGACGACCTACGAGATAAACCAGGCCGACTTAGTGGACGAGCGACCTAAGGTAAATGGTCCAACGACCTAACTCGAACGACTTATCAGGAGTTTAGGTCGGAGACGACCTACGAGATAAACCAGGGCGAGCGACTTAATGTTTGCCTAGAGATTATAGGTCGGAAACGACCTAAGACTTAAGGCTTAACTCGCGGGCGACCTACGGCTTAAGGCCTAACTCGTGAGCGACCTACGACTTAAGGCTTAACTCGCGAGCGACCTAACTCCGAAGTGCCAATACTTCCAGAATGACCTAAAGCCCTGCGACCTATGGTACTAACTCGTGAGCGACCTAACGACTTAACTCGTGAGCGACCTAATTCCGAAGTGCCAATTCTTCCAGAACGACCTAAAGCCCTGCGACCTACGACCCAGTGACCTTGCGACCTATCACCGAACGAGTCAAGTGGCCAGAACGAGCTAAGTGCAGGAAATTTCCAAAAATGCTAAAAATTGGAGTTTTTCGCCAATCCAATCCAAACCAAAGGCAAATGTGAATGCAAAAGTGATAGGGAATCATTCCCAACAGTCCAATATAGTTATAGACTAGATTTGTGAGATAAAAATCTCACCTTTGCACAAATTCAATGAAGAAGGAGCTTGAAACAATGGAGAAGCAACTACAAGCTAGAATCCAATGTCTTCACTTTGATTTTGGAGTTGAATGATGGATTTAAAGTTGAAACCTAAGCTTGGAGTTTTAATTTCCTCTTCCACTCACCATTAATGCAAAAGCTTGGTTGTTAGGAAATTTATGAAGAGTGAGAAGAAGGAAGGGGGTTTGGGCTTGAGTTATAATGGCAATCTAACCCAAAGTCCAAAGCGGGAAAAGTTAGTGAAATTCTACTAACTCCAAACCTACCAATGTTTATACTTAAAAAAATTGTAAACGACATTTCGAACTCAATGGAAGTGGTCTCGAGTCCTAATTTGACCGTTTGCAAAAAGTAGCTTTTCAGACCAATATCCGATTAACGACAAAATATTTAAATAAAATATTTAAATATAAAATCGATAAATATGCGGGTTGTTACAAATTTGTTCAAATTCAAATTGAAGCGAGTTCTTTAGAATATCCATTCTTATAGCAGCCACCGCTTCGAATCGTGCTCCTCTGAAATTTCTATCACAAACATACCCAAATATTTTATACTTTGAAAACATTCCTCTTTAAAACTCCCTTCTTAAAGATTTATTTATATTTAAGGGTTAAAGACAAGTGTTGCTCAAAACATTTGTTACTACAAACCCAAACATTTTACTTTGAAAACATTCCCCTTTAAAACTCTCATCTTGAATATTTATTTATATTTAAGGGTTAAAGACAAGTACAACTCAAAACATTTGTCACAATAAACCCAAGCATTTTATATTTTGAAAACATTCCTCTTTAAAACTCCCATCTTAAAGATTTATTTATATGTAAGGGTTAATGACAAGTGTTGCTTGAAATATTCGTCACAACAAGCCCAAAAGTATTTACTTGTATTTTTCTACTAAATATCCATCAGTAAATATCTAATTATATTCCCAAATATAATTAATAAAAAGGACTAAAAACAAGTGTTGCTAAAAACACTTTTTACAACAACCCAAAACTATTTAGTTATCCATTAATAACTTTAAACATTAATTTAAAGATCAAAGCGTAACCAAACTTATTAATTAAGGCAATACACTTTTAGTTGATTCTATAAAATGATTTATTTCAACTAGGAGCTAAAATCCAAACTCCCTTTATTATATTTACAAAATACTTAATTTAATATTTAAAACTTATACACACAGAAACATCTTTAAAATAATTATTAATATGTTAAAACACTTTTAGTACTACTTAAAATATATGATAGTTATTTATATATAATATTATGTAAAAATAATGAATTTTGAGATAAATAGAAAGAGAAGTTTTTATTTTAAAAGCTACTTAGTTTAGAAATTTACAACTAATTGTTGAAAATATATTTAAACTTGAAACCAATTGTAAAACTCTCTAGTATAAGTTAGAAAACAATTCTAAAAATATTAGGGAAAATATTAAATTTAAATATCATTTTTAAACAATTTATGTCATCAATTTACAATGGAGCACTTCTAGAAGTGCTGCCTAAAGTTTTGTTGCTAGTTTTATCACATTTTTTCTACAACTTTGTGTCTGGTTTTTAATACCTTAACAATTGATTTTAGATCCATTACTTTTACATTAGTTAGTATACTTTGGATACTTGAAAACCATGAAGAAAAATCCCAAAGGATATCTTTAAATTATTTTAGAGAATATCTCAAAAAAGGGTATTTTACCGAACTACACTTATAAGGACTATTTTGCTATAACATTTTGCACTTCATTCAACTAGCTATTAAATGAATTAGGCTTCAAAACTTTTTCAATAAGAATAATATATTATTTAATTGATTAATTGCTAAAGAAACCCCTAAGAAAGTTTATATAAAAATGCGCATTATTCTCAAAGACGGACTATTTTTAAAAGTGTTACTATAACGACCTTTTTACTTCTATTTTTATTACTTTGGTTTACTTCGTCTATAACTTTTCAAAACATATTCTTTGCTTTTTAAAAACACTTATAAAGGTGTAGATAATAATCATACAAGTTATTATTAAGATATGTTATTAAATCACCATTTTCACAAGTTATAGTTTTAAGGGATTCAAAGTTCGTTTATAACGACTATCGCTATATGAACAATTCAGTATTCCATCCAATATTTGATGTAATGTTCTTTTATACATACATACATACATATATACATATATATACATACATACATATATATATATATATACATATATATATATATATATATGATTCCAAGTTCCAACCATACTACCACTAAACATGTATTAACATATATACACATCAATATATCCATTTTAAATGTTCAAATGAGCTTATCGCAATTTAATGGTTTAGTGAGCAACCACTTTAACAATTTATATACTTTTCAAAGCATATTATCAAGGGTTTAACTTTAAGTAGTTAATGTCTATTATTATAAAAATAGAGCAAAGCATATTAACATGGATTTGACAACACTTATCAAGAGATTAAGCAAATATCAAGCAATATTTCAACTTAACTTTCAACCAATTTATATTGTAATCAAAGTGAGATTAACTCACTTTCATAAATCCATATCTATTCCTACCAACATCCATTTATAACCCCACTTCTTCTAACATTTTTATCTTCAACCTAAACAACACCTAAAATCCATTCCTTCCTCCTCTAAACCACACACTCATCCACCCCTATCATCAAGGTGCTCATAGCCTCCTTCCCTTCACCATAACCCACCGCCATAAGGCCTTCCATTTCTCCCTTAGAACCCATGGCCATAGGCCTTAAAATATTCACGAGATACATGGCCAAGTACAAGAAGAGGAAGAAGAGAAAAAGACATAAGAGTGAATTTATTTATGAATGAATGAGTGAATAAGAGATGGTATTTATAGGTTTAGGAATTTGAGGTAAAAGTGTGTGAAACCCCCTCCTTAGTCACGAGGTTAAGCATGTAAGACCATGCGCTTACACAAGCATGCTTTCCTTAAAAGAAGGAGTGATTTAAAGGTCCTTTTGTACTAAATGTTCGCTTAATTAATATGCTTACTTTAGTTAAGTTTGATTAGGATAAGAGAGGTTTTAATACTTTTTGTATTCTTGTCATATGTTATCATATGATAACTATTCAAGTTGCAATATATTTACACAACTTGTATTGAATATAAAGTTGATTTCAATTAAATGTCTTCCGGTCACATTTTTAGTATTTATCCAAAGTGTATATTTTTGTAAACACATTTCAAAAATAAGTTTTTCTCACATTAGTTATTAATTAAAAGTGTTTAACATGGTTACAAATTAATCATATTAAATCCTAGACACAAATATTTAAATAATTCAGGTATTTAAATACGAAGTGTTTGAAATTCCAGGTCATTACAATAAATGTCCATCAGATCTTCAATAGCCGCAAAGCTTTATTTAGGGTATAGTCTCGTTCCAAAAGGTATGAACTTATAAAGAAACTGTTTAATATGAAGAAGACGAAGGGCACGAAATTGGAATATAATGTCTTAATGATGAAACACTATATCGATAGACTTGCTCAATTGGATGTTATGATATGCAACGACTACAAGTCAATTTGATCCTAGTGTCTCTACTCAGTTTGAGCTATTCATATTAAATTATAGTATAAATTAGTTAAATGTAAGCCACGCAGAGCTGATCAATATATTGAGATCAACCGAGACTTCATCTAAGGATTAGGGTGCAATGCTCATGGTTAAGGGGAAGGCATCATCTTCGAATGGTTCGAAGAAGCTAAAAAGGGTTAAAAAGAAGAATAATAAGACTGTTCTAACCAATAAGAGGGAATGTAATTACTGTCACAAGAAGGGCCATTGGAAATGAAACTATCCATAGGACTTAGAGATTGTTAAAGAGAAGAACTAGAATAATTTTGCTACTCCTACTAGTATATTTATTATTTGAAATTGTTTTACAATCAATACGTTATCTTGGGTTTTAGATACTAAATCTAGAACCCACATATGTATTTTGTTATAGCGACTTAGGAATAGACGTTATGTGGTGAAAGGAGAAACATAGCTTCAAGTTATTGATGGATCTCTGGTAGATGCAACGACAATTGGAGATTATCGTTTATCTCCACTAAATGGATTAGTTTTGATATTAAATGATCACTATTATGTAGAAGGCTATATCTACAGTAGTATTTCTATGTCTCGGTTGTCCCAGGCTAGATATATATTCATTTTGTTAATTTTGTTATAAACATTACGATGAATGTAAATAATGTTTGTGATGGTATTTTAGATAATGACATTTATGTAATTAGTACTAATTATGTCTGTACTATGAATAGATCTTCTAATGTTGACATAAATAATACTACCTTTAGTATTGTGGGCTAGGTCATATAAGTGAGAAACAACTAAATAAATCAAAAACCGAATGTTTTCTTCCATCATTTGATTATGTATCATTTGATACGTGCGAGTGTGACAGCCCGCAAATCCGTACCCCTTGAAACAACACTATTCTACCTCTATTAACTCAAGTGGCACGGAATTACGAACCATTAGGGTTAAAGAAGAAGAGATAGAAGAAGAAGAAACTAAACAATATAAGAATCTCACAGTCGCAGCGGAATAAAATATAATAGTAGATATAGAACTTTACACAAAATGAAATCTATAACTTTTTATACATCACATCATCAGAGTATCGCATACATCAAATTACCAACGAGACATACCATACAATCATAGCAGCGGAAAATACATATATATATATATAGATAATACGTCTTGGGCTCCAGCTCCTCTCCTGTTCCAAAACATCAAGTCCTGCACATATAATACCCGGTCTGACCCGAGCATTATAATGAGACAACACCCGAGTCAGTCTGGAATACCAGCTGATAATAATGCATCCAAATTGATTATTAAAGTTTTAAAATCCTTTTGAAAACAAAAGCATCTCGTAAGACCACGCCACAAATAAACATGTCGGGTTTTTACCTTACGATAGCTAAAACACTTTTTATAGAAATCCTCTGTTATTATAATAGGGTCTATTTACAAATACTTATAAAATAGCCGAAATTGTTGCATCTATTAAATTCCAGCTACTAGCCACAAAAGTGGGTAATACAAACAAAACTCGTACAAGGCTCGTAGGGAGAATGGATTTCCAACAATGACTAGGCACTGGGGTACCACCTGTCACAGTACGGGGCCTAGATCACCATACCGAGGATTACTCCCTTCATCCCCTGTAACACAAGGCCGGAACCATTCCTTACTGAACAGTCCCGAACAAGATAAACCCTTGGTTGGCGCGACCAACCACCCACTAAGCCGAAATATATAAGGGACATCTAGACAGGGGAAATATCTTGTCCTGCTTGGGCATGACCCACCTAACCTTGCTGCATATCCCCTGATTTTCAGTCATTCCCAGTTAATGAGGCTTGAGGCTAAGCGTTACCTTTAGAACGTTTTCACTTAGAATGCTCATCTTCCACCTGATGATGTTTCGCAAGCATTCGTCCATACAAGTCCATCCCGAGTTCGAACGGAACCAAAGGCACTACTCCTACTACATCCATTTTGGAAATATCCTCAGGATTAGTAGCGACTAGCCCTTGCACTTCACTGCTCCATCTTCGACTCCGAACACGTTTTTCGCACGAAACGTACAAAATCGGATCGAAGTGGTTTTTGAGAAATGAATCTCGATCCCGGTCTCTTCGAAACGATCAACGCATTTGTCCAATATTGATAGTCTGTGATTTAACTATCAATTTATATTCATAAACATCCATAAGCATCCATCACACAATAAATAATTCCCACATTATTTATTTGCCCCAATATCTTTACAAGGTATATTTCCAAATTTCCAAAACCCATTTGAAAACAATTCCCAAAATTCTTCCTTTACAAGGTAAATCCTTTACCCTTAATTTCCCTTGGAAATAACCAAGTTCAAAACAATTAAATTTTAAAACAGTTAAAACATTTTTACTGAAATATACTTTAAATATGGAAATTTACTTCTAGTTACTTGCTCAAATATAATACCAAAATATGTACAGTAAAACCATTTATTAAGATATAAACTTTGTAAATAAGGTTTTTATTAAACTAAACTTAAAAGTAGTGTTTTAATAAGATAAATCCTAATTTCAAATGACTTAAGTCAAAAACAGCCTTTAAATAAATTCATTTGTAAAAATAATTACTAACGAAATCGCAAATATCCACTATTACTAATTGATTAATTAGCTTTTAAAGTTTTCCAAATACTCGTTTGAAACAAGTTTTAAACTTAAAATTTAATTTTAATAAATATCTGTTTAAAACTCGAACTTGGATTTTTCCCGGGGAAGCTCATTCCCACTCAAATATCCCAAAAATCCTTCTTGTGAATTTTGTCAATTTATTTAGATTCAGGTTTAAATTTAATAACATAAATTTACTTTCACATTTATCAACCGATAATGTTTCTCTTTGTTTATCATTCCAGATTTACCAAATTTCAAATTTTCATTCCAAATAGATTTCAAATTTAATTCCTTTAAATTCATTATTTAAAAAAATCTTTTATTTTTCTAAAATTCAATTTATCCATTTATAATTAATTATGGATTTATAATTTACCCAGCAATATTCCAATACAATTTTATTTCAGTTTTCCATCCAAGTAGATTCTAATTTTTATATTCCTTATTTATTAATTTCTTAATTCTTTTTTTAAAACCCAATTTAATTTCTTTATAATTAAAACTCCAAATTTCTTTATAATTTAACATTCTGGGCTTATAGTTTATCCCATAATTTCACAATACAATTTAATCCCAAATTTATCAACCACAATATATAACAGGCATCATCATCAATTATAAAAATAATTACTACATTGTGAGGAATCCAGTTGGATCCCTCCAACCTGTTTTCCCTGCATCCACAAATATTAGCACAACACTATAAATATATATCAATCCAGGCTGATGTAAATAAACATTTCAACCAATCACACAGATATTTAAATATTAACTTTTTAAATCAGCTAACATTCCAGATGTGAGTGAGATTAACTCACCTTGAGTTTCGGCGAGCGTTCGAAATTTAAATTAAACCGAACGACATTCGATTTAACTCAAATTTCTACTTGCCCGGAATGAATCCGGATCTGCACCACTGCGTAATTCGCGCTTCTGCGATTACGACATCGCGAATTTCGTTAAATTCTGATAACGTATGAATGAGTTACGATTTTATAAAGTTTTGAATATAAATTTAAAACAATTTCTTTTTATACAAAATAAAAAAATACCATCCAAACACTGCCGTTCAATCCACAAACGCATCAGAGCCGCTCCCCTTTTCTTCTACATCGCGCGTCTACAGTGTTCAATGAACCCACATGCCGCCGCCTAGGGCTTCGCCTCCCTCCTCCCACGATCACCTGCGCTTCGATCGCCCGCCACCATCGAGTCGCCCTTGCCACCACGCACCCCCACTAAGCCTCGCTTCGAGCTCGGTGCCCCCCTCCACCGTGAAAACGTGCCCGAGCCTATGATGAACGCGGCCTCCGTGTGGCCTCTCTGGTCGACTAACCCATAGCTCAGCCGTACGGATGTGAAGCTCACATCACGATCTTCGAGCTTCCAGTTGGGAGTTCTCGACATTAATGCGTGGATAAGGAGAGATCGAGAGGAGAAGACGGACGCGTTTCGGCCATTAAACAAAATAAACGGCGGCCAAGTTAATAACTAGGGTTTGAGAGATTAATATGAATATATATTATAGTTTTAATATTATTTAATTAATATAATTTCTCAAATCAACCGTTTATGCAAACGACCTCCAAACTACACATTCCGACAGGCGTTTCTAGGGTTTTTCCACGTTCCGGACACAATGGATCAGGTTTCGTAAGCTAGTTTGATCGTGCGAGTTACGGAATGAAACGATCAATTTCAAATTAAATCGATTAAAACGATTTCTATGCGTTTCGAGCTGCCACGGTCAAACGACAACTCCGATTGCCACGAAAATTGAAATCCGATAATAACTAACTATTATGGATCCAATGGAACTGGTTTCGTCGAATTCCGAGACTGTGCCCCGGAAGGCTATTTAAACTCGTCTATTAAATCGAGCGATTTACTGAAATTATCAAAAACGCTTAAAATTTCACTTGTAAAATTTTATTAACTTAACAATCAATCATATAAACTATATAACCACATTACAAATCATTTCGGTTTATTCCGGACCCAAAATCTGATTAAATTGTATTTTAATAATATTAAATTCATTTTTAAATTAATATAAAATCTCAAATATTAATTTATCAACTTTAAAATTCTTCTAAAATTCCCACTACGCTATTTACACTCAAATAACTCAAAATAAATTTTTAAAACCATTTTTATCACTGTTTACATCCAGATTTAGCTTTTATCTCAATTTCGAATATTGAATTATTATTGTTCAATTTCAAATTAAATCTCCACCTTAGCAATTTTAACTTGTTATTATGATTTAAACCAATCCTTTTAGTTAAAAATAAATCTTAAAACCATATTAAACATTACAATTGAGTTAAACGTTCACAAATCCCGTGTTAAAAATTCCGGGATGTTACAGTGATTCTGTCTTAAAGGAAAAATGACAAAGCATCCCTTTAGTGGAAGTAATGAAAGAATTAATGAATTCTTGAGTCCTGTACATAGTGTTGTATATGGCCCAATACCTAGCGTTACCGAAGATAATTCTTCTTACTTTGTAACTTTTGCAGATAATTTCTCAATACTAGGATATATGTATCTTATGCAAAACAAATTCGACATCTATGAGAAATGCATTAAATACAAAACCAAGGTCAAAAATCAGACGAAGCATAAGATTGAAATACTTTGATCCGATCGAGGAAGTATGTTAAACAAGAACTCCAACAGTAGATAATGAGGTTTTTTCTTGGGTTACTCCATCTTATACTCTGCAATACAATGGTGATTTAGAGCGAAGGAATCAAACCCTATTAGATATGGTTCATTACATGATGAGTAAAGTCGAGTCAACTCTTTCCTTTTAAGGATATGCGCTAGAAACTGCAGAGCCTATGTTGAATTTGATACCTACTAAATATGTGCATAAGACCTCATATAAGATGCAGTGTGGGGAGAAGCCCAACTCAAATATTTGAATGTGTGGATTGTCTAGCCTACGTTAAGAACGTTGGTCCTAATAAACTTGAGGTAGAATTAGTGTTTTATAAATTTATAGGATATCACAAGAACATAATGGGATATATTTTCTATAATATGGAGGAATAAAAGTTATGGTTTCTTGGCATGCTATCGTTTTAGAAACGAAATTTCTATCAAAAGAATTAACAGTGCAGTTGTAGACATGGATGAGATCCGAGAAATTAACATAGAAATCAAACCAGTAGAAGAACCAAATTCACCTACATATGAAAACACACAACCTATTTGAAGGTTTAATAGAGAATTACGCCCACTAGTGAAAAACTACGGTTTTCACGTGGATGGTGAGAAATAGGACTGTGTCTTAGATGATGACACTCCTCTCTCATTCTGTAATGCCCTACCTTTTATATCCAAATTAATAAAGAATATTATGAATAATATTCTCTGCTAATATGGAGAATAAGGCTTTGAAAGGAGTGACCATCGTGAAATTACTTCGGGCTAATACTGAAACATGTCATATACTTCAGCAAACAGTAAAATAACGTGAACAGTATCTGCACAAAGTAATAACGTGAAGGCTCAGTATATCCAGAACAATATAAAATATAACATATATCCAAGATATATCACATATCACATCAAAATGATAAATGTCATAACATAGCAGCGAGTCTACAAAAATACAAGTCTATGCTCACATAATAGCATAATAATACGACACCATCAAGTAATACTAGCTAGCTAAAATATACATGTATAATGAGTCTCTAACTCAACAAAATCCAAACATATACATGCATCTATCACAAAAGTATAACAAGTCTAACATCTGCTAGCCCAAGTCCAAATGCTAAGCATTGCTACCTGCATGGTCTCTGCCTGACCTGAGTATTATATAAAAATATAATAAACGGGTCAGGTTACAACCAATCAAAAGAGTGAGAGACATGATGATAATAATAATATGATATACATCAAAAGAGAACCAACAACATGCCCAAAACAATCACATGCAAGGCATAAAGCAAATCACCATGTCATAAAACATATCAAGTCCTTGATAGACTATCATCTCAAAATATAGTGGAAATCATCTCAAAATATGACCAAAACAATCATACGCAAGGCATAAAACAAATCACCATGTCATAGATCATATCAAGTCTTGATAGACTATCATCTCAAAATATGGTGGAAATCATCTCAAAATTATCGAAGCTATAAACCAATATAAAAACCAAGATGCTTCGATGAACAACGGGAATGATTACCCGAACACTAAATAAAACTATAATGATAATCTCCCATCTCGATCAAAGTACAGAAGAACGAGACCTCAACCGGAGGCTTACTATGTAGATTTCATGAGTGCATTGGAAAACTAAACGACACTCACTAGTCCAAAACTGTCGGTCACTAGAAATCTAGATGGACCAACAAGATCGATGGGTATGCAGCCACCGAAAATCTAAATGGGTTACAGCTCATATGTAGTAACTCGATTTTTTTTATAATTAATTTATTAAATTAAATAAGTTTTGGTGTTTGATGTTGTGGAAAATTAAAAATTCTAAGATTTTGTGATGGAAAGTATTACTAGAATGAAGTGTATAGTATAAATTTAAAGTAGTTGATAACTAATTCAATGTAATTCCAATTAATTTAATTGACTAAAAAGTTATAATTGGTTATATAGACTGTGAATTAATTGTAATAATATATGTATAAATTGATATTGGATTAAAAGAGTAATTAATAATTTAAAAGTTGCATTAATTAATGAAATATTATGTAATAAATTGTAATTGAATCAAATTTGCGTTGTGTAAATAATAATAACATTTGCGTAGACAATAACTCATAAATGTGATTAAATTTAGCCGAGGTGACAATTATGTCATGTTACCAATTTATATAATATGTGAGTCAAATTGGAAATCAATTACAACTAAATGTAATTAAATATCATGTTAATGAGTTAAGGTGATAACTGAAAAATGTGAACATAATAAAATATACAGAGATGTCAATTATACTCGTAAGGTAATAATTGATTGAATGAAAAGACTGAAATAAAAATAAAATCAATTTATTGGAATTAAAAATATAATTAATTGGATTTAAATGCAATTGAAATTGAACGCTGTAATGAGTGTAATATTTAATACTGAATTGATATGTATTTTTTTTTAATTATTGGAAATGACAAGGAATCAGAAATGATAAAAATTGTTAGTTATTAAATTTGCAATTAAAAAATGATTTAATCAATTTAATAATAATTTATTTAATTGATGTGAAGATGGTCATTTTGGCCACCGTCTCGAATTTCAACAAAACCAGTTTTATCGAATCCGTAACGATGAACTATTGTAGGATTTCAAGTTTCGTGGTGATCGGACTTGTTTGATCGTACGGGCTCGAAACGCGTAGAAATAAATTTAATTAAATTCAATTGAAATCGGTTTGAAATAAGCCAATTTGAATGCTAACTTCTTCATACGATGGAATTAGAACTTGAAACCTATTTCATTGAGTTTAAAAAAATCAAAAACATCTATTTAGATATATGGGATGACCCACTTTCGTTTCGGAGGCAGGATATGCTTTTTGGGTCGCAATTGTCATTCGTATCAATTCAATACGCGTTCGTTCTTTCTCTCGGGATTCGTTAATATAAATAGTTCTATAATAACCCTAGCAACCTAATTGCTTCTCACTTTTGTACGTATCTGTCTATTCCATCAGTAGTGATCCACGCCTTTGAGTTGATAATAATTCACTTTTGTTCAACCCAAATTGTACGAAAGAGCGAAAACTAAGGTAAAGAATAAGAAAGAGACGGAAGAAAATAGAACAACAATAGAATCTCACAATCGCAGTGGAATAAATTATAATATATAATAATGGATTTTTAAATACAAGAACTGTGCTGCTAATATGCATACCATTATCAGAGTACAATATACAACAATCAATCTGGACAGTTTAATAACTTGTCCTCACACAACGGAAATACAATCTACGAAAATACTTATCATCTAGCTCGTCTCCTGAGTTCCATAGCATCCTATCCCGAATCTGTAATACTCGGTCTGACCCAAGCATCATAATAAAACAACACCCAAGTTAGTCTAGAAAACCAGCGTGAGAAAACAAACTCAATTTGAATTATTAACTTTTCTCAAAATCCTTTGAAAACAAAGGATTTCCGTAAGACCACGTCACACATAAACACGATGGGTTTTACCTTACGATAGCCGAAACAATTTTTATCAAAACCATCTGATATTATAATAGTGTCAAAAGATATAAATAGAAAATAGCTGAAATGCTTGCATCTCACGTTTCAGCATAGTTGGGCACAATTAAAGCCGTATAGCGCTTATTGGAGTATGGATTCCATACGAATGACTGGACCACTGGGGTATCGGCCATCACAGTACACCTCTAGAACAATGTACCGAGGACCATCGTCGGGATCTCCTGCTACGCAAGACCGACCTCCCCTAACCTGGATAGACCGAATATGTTATCACCCCGGGTGTTCACACCCTTACCATCAAGCGCTCCTTCTTTCATGCACAACCATATCCATAATATATAGGTTTCCTAGGACATCAAGAAAAGTGATAACATACCCTAATTGGGTGCGACCCACTTATCCTTGTTGCATCTCCCCTGTTTTAGTCATTCCCCGTTGATGAGGTTCGAGGCTAAGCATTACCTTTCAAGAAAACAATTCTATTTAGAATGCTCATCGTCCTCTAACGACGATGTTCTGATAGCATTCGTCCAATAAGTTGCCTAGGGTCTGGACAAACCGAATCACCGCCTTCATCATCTTCACAGTATTCATTCGTAACGTTCAAACCGGATCGAAGTAGTTTTCAAATAATTAAATCCGACCCCGATCTCTTCAAAACGATTAACGAAATTGGCCAATTATTGATAGTCGGTTATTTAACTATCAATAAAACATCCATAAGTAGTCACTAGGCCTTATTATAACTTTTTCCCAAACATTTATTCCAAGATATCTTTACTAAGATACATATTCAAAACCCTTTCCATACTCCAATACTTGAAAACAATTTCAAATACTTAAATCCATAACAAAATATTTTCAAACCATCTCAACACTCAGAAATATTTCCAAGTTTCCCATCTTTATACTTAGGAAATATTATAACCCTTATTTCCAAATCATTTCAAATATCAACACTTCAGAGAATATTTCGTAACTTATTCCATAAGTCTCTGGAATCACCAATAAATTCCCTTTTTCAATTTCCAAACCCAATATACTTATTGTTAACTCTATTCGACAATTTATAATTTCTTTTATAAATTCAGATTTCATTTCAAATTTCCATATTTATACATTTTGAAATTTCATTTCCTCCAAATCCCTTATAGAATTCCTTCCCTCAAAACATATCCATTTAAAATCCCATTTATGCATCTCGAGAGAATTTATAAATAAAAATTTCCAATCACTTTAAAACTCTATATATTTATAAAGTAAGTATTTTAAAGGATAATAATTTATTTTTAGAACTTTTTCAAATAATTATTTAAAATATTGAAAACCTTCATAACCACCAGTAACTCATTTTTAGTTAAATAAATGAATTTTTAAAGCTGATTTTTTTTAAAAGTTAGAATTTACTAAAATAAATATTTAATATTTAAAAATCTATTTACCAAAGTATTTCAATCCTAACTAGTTTAAAATTCCATAGTTTTAAAATAATAATTTTCCTTTTAAAAGCCAAAATTAACTTCTTTGAACTGAAAATATATTTTTAAAACCTCACCAGCCAATTCAATATATAAATCTCTCTCTAATCACAATATATCACTTCCATTTAGATCTCCTTAACCATCTTCACTTTTAAAAATAGTTCCACTATTTTTCTCACTCCATTCCCATATTCTAATATAAATTCTTTCTGTAAATTTATATTTTCAATCTACCATTTGATATCAAATTCCTTTATTTATAACATCGTTTATAAATTTTATAACCCCTTTGGTTTTACCATTTTATAAAACAAATCTTATTATAAAATCCCATTATATAAAGTCATTTCTTAGCAATTCCATTTATACCTCCAATCTATTTTTTATAGTGATTTTAACTGTGACGACCCGCCTTTCCCAACCCAGAAAGACGTTTCATCATTAAGAAAGAAAGGGATAGAAATAGAAAAGAATAGAGAGAAAGAAAAACAACATCATAATCTCACAGCGGAATGGAACAAAATATAATACATCACATATCTATTACATAGTTATACATACATCAAAGTCATACAATACCACATATCAGGACTGTCATATTCATATACATACATGTCCATACATACATCCAAAATACAGCATAGACTAACTACACAGCGGAACTACATATATATATACATACGTCTGGTTTTCTTCCCAAAATAGCTCCTCCAGAAAATCAACACTTCCAAATACCTATCACTTGGCTACTCGTAAAAATTTGAGTACCCAAGAGTTTATGAAAACACAAAATATAAACTCCGTGTCAGACATGGGTCTGGTATGAGTAAACAGATTAAAATTGCTTAACTTTGAAAATTATTTGAAAATAAAGGTATAACGTAAGACTCCCCACAAATAAATAGGGTAAGCTTTTCCCTTACGCTAACCAAAACATTTTATAGAAAATTCTGTGATATTATAATAGTGTCTAGGGTTTTCAAGTAAATAGAAAATAACCGAAATTGTTACATTCATTAAATTCCAGCCACTAGCCACGAAAGTGGGTAATACAAATCAAAACCGTAGGGTCTCGTAGGGAAAATGGATTTCCAACAATGGCAGGGCTACTAGGGTATTGCCCGTCACAGTATGGGGCCAAGATCACCGTACCGAGGATCACTCCCGACCCCGTACAACACAAGGTCGGAACCATTCCTTACTGAACAGTCCCGAACAAGATAACCCCGCAGTTGTGGCCAACAACTGCTCACACAGCCAAAATAAAAAGGGACATCTAGACAGGGGAATATCTTGTCCTCCTTGGGCATGACCCACCTAACCTTGCTGCATCTCCCCTGTTTTAGCCATTCCCGGTTGATGAGGCTTGAGGCTACGATTACCTTTAAAGAACATATCACTTAGAATGCTCATCGTCCGCCTGACGATGTGCTGAATGCATTCAATCCATACAAGTTCGTTCCGGGTTCGAACGAAACCGAAGGCATTATCTCGTTACACTCATTTTGGAATCACCCTCAGAGTCAACGACGATAACCCTTGCATTCTGAAACACCATCTCGATCTCCATTTGATAAGTCACGACCTATCGTTTAATTTGGATCGATGTGGTTTTCGGAGAATCAAGATTGATTCTTCCGATCCCGGTCTCATCGGATCCAAACGCCATTTTAAGGGTCAAGTTGTCTATTTAACTTAACAGTTCAATTAAAATATCAGAATTCCCATAACAGATATAACAGATAAATCATACACAGTTATCACAGATATTCATAATATATAACAACATATCACAGAAATATCATCAAACATATATCAAGGTCAATCAAACATAATTATCAATGCATGCCAAACAGTTTGGATTTACTTCACTTAATTGATTGCTTAAGAATAAACTATTTTATTTTAGTTAATTAATGAATAATTGATTAGCTTATTAATGATCAATTAATTACTCAATTAATCATAAATTTTGAATTTATTAATTATCTAATCCTTAATTAATTATTTAATTAATTAACTTCTATTCATTAACTGTTACTTAATTACTCAGTTAATTAGTTTATTCTTAATTATCAATTAATAACTTACTTATTAAAATGAATTACTTATTTAATTATCACAAATTACTTTAATTATCAATTTAATAGTATAATTCCTGATTAATCACTTAAATTAATTTCCATTAATTAACTTCAAGTAATTAGCTAACGTTATTAAGATTTAAAATTGCTTTAACATATGGTTTATTTTAATTAACAAATTTAAAGTTATCGATTTAAATTTTCAAGTATAAATTGATTAACATTCTAATTACTTATTATTAATCACCTGTCTTACATACTTACCTTAATAAACCTATAGATTAATATTAACCTAACTAACTAACTACTAACTTAGTTATAAAATGCTAAACCAAAATTATGTTGAACGTTCACTTAGTAAAGAACCCGAGACAACTCCCTATTTTCTCGTGACGGTCTCGAGTTTTCCCCCTACCTTTCTCGTGTCTCTCCCGTGCGTCCCTCTCTCTCACTCTCTCTTCTTCTTCCCAGTTTATACCTTCTTCTTATTTTTTTTAAGCATCAGTTTATAAAGTTGTAAATCAACTAAAAACGCGACTCTCACGATACAACCCGAAGATAAGATCGAAGCAACCCCTCAAATGCCTCGAGCACGCACACTACTCACAGACCAACGAACACCACTTCGCCACCGTGCACATGCACGGTCGCTCGCCTCCCCTGTGGCGACTCGCGACAATCCCCACGCATCACAAATTAACCACTCAACCGAAATCGAAACCCAAAATTTTCAATTACGAGCCGAAACAAAATTTGACCTGAAGGTCAAACATACGACAACAACACCTAGGGTCGATCATTCGTGCGGCCACCATACATCACCAGAGGCGATGAAAATTCACCAAAACCTCACTCACATCTCCCCCTAACTCCTCCAAAAATCACGCTTCACTCGGTTTCATGATGATGCCGAAATCAATATTTTACAGAGCCTAGAAAATGTAGGCAGTAAACCCTATCTTCAATCCAAGCCCAAACTCCTTGCATTCGAAAATTAATTTGACATTTTTCCTGAATCAAAGGGTTTACAAACTTGCTTCTTGATAATTTTCAGAAGTTAAAATTAGCTTAATCTCCTAAAATTGACAAAAACCCATTTTTGATAAATTTTAAAAACTGCTCTGTTGCTCTTTGCTTAAAAATCAAGATTTTTATGTTAAAAATCATAATTATGTTTATGAAAAATAAATATGTTATTGGATTTACAAATTCAACATTTGAATTTTAAACTTTGATTTCTTTTTTAACCTGTAGTTTGATAATACAGTATGAATATCATGCTGTTAAACCTTAGACATGTTTGTAGGCTTTGTTTTAAATAAACAAACTCGAATTAGCTCACTACCAAGTTCAAATGGTCATATGAATAAGTTTTGTAAATTTATTGGCTTTACTTTGTTCAAACTTGAAATACTGATCAAGAACAACCATGTAAGTTTCCAGTGCAAACAAGACATACACAGAACAATATGTTTAAACTATATCAACACATATCATCAATAAGAAAATATACAAGCTAAATTTGAAAATAGTTTGTTTACTCACAAAAAATATTTGAACAGAAGGTGAAGACACTGCAGTTGAAATTTCCCTGAAATCTTCTTAAGTTTCCTGTCTTCTGTTTCTTTTTTTTCTTCTTTGTCCAGGTTTGCTTTTTAGTTTTAATTCTTCAATTTGTATAAACGAACAGATGATATGTTGGTGTATATATATAAAGAAACTACAGAGTAACAGGTTATAACTAGCCAGTTTATATTTGTATTATCATTTTTTTTATTGGTTACCTGATATTCTCCTGCAATATGAAATGATAAAAAGATTTTGGCTGCCTGTACTTGTTAAACAAAAAGTTATGCTAATTAATGCTTATGCTTTTAATCATGATAGCAAGTAATTAAATGTTTACTGACAGTTGCAATTTTGTACAAAGATTTTTATTGTTATTTTCGACCAAGCATGCTTTGTAAGATACAGGTTTTTGTTTTTATTATCTTTGAAGTGAAAACTTGTTTTATATTGAAGTGAACTTTGTTTCCTGAGGCATACAACTGTACACAGCACATATATTTATTATTCTTAGTGAAACCTGCTTTTGATTTTGTTTTTATTTGTTAAGTACAACTATATACAACTTGTCTTGTTTTGTGAACATATATATGTATGGCTTGTCTTATTTTCTTTGACAAGTAGTTGTATTTTATTTGTTAATTAAATTTTTAAACATTTGATCTACAACATACTTGTATTTATACATTTCAAATTATAATTCATATTTGTATATTTATATTTTTAGCTACATCTTAGTTTTATAATTGTGTTTTATACTAGTTTTGTATGTTTATACCTATATTGTTTTGCACTTCCATATTTATGTTCAATATTTCCATGTTTGCTTATTTTAAAACTTATCATTTTAAAACCTAAAATTGTATTCATAAGTATTTTATCAAATAACAAAAATATAAAGTCTTTGATTTGATTTTATTGAATAAGTCAGATTTATTTTAATAGTTTTGAAGCATTCTATTTTAATATTTTCAAATCATAATTTTCTTTTATAAAAAATATAACCATTAAATATTCAAGATCTCATCAATTTAAACATTGACAAGCTTATATTTAATTTAAATTAGATTAGATATTTTTTAAAATATGCTGTCAAAAATTCCGGGTTGTTACATTCCTCACTCCTTAAAAGAATTTCGTCCCCGAAATTTAAACAATAGTTAATTCAAAAGCTTTTTATATTAACAATCCGAACATACATATCATTCATACAATAGCAAACAAACAAACAGTCTATTCTAACAAACAACACCAGTTATCCGAACATAAATCTGGATAAGCACTCCTAAAACTATCGAGAGTTTCCCAGGTACAATCTCTGGGATCCTCACTCCATTGCACCTTGACGAGTTTCACCACTTTGTTCCTAAGTTGCTTCTCGTCTCGATCCACAATCTAAACTGGATTTCTGACTACAGTTAAATTTGGTTCAACTTCCAAGTCTTCTTGAATTACCGGTTCTACAACCAGTGAGGGATCATGAACAAATTTCCTCAAATGCGATACATGAAACACATTGTGAATCCCAGACATCCGCTCTGGTAATTCAATCCTGTAGGCTACAGCTCCAATTCTTTCCAATACTCGGAATGGTCCAATGTATCTCGGAGCAAGTTTTCCCGTCTTTCCGAATCTTATAGCACCTTTAATAGGGGAAACTTTAACAAAAACCAAGTCTCCGATCTCAAATTCCAATGGCCTTCGTCTTCTATCCGCATATTTCTTCTGACGATCTTGAGAAGCTTTCATCCTTTTCTTGATAAGCTCAACCTTCGCAGAAGCTTCACGAATAAGATCGGGTCCGAGCACAAGATGATCCTACGATTCAATCCAACAAGATGGAGATCTACACGGTCTTCCGTATAAAGCTTCATAAGGAACCATCTTAATACTTGCTTGATAACTGTTATTATAAGAAAATTCCACTAAATGAAGATGGTCCTCCCAAGATCCTCCAAAATCTAAAACACAAGCCCGTAGCATATCCTCAAGAATATGATTCAGCCTCTCTGTCTGTCCATCCGTTTGAGGATGATAGACTGTACTCAATCTCAAATCTATACCCATAGCTGATTGCAGAGCTTCCCAAAATTTGCTAGTGAAAATAGGATCACGGTCACTTACTATGCTGACTGGAACACTATGCAATCGAACTATCTCTTTCAAGAATATTTCCGCCAAAGAAACTGCAGTACGGGTTGCCTTAACTGGTATAAAATGGGCACTCTTAGTTAAACGATCCACAATAACCCATATACCGTCATTTTCTTTCCTAGTTCTAGGCAAACCATCAATAAAATCCATCGAGATCATTTCCCATTTCCAATTCGGGATTTCCAAAGGTTGCAATAACCCGGCAGATTTCTGTTGATCACCTTTAACTTGTTGGCAGATGGCACAATTGTTCACAAAGCAGCTACATCCTCCTTCATGCCCTTCCACCAAAAGATTCTCCTCATGTCCTTATACATCTTCGAGATTCGAGGATGAATATTCAGTTTGGAACAATGACTTTCAGACAACATTTCCTGCCTCAACTCCTTATCGTTTGGAACACAGATTCTCCCGTTGATCCTTAGTGTTCCTTGGTCATCAATTTCAAAACTAGGACACTGATCCTTCCTGACTCTCTTAATGATCCTCCTCAACATCTTATCAGATTCTTGCTTGCTTGATATCCTTTCAATAAGAGATGGAACTACTTCCAGAAGAGATAAAACTGCATTCCTACTGAGAGCATCAGCTATGACATTCGCTTTCCCCGGAGTGTACAGAATATCCAAATCATAAGATGCAAGAAATTCAACCCACCGCTGCTGTCGTAGATTAAGGTCTTTTTGAGAGAATAGATATTTCAACGGTTTGTGATCCGTGAATAATTCGAATTTCTCTCCTAAAAGATAATGTCTCCAAATTTTCAAAGCAAAAACAATGGCTAGCAATTCAAGATCATGCGTAGCATAGTTCTTCTCATGAGGCTTCAACTGCCGACTAGCATACGCAATAACTCTTCCGTTCTGCATCAGAACTGCTCCCAAACCAACAATACAAGCATCAGTATAAACCTCGAATTTGCTCTTCCCATCTGGAATAGCAAGTACTGGTGCACTAGTTAGCCTTAGCTTCAATTCCTGAAAAGCTTCTTCACATTGAGGTGTCCATTTGAATTTCGTCCCTTTCCTGGTCAGCTTAGTCAGATGCGAAGAAATCTTGGAATAATCTCTGATAAATTTCCTGTAGTAGCCAGCCAATCCAAGAAAACTGCGAACTTCCGTCGGTGTCTCTGGCTGTTTCCATTCCAGAATAGTTTCAACTTTCGCTGGGTCTACAGAAATGCCTTCACCAGAAACAATATGCCCTAAAAATTTAACTTTCGATTTCCGAAAATGACACTTCGAAAACTTCGCCTTCAACACATTCTTCCTCAGAGTATCCAATACAATCCTCAAATGTTCCCTATGCTCTTCTTCGGATTTGGAATAGACCAAGATATCATCAATTAATACCAGCACAAACTTATTCAACACATCTCTAAAGACTCGATTCATGAGGTCAACGAAGTAAGCAGGAGCGTTGGTTAATCCGAACGGCATAACCAACCACTCATAGAAACAATTCGGTCCCCTAAATGCAGTCAAGGAAATACTGTCTTCAGCTACCCTCAACTGGTGGAAACCTGAAGCTAGATCCAGTTGAGAAAAGATAGAAGCACCATGCAACTGGTCAAAAAGATCATCGATGCGGGGAAGAGGATATTTATTATGGATAGTCACTTTGTTCAATTCTCTATAATCCACACAGAACCTCAGTGATCCATCCGAATTGGTTACAAACACCACCGCTGAACCCTAACAAGAAAAACTAGGTCTTATCAATCCCTTCTCTAAAAGATCCTGCGTCTGCTTAATCAACTCTTCTCTTTCCCTAGGAGCCATTCTCCTACTGGGTTGAATCACTGGCACAGCTCCTGGAATCAAATCAATACGGATCTCTATTTCTCGATGTGGTGGCAAACACTTAACTTCTTCAAAAACATCAGCAAAATCCTGAACCACATCGATATCTTCAACACTCTCTTCAGAAGTCTCAATTCCATGCAAAAGACTATTCAAGTGAATTCCAGAATTATCACATGACACTCTGGCAATTCTACCCAGATCAGTTTCTAACGAAACTGTTCTTTCATCACAATTCAAAATGGCTTTATACTTATCCAGCCAATCCATACCCAAAATAAGATCAAATCCCTTAAAATTCAACACATACGGGTCACAAGAAAAACTGTGGGATAGATAAGAGATCTTCAAGTCCTTACAAATAGAGTCTAATTTGGTCACCCCTCCTATAGGATTAGATACCAAGATAGGACTATCTACAAAACTAGGGGTAAGAGAAAACTTTTCAACCGAATCCAAAGAAATAAAACTCAAGGAAGCACCCGAATCAAACAAAACTCTAATATATTTTCCATCTAAAAGTAAAGTTACTTCTAATACTCCTTTGCCCTTCGAAGAAGAAGATGGTCCGGCTTCTAAAGCAAAAACTTTATTCTGAGGTGCTCTCTGCAGAAATGGACAGCTCTTGATCATGTGTCCTGGCTGATGACAATTAAAGCACAAAGATTTCTGAACCATAGTTGATCCTGAGCCACTCTGATGCGGTTGCTGCTGTTGCTGCTGGAATCCTTTCCTAGGACACTTATTTGCCAAATGCCCTTCCTGATGACAAATGTAGCACTTTCGAGGTCCGTTGTTATTCCCAGGTTTCTTCTTATTCGGCTTCCTCCATTTAGGATCGAACTTTCGCTTATTTGGATTAGTGAAACTCCCACTTGAAGCTGCAACTGGAGCCCCTGGTTTCTTACTCATCAAACTTTCATACCTCAATGCCATATCAATCAAATCAACAAAAGATCCCTTCAGAAGCACTGTCAATTTCCCATGGAATTCAGGCCTCAACCCTTTCACAAATTTCTCATTCTTTTTCAGAGGAGTATCGATGAGTCCTGGTCCATAACAAGAGAGTTCGTTGAATCTGGTTTCATACTCCGAAATGGACATACTACCCTACTTCAAATACAGAAAATCCTGATACAATTGGGTTCTCCCTGCCGTCGGCACAAACTTCTCTTCAAACAACTCCTTGAATTTGTCCCATGAAATGTCATCCTCAGAAATATTTGCAATAGTTGAATCCCACCATGCTGCTGCACCACCTTGCAGTTGCCACGATGCCATATGCCTCTTACGCTCATCAGTCAATCTCATGCTCTTGAAAATGCGTTCACAAGAGCGTAGCCAGTCTTGAACTTCAATTATTGATTCTGAACCTCTGAATGGTTGGCCTCCCAGATGTTTGAAATCCTTGCATAAAGCTGCAAAACTAACTTGAGACGGTACTGGATTGACAGCCTCACTAACATTTTGACTCCGTCCATTATCTGTAGAAGTGCTGGCCCTAACTCTGCCTCTTCTTCCTGAACTCATGTTGGTCACCTGAATAGGTAATCAACTAATTTAGATAAATATTATATAAAAAAATACAAATACGCACTCTCAAGATAGATATAACTTAGGAGCCTAGGTACTCGCTCTACCTAGCGCTCTGATACCAACTGTGACGACCCGCCTTTCCCAACCCAGAAAGACGTTTCATCATTAAGAAAGAAAGGGATAGAAATAGCAAAGGATAGAGAGAAAGAACGACAACATCAGAATCTCACAGCGGAATGGAACAAAATATAATACATCACATATCTATTACATAGTTATACATACATCAGAGTCATACAATACCACATATCAGGACTGTCATATAAGTATACATACATGTCCATACATACATCCAAAATACAGCATAGACTAACTACACAGCGGAACTACATACATATATATACATACGTCTGGTCTTCTTCCCAAAATAGCTCCTCCAGAAAATCAACACTTCCAAATACCTATCACTTGGCTACTCGTAAAAATTTGAGTACCCAAGAGTTTATGAAAACACAAAATATAAACTCCGGGTCAGACATGGGTCTGGTATGAGTAAACAGGTTAAAATTGCTTAACTTTGAAAATTATTTGAAAATAAAGGTATCACGTAAGACTCCCCACAAATAAATACGGGTAAGTTTTTCCCTTACGCTAACCAAAACATTTTATAGAAAATTCTGTGATATTATAATAGTGTCTAGGATTTTCAAGTAAATAGAAAATAGCCGAAACTGTTACATTCATTAAATTCCAGCTACTAGCCACGAAAGTGGGTAATACAAATCAAAACCGTAGGGTCTCGTAGGGAAAATGGATTTCCAACAATGGCAGGGCGACTGGGGTACCGCCCGTCACAGTACGGGGCCTAGATCACCGTACCGAGGATCGCTCCCGACCCCCTACAACACAAGGCCGGAACCATTCCTTACTGAACAGTCCCGAATAAGATAACCCCGCAGTTGTGGCCAACAACTGCTCACACAGCCAAAATAAAAAGGGATATCTAGACAGGGGAATATCTTGTCCTGCTTGGGCATGACCCACCTAACCTTGCTGCATCTCCCCTGTTTTAGCCAATCCCGGTTGATGAGGCTTGAGGCTACGATTACCTTTAAAGAACATATCACTTAGAATGCTCATCGTCTGCCTGACGATGTGCTGAATGCGTTCAATCCATACAAGTTCGTTCCGGGTTCAAACGAAACCGAAGGCATTATCTCGTTACACTCATTTTGGAATCACCCTCAGAGTCAACGACGATAACCCTTGCATTCTGAAACACCATCTCGATCTCCATTTGATAAGTCACGACCTATCGTTTAATTGGATCGATGTGGTTTTCGGAGAATCAAGATTGATTCTTCCGATCCCGGTCTCATCGGATCCAAATGCCATTTTAAGGGTCAAGTTGTCTATTTAACTTAACAGTTCAATTAAAATATCAGAATTCCCATAACAGATATAACAGATAAATCATACACAGTTATCACAGATATCCATAATATATAACAACATATCACAGAAATATCATCAAACAGATATCAAGGTCAATCAAACATAATTATCAATGCATGCCAAACAGTTTGGATTTACTTCACTTAATTGATTGCTTAAGAATAAACTATTTTATTTTAGTTAATTAATGAATAATTAATTAGCTTATTAATGATCAATTAATTACTCAATTAATCATAAATTTTGAATTTATTAATTATCTAATATTTAATTAATTATTTAATTAATTAACTTCTATTCATTAATTGTTACTTAATTACTCAGTTAATTAGTTTATTCTTAATTATCAATTAATAACTTACTTATTAAAATGAGTTACTTATTTAATTATCACAAATTACTTTAATTATCAATTTAATAGTATAATTCCTCAATAATCACTTAAATTAGTTTCCATTAATTAACTTCAAGTAATTAGCTAACGTTATTAAGATTTAAAATTGCTTTAACATATGGTTTATTTTAATTAACAAATTTAAAGTTATCGATTTAAATTTTCAAGTATAAATTGATTAACATTCTAATTACTTATTATTAATCACCTGTCTTACATACTTACCTTAATAAACCTATAGATTAATATTAACCTAACTAACTAACTACTAACTTAGTTATAAAATGCTAAACCAAAATTATGTTGAACGTTCACTTGGTAAAGAACCCGAGACAACTCCCCTATTTTCTCGTGACGGTCTCGAGTTTTCCCCCTACCTTTCCCGTGTCTCTCCCGTACGTCCCTCTCTCTCTCACTCTCTCTTCTTCTTCCCAGTTTATACCTTCTTCTTATTTTTTTTAAGCATCAGTTTATAAAGTTGTAAATCAACTGAAAACGCGACTCTCACGATACAACCCGAAGATAAGATCGAAGCAACCCCTCAAATGCCTCGAGCACGCACACTACTCACAGACCAACGAACACCACCTCGCCACCGTGCACGTGCACGGTGGCTCGCCTCCCCTGCGGCGACTCGTGACAATCCCCACACATCACAAATTAACCACTCAACCGAAATCGAAACCCAAAATTTTCAATTACGAGCCGAAACAAAATTTGACCTGAAGCTCAAACATACGACAACAACACCTAGGGTCGAATCATTCATGCGGCCACCATACATCACCAGAGGCGATGAAAATTCACCAGAACGTCACTCACATCTCCCCCTAACTTCTCCAAAAGTCACGCTTCACTCGGTTTCATGATGATGCCGAAATCAATATTTTACAGAGCCTAGAAAATGTAGGCAGTAAACCCTATCTTCAATCCAAGCCCAAACTCCTTGCATCCGAAAATTAATTTGACATTTTTCCTGAATCAAAGGGTTTACAAACTTGCTTCTTGATAATTTTCAGAAGTTAAAATTAGCTCAATCTCCTAAAATTGACAAAAACCCATTTTTGATTCATTTTAAAACTGCTCTGTTGCTCTTTGCTTAAAAATCAAGATTTTTATGTTAAAAATCATAATTATGTTTATGAAAACTAAATATGTTATTGGATTTACAAATTTCAACATTTGAATTTTAAACTTTGATTTCTTTTTTAACCTGTAGTTTGATAATACAGTATGAATATCATGCTGTTAAACCTTAAACATGTTTGCAGGCTTTGTTTCATATAAACAAACTCGAATTAGCTCACTACCAAGTTCAAATGGTTATATGAATAAGTTTTGTAAATTTATTGGCTTTACTTTGTTCAAACTTGAAATACTGATCAAGAACAACCATGTAAGTTTCCAGTGCAAACAAAACATACACAGAACAGTATGTTTAAACTTGTTTGTGCCAAAATTGGTCACAAACCCCAAGCGTTGTGAAAGCACCAGTGTTGGAATATAAATCAGCAAATATTCAAACACAAATCACAGATCTAAGCAAGTAAAGCAAAAATACAGAAATTATGAACAAGAATACACGATTTATAGTGGTTCGGCTATCTCCGGCCTACGTCCACTTCAAAGGTTTTCCCTTTTATTTATGTACTTCGCTGATTACACTTGATTACAGCGGATTACAATGGATTATAGCTCTGAAATTCGAGTACAATGGTGATTGTGGAGTGCAAAGTAGAGTCTGGTAGAGTCTTGATGCTTCAGAGTCTTGATTTTGCCAAAGAGAAATCCCCTTCCCCTTTTCTGAATGACCTGGGGATCTATTTATAGGCGTAGGAGGCTGATATTTCTTCTAAAAATCAGGTAGACCGCTTCTAGCATGTAAGGGGGCCCACATGGCCGAAACCTGGGGATCCGGGCCTATATTGGGATCGATTCGACCTTTGGTTCAAATCGATCAAGAAATCGTCCAATCGCGAAGAAACTTGGCGTGGACATTCTTCGACATGTGGACGAACTCCTGTAAAAATTTCATGGCATTTGAATCAAGGGATTGAAAGATATGATCGATTCAAGATGGTGTTCTTCGGCATGCTGGTTGGTTCGAATCGATCCTATAGGTTCGTTCGAATCGATCAGTTCGAATCCATAGGTTCGAATCCATGCTTCTGTGACGTGGCGCGCGTTCTTCGAGTCGATCCACCTATCTCTCCGAGTTGAATGGGTCAAGTCCGAGTTTGTAGCCGTGCCTTCTTGATGGTTTCGAGGTTATCGATTCGAAGAGTTGCTTCCTTCGAATCGATAGAAACTAGCACTTCCATCGAGTCGATCAGGAGCGGTTCGATGCTTTCTCTCCACTGGGATTCGAAGACATAGAACACTTTGATGGATTCGGTCTGGTGGCCTTGTGGACGAATCCGAATCGATGCATAGTTGATAGAATCGAAGTACGACTACTTGGATGGAGTCGAAGCAAGGGCATTTCTCATGGATTCGAAGTAGTGGATGTCTGATGGATGGATACGAAGGAAGGTCACGGGATGGATTCGAAGTAAATGGAGTCGAAGTTGATGGATGCGAGGCAAGCATTAGCTGATGGGTTCGAACGTCGTCTCTGCTTATGGATTCGAGCGTGATGCCTACCCTGATGGGTTCGAACTAGATGGGTTCGAACCAATGAAGGGGCGATGGATCCGAAACGAACAAGGTCCATCTCTCTCAACTTGAATCCATCATAACTTGAGCATACGAACTCGGATTGACTTGAAATTTGAACCACTGGCTTTTATGATCTTTCTGGCCATGTGCTATCAATTGTAGCTCAATCCGGACTCGGACAAAATTCATCGATATCCATGGTTATCCTGCAATGCATAGTTGATATTCATGAATAATAATCATTGATTTTTAGTAAATCTTGGATATCTCTACTTTGCCAAGAGTTGGGATAACACTTTGCCCCCCAAAATATGCCTTTTTGTAAAAGGTATGTTTTGAACGGTCTTAAATCGAATGTAGTAAATTCACGTTTCATTTACTGCTACGGTATTATCAATCAAGTTTATGGCTGTTCGAGGACGAATCAACGTTCATGAAGTTCCTTAGTCTCTCCGGACTATTAATGGCTACTTTGATCCCTTACTAAGTCCATTCCAGACTTAGTGGTTGAATAGAAAGATCCTGTTGCACACGGGCGTTGCCTTCTATCCCTTGCACTCTGGTCCTGGTTAGGACATATAGCGATGTCATGGTCGTTCTGGACCGATCATAGCCTCTCTGGGCTCTTGTTGGATCCCATCCTGTCACTCTCCGGTGAAGGGGAAACATCGCTTAAGTGAGTTGATCCTGTCGCTCTCCGGCGAAGCAACTCACTTCTTGCACTCCGGTTCAGTGTATCTGAACATTAAGCGATGTCTTGGTCGTTCGAGACCGATCATAGTCTCTCCGGGCTCTTGCTGGATCCCATCCTGTCACTCTCCGGTGAAGGGGAAACAACACTTAAGTGAGTTGATCCTGTCGCTCTCCGGCGAAGCAACTCACTTCCTGCACTCCGGACCCCGCCTCTCCGGGTAGGGTCATAAAGCGATCATTTTTATATTGGTATTAATGTTCATCTTCTGACTCTCCGGTCAAAAGGTTTATTGCAAGAAGTTCTAATTTATTTATTTAAAATTCGAGTTCTAGATGTTCAATCTCAAACATCAGAAAAAGCTAAACATTGCCTCTCTGGGCGTATCGGTTTATCTCCATCTCAGAGCATGCCTAGGGATCTCTCCGGTTCCCGTACATGTGTAAGTGGAGTAACCGTTTATTCTGAAAACAAATCTAAATAGAATTATTCGACCGAAGTCCAAATCCCGGGCTTAGCCTTTTCCATCTTTAATCAGTGGATGATGAGCCGTGATCCCGATCCAGGATCGTTCCTGTTAGGAGGAGGCGGTAGTTGTTCAGGCCTTACCGTCACTGTCCGTTCTCTGACAAACTGCGGCAACCTACCTCCCCTGGCGTGTTCTTCCACCTCATCCCTTAGGTGGCGGCATTCGTCTGTGGTGTGCCCATCCAGCTCATGGAATAGGCAATATTTTCCTGTCCTGCGCTCCCGCTCAGTGGGATCCCTTATAGGTGGTTTTCGATAGGGGAGTTGCCCCCGAGTCTCAATGTAAATTTTTTCTAGGCCTGCAGTCAGATCTGTGTACTGCCTAAATCTTGGTTCTCGGAATTTCTTCCGTTTATCAGGACCGTCATGTCTGTCATCTTGTCTCCTCTTTTTCTTGTCCGCTCCGGACTGTTCTCCGGAGGTTCCTTCGCTCTGCGCAACATTTGTTTCCAGCCTCTCGGCTTGTGATTCTTCTAATCGGATGAACTTTTCAGCTTTATGAAAGAACTCTCCAAGATCTTGTGGTGGATCTTTAGTCAGAGAATCTTTAAATTTTGTGCCTTCCGCGACTCCTGCCACCGCTGCCATCAAAATCATCGATGGATCCGGGCGATCTACAGAAGTCACTGTTACATTGAATCTTAGTAGGAAATCATTTATGGACTCTCCGGCCCTTTGCTTGATCGAAGCTAAAGTCATCACGCTTTTGGGTCGCGTACATGGACCCTGAACTGTCTCGTGAAGCAGTCTACAAGCTCGCTCCATGTTCTGATTGATCCAGTCTCTAGTTGCCTGAACCAAAGTGCAGCCAAATCTGACAAATATAGAGGGAAGCATCGTGCCATCACTTCCTCGGTTGCCCCCAGCACTTCCATGTGCCTAATATACCTGGTAATATGCATGGTTGGGTCTGACCTCCCGTCATAAGGTTCTAGCGTTGGTAGTTTGAATTTTGGAGGGTTCCTTGCGTTTCACTAGGTAGTCCTCCTCTCATGATTCGTCGCATTAGGCCAATCATTCTCTCGTCTCCGTCTAGGGGTTGCCCCCTTGTCAAGTTCCTATCCTGCCCCCCGAGCCTCGAAGGGAATTCTGGTACATATTCTTCTGGTGGTTCGTTAGCATATGTATTGACTCCAGCTTGTTGAGCTCCGTCTGTCGGTCTTCCAGCATCGGACCCTGAGGGTCTACCCCCAAGTCCTTGTTGATCACCTTCAACTCCTATATTCTGGTCCTGAACCTGATCTTCATTAGCTTCTGTAATCCTGATTCCTTGTCCCGCACTAGCAGTTGTTGCGGTTGGTCCAAGGTTCTGCATATTCGTCGCCCTCATTTGTTCGAGGAAATTCTGCAGCATCTCCTGTTGGGTCTTTATCATGCTTTCGCGTATTGAATTAGCCATAGCCTCCATTTCATCTCTAGTGATGTAGACGGAAGCTTGTCCTTCTCCTGCTCCGGAGGATGCTTCTTGGCTTCCTCCTTGTTGGCTCCGATCAATTCTTTGTCTTGTTTGTCGAGTCATTGTCTTTGAATTGGAAGTCTTCAAACTCTTAAATCTGAATTCCGAATCTGATGTAGCGGGTGCTAGTTCTTCTCAGTGAAAGCACCAAAGTGTTTGTGCCAAAATTGGTCACAAACCCCAAGCGTTGTGAAAGCACCAGTGTTGGAATATAAATCGGCAAATATTCAAACACAAATCACAGATCTAAGCAAGTAAAGCAGAAATACAGAAATTATGAACAAGAATACACGATTTATAGTGGTTCGGCTATCTCCGGCCTACGTCCACTTCAAAGGTTTTCCCTTTTATTTATGTACTTCGCTGATTACACTTGATTACAGCGGATTACAATGGATTATAGCTTTGAAATTCGAGTACAATGGTGATTGTGGAGTGCAAAGTAGAGTCTGGTAGAGTCTTGATGCTTCAGAGAGAAATCCCCTTCCCCTTTTCTGAATGACCTGGGGCTCTATTTATAGGCGTAGGAGGCTGATATTTCTCCTAAAAATCAGGTAGACCGCTTCTAGCATGTGAGGGGGCCCACATGGCCGAAACTTGGAGATCCGGGCCCACATTGGGATCGATTCGACCTTTGGTTCGAATCGATCAAGAAATCATCCAATCGCGATGAAACTTGGCATGGACATTCTTCGACATGTGGACGAACTCCTGTAAAAATTTCATGGCAATTGGATTAAGGGATTGAAAGATATGATCGATTCAAGATGGTGTTCTTCGGCATGCTGGTTGGTTCGAATCGATCCTATGGGTTCGTTCGAATCGATCAGTTCGAATCCATAGGGTCGAATCCATGCTTCTGTGACATGGCGCGCGTTCTTCGAGTCGATCCACCTATCTCTCCGAGTTGAATGGGCCAAGTCCGAGTTTGTAGCCGTGCCTTCTTGATGGTTTCGAGGTTATCGATTTGAAGAGTTGCTTCCTTCGAATCGATAGAAACTAGCACTTCCATCGAGTCGATCAGGAGCGGTTCGATGCTTTCTCTCCACTGGGATTCGAAGACATAGAACACTTCGATGGATTCGGTCTGGTGGCCTTGTGGACGAATCCGAATCGATGCATAGTTGATAGAGTCGAAGTACGGCGACTTGGATGGAGTCGAAGCAAGGGCATTTCTCATGGATACGAAGTAGTGGTTGTCTGATGGATGGATACGAAGGAAGGTCACAGGATGGATTCGAAGTAAATGGAGTCGAAGTTGATGGATGCGAGGCAAGCATTAGCTGATGGGTTCGAACGTCGTCTCTGCTTATGGATTCGAGCGTGATGCCTGCCCTGATGGGTTCGAACTAGATGGGTTCGAACCAATGAAGGGGTGATGGATCTGAAACGAACAAGGTCCATCTCTCTCAACTTGAATCCATCATAACTTGGGCATACGAACTCGGATTGACTTGAACCATTGGCTTCTATGATCTTTCTGGCCATGTGCTATCAATTGTAGCTCAATATGGACTCGGACAAAATTCATCGATATCCATGGTAATCCTGCAATGCATAGTTGATATTCATGAATAATAATCATTGATTTTTAGTAAATCTTGGATATCTCTACTTTGCCAAAAGTTAGGATAACAAAACTATATCAACACATATCATCAATAAGCAAATATACAAGCTAAATTTGAAAACAGTTTGTTTACTCACAAAAAATATTTGAACAGAAGGTGAAGACACTGCAGTTGAAATTTCCCTGAAATCTTCTTAAGTTTCCTGTCTTCTGTTTCTTTTTTTTTCTTTGTCCAGGTTTGCTTTTTAGTTTTAATTCTTCAATTTGTATAAACGAACAGATGATATGTAGGTGTATATATAAATAAACTACAGAGTAACAAGTTATAACTGGCCAGTTTATATTTGTATTATCATTTTTTTTATTGGTTACCTGATATTCTCCTGCAATATGAAATGATAAAAAGATTTTGGCTGCCTGTACTTGTTAAACAAAAAGTTATGCTAATTAATGCTTATGCTTTTAATCATGATAGCAAGTAATTAAATGTTTACTGACACTTGCAATTTTGTACAAAGATATTTATTGTTATTTTCGGCCAAGCATGCTTTGTAAGATATAGGTTTTTGTTTTTATTATATTTGAAGTGAAAACTTGTTTTATATTGAAGTGAACTTTGTTTCCTGAGGCATACAACCATACACAGCACATATATTTATTATTCTTAGTGAAACCTGCTTTTGATTTTGTTTTTATTTGTTAAGTACAACTATATACAACTTGTCTTGTTTTGTGAACATATATATATGTATGGCTTGTCTTATTTTCTTTGACAAGTAGTTGTATTTTATTTGTCAATTAAATTTTTAAACATTTGATCTACAACATACTTGTATTTATACATTTCAAATTATAATTCGTATTTGTATATTTATAGTTTTAGCTACATCTTAGTTTTATAATTGTGTTTTATACTAGTTTTTTATGTTTATACCTATATTGTTTTGCACTTCCATATTTATGTTTAATATTTCCATGTTTGCTTATTTTAAAACTTATCATTTTAAAACCTAAAATTGTATTCATAAGTATTTTATCAAATAACAAAAATATAAAGTCTTTGATTTGATTTTATTGAATAAGTCAGATTTATTTTAATGGTTTTGAAGCATTCTATTTTAATATTTTCAAATCATAATTTTCTTTTATAAAACATATAACTATTAAATATTCAAGATCTCATCAATTTAAACATTGACAAGCTTATATTTAATTTAAATTAGATTAGATATTTATTAAAATATGCTGTCAAAAATTCCGGGTTGTTACATTAACTCCTTTTCCTATTTTAGAATACCATTTACAAACTCCTTTATACAATTAATTTTTTAAAGTCTCTATTTACACACATTCACGAATAGTTACGTACAATCCAAGATTAATATATACTATTCCTAATTCAATTTTTCTTAAAAATAATTCAATTTCTAATATAAATATTTTTGTATCAAAAATTCCCTTTAATTCCTTAAATTTAAAATAAAATATTTATGGTATTGTAAAATATTGAAATTCAGGCCAATGCTACAAAGCATCCAATAATACCAGTCACTACAATAATCCATACAAGATTATTCTACACAATCCATATATCATTATATTTGAGAGGTAGACAACATATTTGAGCAATCTAGTTGGATCCCTCCAATCTGTTTCCTTGCATCCACAGATGTTAATACAACATAAAATAACACCAATCCCACTGCGAGGGGGATATCGTGGTATATAGAGTCATCCGTTATTATGCGGGTGTATAGGGTCTCATCCGCCACAATGTGCGGGAATATCACTCCAAATACTAATATATATACTACTATACATATTATATCATTCAACAAACAATAAATTTATGAATTCAATAAGCATCCAAAATTTAATTTCAACTATTTAAAATTTAAATTTTGGTAATCCAAATGAGTGAGAATTTTCTCACCTTGATTTTGAATTCGCCAAATGCATATTTTAGATTAAATCGAACTTCGCTTGATGTTTGATTTAACATAAAATTTCCAGCTATCTCTAATTGACTTCGAATAAATTCCAGGTTGTAGTGTCTGACGATACAAATCCAACGTCGCTTTGATTTGTCGATTCTGGACCTTGCACTCAAAGTTATTGAGTTTATAGCATTTAATTTTCAATTAAAATCCTAAAACTAATTACATTTTAAATTATAATTTAGTTTTAAACTGGTTACCTTCCCTTCTCTACATCTTGAGTTGACCACGTTGCAACGAACATCCCAATCTTTACCCAAACTCTCATACGACCATCTATGCATCGAAAATCCATTCCTTTTCAAGTTGCAGCCCCTTGCTGTCACCACCTTACGTCTTCATCTCTTCTTCCAAACTCGATCGTGACCCGACACCATTTTCTTTTTATGAACAGTCTGCCACCATCAACCCTCGGCCCTCAGCCATTACCCGGCCACCACTGCAAGCATCATGCGAACCCTTTGACAATCGTGATTCCCGAAACCCCAATCTCTAAATCGAATCACCTTGCCGTAGCTCCCTCCACCCTGCTGCGTCCCCCTTCTACTGTCGAACGCGACCTCGCTTCCCTTCTTTTTTTGGTCTTTGATAAATTAAATGAGAGGGAATACAGTTATTTGATTAGTCGGGGCGATCCATCACCAGGAGCTGCTAAGGGATTCAAAGGAAAGAAAAGGATCGATTTCTTGTTCTTTTATTTTATTCGAGTTGACTTCGAATCTTTTTTGAACTGTCATTTGAATGAAGGAGATATGATGCATGATTAAAAATAAAGGGAAGTAGCGTGAGTACGAGTATAGGGTGGCTGGTGATTGACATTTTATTTTACTTTTATTGTATATATATATATATATATATATTATTATCTTGAATTACATACCGAGAAATTTCAAACTCCTATTAAGGAATGCCGCCTGGCGTTCATAATGTTATACCCCTATTTTGAACGCAATGTAAAGGGTCCCAAGTCCTAATTCGATCGTATGAAGAAGATAGCTTTTAGCACTTAATTATCATATTAAATTTCAACATTAATTTCAACGCATTTTTATCCCATGCAATCAAATTGTAACTCCAAAAGCTACGAAATTAAAAATCTGATAATAGTACAATATTATGGATCCAACGGAATTAGTTTCGTCGAATTCCAAGATAGTGCCCCAGATCGCTATTTTAACGTGTCGATTAAATCGACGATTTCTAAAATTTACGAAATCGCTCGAAATACCAGTTTTAGAACTAACTAACTCAAGTATAGCTCCTAATCAAATATTTAAGACCATTTAAATATTCAAAATTAACCGTCGAAAAATCCGGAGTCGTTACATTCCTCGCCCCTTAAAATAATTTCGTCCTCGAAATTGCTAAGTCAGGAAAAATGCTTCAAACCTATTAACTTATCAAAACCCACTTAGTGAAAATTCGATATTTCACTTTTTTAAATCTTTAGTTTCAACAAAAAAAATTAGTTCCCAATTCTATTTCCAAAACCCTTTATTTCAATTATAATTCGAAATCAAATTGTCGCTAACAAAATTTTTCTAACACCTAAATTTCCGAATTTATTTGACAGAATCTCCTGAGCCTTTTGCAATACAACAACAGAGATAAATATATATACATCGACCTACACGGTCGGAAAATAATATATATATATCAATATTTATATTTTGTGGCATTAATCCAAAAATGTACCTTATTTTAGCATTTTTAAGAATTTTTTAGCAAGCAAGTTTACTTCATATGCAATTACGCAACCTGAATCTAGCCTGTTAGCCTTCGGGTATCCGTACTTACTCAATTTAAACACATAAGTACCAAAACATCAAATTCAATAACATTTCACTCTTTCAAATAGTTAAAACACATAAACTTCATAAGCAATACATGCTAAACATTTATTCATAAGCAATTATGGGGTCTCGATACTAACATAATTACTTACAAGCAATCCATATACCTTTCATTCAATTTAAATAATTTACAACTCCCTTTACACACATTAACTTTAATTTATACCAAACAACTCATATCCATTCCAAATTGATTTAAAAATCAATTTACTTCACTTCTATTAATTCATAGAATTTTATTTACTTCCATTTATGCCGAACAACAATTCTTTTACGCAAATTCAGTGTGTTTTATTTAATAAAATAACCATTTAAGCTTATAGTTATTTTAAATTGAGTCCAATTCAATTTAAATTCATTTCAATTCTATTTCAAATTAATTCTCAATCAATTCATCAACATTCCATTTATATCCACATTTATTATATTCAAATCCATTTTGTTAAGCTTGGAACCATTCCACGCTATTTTATTTAATAACCATTTCATAATTTATTTAAGCCAAGCTTCCATTCAAATATTTAATTAAGTTAATCCATTTATTTTCAATTTATTTTCACCTTATAACTTAAGTTTATTTTCATTTCAACCGACATCCATTTCATTTACTAATTAATTAATTAATTAATTAATTAGTTCATTCATTTAATCCACTTCAAATTCAATTCCATATTTAAATTCATTTAAATGACAACAGGGCCATATTCAATTTATTTGTATCCAAATTGAATTCATTTATAACTTAAGCCAATTTTATTCCAATCTAATTCCATTTTATTCATCCACATTTCAAAATATATTTAATTCGCTCACATTTTTGTCAAATTTTTAATTTATACTCAAGTTCCTCATTCAATTTCTGATTTTTAGTTCAAAAATCACTTCATTTAATTTTCTTAAGTTCCAAATTCATTTCATAATTCAAGTTTTGGATTTATTTCCCTTACCAAAAATATCAAATCATTTTTATTTTAGGTTTGCTATTTCACTTTTCAATTTTATAAGTTACACAACTTATTCTTCCACATTTCCGTCAATTCTATACTCGGATATATTCACATTTTATTTTCAGGAAATTATTATGAAGGATGAAATTTCTCAGCATTTTAGCTTCAAGGACAGACCTTCAGTATTTTAGTCTGAAGGACAACTTTCTTTAGGTATCAATTTTAGTCATTGATAGCAGTTTTTAAGTATCGGTTTATAGTTATCGATAGCAGTTTTTAGGTATCAGTTTTTTAGTTCGGTAGTAGTTTTGAAAGAATGTCTGTCCTTGTAAATAATTTTGGAAGAATGTTTGTCCTTATGAATATTTTTAGAAAAATGTTTGTCCTTATGGTTAAAATATTAAGGCCGTATCCTTGAGGCTAATAATATACAAATTTTTATCCTTTAAATTAATTCCCCCTTTTATTTTTAACTCGAGATTATACATTTATTTATGGACTAAATATATTTTTATTTCAAAGCTTTCAATTTTTATAAGCTATTCAAAATTTGTTTATTCACAATTCCAAATTTTCACTCACATTTTATCTCATTCAAGATTTACCTTATGGTTATATAATATTTCACAACTCAAAATTTATATTTACTTCAATTCGATATTATTGCTAATCCAATTGAAATTTTATAACTTATGGTTATATAGTCACTTTATAACTCACATTAACATATTAACTCAATTCCATATGATTCAAATTCAATTTACGTTTTTATTTAAATTTCAATTCCTTTTAACCAACATTTCAACACCAAATTCGAGTTATTCATACTTGAATTAAATTTTACTCCAAACCATTTTTTTTATCCATTCAATTTTTATATATTTCAATCACGTTGCTTAAGTTAACTCCCATTCCGTTAGTACACTATATTAATTCAATTTAAATCCAATCAATTAAATTTATAAAATTAAATTTATCCAACTTAACTTAAGTTGAATTTCATTTTAACTTTCCACTTTAAATTTTATTCCAACATAAATTTTTCACAACACCCTCCTTATAAATATCATCTTCCACAGAATTCTAGAATTTTTAAACACCCGGTATTTATTTCAAATCATTTTGAAATCAAATATATGACACACACTCTTTTTGGTTTAAATAACCACTTCCTTTAAATTTCAACCTGATTTTATCCAAAACAATTTTTTTGGAATTTTTAAACAAAGCCTGTTTGCCCAATAAATCCAAATCAAATAAATTTCGGCAGCAATCCGTCACTTAGAAACTCGAAAATGAATACTGATGATGCGGTCGTCATCATTAGAATTATTTTCCAGCGTCTGTAGTGAGTTCAGTGCTATAACATCTTCAAAATCCATTTAAATTTTTTCTTCAAGAATCCCTTCAAAGAAATAAGGCTATTTCATTTTCATAGCACTTCGGAAAATATTTTCCCAACCTCTGGAATTCTAAAATTTCTAAATGCTTTAAGTCCTTTTAAAACATTTCTAAAGGATTTCGGGGTTTGAAACCTTCAAATTATGGTTTGAATCCATTTTTTGTTTTTAATTCACTTGTATAATTCATACTTATACAATTTTTATTTTTTTTGGTTTTTATAAACCAATTTTCTAATTTTTATAACCTTATTTTGATTATAATATTATCATCCAAATGCACCAAATATACCATAATAATTTTTGAAAATTATTTACTTTATATAAAATTATAATTTGGGTAAAATTATTTCATTTACCTGCTTCAAAACCACACTGTATCAGTTTATCATGTTCAAGTGTTTAGAAATTCCTGTCGATTTTGTGGTGTCCCACTGTTCGATCAGAATTTATATACCACTCGATCAATAAATCAATACAATATAAACCATTTTATATTAACTAACAAATACGCGCTCATATCTATTAATAAACTCAAACTCAGTCTAGAGTACTACCGACTCTATCTCTAATGAGTAACCCCCACCAGAGCCAAGGTTCTCACTTAACCTTCAGCTCTGGTGCCAAATGTAGCGACCCACGGTTTTGTACCCTTTGACTTTTTAATAATTCACTCCTGTTCAACCTAAGTTGTACGAAAGAGCGAATAACTAGGGTAAAGAAGAAGAAAGAGATAGAAGAAAATAGAAAAACAAAAACAGAATCTCACAGTCACAGTGGGATAATTATAATATACAATAACAGACTTTTAAATACAAGAACTATGTTGTTAATATACATACCATCATCAGAGTACAATATACAATAATCAATCTGGACAGTTTAATAACCTGTCCTCACATAGCGAAAATACAAATCTACGGAAATACGTCTTGTCGTCCAGCTCGTCTTATGAGTTAAATAGCATCTTATCCCAAATCTGTAATATTTTGTCTAACCTGAGCATCATAATAAAATAACACCCGAGTTAGTCTGGAAAACCAGCGTGAGAAAAAAACTCAATTTGAATTATTAACTTTTCTTAAAATCCTTTGAAAATAAAGGATTTCCTGTAAGACCACGTCACACATAAAAACGATGAGGTTTTACCTTACGATAGCCAAAACGATTTTATCAAAATCATCTGATGTTATAATAGTGTCTACAGAAAGTAAATAGAAAATAGCTAAAATGCTTGCATCTTACGTTTCAGCATAGTTGGGCATAATAAAAACCATACAACGCTTATTGGAGAATGGATTCAATATGAATGACTGGATCACTAGGGTGCCTCCCATCACAGTACACCTCTAGAACAATGTACCGAGGACCATCGTCGGGATCTCCTGCTACACAAGACCGGCCTACCCCTAACTTGGATAGATCGAGTATGTTATCAATCCGGATGTTCCTACCCTTACCATCGAGCGCTCCTTCTTTCATGCACAACAAAATCCATAATATATTGGTTTCCGAGGACGTCTAGAAAATTGACAACATACCCTAATTGGGTGCGACCCACATAGCCTTGTTGCATCTCCCCTATTTTAGTCATTCCCTGTTGATGAGGCTTGAGGCTAAGCGTACTTATAATGCTCATCGTCCTCTAATGACGATATTCTGATAGCAGTCGTCCATACAATTTGCCCAGGGTCTGGACAAATCGAATCATCGCCTTCATCATCTTCATGGTATTCATTCGTAATGTTCAAACCAGATCGAAGTGGTTTTCAGATAATTAAATCCGATACTGGTCTCTTCGAAAAGATTAATGAAATTGGCAAATTTTTGATAGTCGATTGTTTAACTATCAATAAAACATCCATATGCAGTCGCTAGGCCTTGTAATAACTTTTCCCAAACATTTATTCCAAAATACCTTTACTAAGATATATATTCAAAACCCTTTCCATACTCCAATATTTGAAAATAATTTCGAATACTTAAATCCATAACAGGATATTTTCAAACCAGCTCAACACTTAGAAATATTTCCAAGTTTCCCATCTTTATACTTAGGAAATATTATAGCCCATATTTCCAAATCATTTCAAATATTAACACCTCAGAGAATATTTCGTAACTTATTTCATCGGAATCACTAGTAAATTCCGTTTTCAATTTCCAAAGCTAGTATACTTATTTATAACTCCATTCAACAATTTATAACTTTTTTTATAAATTCAAATTTCATTTCAAATTCCCATATTTATACATTCTGAAATTCCATTTCCTCCAAATCCCTTATAAAATTCCTTCCCTCAAAACATATCCATTCAAAATCCCCATTTACGCATCTCAAGAAATTTATAAATAAAAGTTTTCAATCACTTCAAAACTCTATATATTTATAAAATAACTATTTTAAAGGATAATAATTTATTTTTAAAACTTTTTCAAATTATTATTTAAATTATCGAAAACCTTTATAAACATCAGTAACTCATTTTTAGTTAAACAAATAAATTTTTAAAGCTGATTTTTTATAAAAGTCAGAATTTACTAAAATAAATATTTAATATTTAAAAATATATTTACCAAAGTATTTCAATCCTAACTAGTTCAAAATTCCATAGTTTTAAAATAATAAATTTCCTTTTAAAACCTAAAATTAAATTCTTAGAATTGAAAATATATTTTTAAAACCTCATCAACCAATTCATTTTATAAATCTCTCTCTCGAATCACAATATATCACTTTCATTTAGATCTCCTTAACCATCTTCACTTTTAAAAATAGTTCCATTATTTTTGTCACTCCATTCCATATTCTAATATAAATTCTTTCTGTAAATTTATATTTTCAATCTATCATTTGATATCAAATTCCTTTATTTATAACATCGATTATAAATTTTATAATCCCTTTGGTTTTACCTTTTTATAAAACAAATCTTATTTATAAAATCCCATTATATAAATTCATTTCTTAGCAATACATTAATGCCTCCAATCCATTTTTTATACTGATTTTAACTCCTTTTCATATTTTGGAAGACCATTTACAAACTCCTTTATATAATAATTAACTTTTTAAAGTCTCTATTTAAACCCATTCACAAATAGTTACATACCATCCAAAATTAATATATTTTATCCCTAATTCAATTTTTCTTAGAAATAATTCAATTTCCAATATAAATATTTTTATATCAAAAATTCCCTTTAATTCCATAAATTAAAAAATATATATTTATGGTATTTTAAAATATTAAAATTCAGGCCCGTGCTACCAAAGCATCCAGTAATACCAATCCCTAAAATAATCCATACTAAATTATTCTACACAATCCATATATCACTATATTTGAAAAATAAGCAACATATTTTAGGGATCCAGTTGGATCCCTCCAACCTGTTTCCCTGCATGCACAGATGTTAATACAGCATAAAATAATACCAATCCTATTTCGAGAGGGATATCACGGTATATAGAGTCATCCTCTATTATGCGGGGTGCATAAGGTCTCATCTCCTATAATGTGCGGGAATATCATTCCATATACCAATACATATACTACTATACATATTATATCATTCAACAGACAATAAATTTATAAATTCAACAAGCATCAAAAATTTATTTTCAACTATTTAAAATTTAAATTTTGGTCATCCAAATGAGTGAGAATGTTCTCATCTTGATTTTGAATTCACCAAATGCTTATTTTATTAAATCGAACTTTGCTTGACGTTCGTTTTAACCTAAAATTTCCAGCTATCTCTAATTTATTTTGAATAAATTCCAAGTTATAGCGTGTGATGATACGAATCCAATGTCGCTTTGATTCATCGATTCTGGACCTTGCACTCAAAAGTTATTGGGTTTATAGCATTTGATTTTTAATTAAAATCCAAAAACTAATTACACTTTGAATTATAATTTAGTTTTAAACTGGTTACCTTCCCTTCTCAATATCTTGAGTTGATCATGCCGCGGCGAATATCCCAATCTTCACCCAAACTCTCATACGACCATCATGCAGTGAAAATCCATTCCTCTTCAAGTTCCAGCCCCTCGTTGTTACCACCTACACCTTTATCTCCCCCTCCAGGCTCGATCGTGACCAGACATCATTTTTTTCCAATGAATAATCTACCACCATCGACCGTCGTCCCTCAGCCGCTGCCCAGCCATCGTTGCTAGCATTGCGTGAACCCCTTGATAGTAGCGATTCCCAAGACCACAATCTCTAAATCGAATGGTCTTGCCGTTGCTCCCTCCACCCTGCCGCGTCCCCCTCCCACTGTCGAACGTGACTTTGCTTCCCCCTTTTTTGGGTCTTTGATAAATTAAACAAGAGGGAAGATGATTATTTGATTAGTCGAGGTGAATCATCGTCGGGAGCTATTAGGGATTCAAAGGAAAGAAAAGGATCGATTTCTTCTTTTATTTATTCGAGTTGACTTCAATTTTTTCTCTCGAACCGTCGTTTGAATGAAGGAGATAGGATGCATGATTTAAAACAGAGGGAAGCAACATGGGTAAGAGAATAGGGTAGCTCATTACGAGTATGTTAGTCCGTGAGATGATGGTTTTGATGACAACAACCTTAGAATGGATTATAAAATATAAGTACTAACAGTATACGTTTAGATATATATGTGTATGCAGGATTTAACCATGCAGATACCAAGAATGAAGACTGTACAGTATAGAGATTTAAGATATCAAGATTGAAGACTCATGGATAACTAGAATATCAAGATTATCAAGAGTTCAAGATTTCAAGTAATTTACTTTTTAATTAGGAATTTTGTTAAAACTCCTAGAAAAGCACTGGAATCTTAAAATCCAATTTATTCGTGGAATGGAATCCACTTCGAGCCTGTTAAAGGGATGGAACCCTAAGTAGGATGGAACCTATGAAAAATCTAGTGGAACATTATTTTGTATCTGCTAACTTTTTATCCAAAATGATTTTTCAAAATTATATCTTGTTGTCAAAATGATTTCAAAACCTTCCTTTTAAAAGAATCAAAAACATCTATCCTGATTTCAAATACTTTTAGCCTCAAAATAATCTTGAATTTCAAAATCAAATTATCCTGGGTTTTAAACTATCTTTTAAAATAAAAGTATGTTTAATTTTTTTTAAATATTTAAATATAAAATTATAGTAAAATTTTATATATACCAAAATATTATTCTATATATTTATTTATGTATTTCAACTATATTTAAGTATATTTATAAAAGTTTAAAATAGTTTTAAAATAAGATAAAAGTTATTTTCAAAGAAAAACAAAACATCAAAAATTCCTTTGGGATGTCGACATGCCCAAGTACCCCATGTCGACATAGTGTTAGTTGAGTTCAAAATTTAGATTTCAAAAGAAGTGTCTATTCGTCATAACTCTTCACGAATGGACATGGCTGTTGTTCCTCTATAAATAGGTGTTGGTTTCAACGAATTTCAATATAGATTTTTTGGGTTTTTCACTCCTCTTCTTCTTCTACATTTCTATATATATTTTCTTACCATTACTCTGCCAAAATCAACATTGAATCTAACTAAATTATCTCTTGTTTGATTCTCTATCACTATCTCAACAAGATCCCCAGTGCTATTCAGAGTTATAGGCTTTTTGTAATCAACTTAGCGAGAAAAGGTGTAACTGTGGCCTTGGAAATCAATCAAGCGAGATAAGGTATGGTTGTAGCCTTGGGAAATTAATTGGGTGAACTTGTTGCCCGGGAAATCAAGTATCTCTACCTAGAGAATTGTGATTCTGGAGGATGTACCTCGTTGCCTTGAAATCGGGGAAGTAATTGTACAATTGCTTTTGAAAGGAAATCCGTACTTGTGTGCGGGATTGGACGTAGGGTAACTCCGAACCAGTATAAAATCCGGTGTGTTATTTCCTTTACTGCTTTTACTTTTGCATCTGTGTTTGATTCTGTGATCATATCTGTGTCAGAATATTGCATACATTTGTGTTCAAATTAACAAAAACTCAAAAAGATTTAATAATTCTCTAAAGCACTATTCACCCCTCTAGTGTTTATCCCAGCCTTAAGATCCTTAATCCGCATTTCTCACAGAGTATAGCGTGGCTGGTGATTGAAATTTGATTTTACTTATATATATATATATGTATGTATATTTTATTATCTCGAATTACATACCGAGAAATTTCGAACTCCTACTAAGGCATGCCGCTTGGCGTTCATAATGTTATACCCCTATTCAAAACGCAATGGAAAAGGTCCCGAGTCCTAATTCGATCGTATGGAGAAGATAGCTTTTAGGACCTAATTATTATATTAAATTTCAATGCGTTTCTATCCCGTACGATCAAATGGTAACTCGAAAATTTATGAAATTTAAAATGCGATAATAATACAATATTAAGGATCCAATGGAACTAGTTTTGAATTCCGAGACTGTGCCCCAGATCGCTATTTTAACGTGTCGATTAAATTGACGAATTCTGAAATTTACGAAATCGCTTAAAATTCCAGTTTTAAAACCAACTAACTCAAATATAACTCCCAATCAAATATTTAAAACCATTCAAATATTCAAAATAAACCGTCAAAAAATCCGGGTCATTACACCATATATCAGCTTCTTCTTCTTTCCAATGGCTGTAGATAAAAACCCTAATTCAATTTCAAAACCAATTTCAAAAATTCAAACTCCTTCAAACCCCAACATACTATATACCATTTCGAGCTCTCGATGTGCGTATTCACTGGTGCAATTCGTTTCTCTATTCGAATCACCATTTGTCCAGAAATCGAGGATGAACCTCGATCGTCCATTCCTAGGGTTTTCATTTTAAAGGTGGATCTTCATCCTTACGACGATCAGGAGGCATGGGCTTGTCGAGGTCGTCGAGCTGAGTGCATCCATGATGTTCATTCGCATCAAAGGTTGATGGGATTGCCAAAAATTGGCATTTACTGTAGATGGCGTTGCGTACGCCTAGAGGCGTTTGGGTAGGGCGCGACCTCCCTATAGGGCGGCGGAGCATGAGTAGTGACGTGGAGTGGTCAGATCTTGGCGATGTGGTACGACGAGAATGCAAAAATTCGGGAAAGGATCGACGGCGTGGGTTCTGTTGGTTGGAATTGTTCGCGTGTAGGCTAGAATTGCACGCTGTAATGACAGGTGACGTGTAACTCTAATTTTTTTCTCTTTGTTTTATTATTAAAATTCAAATTTTAAACGTTCTAATTACCATATCTTTTACATACATGCTCGGATTCATGCACGGTTTGTTCCATTGCGATCATATAAAAATTTCGGATATTATAGAACTGGTTTGGACGAATTCTGAGACTGTTCAATTTTGTGCCTTATTTTGGATTTCAAATCGATTAGGAATCAAAGGTGAGTGTTTTAACCCACTCATAATTAATGAATTAGCTTATATTAGTTAAATTAAATTTATGATGTGATTTGAAATAAACTGATTGTTGTTTGGTATGTTTAAATCGTCATTCTAGTTAAATTTAACATTTATTGCATTTAATCATCGTTTAATTTAATATTGAATTTAATTGTCAATTTAATACCTATTAATGATAATCAGTTATCTATTGACGTTTATTGGTTGATTTGGATGATGATTGTGATGGATGCTTGATTGTTGATATTGGATGACTGGATGTATACTTTATATTGTTATAACACCGCAAGTTCCCTATGGGTTGAAATGATACATACCCGGACGATCATATAGAACAGGGGGAAATCTTTATGGATTGAAATGACAAACCCAAGCGATTTTCATTGAAATAAATTTGGGATTGTGGGGTGAAATGATATATACCCGTAAATATAACATATTTGCGGATTGAAATGATAAAAATCCATATCACTTGACCATAGGGGAGAGAATTATATACTTACATCGGATTGGTTAAATTTAATGATTTTAAATCTTTAAACTTTGAATCCAGTTAAACGATATTTGAAATAGAATTTGACTGATAAATTGAATTGTTTTAAGCAATTATTTAAAGGATTTAAACTGAAAATTTAAAGTTGGATTTGAAGTATAAACGTCATTCATCGAAATTGAGTTATTGAAATGTTGGAAACTGTAACTTTGAAAATTAATTATAATTAAATTTGATATTTCAAGATTTAAATTGGATTTTGATTTGAAATCTGGACATGGTCCAGGTTTGTTGGAATGGAAGAAATGGTTAAATATGATGTTAACTTCGAATTTGTTATCTCAATATAAACTGTAAATATTCTTTTAAATTCTGATTTTAATATTTTCAACTATAAGTCAATCTATTGTAAACCAACTTAATCAATTTAAACTATTTAATTTATTTAAATCGAATTTAGCCTACTTTTAACCAATTAACCTATTTAATCTATCTTAATCTATTTTAATCGATTTTAACATATTTCAATATATTTTAATATATTTTAAATCATTTAAACTTATTTGAACTATATTAAACTATTTTAATTTATTTTAAACTATTTAATCTATTTTAATTCTATTTAATCTATTTTAAATCAAATAAATCCATAATAAACCTATTTAATCTATTTTAAACCATATAAACTATTTTAAATCTATTTAAAGTATTTTAATCTAATTTAAATTTATTAAATCTATTTTAAACCTATTTAACCTAATTTGTATTTATTTAAAACTATGTAAACCGAAATAAATTATTTATAACTATCTTTTCTAAATTTCAGATGGTGTAAAGTGGAAATGCTTATAATTAAAGCCTTGATTTTAAAGCGAATAAGGTTGAATAATGTTATAACATAAGTTGAGGTTTGAAACGATATTTGCGGGTGAAATGACATATTTGAGTAAATATGATGATTTTGAAATAAGAAGTTAACCTAATCATGAATATAATTTCAAAGTGATATGGTTTGAATTGAATATGATATTTTGATATCAATTGGGAAACGGTTTTGAAAATGTAAAAGAACCATTTGATGTGTAATAAGCGTTTGGTTGTTAAAGAGACCAGGATCGGATATTGTCATACTCTCTTCTAATACCAAAAACCACTTTAACAACTGTGTATGTGGTGGAAATTCTAGAAATAAAGTAGGATGGTTTGACGAACAATTCTGTACGAGGTATTTCGTGACCCTGACTCTCGTGAGTCAACTTAGATGTGACTAAAATAGGAGCCATGCTGGGACAAGTGAGGTCATTCCTCCTATCGGACATGCTTTTTCGATACCATATTATGACTTTGTGATGATTTAATGGCCACCCCTTTATTTTGATTATAGGAGTGTGTTCTGAGGCGATGGTAGTAGCTGCTATGCATTACCACCAGTCCGGTTCTGCAATTGGTAGAATCCTACCCTAGCATTGCCTCGAGTGCCGTGTTCATATGCCCTATCACGCCTTCTACAAGTTTGGTTTGTACCATACCTATGGAGTGCCTTCTGATAGCCCTCCAGTTTACGAAAGAATTACAATACCGTATATACTTTTGGGAATATATAAAAATGAATTAAGGGGGATATGAGTAACGCCTTAACGCTACTTTAATAATTTACTTTACTCTAGAAACTATTATAATAGCATATTGTGCAATGTATGTAGATAGTTTAACAGATCCTTAGGAGATGGAAATCCTGAACATCTCTTAAGTTACCGCACTCAAGTTAGACACTGGGTAGGAGATGTCAAAACCCGTAAACATCTCCGACGCCGTTGCACTCATATCTAATCATTGTTGATTTAGCTTACATAAGGTCTTTCAGTTATGACTCGAGTGTTTTGTCTATTCAATTCACTCGGTTCAGTCTGAGCTTTTCAGTGTATCGAAGACTGCTTTCTAGAGGACGAAGATGAAGATTTAGTATTATTATTTATTCTATTTATTCCACTGCATCATACTGTTTTTCTACATTGTTATTTATTTCTTTTGTATGTAACTCTGATTCTGTATTGTATAAGTATAATCAAATATTATTTGTAAATAGCTTCATGAACTATTTATTTGATTATTATATTTTGTCATTCCGCTGCGAGATTCAATATTTATTTTTTTCTTTCCTTGCATTTTCTTTCTTTCCTTGCATTTTCTTATTTACCCCATAACAGTCCTCCCTTTTGAATGGTTTGTGTTTGACATGTTGGTTTATCGTCAATTTAAACTATCCAAAAAGGTGGGTCATTACAAAATATAAGACGAAGGTCATTAGAAAATTAGACGGGCACGTCTCATAATCGTGAACAAGTCAACGAAAAACTAATCAGACTTGTCTATCAAAACATAAATTCCGATATTATATCGGTAAGGGTTGGATCGTGGTCGCCTAGGGATCTATTAGCTCTAAATGCCAAACTCCCAAAGCAGAACACCATCCATAAGTGTCAAACACTTACAATAGCAACTAATCGAATATCGATCGAACATTCCATAAATGTCCGGCGTTATTCGAATATTTACTAATATTTGGTGAATTTCACTAATTTCTCTATTCGACAGGTCATGAGAATATTCGGACTAGATTTAACTACCGCCTCATAACTAGTTGATAATTATAAACAAATTATAGTTAATTCTTATCTCATAAAATGGAAATAATCAAAATTTATGAATAGTAATATATATATATATATATATATATATATATATATAAAGACTTTATAGAAAGCATTTAATCTCAGGACTGCGGCTTATTTATCCATTTCACCCTTTTAAAACTCAAAACTCAGGTAAACCTCAAAACATGAAAGTTGAAGATGTTAACCTTAGCTTGAATTTAAAAAAAGAATCACTTGATTTCGACTTATGGATAATAAGTTACGACAATATCATTTTCAGGTTTTAAAAATATCAACCTCATAAAATTGATATTCATAAAGCTTAAGCATTCGATTGCCATTTCAAAAATCTAAGCCTCAAAATTTTATAAAAATCGAAATAGAAAAGTTGAAGATGGTAACCCCTTAGTTCAATTCAAAAAAATTATAACTTAATTTCGACTTAAGGATCAAAGGATACGGCGATTTCATTTTTAAGTTTTAAAATTATCTAACTCAGAAAATTAACATTCACAGGGCTGAGGCATTTGGTTGCCATTTCAAAAATCTAAACTTCAAAATTTTTATAAACCTCAAGATGAAAAAGTTGAAGGAGGTAATCTTGGCTTGAATTCAAAAAAAGAATCACTTAATTCTGACTTAAGGATCAAAAGATATGGCGATTTCATTTTCACGTTTTAAAATTACAAAACTCTGAGTAAATTCAAATTCCACAGAGTGCGGCTTAAAAAGCCAATTCAATCCTTTAAACCCCAAAATCTTGTAAAACTTAAAACAAAAAATTGAAGATGATAATCTTAGCTTGAATTCAAAAAAAGGATCACCTATTACGTCTAACAAATCAAAAGAAATAGCCATTTCATTTTCTGGTGTTGAAATTACAAAACTCCAAGTAAATTTAAATTCCACAGGGCTGCGGATTAAAAAGTCATTTCGATCCTTTAAAACCCAAAATCTTATAAAACTCAAAACAGGAAAGTTGAATATGGTAACATTAGCTTGAATTCAAAAAAAAGAATCACCTAATTTCGACTTACCGATCAAAAGATATGGCCATTTCATTTTCAGGTCTTTAAATATTGAGAATACGGTAAAAATAACTTCGTGTTTCAAAAAATAAAAACTTGAATTTTGAATCCAAAACCTCCTGAAATTCAATTTAGGTAATCGTAGTGAACTCATGAGTGTCTCAGAGCCATATGAGTTATACTGAAGATAAATGCTCTAAAATTCAAAATCTCTCATTTGATAAAAATAAAAATTCACTTATGCAAATCACTTCAAAAATGCCATTCTATGCAACCAAATGCGACAACTGTCATGCACTATGACTTAGCACCTTATGTCGGACTATATGCAACCAATGTCTGCAAGTTATGATGGCTAGTAGGAAGAATTTGGTCATTAATACGATTAAAAAAAATCAACCATGACAAAAACAAGCACATATACGCAAATTCCCTTCATTCAAGAGTTCCAAAACTCTCAAAAAAGTAATACATGAATTCCATAATCCCATATTAGCTGTATTTGTAAGGAGAACTCACCTCTAATTGATGCCATAGCTTGCTATATGCCTTCTAAAACTTGCTATGACCTCTTTAACTCCCCTTCTTTCCTCACTAAATTGAAATTCATGGAATCATGAAAAATCAAAACTCAACGAAACTTAGTTTTGATTGTTCTAAGGGATGTAATAGTGACTAAAGGTTTTAAAATAAATTATTATTATTTATGTAAATGGCAAAGGTTAATTATTATTATTTTTAAACAATATTTTGAAGTTATTAATTATCATTTTTAGGATGTTTTAAAATTTATAAATTTTAATGTTAATAATCATAATCATATAATGGCGTTTGAAGTAAAATGTTTTAAATTATTTTTGAGACCCCGGAAGTATATTTGAAAGATTTAGATTTTATAAAGGAGTTATAAAATGGTTTGAAGAATTAAGGATTATTTGCAAGGTGAAAGAGTTATAAATGGTTGGATATTTATAAACAAATTTTAGAAGCGAGGTTATAGATTTATAAAATAAGTCTATGAATGGTATACGGGCTCATAAAGGGCTATAAATGATTTTGAAATGTACAAGAAATTTATAAGTGACTGAATTCTTGGTGAAGGAATTATTAATGTTTTTCGGAGATTTTATAAAATGGTTCATAAATGAACTTGGAGAATTGTAAGGGGAATTATAAACGATTTAAGAACGAATAAAAAAGAATTTTTTTCTAATTTTTGTAAATATACTTATACCGTTGGAATAAGTATATGGCTATTTTCGAATATGGAAACATAAGGATTTGTGGGTATATCTTTTAAGGGGTTTATATACAAGTAATTTACAAAGTATTGTATGTATAAAGACTTATTAAAGAGGGCTAGTGATTGCTTAGATACTGGGCCAATGTTGATTTTTCAAATGAAATAAAATCCCGATTGAATGTTTGTTATCTGTTGTTAAATAACCGACTATCGAAATAGACCCCATGTAACTTTGGAAATATCTAGGAGAAACACGTGAATTATATAGTACAGCATGTCCGATAATGTTGTACGGTGCATATAATGTTGAATATGCGCTTATATGTTTTTGTTTGATGATAATAAACATATATATTCATTTAAATGTATTTAGTAATGTACTATTTTGTTTTTCATAGATTAAATAAATATTTGTTGAATAAAATAAATTACACAGAATTTGTATTTGAATTCAAACAGAATAAGTTACACAGATTTTGAATTCAAACAGAAATTTTATTCAAACAAATATTTATTACAATCTTGAATAGTACAAATTCATGCTCTCACTATACATATACATTTCTGATTACATCACGATTACATCACAAATATTTTTACATTGATAACCTCACTACATATCACTCACACTCGTATTTTGTCTTCAACTGCATTCCAGTTTAAATCCAGCATCTGAGAAATCTGCAAAAATATTCACTAACGCAGTAAAATTGAAAAAGAAATATTTTCGTAATATAAAATGAAATATGATTTTTGAAAATATGATTTGCCTCAGTTATTTGGGTTGTTCGTCATCATTCACACTTGATTTCATCACAAAGTAGTGCACATAGATATTACAGGGACAGGTAGCCATAAGTGGCTGCAATACACACGTGTACATTCATACACGTGTGCACTGCCTCGCCAACTCGTGTGCGCAGCCAACAAGAGCAAGTGTACAACAGTGTCAAGTTGCAAACAGTTCAAAGCTTCGACAAATCACAACAGACCAATTCCAAATGACTTAGTGAAGTCAAAGTATGCAACTACGTGACATAAATGCAACTACAACGATGCAAGCGAAGAACCAAAGTCAGTGGCAAGCTTCAAACTGCATAAGTGACCATGCAAACTAACTCGAACCAATACAGTGACAATATGCAGCATACCAGAGGACTCAACAAGAACAGTACAGTCATGAAGTATGCAAAGAACTCGAGCATGAGATATGTCAACTACATGAAGCAACAGTCAGACCAAAAGGCTACATGAAGTATGCAAGTTCAACCTCTTCATTAAACAACTCAGGACCAAAGAGAAGTAGCTGCAAACATTCAAAAGTGCAGACCAAAGAAATGTCACCAAGAATATATGAACAGAGTACATACATGAAGCATGAAACCACAAGTTACAAACATCAAGTCATGCATGAAGAACCAGAATACAAGTACAGGAGGCAGCTCAATATAAACATGCTCAGGTCAGAGACAACACAGTGAAAGTTCACAAGTGCAGACACATAGAGCAGTCATAATGAAACTGCAGTGCAACTACAATGAACACCACTGACCAGTGAATACAAGAACAAGTTGAGATGCACAATTCCACCAAGTAAACAAACTCAAGATTACAGGGCAGTGGACAGTACAAGCCTGCAGAATGCAAATGGACTCGACCAAGTATACAAGTGCTACAAGCAGCAATGTGCAACTGCAGTGAAGCTACTGAAGGCAACATGAAGAAATGTACATGCACCAGTGATGAAAGCTACAAGATACACAAGTTTAGTTCATATACCAGTGATACAAATGCAACACAGTGGGGACAACAATGAATACTGCAACATGACCAAATGTCAAAACTGCATCAATCACAAATGCAATGCAAGTGGAGTAATGGGTGAACAGAACACCATGATATTCAGCTCAATGAATACTGTAACAACAAACTCAACCAAGACAAGACTGCATGTACATGAATGCATCAATAAACCAAACTGCAAGACCTCAAGTGACATGGTGAAGTAGCACAAAGTACAGTGCAACTTAAACCAATATAGCAGCAACTTCAAAACCAAAGTGAAATAGAATGCAGTGGACACAAACGATGAAGCAAAGCAATATGAACTGTCCAGTTACAACCACAAAGGCACAATGCATCAACATAACAGCAAAGACTACTTGCCACAATATCAAGTACATGAAGCAGTTCAAATCCAAGAATATATACAATGCAAATGTATGCAACAGTGTGATAGATCAAGTGACACAGGGAATCGAAAAAATGCAGACTAACAGCTACATTAAAAGCAAACAACAACTCACATGTTTGAAACCACTCGAGTGCAACAGTGGAGCCATAAGAAATAAAGAAATGCAGATCAATGATATCAAGTCCAGTGATGTAAACAGTGAACAACGGTGCAATGTTCAAAAGGAGACTAGTGAAGATGGCCAGAGATGAAGACAGGGACAAACACAAGATGGCCGAAGCAGTGAAGTCAGAATTTTCGAAAATAGGATGCTAAAGTCAAGTCAGAGAATTCAACAAAAATATTCGTCTTTGAAAAAAGTCAGCAATGAAAAAGGGGAAGTTTTAATGCCGTGTGAATCAAGAAAATCGAACGCAACACAATCAAAGCCGTGCGTATCAAGGTGTAATTAAAATCAGGAAAGGATAATTTAGGAAAGTATCGAATCGATACAAGAAAAATCAAGTGTCCAGAATTCATATAAATACAATCCCAAAATCATCATCGGCGGTGGAGAAAATCGAATCAAATCCAAACACAAACCCAAGTTCATCATCGGCAATCGAGTTTGAGTTATAAAATCACAAAAGCACAAACAAGCAAAGAATTTACATACCGCAGCAGTAAAATCAATCAAAAGAAGCAGCTGCTAACAATTTGCAACCTCGAAGTCGACGCAAATCAATCGTCAGAGAACGAGCAAGCCAAGCAACGCAATCTCAAAGTCAACCAAATCATCAGAGAACGAGCGCGAGCAACATCAGAGGAATCGAATATTGAAAAGCCCCAATTTGGATCGCAAGCCCTAATTTCAGAATGAACAAAACAACAGAGGCCGCCATTTTTCTTCTCAAACAAAAGACAGTGGATCGGGTTAAAGATAAAGGGGCCGGCCTTGTTAATTATAATAGGGCTTAAGTTTTTTTTTAGAGTTCAATTATAAAGGGTTTTTTTTAGTTATTTTATTTTGAGCAAAAACTACGCATTCAAGTTGTAGTTTAATTTTTGCTCCGGTTTTAATTGAAGTTTGTTTTTCTTTTCGAGTCGAAGAATTTGTAAATCACCACCTAGGGATTAGGTAGTGTCAGATTGTCTATTTAGAATTAGTTCAGTGAGCAGGGTGTGCGAGTTTGCAAAGCTCTATAGGCGGGAGCAGTGTTTGCGAGTGAGCGAAACTCTATAGGCGGGAGCAGGGTGTGCGAGTCTAGTAGAGTGTTTGTGAGCGGGAGAAAAAGGGTCTGCGAGTCTAGTAGAGTGTTTGTTAGCGTGATACTGTTTAATTCTAATAGAAATCTGGGAATGCAGCAGTAGGCAGGGGTTGCCGAAGCTGGGTAAATTTTGTGTGTGATTTACTTTTCAGCATATTTATTTCTGCTATTATATTTCTGTGTTTAATTCGAGAAAATTTGCTATAACCCTATTCACCCCCCCTCTAGGGTTAATCTAGATCCTACAAGTGGTATCAGAGCCCGGTATATTTTTTATTTAACTCTAGAGTCATGAGTCTACAAAATAATGCTTTTTCTGAGGGGCAATCTATTGTTAGGCCACCCATGTTTAACGGAAATGATTATGCTTATTGGAAAGTTAGGATGAGTATTTATCTTAGTTCCGTTGATTATGATGTTTGGGATATTATTGAAACTGGCTATAAACCTCCCACTATAATCGTTGGTGATACTGAGATTCCTAAACCTAAGGATAGGTGGGATGCTAACGATAAGAAATTGAAAACAACAAATGCTAAAGCCATGAATGCTTTGATATGTGCTCTTGATAAAAATGAATTTAATAGAATTTCTCATTGTACAATAGCACAGGAAATATGGCATACTTTGGAGGTGCCACACGAAGGAACTTCTCAAGTCAAGGAGTCTCGGCTAGCCCTATTCAGCAATGAATACGAAAACTTTGTGATGGACAAAGGCGAGAGCATAAAGGACATGTTTGGACGCTTTTCAACTTTGGTGTACAACGCTAGAGCACTTGGGAAGGTATTCACTGAGGTAGAGCTTGTGCGGAAGATACTACGAGTCTTACCAATGAACTTTGAGGCAAAAGTCACGGCAATCCAAGAATCGAAAGATATGAGTAAGCTAAGCATGGAGGAGTTGATTGGAAACTTGATGACATATGAGCTTGAGCTAAAAGCAAAGGAAGAACGCAACAACTCCGAACCAAAGAAAAAGATGATTGCCTTAAAGAGCAAAGAAGAAAGCGATGAAGAAGGAGAAGATCCAATTGAAGAGCTTGCAATGGCTGTCAATAATCTTAGAAAATGGTCGAGATTCAAGCCACGCAAGAAGAAAACAAATCGTAATAGGCCAAAAGATTCTGACAATTCCGATAATGAACCGACGTGCTTTAACTGCAAGAAGCCCGGACACTTCATACAAAAATGCCCACTTCTCAAAAACAACAAAGGAAAGAAAAAGGCGAAGAAGGTATTTGCAGCGACTTGGGATGATGAAGAAGGAGAAGAAGCTTCGGATAGCAGCTCAGAGGAGGCTAACTTGTGTCTTATGGCGAAATCAAATTCAGATTCAAGCTTAGAGGAATCTAGTGAGGAAGGTGAGTATTCCTATAGAGATCTTGTTTTTATGTGTTCTGATCTTACTAAAGTAGTTGATGCCCTTGAATCTAAAATTGAAAAACTGATAGGAGAGAACTTGCTCGTAAAATTTTTAGGTTAGAAACTGAACTTGAAAATATTCAAAACCTAGAATGTAAAAGATGTAAAGTTTTAGATTCAGAATTGACAAGACTTAAGAATAGCTCTGAGAATCTTGAAAAAGAAAACTTGAATCTTAAGGAAACCATCGACACTAGGAAAAAGGATTTTATAAATCGATGCACCTCACTTGTCACTGAAAATACAACACTAAAAACCAAAGTCCAAAATCTTGAGAAATCTTTGAATAACTTTTCAAGAGGCGAAAAATCTTTCAACATGCTATTGGGAAATCAAATTTTTGCTAACAACAGAAAAGGACTTGGTTTTGGGAAAACACAAGCTGAGGATAATGCAAAAGGAAAAAGTATCTTTGATAAATGTGAAATAATTGGACATCATGTTGAAAATTGTAGTCATAGGAACAAGAACACAAAATTTATACAAGTTTGGGTTCCTAAGAATTCTACAAACAAATTTCATGTCTATTGGAACAAGAATAAAAGGACTAAACAAGTTTGGGTTCCAAAGGGTTTGTTTATTTATAATGTTTCTGCCACTAACAATCATGGACCTAGAAATAGGTCACAAAAATCTTTCATCGTGTAGGTGTGGTGGCAGGCTAAGGAACAACAACGGTGTTCTCTGGATTTTGGCTGTTCCAGAAACACAACGGGCAACAAAGCAAAGTTCCTTAGCCTAGTATAAAGGTGACAGAATCACAATGGGCAATCACGAAAAATTATCGTAAAGGTAAAACAGGTGAAGGTATATTAAATGTGATAATCTACACCATATTCTGAATTAAATCAGCCAAAATTGTGATAATGATGTGATGTCTTTAATTCTGACTTATTGATATGATTTTTCCTTTGACTTGTTCTTACTTTGATTTGTGCTTAAAAGTAGACCAACCATCCTTTCATCATTGAACTTAATATGTTTGGTCAAATTATGATGTTGATTGATTACTATCTACTCATGCTACACTTAGATATATTTTGACATTTTTGGTCACTACTTGTAAATTTGCACAATTTCAAATTCATGTGAAAAAGGATTTTGAGAAATTATTGAAACTTCAAGAAATTGTTTTTGAAATAATTATGATGTTGACTGACCGTTGATTACTCATGAATATAATTGTTTATCCTATGCTTTCTGAAATTAACACCATGATATTTGGTTGAGTGTGAACATGGCTTCAATTCAAAATCCAAAGAATGTCATTTAAATTGTTGCTAAAGTTGGGTTTGAAATTTCTGATGCACACTTCATGTCTGGTTTACCAAATCCAGTTAGTGATATTTTGGATTGAAAAAGAAATTCAGATGCAGTTCATACTGGTAATCTAGTTGATAGAGAAATTACTAGTGTAACGTGTTTAATTTTTGAAACATTCATTTGTTGCATCGTTTTTTCAAAGAAAATATCTGCATATTTTTCACTTGAAATAATTTTTCCATTTAGCAGAATTTTTTCTCATATAACCCCTTCGAGAAAATAATTGTTTGACCATATTTTCAGATCAGTCATTCTTATTTGATTTTAAATGACAAATTTTGACTGATCCGACTCCCTACTAATTATCAAAAAGATGAATAGTGATTGAAAAAGTGATATGTGTTGATATTTAACATACATTACTCAAGAGAGTATATTTGGAAAATTTCTTTAGGAATTAAAACAAGGATTATAAAACTTTTTGTTGGGTAAAGATTCCATGACCATTTCTATATCTATCATTATTTCTATCGACCATGGTTTATCAAATATTCAATATAGTTTGTCGATATGTGGTACTATAATCAGGAATCATTTGTTTTTTCATGTCATATTTTTTAAATAAATAAATAAATATCCAAAGTATTCACTCTCATTTAAAAGTCCTCACGGTTATGCATGGGTGAATTACTTGGATTTTTTTTATGTGCTTCCATGCTCATTTAAAAGTCCTTACGGTTATGCATGTATGGAACGCATATCAAAATTAATTGCTTAAATAGACAAGTTGATTCTAATCCCATTTAAAAGTCCTCACGGTTATGCGTGGTTAGAAGATACTTGATTTCATTTTTAAAATTAAATTCGAATACTACTAATCTCATTTAAAAGTCCTAACGGTTATGCATGATTAGTAGATATTCAAATTCCTGATATAAATGTACCACAAGTTGATTCAACTGTATGATTTTATATGAACACCATATCCATCATTTCTAAAATTGGAATATGCGCCTAACAAGGGTAGTTATGGTTTTTGTTTGATTCTTATTGAAGTTTACTATTTATATTCAATTTGGGTTTAATGTTGGATTAATATTGATCACTTAATCTCTATTTTTCTCTAACACTATTATTCTTTTGCTGATAACAAAAGGGGGAGAGAAAAGTTAAGATTTTGTCAAATAGAATCAAGCAAAGGTCAAATAATTTTTCCATATGCATCTAGGCTCATTTGAATATATTTCTATTTGTATGCATATATGTAGGGGGAGCATCATGTAGAGAGGAAGCATTTAAATAAGGGGAGCAATTAGAGTATATAATTGGTCAAATACATTTAACACGGTCAAAATCTTAAATATATGTTTGTTATCATCAAAAGGGGGAGATTGTTCAATATGCGCTTATATGTTTTTGTTTGATGATAATAAACATATATATTCATTTAAATGTATTTAGTAATGTACTATTTTGTTTTTCATAGATTAAATAAATATTTGTTGAATAAAATAAATTACACAGAATTTGTATTTGAATTCAAACAGAATAAGTTACACAGATTTTGAATTCAAACAGAAATTTTATTCAAACAAATATTTATTACAATCTTGAATAGTACAAATTCATGCTCTCACTATACATATACATTTCTGATTACATCACGATTACATCACAAATATTTTTACATTGATAACCTCACTACATATCACTCACACTCGTATTTTGTCTTCAACTGCATTCCTGTTTAAATCCAGCATCTGAGAAATCTGCAAAAATATTCACTAACGCAGTAAAATTGAAAAAGAAATATTTTCGTAATATAAAATGAAATACGATTTTTGAAAATATGATTTGCCTCAGTTATTTGGGTTGTTCGTCATCATTCACACTTGATTTCATCACAAAGTAGTGCACATAGATATTACAGGGACAGGTAGCCATAAGTGGCTGCAATACACACGTGTACATTCATACACGTGTGCACTGCCTCGCCAACTCGTGTGCGCAGCCAACAAGAGCAAGTGTACAACAGTGTCAAGTTGCAAACAGTTCAAAGCTTCGACAAATCACAACAGACCAATTCCAAATGACTTAGTGAAGTCAAAGTATGCAACTACGTGACATAAATGCAACTACAACAATGCAAGCGAAGAACCAAAGTCAGTGGCAAGCTTCAAACTGCATAAGTGACCATGCAAACTAACTCGAACCAATACAGTGACAATATGCAGCATACCAGAGGACTCAACAAGAACAGTACAGTCATGAAGTATGCAAAGAACTCGAGCATGAGATATGTCAACTACATGAAGCAACAGTCAGACCAAAAGGCTACATGAAGTATGCAAGTTCAACCTCTTCATTAAACAACTCAGGACCAAAGAGAAGTAGCTGCAAACATTCAAAAGTGCAGACCAAAGAAATGTCACCAAGAATATATGAACAGAGTACATACATGAAGCATGAAACCACAAGTTACAAACATCAAGTCATGCATGAAGAACCAGAATACAAGTACAGGAGGCAGCTCAATATAAACATGCTCAGGTCAGAGACAACACAGTGAAAGTTCACAAGTGCAGACACATAGAGCAGTCATAATGAAACTGCAGTGCAACTACAATGAACACCACTGACCAGTGAATACAAGAACAAGTTGAGATGCACAATGCCACCAAGTAAACAAACTCAAGATTACAGGGCAGTGGACAGTACAAGCCTGCAGAATGCAAATGGACTCGACCAAGTATACAAGTGCTACAAGCAGCAATGTGCAACTGCAGTGAAGCTACTGAAGGCAACATGAAGAAATGTACATGCACCAGTGATGAAAGCTACAAGATACACAAGTTTAGTTCATATACCAGTGATACAAATGCAACACAGTGGGGACAACAATGAATACTGCAACATGACCAAATGTCAAAACTGCATCAATCACAAATGCAATGCAAGTGGAGTAATGGGTGAACAGAACACCATGATATTCAGCTCAATGAATACTGTAACAACAAACTCAACCAAGACAAGACTGCATGTACATGAATGCATCAATAAACCAAACTGCAAGACCTCAAGTGACATGGTGAAGTAGCACAAAGTACAGTGCAACTTAAACCAATATAGCAGCAACTTCAAAACCAAAGTGAAATAGAATGCAGTGGACACAAACGATGAAGCAAAGCAATATGAACTGTCCAGTTACAACCACAAAGGCACAATGCATCAACATAACAGCAAAGACTACTTGCCACAATATCAAGTACATGAAGCAGTTCAAATCCAAGAATATATACAATGCAAATGTATGCAACAGTGTGATAGATCAAGTGACACAGGGAATCGAAAAAATGCAGACTAACAGCTACATTAAAAGCAAACAACAACTCACATGTTTGAAACCACTCGAGTGCAACAGTGGAGCCATAAGAAATAAAGAAATGCAGATCAATGATATCAAGTCCAGTGATGTAAACAGTGAACAACGGTGCAATGTTCAAAAGGAGACTAGTGAAGATGGCCAGAGATGAAGACAGGGACAAACACAAGATGGCCGAAGCAGTGAAGTCAGAATTTTCGAAAATAGGATGCTAAAGTCAAGTCAGAGAATTCAACAAAAATATTCGTCTTTGAAAAAAGTCAGCAATGAAAAAGGGGAAGTTTTAATGCCGTGTGAATCAAGAAAATCGAACGCAACACAATCAAAGCCGTGCGTATCAAGGTGTAATTAAAATCAGGAAAGGATAATTTAGGAAAGTATCGAATCGATACAAGAAAAATCAAGTGTCCAGAATTCATATAAATACAATCCCAAAATCATCATCGGCGGTGGAGAAAATCGAATCAAATCCAAACACAAACCCAAGTTCATCATCGGCAATCGAGTTTGAGTTATAAAATCACAAAAGCACAAACAAGCAAAGAATTTACATACCGCAGCAGTAAAATCAATCAAAAGAAGCAGCTGCTAACAATTTGCAACCTCGAAGTCGACGCAAATCAATCGTCAGAGAACGAGCAAGCCAAGCAACGCAATCTCAAAGTCAACCAAATCATCAGAGAACGAGCGCGAGCAACATCAGAGGAATCGAATATTGAAAAGCCCCAATTTGGATCGCAAGCCCTAATTTCAGAATGAACAAAACAACAGAGGCCGCCATTTTTCTTCTCAAACAAAAGACAGTGGATCGGGTTAAAGATAAAGGGGCCGGCCTTGTTAATTATAATAGGGCTTAAGTTTTTTTTTAGAGTTCAATTATAAAGGGTTTTTTTTTAGTTATTTTATTTTGAGCAAAAACTACGCATTCAAGTTGTAGTTTAATTTTTGCTCCGGTTTTAATTGAAGTTTGTTTTTCTTTTCGAGTCGAAGAATTTGTAAATCACCACCTAGGGATTAGGTAGTGTCAGATTGTCTATTTAGAATTAGTTCAGTGAGCAGGGTGTGCGAGTTTGCAAAGCTCTATAGGCGGGAGCAGTGTTTGCGAGTGAGCGAAACTCTATAGGCGGGAGCAGGGTGTGCGAGTCTAGTAGAGTGTTTGTGAGCGGGAGAAAAAGGGTCTGCGAGTCTAGTAGAGTGTTTGTTAGCGTGATACTGTTTAATTCTAATAGAAATCTGGGAATGCAGCAGTAGGCAGGGGTTGCCGAAGCTGGGTAAATTTTGTGTGTGATTTACTTTTCAGCATATTTATTTCTGCTATTATATTTCTGTGTTTAATTCGAGAAAATTTGCTATAACCCTATTCACCCCCCCTCTAGGGTTAATCTAGATCCTACATATAAATCTCGTTTCATTCTTCTAGGATGAAGATAAGGAAATCCATAGGAGGTGATCTCTGATCTTATCTTTGTCTTTTTATTTCCTAGAGAACCGAGGTTGAGTTTATTGGAATTATTGAACGTTGTGTCGAAGAGACCGGGATCAGATATGTTATCCGAAAAGCATATCGATCCAATGAATGCATTTCAAAGTGAAGACATCGTGAAGAGCATGGAATCGAAATAAAGATGTGAAGTGCAAGGGCTAATCTCTACTAATCCTGAGGGTGATTCCAAAATAGATGTAGTAGGAATCATGCCTTCGGTTCCGTTCAGATACAGAACAGACTTGTATGGATGAATGCTATTAGCATATTGTCATTGGCGGGCAATGGGCATTATAAGTATAAATGTTCTTCAAAGTAAATCGTAGCCTCAAGCCTCATCAACCAGAAAATGACTAAGACATGGCATGCAGTTGGACTAAGTGGGTCGCTCCCATTGGGGTATGCCATCATCTTTCTAGATTACCCTAATTTTATGGATTTAGTTGTGCATGAGAGACCTCGATTAAGATTGAAAGACCAGGATGATGATATATTCAACATTAATAGTCAAGTGGTAAGTCGGTTCTGTATGGCAGGGTATAAGATTTTCTTGTCAGACCCGGGTGCATTGATCTAGAGATGCACCCATCAGAGGTAGTTCCTTACCTAGTCATAGTATGGAATCCATTCTCTAATACGTGCCTTTACGGTTTTGATTGTATACTCTAGTTTTCTAGAATTTAATTAATGTAACACTTTCGACTAAGATTAATAAGTAGTAACGCTTAAACATTATTATAATATTACTAGATTGTATAAAAGTGTTTTGGTTATCGTAAGGTAAAAACTCAGCCGTGTTTATGTGCGACGTGGTCTTATGAGATATCTTTAATTTTTAAAAGGTTTTGAAATGTAATAATCAAGTTGTTTGAGTTTACTCACACCAGACCCATATCTGACCCGGAGTTTTATTTTCTTTTCCTAAAATCTAGGGTGCTCAAACTTTTATGAGTGGCCAAGTAGTTTGGGTTTTTCCACGGATGCATTTTGGAGGAGCTTGGAGTAGGGGACTTCATCGATAACTAGTTATTATCTTGTTTCCGCTATATACTATATACTCTATATCCGATGTATAGGATAGGCTGTTATAACTGTCCAAGGTTAGAATTGTATTAGTGTAACACTAATGTATTTTTCTGAGATGACTTTATAAAATATTATTTGATTAATATATGTTATTCAGTTGCATTGTGAGATTTTATGATTATTTGGTTTCTTCTATCTTCTATCTTCTTTCTTTCCTCTAACAATCCGCCTATTTGTTCAATTTGAGTTGACACGTGTGGTTTTTGCCAATTAAATTATACAGAAAGGTGGGTCGTTACATCTGCATGATCAGTGCTTTTAGATTCGATTGAATCATCTCCAGATTGCAATAATCTGAAGCACCGCTTTTGAATTTATTTGATTTGATTGTTTTGATTTTGTTTTGGGAATTTTGTGGCTTAGAAGCCATGAATTTCATCCAAGAAGATAGAAAAATGAAGACGGAGACTAGGGTTTAGAAGTAGAGTGATTAAGAGAGGCCAGTGAATGGAAGATAACATATTTATAGAGGGATCCTTAACCTCCTCCCTTCATTTTATAGATCCAACCATTGAATTTTATGCATCCTTTTCTTATGCCTTCTATGAGTAGGTTATATGGGTCTCAAAATATTCCCAAATCCATTTAGTAATTGATCTATTTAAATCTAATTTAAATATTTTATCAATATCATATATCGATACGTACATACATAACTTTTATGTACGTACTTTATTAAATACTAATGGATTTAAACAAATCGAATAAATAAATATTTTTTTAATAATTAACATATCATAAATATTAATTAATTTAATTAGTTTATAACGGTTATTAGTTGATTAAATCATGTGGTTTTTGAAGCATTCATCATTACAGCTTTGCGACACAAAGGTGTAAATTCAGTCAGCGATCAATATCGAACTATTTGAATATTAACATTCATACGTCACTAGCTGGTGGTGTGACATTTTGGGGGAATTTATTTCTTACACATCTTTTAGGTACAACCCAATTTTACATATTATAAACGGTACCTAATATTGACAATTATTTTACACCAATTCTCTTCGTCAAAACAATATCACTTTGGATTTATGGAATTTGGTAATGGTCAAAATTCCAATTTCATCCACATCCAACTATATAGTCCAAACACAAAGTCCTTAGCTCAATAATAATAATTATCATTAACCAAAATGCTTTGGCCAAAGACTTTGACTTTGAGTTGACTTAAGTTGACCATGATATTAACCCCATATAACCGAGGAGACAAATCCTCTCTTGAATAGTGTTTCACTTCTAATACTTCCACTTGATCCAACTATAGTCACTCGATGGAACATCATGCCATGATTTGACTATAATCAAAGTAGAGCCTTTATATTGAAGATTCATAGTATTCTCAAGTCGAAAGAACTGTGTAAATCAATCATATCAATATTTTCGATTTGACCTTAGTTATATTAACCAATAGAAAACTATCAAGTGAGTCATTCCATAGTTATCCAATAACTATCAGTACGTATACCTTAGGTGCCTCCAGCAGTCATGAGTAATACACTGCCTAATATTTGGAGAGCGTTACATACTCCAGTCTCAATGGATACATCGATATCCAGTCTTGACGCATCTTGACTAGGAACATTTAAAATGGTATATTTGTTTTATTGTGATAAATTACTCATGGTTACAACACTTCGTGACTAGTATCATAAATTATACCATTTTTGGATTTTCTATTAAATATACATTTAATTAACAGGAAAGAAGGCATAGGGAAGAAGTTGCAAAAAAAATTTAGTCTCGGGAATAACAAGTTTGTTTTTTAGTCTGAATGATACTTCTTAATGTGAACAGAAAATGATAGTTGCAACTATCATTCTGTGATTTACACTAAAAAGTGACTTATAGCCTAAAAAGCAAACTTCTTATCTCCGAAACTAAATTTTTCTCCAACTTTTTCCTCGAGCCTAAAAGCCCCTTTGAATAAACTAATTAATTAATATAACCACATTATATCAAGTATATAATAGAAAGAAACACCTCTATTGTGAACATGATTGTTTAACGAGTTAGATGTATGTAACAAATTGCATAATTGCCCCTAGGGAATACCTCTAACTCTATCAAATGGGAGCACGGATAAGGCTTGCAAGTTGTTAAGGTCTATTTATGCACTTAAACGGGCTTCAAGAAGTTAAAATAAGTATTTTTATAAGGTAATCAAACAGTTTCGTTTTTATCAAAACACAAAGGAAGCGGGCATATACCGAAAGGAATAATGAAGTGCTATTGTGTTCTTCGTTTTATAGGTCGGTTAGCAACGGCATTTTTTTATTCCAATTAATGAAAGCTTGCATTTCCAAGAAATCCTCCATGAAGGATTTGGGAGAAGCAGCCTATAAACCAGGTATAAAGATTTACAAAGATAGATCTAAGAGGCTGTTGGGATTGTCTCAATCCATGTACATAGATACCATACTGAAAAAGTTTAGTATGGAGAATTCCTGTAACAACCCGCATATTTTACGATTATATATTTAAATGTTTTATTTAAATATAGCACTTTGGTTAAATTAAAGTCCGAAATGTGACTTTTTGTAAACAGTCGAATCCGGACTCGAGACCACTTCCATTGAGTTTAAAACGATGTGTACAACTTGTTTAAGAATAAACATCAATATGTTTGGAGTTGATTAGGATTTTGGTATTTTCAATTTGGGTTTTGGATTGTATTCTAGCCCACTAACCCAACTAGATAACCCAAATCTTCTACCAAATACCTCCCACTCCACTCCTCTTCATTCATCCATTCCATTTTCTAAATTCCTAACATTCAAGGCCTAGAAAAATGGTGGGAAAAGAAACTAAATTCCTAAGGCCTAGTTCTCTTAGGAATTCAAGTTCTAGTTCCAAAATCAAGGAGAAGCTAAGGTAAGCGTCCTCTTCATCTTCTCTATCTCAATCCCTCTTCAATTCTTGATTTTTTTCCTATAATCAAACTTAGGAAAACTTTACATTTGATAATAGATTGAAGATTTTAAAGGTGTACCGAAGAGGAATTGGTCTTGCTTTGTTTTAGAGCTTCTCATTCATTGTTTTTAAGTTTAAAGGTGGGTTCTTGAACTCACATCTATGTCTTTAGCTTTCATTGTTGCTAGGTATGAATTCCTAACGTCTGTTTCATGTTTATTCGCTTTTTATTTGAATTGGTTTGGAGAATTTTCAAATTTTTGGTTTTGAAGTCAAAATTTATGAAACTCCTACAATGGATGTTTGGAATGTTCTTTGTGGTGTATCGAAGAGCCTATAGGGCTGTGTGGTCGCTTGGCATAAATCCTTAGCATCCATCGCTCGTTCGATCGCTTTCGAATTGATTTGGTCTTCAATAGCCTAGGAAAATTGTTGCCCGATACAAGCAACCAGACGTCTGGTTGAAAAATCCAGATGCCTGGTTAGGGTTCCTAAGAAAAAAATGAAACAACAAAAAAATAAAACAATAGAGCCAAGGACTAGACGTTTGGTTAAACCCAACCAGACAACTGGGAGGCTTCAGAAAATAAAAAGAAAAAGAGAAAAAAGATAAAATTTCTAGAACTCTGGGTCAGACGTCTGGCCAAACCAACCAGACATCTGGTCCTGTTGAATTTTGCCTATTTTGCCTGTTTTTGAGTGGATTTCCATTTTTTTTGTTGATCTAGTTAGTTGTCGTCATTTATTATCGACTTTGATGACTTCTATTCTAGATTTTTAGGAATATCAGTTTTATGGATTTGATATCGATTTTTATGGTTTTAATTCACATTTTCGAATGTGGATTTTGGCGATAGATTGTTTTTACAATCATTTCTATGTTTTATCACTTTAAAATACAAAGATTTCTATACTAGTATTAAATACTCAAACTCTTTCACAAAAAATGATTTCAACGTTACTTTTGATACAAAGCTCGTTATTTTTTTAATCCGTTTTCCAATCTATTAGTGTATACAAACCATTACCTCATTCGTATAAGAAATCTAATTAAACGACTTAGCAATACAAGTGGTATGAAACATTGCGTTTACTTCATCGATTAATTCCTCAGCATGTTCGACTTAAATCTCGTGACAATCTTTGTAAATATTTTAGTTAAGCTGGTGGTTATGGGACATGAAGCTAAACTCATTTATTTACTATCTTAGTGTAATTTACACTTATTGATCTATGATGATCATTCTGTGGAGTTTCGGCTCAATTTGGTGGGCTAACAACCCCTGGTCTTTTGACCATTCGTGTGGCAATCGGCTTAATAAGTCTGTGCATGGGACATATCTTTTTAGATCCGTCGATGTTCGGCTCATTCATCCCAAAAGGAGGACTGTACCCCATATTTTTTTGGGTTAGCGACCCATGGGATAACATCCTGTTTATGATATACGTGTTGGTGAGTTTCATGCTCCCGTTCGTAATAAGCCTCCCCATTTGTGTTTTTTGGATCTCTAATTATTGATTTCTAGAATTTATGTTTTGCCAGTTTTTGTGATTTGCATTGATATGTTTTGTCAATATTTGAGGTTTGGTGAATAAATTAAAGAATATGATATTCTTTTTGGATATTTGAGAAGATTTGGGATATTGTATGATTTTTGTTGTTATCAAATATATATATACACATGTCACAGTAAGACATTATTGTTATCATATATTTTTGTCATATCTCTTATCCTATCTCATCTTGTATGATATTTATAACTAAACTGATCAGTTTATTATTTTTATTCTTAAATAATACTCGAGTCAGACCGAGGTGTTTCAGGTGCTTCCAGTTGACTTCTTAGTAGGGATTAGCTTCTGACTTTTGGCTAACCACTTTAGCTTTGTAGTTTTTTCTTTTATACATTCGAGATAGAGACTCCATGATGTATACATATTATTTTGTCTAGCACTTGTACCTATTCTTTTGTGATGTAGTGGATCTTGTATGACCACTACTTTGATGTTCACTTCTATGTGTTATATTCATATCTATTTCCGCCTTAGTGATATGAATATCTTTGATTGATTTTGTGTTATGCTTATTTTATATTTGTTTCCGAAGGCCACATAGCCACTGTGTAGTAGCTTTGAGTTTGTATTTGATATGTCAGATTTTCTCTTCAAACGAAATGCATGTCATACTATTTGACATATTGGTACTCGCACAAAGAAATTACACAGATGGTCGCTTCTCAAAAGCCTTATTCTTCATGCTAATTGACTATATTACCTAATAGTGTCCCTAGTTAGTGTAAGTATAAAGGTGGGGTGTCACACCTTGTTGTCAAAGAAAAACTTCGGAACAATATAGGATATTATGACAAGGATCATTGTCCTAAGTCTCTCATAGGAATCGTGCCTTAGGATTTAGTTCGAGTCTTAGGACCCGTTCTATCCTATATTATTTATGATGCCTTATTTTATCAATCAAGTTTGTTTGATATTCGTTCTGAGAATAACCTTTTTTCTCCTCTTTCTTTCTTTCTTAAAGAAGAGAAATGCTTATACTGGCCATCCTAGCGACGGTTAATCCCGTGCTACACCTTCGGAAGGCGTATTCTTGTCTGCCTAACAGCTTCCGGATCTTGTAATGAATTCCCAAGCTGCCAGAACCATTCCAGAGCTTACTCATCCTAAATATGAGTTTGCACGCTTGTGCAGTGATTATACCAATTTGGATGGAAGGCCTTTCAAGGGTTCCAAAAGTGTTATAGAAGTCCAGGCTTAGATTAGAACATGCGATTGTTTCTCACATGAATCTTGTGGATCTACATCGAGTCTAAGTGGCTTATAGCATGCTCCAAGAGGGAACATTAGATTGGTATGAGCTTTTGGTTTCAAAAATTGTCGAAGCGGATCTTACTTGGGAGCAATTATGGGAAAGGTTCAAGTTAAAGTTTGTGCCGAAAGCTAAAAAGGTAACTTTAGCTCGATATTTTATTGACCTTGTTCAAGGTGAATCTTCTGTGACAGATTATGTCGCATGTTTTGAATCTCTCTTCAAATATGGGGTTCAGTATATTAATACCCCATTGAAGAAAAATCAAAGGTTTATCTATAATTGAATAAGAACCTCAAAAAGCCTTTACTTCTAAAATTCGAAGTTCCTTTCAATCAGCTTGTAAATATCTCTCTTCGACTTGAAGAGGCCGATAAAGAAAGTGATGGTGGTGTTGGGGGTGCCAAACAGAACTTCAATAACAACAAGAAGCAGCAACCCGATAGTAAGTTCAAAGGCCCTAATCCCAAAAAGAAAGGGAAGCAAGCAACTTCGGTAGCAGAGACTCCTACCTCTAATCGTGGAGAATGCTACAATTGTGGTTCCAAGAGCCACGATGCAAAAAAGTGTCTGAAGCCTCTTACTTGTCGCTATTGCAAAAGTTTGAGTCATTATATATCTTCATGTCCCAAACTTCAAACAAGAAAGAGGGAACGTTGAATGTTGTGCAAGCCTCTAGTAACACTTCTCTTGGTCAAGGTACTTCTCATTCTGTCGTTGATGGCATTATTATGTTTCATGATCATCCTATTCGAGTTCTATTTGATACGGGTGCATCACACTCTTTTATATCAAAAGAATTTGTTGATACTTTAAAATGTTGTGGGCTTGATGACTTCATTAAGAATTGCATATCCAGTTAGTGGATTCGCAACACTCGGTTTATTTTGTAAGGATATTGAAATTATTTTATGTGATTATGCTTTCTGTGTCGATTTGCATGTTATGCGTTACTTAGGATTTGGAATAATTTTGGGAATGGATTGGCTTAATCGTTATAAAGCCCACATCCTATGTCCCGAGAAGACTATTCATCTTCGACATTCCCAATCTGTTAAGTAGATTTCTATTATTCTTAAAGATTCAGATTCCAATTCGGTGGCATCCATATATTCTCTAAATCCAAATAATGACGATAATGATGATAAGGAAGGTGTCATTTTCCTCATTCACATTGTTCATGAATTTTTCGATATATTCGAGCCTGTTTAGGATTACATCCTAAGCGAGCAATTGTGTTTAGAATTAATCTAATTCCTGGAGCTCTGCCTATCACTCGTCCTCGTTATCGTATGTCCAATAAGGAAAATAAGGAGATGCGTAAACAATTATCTGAATTGGAAGCAAAACAGTTTATTCGTTCTAGTTCCACTCCTTGGGAATCTTCAGCTATCTTTGTGTAGAAATCCGATGGTGCACGTAGGCTTTGCGTTGACAACCACAAGCTTAATGATCTCACCACCAAGAATAAATATCCCTTACCTCGGATTGATGACTATTCGATCAGTTTAGCGGTGCTAGAGCCTTTTCATAGTTAGACTTAGCAATCTGTTTTCATCAGCTTCAAATTGCAGAGGATAGTATTATTTTGACGTTGTTCATATTGTTATGGATCTTATGGATGGCTAGTTATGCCGTTTGGTTTAACTAATGCTCCGAGCTTATTTTGTTGACCTTATGAACTGAATTTTCAAAGACTTCTTCGATCGATTTGTTCTCATCTTTATTGGTTATGTTCTTGTTTATTCTAAAATCGAGGAAGAGCATGAAAAACAACTTCGAATTGTGTTGGAAACCCTTAGGAGCAATCAATTGAAAGCAAAATTTTCTACGTGCCACTTTTGGCAATCCCGTGTGAAATTTTTAGACATATTATTTCTGAATCTGGAATTTTTGTGGATCCTTCAAAGGTTTAGGCGATTCAAAATTGGAAGAGGCTGGAGAATGTGACAGAAATTTGTAGCTTTCTTGGATTGGTGGGTTATTACCGTCAGTTCATAAAAGGCTTTTCTAAAATTTCTGTACCTCTTACTAGTTTGACAAGGAAGGGAGTTAAGTACATTTGGTTAGACAAATGTGAAGCCGCTTTTCAAAAATTAAAAGAATTCCTTTATGATGCTCCTATTCTTGTGATTCCCGAAGGGAATGAAGACTTGATTGTTTATACCGATGCTAGTCGTGTTGATTTGGTAGCCATTCTCATGCAAAGAGAATGTGTTATCACTTATGCTTCTTGGAAACTAAAGCCTGCCAAGACTAGATATGCCACTCATGATCCAAAGCTCGTGGCCATTGATTTAGCTCTTAGAATTTGGCATCATTATCTTTTGGAAGAAATTTGTTCTCTACACGGATCATAAATTTTTGAAGTATTTGTTTACTCAAAAGGAATTTAATTTATGTCAATAACATTGACTGGAATTTCTTGCATCTTATGGTCTTGATATTGCTTATACTCCCAGAAAGGGAAATCGTGTTGCCGATACCCTTAGTCATAAGCAAAAAGTGGTTATTTCCATGATGATATCCGAATGGAGTGATCTCGAGAATTTGTGTGACGACCCAGAATTTTCAACATTTGAAATTGAAATATTTAATTGATTTCAAATATCTGAATTGTTAATTTGAGCTTGATTTTCAATTTTTACTATGAAGTTTGTAATTTAATTATCAAATTTAATTATAGAAATTTGGGTAAAATTGTAAATCTTCAACTATGAGCCTGTTAAAAATAATTTGATGGCTTAGGAAATTTATATTGACAATACTGAAGATAATAGAAGCTTCAGAATTTGATTTAAAAGTGATTTGTTCAGTTTTGAAAACATATCGTTTAAATTGATATTTAAAAAAAATCCAATTTCTAATCGAAATCGCGAGCCTCCTCTGATTTTAGCATTCGAATTCGATTTCAAATCGAAACGCGTCCGGAGTTCGTTGATGAAGGGCTTTGTCGGCGTTTGATTTCAAGCTTGAAATGGCGTTGGGGCTTGGGTCGCGACTGCTGGGGTTCACGATGAGATTTAAGGCACTGGCATGAACTTCGATGGTCGCGCGATTCCTCAATAGGGGCGGCGAGGAGTTGGTATAGGGTTACGGCCGCGCGTCTCGACATGTCAGAACTCGGTTGTATGCATACTCGCATGCGCGCGCGCGGATTGAAGTTAGGAAGCTCGCGTGGTGATAAGTGGTAGTTCGAGCCAGCGGAGGCGAAGTGGTTATCGAAAATTTAAGGTTTCGCGATCTTCAGCCCAGGATCGAGCGTCGTGAAGAGCAGCAAGTATAGTTTTATCTTTCACTCAAATTTATAAATAAATATACAGTAAAGATAAAAATAAATATATAAGGTATTTCGAAAATAAAATAATAATAATTTGTGAAGATGATTAATTTATATAGTAAAGTTATATAATTATTCTTAGTTACTGAATATAATGTATTAAAGAAATTTTTTTTAGTTTAAAATCAAATTTTATCATTGGTTAATTTATTTTATTAAATGGGAATTTATTTCTAAATCAAATAGTTACTATGAAATGGAAATTAATTTTTCGACTAGCGGAATTAATTTGTATAAATGGTTCATTTAATTTTTATTATTAAAAATAATTTATCAAGTAAACTTAGTTTTAAATTTTAAATTGTAGTTAAATAAAATTATTAAAGGAGAAATTTGTTAATTAAAACTATCAAAATGAAAAAAATTGATTACTTGATTTATTTCGAATATTAATGAATCGTATAAACATTTATACAAGGTCGAAAATCGAGAAATAACTGGGATGGAAACAGAATGCATAATAAAAGGTGAGATCTTCTCACTCAAAATTTTAATAATTGAAATTTCAGTTATTGATTGATGATTGGATTATGATAGTTAAATTTAATTATTGACTGTGTGCTTGGATAATTGATTTATAATAATTATTCATTGGATATTATTATATATATATATATAATAGTATATAGTATATAGTATATATTGGGTGATTTATTTCCCGCATTATATAGCGGATGGGACCCTATTGCGCCGCATAATAGCGGATAATATTTTATAAATCCCATATACCGCGGTATTCCACCTCGAAGTGGAATTGGCATTCAATTGTTGTGCTAACATCTGTGGATGCAGGGAAAACAGGTTGGACGGATCCAACTGGATTCCTTAAATATTGAATTTGTTTCATATGTTGTGTATTGATAATCTCTGTGTGATTATGTTATAATTGAAATTATTGTAGGCTATAATTTAGCGAATATGTTTTTGGTATCGTGGGATACCAGAAACAAATAATTTTTTTTTATTTTTTTTGAAATCTAGCAGAAAATTTATAGTAAATTAATTTAGAAATCAAATTGGAAATTGATTTGGTGTGTGTACACGATTTTTGCAAATCAATTTAAAAATCACATATCAGTTGATATTTGGGGATTTAAATTCAGAACGAGAATTTTATAAAGGAAAAGGAATTCTGACTTAAAAATAAACATTGGTTTATTTTTAAAAGGTGTGAAAAGAAATTCATAGATTTGGAATGTAAATTTAAATAAATCGAAAGATTTATTAATTGATATAAACGGAAAGAGAATTCTTCCCTGGAAAGCCGAGTATATTTTTAGAGTAAATTTTGTAGAATAAATTAAAAGTTTTAGAAATTGATTTGAAGAAAGAAATTATGGTTCGAGAAATATTTTTTTTGGAAATTGTTTCAACTCTTTAGAGTAAAGATTTATCTAATTAATTATAGAAGGGAATATTTTAAAGATTAAAATTGATTTTGATTTAGAAAATGGATGTTTTAGTAGGTGATATCCTATCTACTAATTTTATTTTAAAATTAGTTTGGACTTGAAGTTATATGAGATATTAGTACATATTTTCACAACTAATATTTAAATAAGTGTTTTTAAAATAGTTTTTTTTAAATACTTTCAAATATATATGTTAAATAAGTAATTTAAATTATTTTAAAGTATTTTAACTCGGCAAAAATTTTCAGTGGAATCAAATAAATATTTGAAAAATTTATTCCAAGTGAGGATGGTGACTTGAAATTTGTTTTCAAAGGATTGAAAGGCGTAAAGTGATTTGCAATTTGTTTTCAAATAGATGAAGTGGTTAAAATTTATATCTTGCAAAGATATTTTGGAAATAAATAGTTTGGAAAATTATTTAAATCTTGGTGTTATTGTGAATATTTATTGATAGTTAAATAACCGACTCTCAATATTTGCCTTTAAAGGACATTTGAATTTCGATTTAACCGAGGGTCAGATTCTAAGTGGATATCCAAAAACCACATCGAACCTTTTTGATTTGTGATATATCTTTTATTTAAAAGATCAAAGTGAAAATTGCTATTATTTGTTTGAAATTTGATTGAACGCGTATTTAAAAAAATAAATAAACGCTTGTTATTCGGATTAGCCGGGAGAGGACCTTGTGTCATAAAACCCATTCTGAATAATGATACGACAAAATGGGATTGCATTTGAAGATGGTGTTGAAGACTGGGTATTTTCGAAAGTGAAACGATTACCTGTCGAATGTCTATGCACCGTGTTGCTCCGGTATAGAGATTTTATCACCCTTTGTGATGGGGATTTCGGACGGATCATTTGTTGATCGAAGCATGGCTTTTGTGAAAAGCGTGTCTTTGTGGACAAGACTTCATCGAGCCTCACAACCCGAAAATGGTCGAAACAGGAATGTTGCGGTAAGGTTTTTAGGGGTCGCGCCCCTAGAGTATGTCCATTTTCTTCTGGATAAGAGGTAATATCATGGTATGGAGCCCAGATATTTTACCTATGTTGATGCTGCAAATTATTATACTTTGTGGTTGTTGCTTTATGGTTGAGGATCCTTGGATAAAGGTCGGTAACGACCGAGGATGGCATTATTTTTATGTGTGGAGTTATCAAGTTACAGCTTAATTGCACCCAGAAGCGTGTGGTAACTCGGCCTTGTGTCAGCAGAGATCTGGTTAGGTTCTCGGGGAATCCTTCCAGAGGCGTACCCATTTCGGTGTAGGAAGTCCCTTTGCCTGACCATTTATTGCAAATCCAAAGAAACAATACGAGCCCTGTACAGTTTTAGATGCATAACCTGCCATGGAATATGGCGGTAACCTGCTATTGAACATGGTAGCTATAGTTGGCATAAGTGTGAAATGCCCATGCTGACTAAGATTAACATTATACTTTCGAAATGTTTTCTGCACTATGCACTAATAATAATATCGAAAGACTTTTGCGTAGTAAACATTTTTGACTGTCATAAGGAGAAATCTTCTCTAAATGTGCGTCTGCATTGTGTGTGGAGGGAGGACTTATGGCAGTTTCATTTTTTCAAAAGCATAGCGGATTTCTTTTTATTTCCTTTGTGAAAATAACTGTTTTTAAGATCTCACACCAGTCCCACGACTGACCTGGAATTTATTGTTCCCTTTCTAAACTCTGGGTTCCCACCAATTTCCACACGGGCAGCCTAGAGTCAGGTTATCAGGTCATTCTGGAATTCAGGACTTGCTATGGAGATCAGGAGCAAGTTGGGTGGCGAAGCGTATAACTTATATATGTAATATTTCTTTTCGATGTTTGTTGTTGTACACTCTGATAATGTAACGTGATGTAATGTAATAACTGATATAGTAATTCTGTTTAAAGATATTTAGTTATCTATTATATTTGTTCCGCTGCGATATGTTAGATTCTGTTATTGTTTCCGTTCTTCTTCTTCTTAAATCCTAATGGTTCGGTTTTCCGGCGTTCGATGGTTCGGCAGTTGATATAGTGGACGTATTAATGCCGACTCTCGGAAGTCGAAAAGCCGGGTCGTTACAAATGTGGTATCAGAGCACTTGGTTAAGCGACAACCTTGGCTGTTGGGTGTTACTCATTAGAGGTAGAGTCAGTAGTACTCTAGAATGAGTGTGAGTGTAATAATGGCTATGAGCGCGTATTTGGTAGTGAATATAAAATTGTTTTATATTATGTTGACTTATCGGTTGATTGTTTATAGATTCTGGTCGGTGTAGTTTGGCCAACTGTTTCGATAAGGATTTCTAAACTCTTAAACAAGATAAATTGGCACAATATTGTTTTTTTAAAATAGGGTAAATGAAATAATTTTACGCAAAACTATTTGTATATGAAAGGATTGATTTTCCATAAATTATTATAGTATATATGGTTGCTTGGTTGTTTGGTAATGATAATATTAAATAATTATCATTAAAGCTGAAAAAGAAATTGAAGTCACGACAAAGAGTTAAGAAAATAAAATCCATACACAAATGAGAATTGTAATTTTAAATGTGATTCATAATTTGAAATAGAAGGGATAAATGCTCTAAACTCTTTTCGTTCACTGGAAAATAATTCCGGTGATGATCGCGACATCATCGATGTTCATTTTCGAGTTTCCAAGAGAGAAAATTGCTACCAAATTATTTTAAATGGAAGTTGTTTGCAAACTGGATTAAGTTTTGAAAATTCAAAAGAAAATTTGAATTGATCTCAAAAATGCTTCTGAAAAGTTGGGAAGACTTTGGAATCCTATTTTAAATAATCATGGAATTAGTAAATGAGTTGATAACTTATACAATTTGACTTTGATAAAATGAATTTAACTTAAAGGATGGAATTAAATTAAAATAAGTATAAGTGAATCAATTAAATGAAGTGAACTTAAGAAAAAAAAATCCAAACTTGGGGAAATAAAATAAAATGGATTGAATTCAAGCAAACTAATATGATAATTAATTAATTTATGAAATAGGAAAGTTGAATTAGTTAAATTAAAAAAAATTCAAATGTGAGTTAAATTTGCAGATAAATTCAAGTAAGCAGAAATAAATTGAAAATTTCCTTGTTATTGATAAGATGAATTCAAGATAAATTAAGAATGGAAATTTGAAATTTAAAATGGATAAATGAGTAAAAATAATTCAATTAAATTAGTAGATGGAATGGATTTGATAAATGAAAATCAAATCAAGAATTTAAATCGGAAAGTATTACAAGAAAAAAATAAAAACAAATTTAAGTTTTGAATTGAAATAACTTAAGTAAATATTGGATCAAATGGAGCTAAATGTTAATAAAGGAATTAAAATTAGTTAGTGAAACTAATTTAAAATAACGACAAATTTAATATGGTTTAAAATGAATTGAATTCAATATTTATAAATGAAAGGTAAAATGAATTCATATGGAATTTGGAATCCAGTTTAAATATAAGTGGTTATAAACCAAAGTGGTGAGTTGGAAATAAATATAAGAAGTATATAGAATAACTATCTTGAAATTAAGAAATAAATGGTAAAATTCTTAAGTAAAATTTAGAGTTGGGAAATATTCTAAATTTATAAATGGAGGATAAATTGGAAATTGTGAAATGGTTTTAATTAAAATGAATGTGAATATGGAATGCAAAATGAATTGAACAGAATCAATTGGAAATGAAATAGAATAAAGAGTAAATTGAGTTTGTATCAATTTAAAATAGTTATAAACTAGACTGGATATTCTATTGAATGAATATCGTCGAATTTGCATAGAAATGGTTGTCATTTGACGCAAACGTGATTGTATGAAATTCTATAAGTTAATGAAAGCCAATAAAATTGATTTTTGAATCAATTGAAATAGGTATCAGTTCGTTTCGTTTAAAAAAAATGAATTGAATGAAAGAAAGTGAGTTGTAAATCACTTGAATTGAATAGAAATGTATGTGAATTGATTGTAAGCAATTAATTTGTATCGGAACCATATAAATTGCTTATTGGAACTATTTTGAATGCATTGCTTATAAAAACTATGTGTTTATTATCAAAAATAAGTGAAATGTAAATGAATTTCCTATATATGTCACTTATGTGTTTAAATTGAGTAAGTTCAGGTACAGGAGGGCCATTTGGCTGGATTTGGTCGCGCTAAAATGCTAATTAAATAAACCGCTTTGCTTAAAAATGCTAAATAAGGTACGCCTACGCAACAAAAATAGGAAATATGAACTGTTTTTCTTTTTTTCGACCGATTGGGTCGTTGTATACATATTTATATCTTTTGTCAAATTGCAAAAGCTCCTCCGTACAAAAGAGACTGTGCCAAAATTTTCTGAAAATTTTGGAAGTTGGAAATTTTTGAAATTTTTTTGGTTAGCGACAAACGATTTCAAAATTTGAAATTGAAGTAAATTTGTAAATGAAACTAAATTAAAATAATGATATGAATCAGTTGTAAATGGAAGATAAAATTCAAAATTCATAGTAGAAGATAAATTGAATTCAAATAGAATTGAAATTGTGAATTAAATTCAAAGGAATTTGAAAATGCAAGATTGAATGAAAATGGATATATAACTTCAATTGTGAAGTAAAAATGGTATAAGAAGCATATATATTGAATTTTTTTTAATGAAAGGTGCAAAATGATATTTGAATATTGTAATCGGATATTATGGATATCAGGATATAAAGGTGTATTATGGGAAATGGAATTGGGATTTTGATTTCAAAGATAAAATTGAATTGCTCGACAAAAAAAAGAAATGTATTTTAATTTCAGTATGAAATTTGGTGATTTTCTTGTTTAGCCACTTGGCCTTTTGTTTTCTTTTGGAATCCGAGGGCCTGTGATGCCATTTTGTAGTCGTACCGAGCTAGCCGTGCAAAGGAGACGCTGTCGAAGTTTTTCGAAAATTTAGGGAGTTAGAAAAATTTGAGAAATTTTGAAATTTTAAAATTTGAATTTAAATTTAAATTTCAATTGTTAAAGAAAAAAACGTTGTTTGGAACTTAGAATTGAAGTTGGAATATAAGTTGAAATGATAATGAGTCTTCAATAAAAAGATTTGTTTTGGAAAGTGGATAAAACTGTTTGGTTTGGAAAATATTAAACAGATTGAGGATCATTCTTCTTAACTAGTAATTTCGGGATGAAATTCTTTTAAGGGGGAAGGATGCGACGACCCAGAATTTTCAACATTTGAAATTCAAATATTTAATTGATTTCAAATATCTGAATTGTTAATTTGAGCTCGAGTTTCAATTTTTACTATGAAGTTTGCAATTTAATCATCAAATTTAATTATAGAAATTTGGGTAAAATTGTAAATCTTCAACTGTGAGCCTGTTAAAAATAATTTGATGGCTTAGGAAATTTATATTGATAATACTGAAGACAATAGCAGCTTCAGAATTTGATTTGAAAGTGATTTGTTCAGTTTTGAAAATATATCGTTTACATTGATATAAAAAAAATCCAACTTCTAATCGAAATCGCGAACCTCCTCTGATTTCAGCATTCGAATTCGATTTCAAATCGAAACGCAACCAGAATTCGTTAATGAAGGTGTTTGTCGGCGTTCGATTTCGAGCTTGAAATGGCGTTGGGGCTTGGGTCGCGACTACTGGGGTTCGCGATGAGGATGGGGCACTGGCACGAACTTCGATGGTGGCGCAATTCCTCAACAGGGGCGGCGACGAGTTGGTATAGGGTTAGGGCCATGCATCTCGACGAGGCAGAGCTTGGTTGTAAGCATACTCGCGTGCGTGCGTGGATTGAAGGTAGGAGGCTCGCATGGTGATAAGTGGTAGTTCGAGCCATGAGAGGCGAAGTGGTTATCGACAATTTAAGGTTTGGCGATCTTCGGCCCAGGATCGAGCGTCGTGAGAGCAGCATGTATAATTTTATCTTTCATTCAAATTTATAAATAAATATACAGTAAAGATAAAAATAAATATATAAGGTATTTCGAAAATAAAAAAATAATAATTTGTGAAGATGATTATTTTATATAGTAAACTTATATAATTATTTTTAGTTACTGAATATAACCATTAAAGAATTTTTTTTAGTTTAAAATCAAATTTTATCATTGGTTAATTTAATTTATTAAATGGGAATTTATTTCTAAATCAAATAGTTAGTATGAAATGGAAATTAATTTTTCGACTAGCGGAATTAATTTGTATAAATGGTTCATTTAATTTTTGTCATTAAAAATAATTTATTAAAGGAAACTTAGTTTTAAATTTTAAATTGTAGTTAAATAAAATTATTAAAGGAGAAATTTGTTAATTAAAACTATCAAAACGAAAAATTTTATTATTTGATTTATTTCGAATATTAATGAATTATATAAACATTTATACAAGGTCGAAAATCGAGAAATAACTGGGATGGAAACGGAATGCACAATAAAAGGTGAGATCTTCTCACTCAGAATTTTAATAATTGAAATTTCAGTTATTGATTGATGATAGTTAAATATAATTGTTGACTGTGTGCTTGGGTAATTGATTTATAATAATTATTCATTGGATAATATTATATATATATATAATAGTATATATTGGGTGATTGATTTCCCGCATTATATAGTGGATGCGACCCTATTATGCCGCATAATAGCGGATAATATTTTATAAATCCCATATACTACGATATTCCATCTCGAAGTGGAATTGGTATTTAATTGTTGTGCCAACATCTGTGGATGCAGGGAAAACAGGTTGGACGGATCCAACAGGATTCCTCAAATATTGAATTTGTTTTATATATTGTGTGTTGATAATCTCTGTGTGATTATGTTATAATTGAAATTATTATAGGCTATAATTAGCGAATATGTTTTTGGTATCGTAGGATACCAGAAACAAATAAAATTTTCGATTTTTTTTAAACCTAGCAGAAATTTTATAGTAAATTAATATAGAAATCAAATTGGAGATTGATTTGGTGTGTGTGTACACGATTTTTGGAAATCAATTTAAAAATCACATATCAGTGGATATTAGGGGATTTAAATTCAGAATGAGAATTTTATAAAGGAAAAGGAATTTTGACTTAAAAATAAATATTGGTTTATTTTTGAAAGGCGTGAAAAGAAATTCATAGATTTGGAATGTAAATTTAAATAAATCGAAAGATTTTTTAGTTGATATAAACGGAAAGAGAATTTTCCCTGGAAAGCCGAGTATATTTTTAGAGTAACTTTTGTAGAATAAATTAAAAGTTTTAGAAATTGATTTAAAGAAGAAATTATGGTTGGAGAAATATTTTTTTTTGGAAATTGTTTCAAATCTTTAAAGCAAAGATTTATCTAATTAATTGTGGAAGGGAATATTTTAAAGATTAAAATTGATTTTGATTTAGAAAATGGATGTTTTAGTAGGTGATATCCTATCTACTAATTTTATTTTAAAATTAGTTTGGACTTGAAGTTATATGAGATATTAGTATATATTTTCACAACTAATATTTGAGTAAGTGTTTTTAAAATAGTTTTGTTTAAAATATTTTCAAGTATATATGTTGGATAAGTAATTTAAATTATTTTAAAGTATTTTAACTCGACAAAAATTTTCAGTGGAATCAAATAAATATTTGGAAATTTATTCCAAGTGAGGATGATGACTTGAAATTTGTTTTCAAAGGATTGGCGTAAAGTGATTTGAAATTGGTTTTCAAATAGATGAAGTGTTAAAAATTTATATCTTGCAAAGATATTTTGGAAATAAATAATTTGGAAAATTATTTAATTCTTGGTGTTGTGAATATTTATTGATAGTTAAATAACCGGTTATCAATATTTGCCTTTAAAGGATATTTAAATTTCGATATAACCAGGGGTCGGATTCCAAGTGGATATCCGTAAACCACATCGAACCTTTTTGATTTGTGATAGATCTTTTATTTAGAAGATCAAAGTGAAAATTGTTGTGATTTGTTTGAAATCCGATCGAACGCTTATTTTTAAAAAAATAAGCGCTCGTTATTCGAATTAGCCGGGAGAGGACCTTGTGTCATAAAACCTATTCCGAATAATGATATGACAAAATGGGATTGCGTTTGAAGATGATGTTGAAGACTGGGTATTTTCGAAAGTGAAACGATTACCTGTCGAATGTCTCTGCACCGGGTTGCTCCGGTATAGAGATTTTATCACCCTTTGTGATGGGGATTTCGGACGTGATTTGTGAATATCCGTATTTGCAAGGGCTTCTTTGGAAGTGCCTTCGGTTCCGTTCGATCCCGGAACGGACTTGTATGGATGTGTGGCTGGCGTTACACTTTGAGACGTAAAGCTGGTTTCTATCTTTCTGTTGGTGGCGGAGAATTTATTCTCTTAGCTTAACACCTTTCTCTAAGACATACGTGCTCAGAGGTTCTGTAGTTGATAGTTACTAGTGATACATTCCCAATTTGGTAATGTGGCACACGAAGTGCTGCGGATCATTTGTTGATCGAAGAATGGCTTCTGTGAAAAGCGTGTCTTTGTGGACAAGACTTCATCGAGCCTCACAACCCGAAAATGGTCGAAACAGGAATGTTGCAGCAAGGTTTTTAGGAGTCGTGCCCCTAGACTATGTCCATTTTCTTCTGGATAAGAGGAAATATCATGGTATGGAGCCTAGATATTTTACCTATGTTGATGCTAAAAATTATTATACTTTGTGGTTATTGCTTTATGGTTGAGGGTCCTCGGATAAAGGTCGGTAACGACCGGGGATGGCATTATTTTTATGTGTGGAGCTATCAAGTTACAGCTTCATTGCACCCAGAAGCGTGTGGTAACTCGGCCTTGTGTCAGCAGAGATCCGGTTAGGTTCTCGGGGCATCCTTCCAGAGGCGTACCCATTTCGGTGTAGGAAGTTCCTTTGCCTGACCATTTATTGCAAATCCAAAGAAACAATACGAGCCCTGTATAGTTTTAGTTGCATAACCTGCCATGGAATATGGCGGTAACCTGCTATTGAACATGATAGCTATAGTTGGCGTAAGTGTGAAATGCCCATGCTAACTAAGATTAATATTATACTTTCAAAATGTTTTCTGAACTATGCAATAATAATAATATCGAAAGACTTTTGCGTAGTAAACATTTTTGACTGTCATAAGGAGAAATCTCCTCCAAGTGTGCATCTGCATTGTGTGTGGCGGGAGGACTTATGGCAGTTTCATTTTTTCAAAAGCATAGCGGATTTCTTTTTATTTCCTTTGTGAAAATAACTGTTTTTAAGATCTTACACCAGTCCCACGACTGACCTGGAATTTATTGTTCCCTTTCTAAACTCTGGGTTCCCACCAATTTCCACACGGGCAGCCTAGAGTCAGGTTATCAGGTCATTCTGGAATTCAGGACTTGCTATGGAGATCAGGAGCAAGCTGGATGGCGAAGCGTATTACTTATATATGTAATATTTCTTTCCGATGTTTGTTGTTGTACACTCTGATAATGTAACGTGATGTAATGTAATAACTGATATAGTAATTCTGTTTAAAGATATTTAGTTATCTATTATATTTGTTCCGCTGCGATATGTGAGATTCTGTTATTGTTTCCGTTCTTCTTCTTCTTAAATCCTAATGGTTCGGTTTTCCGGCGTTCGATGGTTCGGCAGTTGATATAGTGGACGTATTAATGCCGACTTTCGGAAGTCGAAAAGCCGGGTCGTTACAAATGTGGTATCAGAGCACTTGGTTAAGCGACAACCTTGGCTGTTGGGTGTTACTCATTAGAGGTAGAGTCAGTAGTACTCTAGAATGAGTGTGAGGGTAATAATGGCTATGAGCGCGTATTTGGTAGTGAATATAAAATTGTTTTATATTATGTTGACTTATCGGTTGATTGTTCATAGATTCTGGTCGGTGCAGTTTGGCCAACTATTTCGATAAGGATTTCTAAACTCTTAAACAAGATAAATTGACACAATATTGTTTTTTTTAAAATAGGTTAAATGAAATAATTTTACGCAAAACTATTTTGTATATGAAAGGAATGATTTTCCATAAATTATTATAGTATATATGGTTGCTTGGTTGTTTGGTAATGATAATATTAAATCATTATCATTAAAGTTGAAAAAGAAATTGAAGTCATGACAAAGAGTTAAGAAAATAAAATCCATATACAAATGAGAATTGTAAATTGAAAATGTGATTCATAATTTGAAATCGAATTTCGGACAAATATTGGAAAGGTTTTGAAGGGATAAATGCTCTAAACTCTTTTCGTTCACTGAAAAAAAATTCCGGTGATGATCGCGACATCATCGATGTTCATTTTCGAGTTTCCAAGAGAGAAAATTGCTACCAAATTATTTTAAATGGAAGTTGTTTGCAAACTGGATTTAGTTTTGGAAATTCAAAAGAAAATTTGAATTGATCTCAAAAATGCTTCTGAAAAGTTGGGAAGACTTTGGAATCCTATTTTAAATATTCAAGGAATTAGTAAATGAGTTGATAACTTATACAATTTGACTTTGATAAAATGAATTTAACTTAAAGGATGGAATTAAATTAAAATAAGTATAAGTGAATCTATTAAATGAAGTGAACTTAAGAAAAAAAATCCAAACTTGGGGAAAATAAAAATAAAATGGATTGAATTCAAGTAAACTAATATGATAATTAATTAATTTATGGAATAGGAAAGTTGAATTGGTTAAATTAAAAAAATTCAAATGTGAGTTAAATTTGCAGTTAAATTCAAGTAAGTAGAAATAAATTGAAAATTTCCTTGTTATTGATAAGATGAATTCAAGATAAATTAAGAATGGAAATTTGAAATTTAAAATGGATAATTGCGTAAAACTAATTCAATTAAATTAGTAGATGGAATGGATTTGATAAATGAAAATCAAATTAAGAATTTAAATCGGAAAGTGTTACAAGAAAAAAATAAAAACAAATTTGAGTTTTGAATTGAAATAACTTAAGTAAATATTGGATCAAATGGAGCTAAATGTTAATAAAGGAATTAAAATTAGTTAGTGAAACAAATTTAAAATAATGACAAATTTAATATGGTTTAAAATGAATTGAATTCAATATTTATAAATGAAAGGTAAAATGAATTCATATGGAATTTGGAATCCTGTTTAAATATAAGTGGTTATAAACCAAAGTGGTGAATTGGAAATAAATATAAGAAGTATATAGAATAATTATCTTGAACTTAAGAAATAAATGGTAAAATTCTTAAGTAAAATTTAGAGTTGGGAAATATTCTAAATTTATAAATGGAGGATAAATTGGAAATTGTGAAATGGTTTTAATTAAAATGAATGTGAATATGGAATGCAAAATGATTTGAACAGAATCAATTGGAAACGAAATAGAATAAAGAGTAAATTGAGTTTGTATCAATTTAAAATAGTTATAAACTAGACTGGATATTCTATTGAATGAATATCGTCGAATTTGTATAGAAATGGTTGTCATTTGACGCAAACGTGATTGTATGAAATTCTATAAGTTAATGAAAGCCAATAAAATTGATTTTTGAATCAATTGATATAGGTATCAGTTCGTTTCTTTTAAAAAAAATGAATTGGCTGAAAGAAAGTGAGTTGTAAATCACTTGAATTGAAAGAAATGGTATGTGAATTGATTGTAAGTAATTAATTTGTATCGGAACCATATAAATTGCTTATGGGAACTATTTTGAATGCATTGCTTATGAAAACTATGTGTTTATTATCAAAAATAAGTGAAATGTAAATGAATTTCCTATATATGTCACTTATGTGTTTAAATTGAGTAAGTTCAGGTACAGGAGGGCCATTTGGCTGGATTTGGTTACGCTAAAATGCTAATTAAATAAACCGCTTTGCTTAAAAATGCTAAATAAGGTACGCCTACGCAATAAAAATAGGAAATATGAACTGTTTTTCTTTTTTTCGACCGGTTGGGTCGATGTATACATATTTATATCTTTTATCAAATTGCAAAAGCTCCTCCGTACAAAGGAGACTCTGCCAAAATTTTCTGAAAATTTTGGAAGTTCGAAATTTTTGAATTTTTTTTGTTAGCGACAAACGATTTCAAAATTTGGAATTGAATTAAATTAGTAAATGAAACTAAATTAAAATAATGATATGAATCAGTTGTAAATGGAAGATAAAATTCAATGTTCATAGTAGAAGATAAATTGAATTCAAATAGAATTGAAATTGTGAATTAATTTCAAAGGAATTTGAAAATGCAAGATTGAATGAAAATGGATATGTAACTTCAATAGTGAAGTAAAAATGGTATAAGAAGCCTATATATTGAAAATTTTGTAATGAAAGGTGCAAAATGATATTTGAATATTGTAATTGGATATTATGGATATCAAGATATACAGGTGTATTAAGGGAAATGGAATTGGAATTTTGATTTCAAAGATAAAATTGAATTGTTCGACAAAAAAAGTATGTATTTTAATTTCAGTTTGAAATTTGGCAATTTTCTTGTCTAGCCACTTGGCTTTTTGTTTTCTTTTGGAATCCGAGGGCCTGTGATGCCATTTTGTAGTCGTACCGAGCTAGCCGTGCAAAGGAGACGCTGTCGAAGTTTTTCGAAAATTTAGGGAGCTAGAAAAATTTGAGAAATTTTAAAATTTGAATTTAAATTTAAATTTCAATTGTTAAAGAAAAAAATGTTGTTTGGAACTTAGAATTGAAGTTGGAAAATTAGTTGAAATGATAATGAGTCTTCAATAAAAGATTTGTTTTGGAAAGCGGATACAACTGTTTGGTTTGGAAAATATTAAACAGATTGAGGATCATTCTTCTTAACTAGTAATTTCGGGACGAAATTCTTTTAAGGGGGAAGGATGCGACGACCCAGAATTTTCAACATCTGAAATTCAAATATTTAATTGATTTCAAATATATGAATTGTTAATTTGAGCTTGAGTTTCAATTTTTACTATGAAGTTTGCAATTTAATCATCAAATTTAATTATAGAAATTTGGGTAAAATTGTAAATCTACAACTATGAGCCTGTTAAAAATAATTTGATGGCTTACGAAATTTATATTGATAATACTGAAGATAATAGCAGCTTCAGAATTTGATTTGAAGTGATTTGTTCAGTTTTGAAAATATATCGTTTACATTGATATAAAAAAAATCCAACTTCTAATCGAAATGAATTGAAATGAATGTGAATATGGAATGGTTTTAATTAAAATGAATGTGAATATGGAATGCAAAATGAATTGAACAGAGTCAATTGGAAATGAAATAGAATAAAGAGTAAATTGAGTTTGTATTAATTTAAAATAGTTATAAACTAGATTGGATATTCTATTAAATGAATATCGTCGAATTTGCATAGAAATGGTTGTCATTTGACGCAAACGTGATTGTATGAAATTCTATAAGTTAATGAAAGCCAATAAAATAGATTTTTGAATCAATTGAAATAGTTATCAGTTCGTTTCATTTAAAAAAAATGAATTGAATGAAAGAAAGTGAGTTGTAAATCACTTGAATTGAATAGAAATGGTATGTGAATTGATTGTAAGCAATTAAATTTGTATTGGAACCATATAAATTGCTTATGTGAACTATTTTGAATGCATTGCTTATGAAAACTATGCGTTTATTATTAAAAATAAGTGAAATGTAAATGAATTTCCTATATATGTCACTTATGTGTTTAAATTGAGTAATTTCAGGTACAGGAGGGCCGTTTGGCTGGATTTGGTCGCACTAAAATGCTAATTAAATAAACCGCTTTGCTTAAAAATTCTAAATAAGGTACGCCTACGCAATAAAAATAGGAAATATGAACTATTTTTCTTTTTTTCGATCGGGTGGGTCGATGTATAGATATTTATATCTTTTGTCAAATTGCAAAAGCTCCTCCGTACAAAGGAGACTCTGCCAAAATTTTCTGAAAATTTTGGGAGTTAGAAAATTTTGAATTTTTTTTGTTAGCGACAAACGATTTCAAAATTTAAAATTGAAGTAAATTAGTAAATGAAACTAAATTAAAATAATGATATGAATCAGTTGTAAATGGAAGATAAAATTCAATATTCATAGTAGAAGATAAATTGAATTCAAATGGAATTGAAATTATGAATTAAATTCAAAAGAAATTGAAAATGCAAGATTGAATGAAAATGGATATGTAACTTCAATTGTGAAGTAAAAATGGTATAAGAAGCATATATATTGAATATTTTGTAATGAAAGGTGCAAAATGATATTTGAATATTGTAATTGGATATTATGGATATCAGGATATACAGGTGTATTAAGGGAAATGGAATTGGGATTTTGATTTCAAAGATAAAATTGAATTGCTTGATATAAAAAAGTTATGTATTTTAATCTCAATATGAAATTTGGTGATTTTCTTGTCTAGCCACTTGGCCTTTTGTTTTCTTTTGGAATCTGAGGGCCTGTGGTGCCATTTTGTAGTCGTACCGAGCTAGCCGTGCAAAGGAGACGCTGTCGAAATTTTTTGAAAATTTAGGGAGTTAGAAAAATTTGAGAAATTTTGAAATTTTAAAATTTGAATTTAAATTTAAATTTGAGTTGTTAAAGAAAACAATGTTGTTTGGAACTTAGAATTGAAGTTGGAAAATTAGTTGAAATGATAATGAGTCTCCAATACAAAGATTTGTTTTGGAAAGTGGATAAAACTGTTTGGTTTGGAAAATATTAAACAGATCGAGGATCATTCTTCTTAACTAGTAATTTCGGGACGAAATTCTTTTAAGGGGGGAAGGATGTGACGCTCCAGAATTTTCAACATTTGAAATTGAAATATTTAATTGATTTCAAATATCTGAATTGTTAATTTGAGCTTGAGTTTCAATTTTTACTATGAAGTTTGCAATTTAATCATCAAATTTAATTATAGAAATTTGGGTAAAATTGTAAATCTTCAACTATGAGCCTATTAAAAATAATTTGATGGCTTAAGAAATTTATATTGATAATACTGAAGATAATAACAGCTTCAGAATTTGATTTGAAAGTGATTTGTACAGTTTTGAAAATATATTGTTTACATTGATATTTGAAAAAATAATCCAATTTCTAATCGAAATCGCGAGCCTCCTCTGATTCAGCATTCGAATTCGATTTCAAATCAAAACGCGACCAGGGTTCATTGATGAAGGGGTTTGTCGGCGTTCGATTTCGAGCTTGAAATGGCGTTGGGGCTTGGGTCGCGGCTGCTGGGGTTCGTGATGAGATTTGGGGCATTGGCACGAACTCGATGGTCGCGCGATTCCTCAGCAGGGGCGACGACGAGTTGGTGTAGGGTTAGGGCCGCGCGTCTCGATGTGGCAGAACTCGATTGTAAGCATACTCGTGCGCGTGCGCGGATTGAAGGTAGGAGGCTTGCATGGTGATAAGTGGTAGTTCGAGCCAGCGGAGGCGAAGTGGTTATCGACAATTTAGGGTTCGCGATCTTCGGCCCAGGATCGAGCGTCGTGAAGAGCAGCAGGTATAATTTTATCGTTCATTCAAATTTATAAATAAATATACAGTAAAGATAAAAATAAATATATAAGGTATTTCGAAATAAAAAAATAATAATTTGTGAATATGATAAATTTATATAGTAAACTTATATAATTATTCTTAGTTACTGAATATAATCTATTAAAGAATTTTTTTTAGTTTAAAATCAAATTTTATCATTGGTTAATTTAATTTATTAAATGGGAATTTATTTCTAAATCAAATAGTTATTATGAAATGGAAATTAATTTTTCGACTAGCGGAATTAATTTGTATAAATGGTTCATTTAATTTTTGTCATTAAAAATAATTTATCAAAGGAAACTTAGTTTTAAAATTTAAATTGTAGTTAAATAAAATTATTAAAGGAGAAATTTGATAATTAAAACTATCAAAACGAAAAAATTGATTATTTGATTTATTTCGAATATTAATGAATTGTATAAACATTTATACAAGGTCGAAAATCGAGAAATAACTGGGATGGAAATGGAATGCATAATAAAAGGTGAGATCTTCTCACTCAAAATTTTAATATTTGAAATTTCAGTTATTGATCAATGATTGGATTATGATAGTTAAATCTAATTGTTGACTGTGTGCTTGGGTAATTGATTTATAATAATTATTCATTGGATAATATTATATATATATAATAGTATATAATATATATTGGGTGATTGATTTCCCGCATTATATAGCGGATGAGACCCTATTGCGCCGCATAATAGCGGATAATATTTTATAAATCTCATATACCGCGATATTCCACCTCAAAGTGGAATTGGTATTTAGTTGTTGTGCTAACATCTGTGGATGTAGGGAAAACAGGTTGGACGGATCCAACTGGATTCCTCAAATATTGAATTTGTTTCATATGTTGTGTGTTGATAATCTCTGTGTGATTATGTTATAATTGAAATTATTATAGGCTATAATTTAATAAATATGTTTTTGGTATCGTAGGATACCAGAAACAAATAGAATTTTTGTTTTTTTTGAAATCTAGTAGAAAATTTATAGTAAATTAATTTAGAAATCAAATTGGAGATTGATTTGGTATGTGTACACGATTTTTGGAAATCAATTTAAAAATCACATATCAGTGGATATTTGGGGATTTAAATTCAGAATGAGAATTTTATAAAGGAAAAGGAATTTTGACTCAAAAATAAACATTGGTTTATTTTTAAAAGGTGCGAAAGAAATTTACCGATTTGGAATGTAAATTTAAATAAATCGAAAGATTTATTAATTGATATAAACGAAAAGAGAATTCTTCCCTGGAAAGCCGAGTATATTTTTAGAGTAACTTCTGAAGAATAAATTAAAAGTTTTAGAAATTGATTTAAAGAAAGAAATTATGGTTGGAGATTTTTTTTTTGGAAATTGTTTCAAATCTTTAAAGTAAAGATTTATTAATTAATTATAAAAGGGAATATTTTAAAGATTAAAATTGATTTTGATTTAGAAAATGGATGTTTTAGTAGGTGATATCCTATCTACTAATTTTATTTTAAAATTTGTTTGGACTTGAAGTTATATGAGATATTATTATATATTTTCACAACTAATATTTAAGTAAGTGTTTCCAAAATAGTTTTGTTTTAAATATTTTCAAGTATATATGTTGGATAAGTAATTTAAAGTATTTTAACTCAGCAAAAACTTTCAGTGGAATCAAATAAATATTTGGAAATTTATTCCAAGTGAGGATCGTGACTTGAAATTTGATTTCAAAGGATTGAAAGGCGTAAAGTGATTTGAAATTTGTTTTCAAATAGATGAAGTGTTAAAAATTTATATCTTGCAAAGATATTTGGGAAATAAATAATTTGGAAAATTTTAAATCTTGGTGTTGTTGTGAATATTTATTGATAGTTAAATGACCGACTATCAATATTTGCCTTTAAAGGACATTTGAATTTCGATGTGACCGAGGGTCGGATTCCAAGTGGATATCCGAAAACCACATCGAACCTTTGTGATTTGTGATAGATCTTTTATTTAAAAGATCAAAGTGAAAATTGTTGTGATTTGTTTGAAATCCAATTGAACACTTATTTTTAAAAATATAAGCGCTCGTTATTCGGATTAGCTGGGAGAGGACCTTGTGTCATAAAACCCATTCCGAATAATGATACAACGAAATGAGATTGCATTTGAAGGCGGTATTTAAGACCGGGTATTTTCGAAAGGATTACCTGTCGAATGTCTCTGCACCGGTTTGCTCCGGTATAGAGATTTATCACCTTTGTGATGGGGATTCCGAGCGTGATTTGTGAATATCCAGATTTGCAAGGGCTTCTTCGGAAGTTCGGTTCCGTTGGATCTCGGAACGGACTTGTATGGATGTGTGGCTGGCGTTACACTTTGAGATGTAAAGCTGGTTTCTATCGATTACATTTCTGTTGATGGCGAAAATTTTATTCTCTTAGCTTAACACCCTTCTTTGAGACGTACGAGCTCAGAGATTCTGTAGTTGATAGTTACTAGTGGTACATTCCCAATTTGGTAATGTGGCATACGAAGTGCCATGGATCATTTGTTGATCGAAGCATGGCTTTTGTGAAAAGCGTAGCTTTGTGGACGAGACTTCGTCGAGCCTCACAACCTGGAAATGGTCGAAATGGGGATGTTGCGGCAAGGTTTTAGGGGTCGCGCCCCTAGAGTATGTCCATTTTCTTCTGGATAAGAGGTGATATCATGGTATGGAGCCCAGATATTTTACCTATGTTGATGCTGCAAATTATTATACTTTGTGGTTATTGTTTGTGGTTGAGGATCCTCGGACAAAGGTCGGTAACGACCGGGGATGGCATTATTTTTGTGTGTGGAGTTATCAAGTTACAGCTTCATTGCACTCAGAAGCGTGTGGTAACTCGGCCTTGTGTTAGCAGAGACCCGGTTAGGTTCTCGGGGAGTCCTTCTAGAGGCGTACCCATTTCATTTAGGAAGTTCCTTTGCCTGAACATTTGTTGGAAATCCAAAGAAACAATACGAGCCCTGTACGGTTTTAGTTGCATAACCTGCCATGGAATGTGGCAGTAAACTGTTATTGAACATGGTAGCTATAGTTGGCATAAGTGCGAAATGCCCATGCTGACTAAGATTAATATTATACTTTCGAAATGTTTTCTGCACTATGCACTAATAATAATATCGAAAGACTTTTGCGTAGTAAACATTTTTGACTGTCATAAGGAGAAATCCCCTGCAAATGTGCGTCTGCATTGTGTGTGTGGCGGGAGGCCTTATGGCGGTTTCATTTTTTCAAAAGCATAGCGGATTTACTTTTATTTCCTTTGTGAAAATAACTATTTTTAAGATCTCACACCAGTCCCACAACTGATTTGGAGTTTATTGTTCCCTTTCTAAACTCTGGGTGCCCACCAATTTCCATACGGGTAGCCTAGAGTCAGGTTATCAGGTCATTCTGGAATTCAGGACTTGCTATGGAGATCAGGAGCAAGCTGGATGGCGAAGCGTATCACTTATATAAGTAATATTTCTTTCCGATGTTTGTTGTTGTACACACTGATAATGTAACGTGATGTATTGTAATAACTGATATAGTTATTATGTTTAAAGATATTTGGTTATCTATTATATTTGTTCCGCTGCGATATGTGAGATTCTGTTATTGTTTCCGTTCGTTTTCTTCTACCTTCTTCTTCTTAAACCCTAATGGTTCGGTTTTTCGGCGTTCGATGGTTCAGTAGTTGATACAGTGGACGTCTTAATGTCGACTCTCGGAAGTCGAAAAGCCGGTTCGTTACACTTTGTCTACTTTTGAGATTCGAGATCGTGAATCCGATTCATGTTCATCTCTTGTTTTATGCAGCCTTGAGGCTCATCCTTCTCTTTTAGACAACATTCTTGAAACTTAAAATCACGATCCCGAATTGGCTCTTCTTAGCCAAAGTTGTCTGGATAAAAATATTGATGGTTTGAAAGACTTTGAAATCGATGCCCGTGGTGGCATTCGAAAATTCGATAGACTTATTGTGCCAAATATTAGTGATCTTTGTAAATCCATTTTAGAAGATTGTCATCATTCCAAATTTATCATTCATCCTGGTTGTAGTAAAATGTACGCGGACATGAAGTGACTTTATTATTAGGATGGAATGAAATCTGATATTGCTAACTTCATTAAGCGTTGTATGACTTGCCAACTCGTAAAGGCCGAGCATCAAAGGCTCGGTGAGTTATTGCAACCTTTGGACATTTAATTTTGGAAGTGGGATCAAGTCTCCACGGACTTTATTGATGGTCTTTCCCATTCTCGTTCGGGTCATGACAGTCTATGGGCGATAGTAGATAGACTTACAAAATCCCCCATTTCTTCCCGTTTGGTCCAATCTGACCGTACCTCTTTTGGCTACACTTTATGTTAAAGAAATTGTTAAATTACATGGACTTCCTACTTCTATTATTTGCGATCATGATCCATTATTTACCTGTGGATTTTGGAAGGGTCTTCAAAAAGCTTTGGGAACGAAGCTTAATTTTACCACTGCTTATTAGCCTCAATCCGATGGACAAACCGAGCGTGTGAATCAAACTCTTGAAGATCTTCTTCGTGCACATGTTTTTGATTTTGATGAAGTTGGGAAGATCTTATTTCCTTTGATGATTTTTCTTACAATAATAGCTTCCAATCTAGCATTGGTATGGCACCTTTCGAGGCACTCTATGGAAGGCCATGCCGATCTCCTTCGTGTTGGCTTGAAGCCGGTTAGAAGCCGGTTTTAGGTCTAGATTTTATTCGTGATTCCACGGAAAATATTGACCTTATTAGCCATAGGATGAGTGAAGCTCAAAGTAGACAAAAATCCTGCTGATAACCGAAGAAGAAAATTAGAATTTTCTATGGAAGATTTGGTGTTCATTTGTGTTTCGTCTATGAAGGATGTTGTGCATTTCAGTCCTTCGGGAAAATTAACATCTCGATATATTGACCCATTTTCCATCACTGAACGCATTGGTTCCGTGGCTTGTCGCCTTTTGTTGCCTGCTTAATTTTTTGCTATGAGCAACATCTTATTCGTATCACTGCTACGGAGGTTAAACGCCTTCGAAATAAAGATGTCTTAGGATTGCTCTTGGGAATCCAGAGAATTCATTGAGCGAACACATCCAGACTTACTCTCTCGTGCTCCATAAGGTGAACTTCTCACTTCAAATTTTTCTTCTGTTTTGTTATGCCTTAGAGTGGTTGTTACACTTAATTTTCTTCTTAAGTATTGCGAGGATGTGCAATTTCTTTAAGGAGAGAAGTCTGTAACTACCCGCATATTTTACGATTATATATTTAAATGTTTTATTTAAATATAGCATCTTTAGTTGAATTAAAGTCCAAAATGTGATTTTTTGTAAACAGTCGAATCCAGACTCAAAACCACTTCCATTGAGTTTAAAATGATGTTTACAATTTGTTTAAGGATAAACATTGTTGATTAGGATTTTGATATTTCCAATTTGGGCTTTGGGATGTGTACTAGACTACTATACCAACAAGATAACCCAAACCTTCTACCAAATACCTCCTACTCCCCTCCTCTTCATTCATTCATTCCATTTTCTAAATTCCTAACAGTCAAGCCCTAGATGGTAGGAAGAGGAAACTAAATTCATAAGCCCTAGTTCTCTTAGGAAATCAAGTTCTAGTTCTAAAATGAAGGAGAAGCTTAGGTAAGCATCATCTTCATCTTCTCCATCTCAATCCCTCTTCAATTCTTGATTTTTTTTTATAACCTAACTTAGCAAAAACTTTGCATTTGATAATAGATTGAAGATTCTAAAGGTGTAGTGAAGAGGAATTGGTCTTGCTTTGTTTTAGAGCTTCTCATTCATTGTTTTTAAGTTTAAAGGTGGGTTCTTGAACTCACATCTATGTCTTTAGCTTTCATTGTTGCTAGGTATGAATTCCTAACGTCTGTTTCATGTTTATTCGCTTTTTATTTGAATTGGTTTGGTGAATTTTCAAATTTTTGGTTTTGAAGTCAAAATTTATGAAAACCCTACTATTGGACATATTACTTGTGGTGTATTAAAGAGCCTATAGGGCCGTGTTGTCGCTTGGCATAAATCCTTAGCATCCATCGCTTGTTCGATCACTTTCGAGTTCATTTGGCCATCAATGACCTACGTAAATTGTTGCCAGTACAGGCAACCGGACATCTGTTTGAAAAATACAGACTACTAGCTAGGGTTCCTGAGAAAAAAGAAACAGGAAAAAAATAAAATGGCTTAGCCAAGGTCCATACGTCTGGTTAAACCCAATCAAACGTCTAGGAGGCTTCCGAAAATAAAACGAAAAAGGAGAAAAAGGATAAAATTTTCAGAACTCTGGGTCAGACATCTGGCCAAACCAACCAGACGTCTGGTCCTGTTGAATTTTGCTTATTTTGCCTGTTTTGAGTGGATTCCTAATTTTTATCAATTTTTGTTGATCCGGTTAGTTGTTGTCATTTATTATCGACTTTGTTGACTTCTTTTTTGGATTTTTGGAAATATCCATTCGAATGGATTTGATATCGATTTTTATGGTTTTGATTCACATCTTCGAATGCGAATTTTAGTGATTGATTGTTTTTACAATCATTTCTGTATTTTGTCACTTTAAAATACAAAGGTTTCTATACTAGTAGTAAATACTCAAATTCTTTCACAAAAAAGATTTCAACATTACTTTTAATACAAAGATCGTTTTTTTTTAATCCGTTTTCCAATCTATTAGTATATACAAACCTTTACCTCATTCATATAAGAAATCTAATTAAATGAGTTAGCAAAACAAGTGGTATGAAACGCTTGCATTTACTTAGTCGATTAATTCCTGGACTTGTTCGATTGAAATCTCGTGACAATCTTCAAGTGGAAATCTACGATTTGTTCATAAATATTTTAGTTAAGCTGGTGGTTATAGGACATAGAGCTAAACTCATTTATTTTCTAGGTTAGTGTAATTTACACTTATTGATCTATGATGATCATTCTGTGGAGTTTCGGCTCAATTTGGTGGGCTAATGACCCCTGGTCTTCTGATTGTTCGTGGGGCAATCGGCTCAATAAGTCTGTGCATGAGACATATCTTTTTAGGTGCGTCGATGTTCGGCTCATTCATCCCCAAAGGGGGAATGTACCCCGTATTTTTCTGGGTTAACGACCCATGGGATAGCGTCCCGTTTATGATACACATGTTGGTGAGTTTTCATGCTCTCGTTTATGATAGGCCTCCCCCTTTGTGTTTTTTGGGTTTTTAATTATTGATTTCTAGAATCTGCGTTTCACCAGTTTTTGTGATTTGCATTGATATGTTTTGTCAATATTTGAGGTTTGGTAAATAAACTAAAGAATATGATATTCTTTTTGGATATTTGAGGAGATTTGGGATGTTGTATGATTTTTGTTGTTATCAAATATATAAATATGTCACAATAAGACATTATTGTTATCATATATTTTTGTCATATCTCTTATCCTTTCTCATCTTGTATGATATTTATAGCTAGATCGATCCATTTATTATTTTTCTTTTTACATAATACTCAAGTCAGACCGAGGTGTTTCAGGTGTTTCCACTTAACTTCTTAGCACGGACTAGCTTCTAACTTTTGTTTAACTACTTTAGCTTAGTAGTTTTTACTTTTGTACATTCGAGATAGAGACGCCATGATGTATACATGTTCTATTGTCTATCACTTGTACCTATTCTTTTGTGATGTAGTGGATCTTGTATGACCACTACTTTGATGTTCGCTACTATTTGTTATATTCATATCTGTTTCTGCCTTAGTGATATGGATATCTGTGATTGATTTTGCATTATGCTTATTTTATATTTGTTTCGAAAAGCCATATGGCCACTGTGTAGCAGCGTTGAGTTTGTATTTGATGTATCAGATTTCCTCTTGAAATAAAATGCATGTCATACTATCTGGCATATCGATACTCGCACAAAGCAATTACACAGATGGTCGCTCCTCAATAGCTTTATTCTTCATGCTAGTTGATGGCATTACCCCATAGTGTCCTTGGCAAGTGTGAGTATAAAGGTAGGGCATCACAATTCCAAGCATGGAAATGTTCCAATACAATCAAGAATTGTCCTTTCTAAAAAGGATGCTCCTCAAACTAATGAGGAGAAAGAGCGTATGGAGAGAATACCGTATGCATCAGTAATAGGTTCCATAATGTATGCTATGCTATACTATACAAGATATGATATATATATTAGGATGCGAGAGCCAATACAAGTCTAATCCTGAAGAAAAACATTGCACTATCATAAAATGTATAACTAAACATTTATGAAATATGAGGACTTATTCCTCATTTACAGGATTGAAGATCTCTCTATGAAGGGGTATATAGACTCAAGTTTTCAGAGTGATATCAATGACAGTTAGTCAGCATCAGGTTATGTTTTTATTACAAATGTTGGAGCCATCAGTTGGAAAGTTCCAAATAAGAAATGATAGTTGATTTTCTCGATGGAAGTCGAGTGCATTGCCCTCAACAAAGAAACTAAGAAAATGGTCTAGTTATGAGTGAGCTACCAATGATTCCTAACACGGAGAATCCTTTGACATTATTTTGCAACAGTGATGAGATGATGCAGATCGCAAAGGATCCTAGATCGTACAAGATATCATGAAAAATTCTTTGAAAATTCCACCTAATTAGAAAATTTGTTGAGAAGGAGGAGGTCGTAATTCAAAGAGTAGATACGAAGGGAAACATAATAAATCCATTCACAAAGGGACTGGTTTGGTCAGTTCTCATCAAGCTTATCGAAGGGATGGAATTGAAATTCTCTAATTCGCCTAAAGTGCAAGTGGGAAATTGATAGGGTTATGGGTATGCCCTAGAGGAAATTCGGTAATTTGTTGTAAATTATTGACTCTGCAATAAAGTATCGTTTGAAATAAAAGGTGTTTTCTATTGTACTTGTTATAATGTGTTGTATTAATTTATTGTTCAATTTGAGTATGTTTAATTGAAAATCTATAAATGGTATGTTTAATGATAATAATTACATTATGTGTGATCATTAGCAATTTTTCACGATATAATAAATATATGGTTTTAAATATTTCCAGACAAGATGTATTTAGACTATATATCGATACATCCATTGAGACTAGAGTATGTAGCACTCTCCAAATTTGGGCACTATATTACTCATGGCTGCTATGGGTATCAAAGGGCTGCATACTGATAATTATCGAATAACTATTGAATGACTAAATTGATATTTTTCAGTTAGTTAATATAACTAAGGTCAAACAAAATATACCAAAGTGAAAATATTATGCAGTTCTCTCAACTTGAGAATATTGTTGAAGTTCAATGTGGACACTCTAGTTTGATTATAGTTAAATCGTGGCATGGAATCCATCAGATCACTATAGTTCAGTCTGAGTTGAAACATTGGAAGTAAAACACTATTCAATAAAGAGTTCGACTTCTCAGTTCCATGAGGTTAGTATCATCAGTTGTAGTCAACCCAAAGTTAAAGTCTCTAGACAAAGCAGTTCGATCAATAGTAGTAATAATAATTAAACCAAGGACTTTATGTTTGGACTATTCCAGTTGAATCTGAATGATATTAGAATTTTGATTGATGCCAAATTCCATAAGTCCTAATTTGACATAGTTCTAATGAGGGAATTTGCGTAAATAATTATTAGTACTAAAGACCACTTAAAACAGTAAAATTGTATTTTACCAAAACTATATAAGTGAAAAATTTGGCCATACTGCCACACAACTATTAAAGTGACATGCAAATATTAATATTCAAATTGTTCGATATTAATCGCTAATTAAATTTACACACAACCAAGATGTTGAATACTTCGAAATACCACATAATTTAATTTAATTATAATTGTTACAAATTAATTAATATTTTTGAGATATTAATTTCTAAAATTTTATTATATTTGTTTGGAATGGTATTTAAAAGTACATATATAATAGTTATATATGTACATATCGATATACGAAATCAATAAACATTTAAATTGGATTTTAGTTGTGTAAATATTGATTAGTTTTGGAAATGATTTGCGTCCATTAGCTCAATTCTATGGTTGGCTATACTTGAGGGGTGGGGAGAGATATTTGAGTTTGAATTAGTTGAAAGAAAAGGTAAAATATGAGATCCAGATCCTTTTTTCCCTATCTTTTTTGTTATTTAAACTCATCGTCTCTTCATTTTGTTTTACACTTTTTGTCTCCACCTCCTACCCCACTTGGAAAAAAAAGGCCCCATCTTCACTTCATTTCCAATCAAAAATCAAAGGTGTGGTGATCTCTTCGATTACTTGCTTTTCTGAAGGAGATTTAAGTAGATTCAAGGATTCTCCTGATTCAACATACAAGATGAAAATCATGGCTTAAGTTTTTGCAACCTTTTACAATTTATTTAGGATATTCAACTATGTTAATAAAATTTTAACATATTGTATTAAAAATTTTATTATTTTGAAATTAAATTATCAATTGGTCTATGGCCAATTTTTTTTAAATGGTTAGGCAAAAAAAATATCAATTTCAATTTCAACTAAATATAAATAAAAAATAATAATTTTTTTATCAAACAGCCTTGATCGAAAATAAAAATAATTATTTTTTGTTTAACTGGATTCGACCCAAAATATTAAAAACATTTTTTTATCAAATGGCTTTGACTAAAAAACAATCTAGTTTAATTTACATCGGTAAAATAATAATAATAAATTTGGTTTCGGCAAAAATAAATAATTTTCTAAAATTAGCTTCGGCCAATAAAAAAATTCTTTTTGACTATGGTCGATTTTTTTTATTAATATTATAAAATGGCTCCGGTAGTAAATTTAAAATTATATATATATATGTATGTATGTATGTATGTACGTATGTATGTACACACACACATATATATGTATGTATATATGAGATAAGGATCGTCTCTCCATCACTTTTTGTGCACCTTAAATCCCTCTAATTTCAACCACATGTTCCGTATTAAATAATATAGTTTCTCTTTCGTAAAGTGACAAGAGAGAGTAACTATATTATTTAAATTAGAAGATGTGGTTGAAATCAAGGAGGATTTGAGTTGCAGCATAAGTGAGGGGAGCCGATCCTTCACCTATATGTATGTGTGTGTATCTTTTTGTGTATTAAAGTTTTGGCCAAATTAAAAAAAATATTTTGGTTTTAATAATATATAAATTAATACTTTATAATTATGATCCAAATTTAGATATATTTTAAATTTATAAATAGATCTGAAATTTGAATTTAAAAATCTAAAATGCCCTTACTCTCGATCTTGAACTAATTTTAAATTTATATCTATTATAAAATATTTTGTACTATTTAATTATTTTAATTAGTCAACAACATATAAATACACACTAATAAAATATAATCCTTGTATATATGTGTATAGATATATTATATATAACTATATACGAAATAAATAAATATGGTCCCCAAGTATGTATACAAAAGGAAAAATGCATCCATTCTAGTGTAATCTCAGCACTTATATACATGCATATTTAACCATGTACATTTTATATGTTGCACATGCATGCAAATGTATATGTGTATTTGACACACATGTACCTAGTATATATCATGTATATTAACAAATAAAATCCTTTTATTAATTAATCAAATAAAATAATGATTTTATAAAATTATATAGATTAGATCTAAATTAATTTAGATTTAATAGGCTCAATAAGATACAAAAAGGATTTTTTTTTTAAATTCACTCATTTTACCCACCACGTGCTGGTCCAAATCCAGCAAAAGTCACTTAAACAAGAAAATTATTTTGTTTATTTTTATTGTAAAGTCAATTTCACTATTCTGCGTTGGGTAAGGTTACCTCAATAGAAATGTCTTTGGTTGTTTTCATTGTAAGCTCAATTTCATTGTTTTATGCAGGGTAAGATCAATTCAACTTTATGGCTCTTATTTTCTTATACTGAAAGGAAAATTTCACTATTTAGGGAATGGGTAAGGTCAATTTCATCACTTAATGTAGGGTAGGACACTTCAATGTTAAATTCATTAGTTTCTTTTAAGTGTAAGCTTTATTCAACATAAATTTAATTGGTTTGGATGACCTATAATATATATATATTTGTGTATATGTATTTATATATATGTAAGATTATTATGTCGATTGGAAAATTATTATTTTGCAATGAAAAATAAAGCTTGGGCTCTAACAGTTTATGTAATATTGGTTAAAGCATACAAAACAGCTGATCCTAAGCACATGGAAGAAGAGGTGGATTACGATTTTTGGATCACCTAGCTAAGCTTACAGCACTAATTCATATTGCAAATTAATATGGAGAATTATGGAATCAAGACATGTAGCGTCCCGCCTTTTCGCACGATTTAAACCGACACACGTGCCAATTCAAACCATACAGAAGGGCGGATTGTTATGGGGTAAATAAGAAAACAGAGAAGAAAATAAAACAAAACAGAATCTCACAGCGGAAGGATAAAATACAATAATAAATATATAGTTCGTAGACGGTTTACAAAACACTTGATTCTTCTTTATACAATAAGTATCAGAGTTACACATACCAATACAATCAATGCAGCGGAACAGTATGAGTGTGGTGCAAAACTATAAATAATAATAATACGGGTTCTTCGTCTTCGTCCTCCAAAGCTAAAGTCTTCAATCCTGAAACGCCCGGACTGACCCGAGCGAATTGAAAAGACAAAACACTCGAGTGAGAACTAAAAGATCTTATGTGAGTTAAATTAACAGAAATAAATATGAGTGCAGTAACTCAAGAGATGCTCGGGATTTACATCTCCTAAGGATCCGTTAAACTATTTACTATGTAGTATATTGCGCTATTATAATAGTGTCTATTTGTAAAATAAACTTACTTTTTAATAGCGTTAAGGGGTTACCCATATAGCCCTTAACACAGAATATATTCCCATAGTCTATACAGTACCGTAATCTCCCCCGTACTGGGCGTCGTCAGAGGGCACTCCATAGGTATGGTACAAAGCCAAAATCGTATAAGGCGCGCTAGGGTAGGTGACACGACACAACTAGGCAATGCCAGGGTAGATATACCAATTACGCTTCCGGGCCGATGGTAACGCGTAGCCGCAGCTACCGCCCACCTCGAACAAACTTCCCCAAAATCAAAGTAAAAGTGGCTACTGAATCAATCCAAAGTCAAAGTATAATATCGAAGAGGAGTGTCCGATCAGAGGAATGACCTCATTAACCCGTCGATCGCTCCTGTTTTAGCCACCTTATGCCAACTCACGGGAGTCGGGTCCACGTATTTACCATACAGGAAACGTCGCCACCAACCTACTTCATTCTGGAATCTCCACCGCGTACACGGTTAGTCAAAGTGGTTTTCGGTATTGATAGAGAGTATGTCCATATCCGATCCCGGTCTCTTTGCCAACCCATCGTTATTATAACACCGCGGTCATTTAAAAATAGTTTATACTTTAAAACCAAAATAAAATTTTCCATTTCAAAACTATGAATACGATATCATTTTAAAACCTAAAACAATATGATATCATTTTATCCAAATATAATTCTTTCCCAAAAATCATACTGCTTTAAAATCTATAATATCTGGAAACCAACATTTGAATTATATTTCAAAGCATAATATTTCGAAAATTCATAGCTTTAAAACCATAACTTCTAGAACTTGAATGGTTTGGATATTCAACGATATATAAAATAAATGGTTTGACTTTAAGGTTACTTCTTAAAGAAAAATATTTTTCCATGGCTTCACAAATATATTTCCTTATTTAAAGTCTAAACCATAATTTAAATATCACTTTCAAGTTCCAAAACCATTTCAATTTCTATATATATATATATATATATATATATATATATATATATATATATATCCATTTGGAGTATTAATATTTCAAAACTAAAGTTGGAATTTTATTCTTTCAACAAATCAATTGTTCTATTATTTAGTCTTGAATATTCACATAAAATCCATAAATACAACTCCAATTTCTAGAAATTTAATATTTCCTTAAATTTAATTATACTAGAATATTCATTTAAATTTATCTTGGAAAAACTCCAGTTATAAATATCATACCTTAAAATTTCCAAACTTAAACATATAATATAAATTATCAAATTCCATTTTCTAAATTTTTCCATTTTTATTTAACAGATTTATACACAGCCTAAATTCAAAAATTTTAACTTAATATGTATATATGTAGAAGAATAATATTTATAAAACATCAAAACTTAAAATTTTTATAAACCGTATCCCATCCAAACCATAGAAATCACTTTAAAATATTTTATATATAGACCGCGATGCCTGTATATAATTTTCTATCCTATGGTCAAGTGATACAGATATTTATCATTTCAATCCGCAATTTAAAAAAATAAAATTTTGCGGTTGTATATCATTTCAAACCACAATCCCGAATGAAACGAAAATGCATGATAACTTGCAGTTAAATGATATAAAATAAAACATCCATTCATCCATCATCATCTATCATCCAAATCAAAATCATCATCCAATACTAAATCAATATCAATATATATCCGAGAATATATGACCTGTAATAACTGGCAGTTATATTCAAAAATAAATTTAACACTATTAAACTAACAGTTTATATGCAAATAAATAACTATAACTGTAAATCTATATGCAGTAATAAAATTAAATGAACAGTTATATTAAATAAATGCGATTTAATAGATATGATGAATAAAACATGCCAAACAGTCATAACTAAATTTCTACTCATATCTAAAATGAATTTAACAACATAAAAACTTTTAGAAGTTTGAGTGGGTTAAAACACTCACCTTTTGAATTTAAATCGAATTTAAACCCGATTTAAACTCAAAAAATCCGACGGTCCCCAAATCTATCCAAACCAGCGTCATCAGATCCGGAACTAAATTACGATACTAACAAAAGAAATTTCGCGTGAATCGGAGAACGTATGAAAAAGATATTCATTTTAAACGATTTGAAAACAAAAATAAAAATAAAATAAAATAAAACAAAACAAAACAAAACCCACTTAACTTCAATGGCCACGTCAGCTAAAAGCTACAGCACATCGTCGAATTTTTTTCTGGTCAAACGAATATCCAAAACAGAAAACGAATTGTACCAGCAGATTACGTGTCTCGAGAACTTTATCATAAAATTTTCTGGAATTTTTGTGGAGAGTTTGAATTTTATTAGAAAATTTGAATTGTAGATAGATTAGGTTTTGTAACCATTGAGGAAGAGAAAGAGATGAAGAAAAATGAACGTACAGCCAATTGACAATAGAAAGGAGGCTAGGGTTTATCACAGCATATTTATAGATAGATCGCCAAAGGATAGGTGTGCACGAATTTTAACGTGCAAACAGAAGTGGCCCCAAAAGGATATTAATTATACACGTTACGGATTAAATTATTTCCTTCTCAACATTTACATTGCATTTTAAGCGTATTCACACATGTAAAATTAGATGCTTCATTTAAATTTCCATATATATATTCACAATTCCATAAATCTCCAATACATACATAAATTTACAATTTCAACTAAATTTCTAAATTACTGTAATAATTACAGATTAAATTTCTATCCATTCTCAATAGATTTACGTTTACATACTAAAATCCACATTTCTATGTACATTTGAATTCCATATTATACATATTTTATTTATCTTAATTACTTCCAACTTAAATTTCAATCAACATAAAACGTTTTATTCAATTTCCAATAAATTTCAATCATGCTCTTAATCCAAATGAATAAATAACTTAATTCCCATTTAAGAATTTTTCATTTGATTTGCAATCAACCTTATATGATCAATTAAATCCCGATATATTAAATAAACGTTATTTCCATCATTCTTTATCCTATGAAGAAATTTAAGTTATTCACACCTATTACTAAATTTCATATTAATGCACACTAATTTACATTTATTGCAATGGTTACCAAATATTTCCCTGCAATAATTCATTCCCCTATACATACTTACAATTCCACTTAAACTTTACTATACCCATTTATTTTCTCAACATTAAAACCAACGTTACCTCAATTCCACTAATGTACACTTATTCTATTATCACTTACTAACCATTCAAATTTTTATTAACAAATAGGCAGGTAATTCCTATGTTACAAATTTTTAATTCATCCTAATCCCTTACTATTGACATACATTTGCATTACTTACATATCATTTACAATGTTACCCAAAATCTCTATCCATTGTAATTAATACCTTAAATAAGTTTCAATTTATATTCAAGTGAATACATTACCCTTTTTCGTTATGTCATCCATTTTTCACAAGAAACGTTTTATCGTTTCGACAACATTTTATTTCTAATTACCTACATTGATTTGTGTACGTCTCTACTATTTAAAGCATTACCATTCTCACCTTCATCTAAATCTTCATTTATGAATATTTAAAAATAAATTTCACTTATTTCCTATTTATACACTTATAAATTCCAATTCCAAATAAATAGATAAATCTCCGTTTGCACTACTTAAATCAAAAATCAGCGATTATCCTATCTATACATTTTAAGTGGATGGATCAAATGTTGTATTCAAAAATCTACTTCTTAATATTCTTAGATTTAAACTCAACTCTCTATTAACAGAATATTTAGATGTTTAAACTTCTTTTATTACCATTAACTTATTATTATACATTAAACTTAAATATACTGACAAAGCTTGTTTTTGGTACTCTTTTCATTTCCATAAATAAAATTAGCAGTGGATTCATACCTTATTATGTAATTAACTTTAATTCCACCTAACTAAATATTTACATAATCTTTTATTTGCAATAAATCAACTATTTTATATTAATTAAATTTAATCTTCCTGGTTTACTTATTCATAGTATGTAATTCAGTTACTCACCCTAACCTATTTATTTGAAATCCAATCCAGATTATGTTTACTAAGTTCCAATTTCCAAAGGTTACTGCAATTAATCCAATTAATTGCAATAAATTCTAATAAATTTGATTTTATTGGATTACAACTCAAAATAAATCAACTATTACTCAACCACACAGTTAACATTTCTTTTATGATTCATTACAGTAATATTTCCCAATTCTCATCTTTATTTTCATAAATTACTGGATTTCAATTTAATTGAAATTTTGTTAACTTTACACATAAATAAAATCTTAAACCTCAATTAATTCATTCCTAAGATCACACTAATTATTATATTATAAAATGGACCTTTCCCTTGGTTACATCTTATTATTCTCTTACCAATATTCCACACTAACTGCAATAATTTAGTGCATTAATTGAAATTGATCAAAATAAAACTTAACCAACAAATAGAATAAATACGTACAATAATTATTGTCATTAAATCTATTTCATAAGTCTACACTCAATTAATTCCTTAAAATAAGTTTTACGTTTATAAATTTACCTTCACACTTCCCGTTACTATTTTAATAATTACTAAAGTAACATTTTCATAATAACAACATTAAAATTTCTCAATATTTAGATGAACTTTATTTCCAATACACACTACCAAATTTCAATCACTTATGTTCTATCCAACATTCTTTTAGATTTTACTTCCATCAATTAGTTCATCCAATATTTTCATCCATTTATTAACAAATTTTCCATTATACAATTTAAATTCTTCTTATTATTATTTCATTAATACTATTACCAATTTTTATTACTTTTAGTATTAATTAAACAATCATATTTAATTAAGAGGTTATAATGTTGTATTCACTATTCCCATTTTCACTCCAAAACTCAAACAGCCGTTTCAATTGCATTTGGATTTGCATTAAATTGGTTATCCATCAACTGCCATCTATATTACCACCTTAATTCACATACAATTACAGTCCTTTTTAATATTTTAATACATAGGTAATTTAAATTTTGTCTTTATTTCTTTAATTTACATTTTATTCAAGTGCGACAATTTACGCTATTTATTTATTGATATTTCACCTAACTTTCAACAATTAAGTTAAATACCCGTTTCTACAATTCATTATTAGTTATAAAATTTAAATCTCCTTTATTTATTCAACTTACACACAGGTATACATCTTACACTATCTCAATCATTGGATTTTCATTTAGCGTTCATTCCAGCATAAATTCTATCTCTTTTATATATATCTTTATTTTTCTTTACAAAATTTTTTTATTACATAATCCCTTTTTAACAAAAATTTAATCGTCGAAATTTACGGGTCGTTACACTCTCCCCCACTCAAAACTTTTCGTCCCCGAAAAGGAAAGAAGGGAAAAGAAGAATTTCGAAATCAATATTTTAAATTTACAAAATTAGTTAATTTAGCTAAAATATACAAATTTAGATACAGTGAAATATTTAAGTGATTTCACCATTAATCAACCAAATCAAATAACAACCATCAACCTTACAAACCGCATACATACACAAGACAAAGCAACCATTTATCCAACAAACAAGAAGTTGTTCGGGTTCAGAACATGAAATTTGTATGGAATGAAAATAACTATCAAGTGCATCCTTTACTCAACAGTCTTAGATGGAACAAAGATAGATTATTTATTCATCCAACAACTTCACATTTCTTTACCCCACCAACCATAAATCAACCAATAATAATTTCAAAACAACGACCAAATTCACTTATTATACATTGATTTCATGCTTAGTTGTTTGATTTCCTTTTATGATTCACGTAACCTTTAAATTTCATTTACTCATTAATGTTTGTTTCATTAATTTACTTATTACTTATAATTATTCCTTTATACTTATTTGTTAACAAATAGCTTCAATCTTTTTCCAATGTTTATTTCTTCTTCATGAACTATTTACTAAAATTTCATGATCTTATTTATTCACACTTTAATCACTTGAGTTTAAAGTCATCTATCTGTCATACTTACCTTTTTATTATATTTACTCGATAGAATTTCAATTATAACTTAAATTAATAACATTAAATTCTCCTTAATTATAGCAAATTCATTGAATTATTCATTTCCTCAATCTTCACTTGTAAGTTTTCTCTTACATTTCCTTACTAACATTGCAACTTTTATTATATGGTAAGTTGTATATGTTTTAAGAATGTAAGTGAAATTTATACAAGTTTCTTCTCGATTTCTTTAATTAATTAATGGTTAAATAAATATATTCGTTTTATAAATTTCAATTTCAACTTACCTTTAATTTCATTTATTTATTTAAAGGTTTACGTTACTATTATATTTAATAATAGTAAAAATTTAATTACACTAAATTTGCTACCCTATAACATTAATTCTTATAAATAAAGAAGTTTACTAATTCATTTACTAATGTTTACAATTGTTTATTTACATTTCTTATCTTCCTATGGTATTAAATTTTCTTTAATTAAAGGTTCACATTTTCTATACTAAATTGAACCATTAATTAACTGGAATTTTAAGAACCAAATACCGGGTTTAATTCCAAATTGTTTAAAATAGTAGATACACATATTCTTTTTACTTATATAACTTTAATTATAATCAAACGATAAAGTTCTCTTAAACAAATTTGCAGTAAGTTCCTACAGTGGCCTTTCCTCTTCGAAACTCGAAAATGAATGTCGATGATGCGTGCACTCATCACCGAAATTTATTTTCTAGCGACAGAGGGGAAAGTACAAACTTATTTTCCAAAATCTTCCTATAAAACAATTCTTCCGAAATATATTGAAATACTTATATTAGAAAATACTTATAATAATATTATTATATTCCAAAATTTATTCGAAAGAATTTTCAAAACCCCCGGAACTTCAGTTCTAAATTTCCAAATTCATTTATCTATTTTCTTCAATTTTATTTCTATTATTATTTACTCTATTTCCTAACAACCAATCTATAGCAACCAATTATAGATATAATTTGAAAATTTTATTTTATACATATATAGAAAATAGATTAGGAAAAATTATTCATTCGTCTATATTAAAACAAATATTATGTCGGTCTGTCCTATTAAGTGTTTAGAAACCCCTATTGATGTCACAGCGTCCCATGCATCAACCGGAATTTATAAATACAAAACGGAACAGATTAACACAATATAAAACCTTTTATAAAACTAACAAGTACGCTCTCTCATATATATATATATATACACTCAGCGACTCCCATAGGGTATTACTACCCTATTAACAAAGAGTCAAACCCCACAAAGCCAAGGTTTATCGCTAAACCAAAGCTCTGATACCAACTGTAACGTCCCGCCTTTTCACACGATTTAAACCGACACACGTGCCAATTCAAACCATACAGAAGGGCGGATTGTTATGGGGTAAATAAGAAAACAGAGAAGAAAATAAAACAAAACAGAATCTCACAGCGGAAGGATAAAATACAATAATAAATATATAGTTCGTAGACGGTTTACAAAACACTTGATTCTTCTTTATACAATAAGTATCAGAGTTACACATACCAATACAATCAATGCAGCGGAACAATATGAGTGTGGTGCAAAACTATAAATAATAATAATACGGGTTCTTCGTCTTCATCCTCCAAAGCTAAAGTCTTCAATCCTGAAATGCCCGGACTGACCCGAGCGAATTGAAAAGACAAAACACTCGAGTCAGAACTAAAAGATCTTATGTGAGTTAAATTAACAGAAATAAATATGAGTGCAGTAACTCAAGAGATGCTCGGGATTTACATCTCCTAAGGATCCGTTAAACTATTTACTATGTAGTATATTGCGCTATTATAATAGTGTCTATTTGTAAAATAAACTTACTTTTTAATAGCGTTAAGGGGTTACCCATATAGCCCTTAACACAGAATATATTCCCATAGTCTATACAGTACCGTAATCTCCCCCGTACTGGGCGTCGTCAGAGGGCACTCCATAGGTATGGTACAAAGCCAAAATCGTATAAGGCGCGCTAGGGTAGGTGACACGGCACAACTAGGCAATGTCAGGGTAGATATACCAATTACGCTTCCGGGCCGATGGTAACGCGTAGCCGCAGCTACCGCCCACCTCGAACAAACTCCCCCAAAATCAAAGTAAAAGTGGCCACTGAATCAATCCAAAGTCAAAGTATAATATCGAAGAGGAGTGTCCGATCAGAGGAATGACCTCATTAACCCGTCGATCGCTCCTGTTTTAGCCACCTTATGCCAACTCACGGGAGTCGGGTCCATGTATTTACCTTACAGGAAACGTCGCCACCAACCTACTTCATTCTGGAATCTCCACCGCGTACACGGTTAGTCAAAGTGGTTTTCGGTATCGACAGAGAGTATGTCCATATCCGATCCCGGTCTCTTTGCCAACCCATCGTTATTATAACACCGCGGTCATTTAAAAATAGTTTATACTTTAAAACCAGAATAAAATTTTCCATTTCAAAACTATGAATACGATATCATTTTAAAACCTAAAACAATATGATATCATTTTATCCAAATATAATTCTTTCCCAAAAATCATACTGCTTTAAAATCTATAATATCTGGAAACCAACATTTGAATTATATTTTCAAAGCATAATATTTCGAAAATTCATAGTTTTAAAACCATAACTTCTAGAACTTGAATGGTTTGGATATTCAACGGTATATAAAATAAATGGTTTGACTTTAAGGTTACTTTTTAAAGAAAAATATTTTTCCATGGCTTCACAAATATATTTCCTTATTTAAAGTCTAAACCATAATTTAAATATCACTTTCAAGTTCCAAAACCATTTCAATTTCTATATATATATATATATATCCATTTGGAGTATTAATATTTCAAACTAAAGTTGGAATTTAATTCTTTCAACAAATCAATTATTCTATTATTTAGTCTTGAATATTCACATAAAATCCATAAATACAACTCCAATTTCTAGAAATTTAATATTTCCTTAAATTTAATTATACTAGAATATTCATTTAAATTTATCTTGGAAAAACTCCAGTTATAAATATCATACCTTAAAATTTCCAAACTTAAACATATAATATAAATTATCAAATTCCATTTTCTAAATTTTCCATTTTTATTTAACAGATTTATACACAGCCTAAATTCAAAAATTTTAACTTCATATGTATATATGTAGAAGAATAATATTTATAAAATATCAAAACTTAAAATTTTTATAAACCGTATCCCATCCAAACCATAGAAATCACTTTAAAATATTTTATATATAGACCGCGGTGCCTGTATATAATTTTCTATCCTATGGTCAAGTGATACGGATATTTATCATTTCAATCCGCAATTTAAAAAAATAAAATTTTGCGGTTGTATATCATTTCAAACCACAATCTCGAATGAAACGAAAATGCATGATAACTTGCAGTTAAATGATATAAAATAAAACATCCATTCATCCATCATCATCCATCATCCAAATCAAAATCATCATCCAATACTAAATCAATATCAATATATATCCGAGAATATATGACCTGTAATAACTGGCAGTTATATTCAAAAATAAATTTAACACTATTAAACTATATGCAAATAAATAACTATAACTGTAAATCTATATGCGGTAATAAAATTAAATGAACAGTTATATTAAATAAATGCGATTTAACAGATATGATGAATAAAACATGCCAAACAGTCATAACTAAATTTCTACTCATATCTAAAATGAATTTAACAACATAAAAACTTTTAGAAGTTTGAGTGGGTTAAAACACTCACCTTTTGAATTTAAATCGAATTTAAACCCGATTTAAACTCAAAAAATCCGACGGTCCCCAAATCTATCCAAACCAGCGTCACCAGATCCGGAACTAAATTACGGTACTAACAAAAGAAATTTCGCGTGAATCGGAGAACGTATGAAAAAGATATTCATTTTAAACGATTTGAAAACAAAAACAAAAATAAAATAAAATAAAAGAAAACAAAACCCACTTAACTTCAATGGCCACGTCAGCTAAAAGCTACAGCACATCGTCGAATTTTTTTCTGGTCAAACGAATATCCAAAACGGAAAACGAATTGTACCAGCAGATTACGTGTCTCGAGAACTTTATCATAAAATTTTCTGGAATTTTTGTGGAGAGTTTGAATTTTATTAGAAAATTTGAATTGTAGATAGATTAGGTTTTGTAACCATTGAGGAAGAGAAAGAGATGAAGAAAAATGAACGTACAGCCAATTGACAATAGAAAGGAGGCTAGGGTTTATCACAGCATATTTATAGATAGATCGCAAAAGGATAGGTGTGCATGAATTTTAACGTGCAAACAGAAGTGGTCCCAAAAGGATATTAATTATACACGTTACGGATTAAATTATTTCCTTCTCAACATTTACATTGCATTTTAAGCGTATTCACACATGTAAAATTAGATGCTTCATTTAAATTTCCATATATATATTCACAATTCCATAAATCTCCAATACATACATAAATTTACAATTTCAACTAAATTTCTAAATTACTGTAATAATTACAGATTAAATTTCTATCCATTCTCAATAGATTTACGTTTACATACTAAAATCCACATTTCTATGTACATTTGAATTCCATATTATACATATTTTATTTATCTTAATTACTTCCAACTTAAATTTCAATCAACATAAAACGTTTTATTCAGTTTCCAATAAATTTCAATCATGCTCTTAATCCAAATGAATAAATAACTTAATTCCCATTTAAGAATTTTTCATTTGATTTGCAATCAACCTTATATGATCAATTAAATCCCGATATATTAAATAAACGTTATTTCCATCATTCTTTATCCTATGAAGAAATTTAAGTTATTCACACCTATTACTAAATTTCATATTAATGCACACTAATTTACATTTATTGCAATGGTTACCAAATATTTCCCTGCAATAATTCATTCCCCTATACATACTTACAATTCCACTTAAACTTTACTATACCCATTTATTTTCTCAACATTAAAACCAACGTTACCTCAATTCCACTAATGTACACTTATTCTATTATCACTTACTAACCATTCAAATTTTTATTAACAAATAGGCAGGTAATTCCTATGTTACAAATTTTTAATTCATCCTAATCCCTTACTATTGACATACATTTGCATTACTTACATATCATTTACAATGTTACCCAAAATCTCTATCCATTGTAATTAATACCTTAAATAAGTTTCAATTTATATTCAAGTGAATACATTACCCTTTTTCGTTATGTCATCCATTTTTCACAAGAAACGTTTTATCGTTTCGACAACATTTTATTTCTAATTACCTACATTGATTTGTGTACGTCTCTACTATTTAAAGCATTACCATTCTCACCTTCATCTAAATCTTCATTTATGAATATTTAAAAATAAATTTCACTTATTTCCTATTTATACACTTATAAATTCCAATTCCAAATAAATAGATAAATCTCCGTTTGCACTACTTAAATCAAAAATCAGCGATTATCCTATCTATACATTTTAAGTGGATGGATCAAATGTTGTATTCAAAAATCTACTTCTTAATATTCTTAGATTTAAACTCAACTCTCTATTAACAGAATATTTAGATGTTTAAACTTCTTTTATTACCATTAACTTATTATTATACATTAAATTTAAATATACTGACAAAGCTTGTTTTTGGTACTCTTTTCATTTCCATAAATAAAATTAGCAGTGGATTCATACCTTATTATGTAATTAACTTTAATTCCACCTAACTAAATATTTACATAATCTTTTATTTGCAATAAATCAACTATTTTATATTAATTAAATTTAATCTTCCTGGTTTACTTATTCATAGTATGTAATTCAGTTACTCACCCTAACCTATTTATTTGAAATCCAATCCAGATTATGTTTACTAAGTTCCAATTTCCAAAGGTTACTGCAATTAATCCAATTAATTGCAATAAATTCTAATAAATTTGATTTTATTGGATTACAACTCAAAATAAATCAACTATTACTCAACCACACAGTTAACATTTCTTTTATGATTCATTACAGTAATATTTCCCAATTCTCATCTTTATTTTCATAAATTACTGGATTTCAATTTAGTTGAAATTTTGTTAACTTTACACATAAATAAAAGCTTAAACCTCAATTAATTCATTCCTAAGATCACACTAATTATTATATTATAAAATGGACCTTTCCCTTGGTTACATCTTATTATTCTCTTACCAATATTCCACACTAACTGCAATAATTTAGTGCATTAATTGAAATTGATCAAAATAAAACTTAACCAACAAATAGAATAAATACGTACAATAATTATTGTCATTAAATCTATTTCATAAGTCTACACTCAATTAATTCCTTAAAATAAGTTTTACGTTTATAAATTTACCTTCACACTTCCCGTTACTATTTTAATAATTACTAAAGTAACATTTTCATAATAACAACATTAAAATTTCTCAATATTTAGATGAACTTTATTTCCAATACACACTACCAAATTTCAATCACTTATGTTCTATCCAACATTCTTTTAGATTTTACTTCCATCAATTAGTTCATCCAATATTTTCATCCATTTATTAACAAATTTTCCATTATACAATTTAAATTCTTCTTATTATTATTTCATTAATACTATTACCAACTTTTATTACTTTTAGTATTAATTAAACAATCATATTTAATTAAGAGGTTATAATGTTGTATTCACTATTCCCATTTTCACTCCAAAACTCAAACAGCCGTTTCAATTGCATTTGGATTTGCATTAAATTGGTTATCCATCAACTGCCATCTATATTACCACCTTAATTCACATACAATTACAGTCCTTTTTAATATTTTAATACACAGGTAATTTAAATTTTGTCTTTATTTCTTTAATTTACATTTTATTCAAGTGCGACAATTTACGCTATTTCTTTATTGATATTTCACCTAACTTTCAACAATTAAGTTAAATACCCGTTTCTACAATTCATTATTAGTTATAAAATTTAAATCTCCTTTATTTATTCAACTTACACACAGGTATACATCTTACACTATCTCAATCATTGGATTTTCATTTAGCGTTCATTCCAGCATAAATTCTATCTCTTTTATATATATCTTTATTTTTCTTTACAAATTTTTTTTATTACATAATCCCTTTTTAACAAAAATTTAATCGTCGAAATTTACGGGTCGTTACAAGACATAAGGTTGTCACACAAGTCATATGGATGATACTAATTTTATAAAGTGAAAGAGGAGGACGGTTTTTAATTGTATAAGAAAAATTACAAGTCAAATTACCAGTTTGCATATTATATCAATTTTATTGGACATGCTGCATACGAGCTTTGATATAACTATATGATGCAATTTGAATAACAAACTAAAGCACATACAATTTCTTATGATTTCCATTTCCATTTATCTTTTTTTTTGTTTTCTATACATATTTGTATTCCATTTCATATATGTTTTTTTAGTTTCTACATAGCTTTATTTTATGGATGTTTGTTTATTTTTATTTTATAGACTGTTCGAAGATGCTTGACCTTTTATAAACAAATTTGACCTTACATATGTTACGATTTATGTTGTGCAAAAACTAACAACAAATAAAGATGTCGTGGAAGTCTTCCTAAGATATTGTATCATTCAAGTCACAAAAGGATAATATTGGATAAAAATAATAATATTTGAACACAAACAATGGTGATGAAAGTTCCCAAACTCACAAACCAATCAAAAAGAACCAACACACAAGATCCCACCAACCGCCCTATTAATACTAAAAGATAATTGTTTAGAATTAATTTACTAAATAAAAGTAAATAAAACAAAAAGACAATCAATAAGATATCTAAGAACGGAGTCTTAACCTCTATGGCAATGACTTCTTGGTGCCTAGAAAAAGAACAAAAGCCAAAAGAAGAGAGAAGCACAAAAAAAATTCCAGTAGCCATGATAAGGAATTAATCCTATATTTATAACAGCCAGTTACTTTATGTCTAAGTCAACATTTTTATGCCAACAAATAAATTGATCTGACCAACTAGAGAGAGAAAAATATGTATATCCCTATATACCTGTAAATTTAGGAAAATCCAAATATACTCATTCCTTCTTTTTTATATTTATTTCCTCTTTTAAATGCGATTCCGTGTCACATAAATTCAACACTCTACCATAATGCAAAATCACATGTCTTCAATATATACACAATCTCTACCTTTAACCAAATCTCCTCTTCAAAATGAAAATTAATAAAGTGACCCTGTTAAATGAAAAACATATAAAGCTTACCATATTTAGATCAATAACAACTCCCTTCTTCTCGATCACACAAAATCACAAACCGCTACCATCACTTTTAACACCCCCAAGTTTAAATAACATTATTCAGAAGATTTAATTAGATAAATTAAAAAGAATAATGTAAAGATTAGAGTGATAAGGGGATTGAGATTTGAAAACTAAATAGGGTCACGCCTTAACTAAATGTAATGGTTTTATAAGTTAAATACCTAAGGGAATAAGGCAAGGGTAATATGCGAATTGTCGTGCATAACCCCATAACCCCTAAACCCTTACCTTACTCTCATGCTACTTTCATGAAAAAAACATAAACAAAGGGAGATCAAGGCCGGCCATAACCCTAGGAGAAAAGGGGATCAAAATCAATTAGAAGCAAGTATTCAAGCAAGGAAGAATTAAGCAAGAACAAATCTCCAGTTCCATATCTAAACAAGGTGAATAATAATCTAAACCATCTCATATATGTCTTAATGAAAATTTTAATTTCGCGTTTAAATTTTTAAGACCATTTGGATGGATTGAATGATGATATGCTTTGATTATATACAATATTTGATTTAAACAAGTATTTTTTCATAAAGACATAATTCGATTTTAAGGTTAAAATCATGTAAAATGGGTCTCGAATGTAATGAGGGTTGAATATGTAAAACATTATTTTGGAGATGGGTTTAAAATTTTCAAAATATTCCAAGTTATGGATAATTTATTATGAATTTTTGAATGGAAGAAATAGACAACTTAGGGTTTCAATTATTAAAGGAAATTATATAATGATTTTGGGTCTGGAATTTTCCTATATTAGAAAACATATTAAAAGTGAATTATGATGATTTTTGGGGATTTTTTCTATGTGTTTTAATATGGTTATTAAATTATTTAAGTTGAAGGACTTAAATATTTAAGTGTTTTATGGAAGGAAATAACTTATTTGTTAAAATAATTTCAATTATAAATTTATTGAATTCAATAGCCTTTTTAGAAAAGGATTTTTATAAAAATTTGCAACCAATCATATTTCGACAAGGTGGGTAAGTTGGGTAAAAAGGAATTTCTTTGAATGGCAATAAAACCAGTTTTGTTTTAATCTACAACCTTGCCACTTCCTTCAGCTAGCTTTCGTCAACATACTTCTGCTAATAACCCATCCGAAACCAATACATATGGCATCAAGCTATTGATACGTAGTGGATTGGACAAAAGCGGAAGGGACTGTGTGATGCTTTCAAAGGGGTTCAAGTCATTCTTATAAGCTTTGAACTACATTACGTGCCTTTGTTTTTAAAGATGCTTTTGAAGGGGTTGAAGCTTTCAAATCAATCAACTTACCTTTGTTACAAGAGCCGCTTACCTTTGTTTTTAAAAGAAGCCTTTGAAATATGTTACTGCTTGTTTGTTTAAAACGGAGCTTTCAAAAGGGTAGCCGCTTGTTAACATATTCGAAACCAAGATGCCACATTCATGCATTTCGAATTAGTTCAAGGCCACTTTTATAACTTTAAATCAATGCTTTCGAAAGGGACGCTTTCCTCCTCGTAAAATTTAAACTCGCCTTCCTAATGCTTTTGAAAGGGTCCTTTTAATCGCTTTCATCAATGCTTTCGATAGGGTGGTTTCGAAGCATCCTTTTCCTCAGTTCTTTTATTGGAAGACTAACACTTTTGAAAAGGTTACTTTCACTTTTGTTTTCTTTGACCCAAAAGTTATATTTAATGTTAAATCCAATGATTTTGAAAGGGATACTCTTAAATGGTTTCAAAGCTATACTTCCATTGATTTTACTTGAACTAGGTGCCTTCGAATGGTAAGCTTTAAGCATTTCGAAAGATAAATCTTTAATGGTTTCGAAAGGAAGTTTTCAATACTTTCGAAAGGAATGATTTGAGTGTTTCAAAAGGTATATCTTTAAGTATTTTGAAAGGATGGTTTGAATACTTTCAAAAGGTTTTTTTAATGGTTTCGAAAGAGAAGGCTTAAGGTCTCAAAAGTCTTATTTCCAAACAAGAAACCTCATCTCATTTTTAAAAGTAAATTCATGGCAATATGAAAGAGTTTTGAAATGGCATTTAAGCTTTGGTGTTTTTGAAGTAGCTTTCCTTGCTAAAGATAATAGGTTAAAGGTATTAGCTATATTTCATTTGAAAAATGATTACAAGGAAATTAAACCATATATGTTTTCATTATTATGTTATGATTAGTTATCATATTGCTTCTTCTATAAACATATTCACTTTATAATCAACCCATAACCGCATTTTAGGGTGTTAAGGGCAGAATAACCAGCTAGGTTGACCCAGTAGTGAATATACATTGAGTTAACTCCTGAATGAGTAGAATTGCGTCCAAGAGGTCAGACAGACCAGAATATAAGATACCCAAAGACTGATTAAAAGATTGTTGGTTAGACAGATTCTTAATAAGCCATGAAAAATATTTATGGAAATAGTTATTGGCAGGGACCAATAGGTTTTAAGTGATCCCATCAAAATTATGTCCAGATTTAGTTATTGAAAGAGATCAATAGGTTCATAGTTATCCCATGAAACTATGATATGAGAGAAGTTATTAGAGAACCCAATAGGTTCATTGTAAGCCTATGAAAACTATGATTGGAGAAAATTATTGGTAGATACCACTAGGTTCATAATGATCTCATGAAAACTATGATTGGATGATAGTATCGGTAGAAACCAATAGGTTCATAGTGATCCCATGAAAACTATGAAAGTGGATAGGAATTCCATAAAGAATTAACAGGTTATTAGTCAGTCCATGAAAACTAATAGGTTAGTAGTTACCATGGTAACTATAACTTGAGACAGATAGTCAAATAAATGGGGATGAGAAATACAATACATATTGCATGTTTACATATCATCATAATACCTTTTATTATGTTATGTTTTAACCATTATGGATGCAAGTGCACAATATATGGTTATTATAAATTGAATTAAAATATTAGTGAGGGAAAAACTCGTTCTACTAAGCGGCGTGGTCTCAATAGATATTTATATAGTTCGAGATGACAGGTTATTATTCATACTAGACTTTTCGTCTGACTCGAAGTTTATGTTTTTCCCTTAAACTCTCAGGTACTCAATTAATTTTGAGTATTTTGAGTTAAGTTTTTTATACGAATAAGCTTCCAAAGACGTGTAGGAGGCAAGCTATCTAATAGGAGTTCTTTCTATTTGATTATGTTGTATTTTGGTTGTATTGGCAAAGTTTTCTAATTGCTTATGTTTAGACTCCGATCATCCAAGGGGGCAACTTCATATGCTGCTCTTGGCATATTTTATAACAATTATATTTCTCTGAACATGTTTTATGAAATTGGGATTATGTAATGAATTTGAAAAGTGATTGAAGTGGAATGAGAAATTTGTTTTATGAGTTTAAATTTTTTCATGTTCATGTATTTCTATTATATCAATGTATCTAACATTACCGCATTTGGTCACGGAGAATTAATAACTATGGAAGAGCACAACATTCGTAGCGGTTAGTATTGGGCCTCCAAGTTGGGGATGTTACAAGTTGGTATCAAAGCATAGGTTTGTGCAAATTTAAAAGAAATTGAACCTAAATGATTTTCAAAACATATCCCAATGAATCATAATATAAGACCGAGGTAGGGTTAATGTTATAGTAACGTACTTGTATTTGTTAATATATCTATAAGTACATACTCCCTTCTCTCTTAGACCATTTTTTTGTATCTTACTAAGCCTCATATGTAAATTTACGAGAGAGAGGAGGATATGGAGGTAGGAAATGGAAGAGGAAATATAGGTGGAGGAAGCACCACAACTAATGGAAATGCTCAACCCAATACCAGGAAAAAATTGGATCGATAGGCAAATGCTACTCCAAATGAAAATGCCAACATAGGTGCTGGAATCCCTCCAGTAGATATAAGGATGATGTATCGGTTCTTTGTCAATCTGATGCAAGCTGGAGCAGCCACAGAAGCAGCTAGGGGTAATGTTATTGAAGGAGCTAATCTCGTGGCCCCACTTGGCATTAACTATGCCAAGCTAAGCAGGGATTGCACCAGTCTTCATGGGAAACCGTTTTTTGGGAATAGAGGATGTTGTTGAAGTGGAAAACTGGTTATTGCATTATGAAAGGATCTTCGCTGACTTGGGATTAAACGATGAGCAAAAGAGGAGACTTGCCTCTAGATAGTTGCAGGGAGAAGCACTTCATTCGTGGAATACTGTTATCGTGAGAGTTCTCGAGGAAGAGTTGTCTTGGGCAGAGTTTCGTAGGAGATTAGAAGTGAGGTGTTTATCTGAATTGCCGAGTCAATATTGCTGAGAAAGTTCATGGACTTAGTTAGGGTGAAATGTCGGTGATTGTGTATGCTACAAAGTTTGATGATTTGTCCAGACACGAATATGCTACCATTGATATCGTCATTAAAAGATACGAGAAGTTTATTCGAGGGTTGAGTGTCGAGATTGCTATAGCGACTATGCCATATCTTCGTGATCCAAGTACAGTTGTTGCGGAGATGGCAATTCAGAAAGAAGAGATGCTTTCTACTTATGAGAAGGAGAAGTAGTTTGGAGCCCAGAATTCTCAGGGCGAGAAGAGGAAATTCCTTAAGAAGAAAGGAGCTCAGAAAAGAGGAGCTGCTAAGAAGGCAAAAGTTGATCTGGTCGATTTTAATTGTGATAAGAAGGGACATTATGCTCACGAATATCGAACTAGAAAAGGAAAGAAGGTTGTAGATAAGTAGGGAGTGAAGTACTTCAACTATGACTAGATTGGGAATTACAAGAATGTGTGCCCAAAACCGATCAAAGAAGGCAAAGGAAATGTCTTTACTTTAGGACCATTGTCTACTAGGCCAACCGCTACTGAGAAAGAAAAGATTGCGATAGAAGGTAAGCTCTTGATTTGTAAAATAACAGTTAGGGTATTATTTAATACCGCTGCATCACATTCATTAATATCTCAGTGTTTCGTAGATAAGTTATGTCTAGAACCCTCATACCTTGTTACTTCCTTATGGGTTGCGAAACCGATAGGAGGGTATGCAACTCTAGGATTGAGATGTGACCAGTTAGAACTTGAGTTGTAAGTTCATAAATTTGCATGCAGTTGTTATTGATTTCGTAGGTTTCGAGATCATTCAAGGTATAGAAGGATTAGAAAGATATGATGCTAGGATATTTTTTCGAGATAGGAAAAATCGCTAAGGCACCTTAATAGTCATAACCAAATTATATACTCAATGGAGAAATCAGATCAGAGTGCTTATGCGTTGCTGAATGTAATGGAAGTAGAAGAAGAGTTGAATCGGGTTTTGGTAGCAAGAGATTTTGTAGATGTTTTGAGCTGATCACAGGTCTACCACCAAAGCGAGCCATTGAGTTTCGAATAGATCTTATGCCAGGAGCAGACCCTGTAAGTAGACCACCTAGCAAGATGAAATCGACCGAAATGAAAGAATTGAAGGTGCAGCTAGTTGATTCAGAAGGGAAGAATTTCACTAGACTAAGCAGTACCCTTGTAGAGTGGCTGCGGTGTTCGTAAAGAAACCAGATGGGTCGTTAATGATGTGTATCGATTATCGTAAGTTAATGGAGAAGATGATCAAGAATGGGTATCCTTTGCCGAGAATAGAAGATTAATTTGATCAATTGAGTGGAACCAGAGTATTTTCCCAATTGGATTTGGCAATAGGTTTCCATCAGCTAAGGGTGGCAGATGACAATATTCCATTGATGGCATTTTGGACTAGATATGGTTTGTACGGATGGTTAGTAATACCATTCGGGTTAACGAATGCGCCAGCTTTCTTTGTGGATTTGATGAACCGGATTTTCCCAGAGCACTTGGATAGGTTCGTATTGGTATTTATAGATGATATTTTAATATACTTTAAGGATAAAAGAGAGCATGAAGTCCATCTTAGAGTAGTGCTTGAGAAGCCGAGGCAGCATCAACTAAAAGCAAAGTTTTCGAAATGTCATTTCTGGAAGAAAGAGGTTAAGTTTCTCGGTCATATGGTATTAAAGAAAAGATTATCAGTTGATCTAAATAAGAAAAAAGCTGTTAACAACTGGAGGAGACTAGAGAGGGTGACCGAGATCAGAAGATTTCTTAGACTCGATGGCTATTACCGGAGATTCATTCAAGATTTCTCGCAGATAGCGGCACCTTTGACTAAACTAACCAGGAAGGACATAAGTTTATTTGGTATGAAAAATGTGAGGAAGCATTTCTTAGGTTAAAGCATTTTTGGACTAACGTGCTTGTGTTAGTAGTTCTAGATGGGAATCAAGGGTTAGTGATGTATACAGATGCTTGTGGAATCGGGTTAGGAGCTATGTTGATGTAGAAAGATAAAGTTATTACTTACGCTTCACGCCAGCTTAGACCACATGAAGTGGGATATCCTACTCATGATCTAGAGTTGGCAGCGGTGATTTTCGCACTGAAAGTATAGAGACATTATATATTAGGGGAGAGATTTGAATTATACACAAATCATAAGTCCTTAAAGTACTTATTCTCTCAAAAGGAGTTGAATATGAGACAACAAAGGTGGTTGGATTTTTTAGCAGCTTATGATTTTGGTGTAGAGTATACACCTGGAAAAGGTAATAAAGTAGCGAATGCTCCTAGTAGAAAACATCAGAATATGGTGTTAGCTATGAATATGGAGTGGAAGGATCTAGAGGCTTTGACTACTTATATTGTGCAACTAAGATCGACTGCTAGTTCTAGTTCGAGCGCTGCTATGTTGCCCTACTTGGAAGTTCGACTAGTTCTGATCAAAATGATTGCTTTTAAGCAGAAAGAAGACCCATTGTTAGCTAAGAAGATTAGAAGGCTTGATTTTGGATCGGAGATTGATGATCTAAAAGATTTTAATCTTGACCAGAGGGGATGGTTAAGAAATATAGGATAGTTGTGTGTTCCGAATGTTGGGAACTTAAGGAGAGAAGTTCTTAGCAAATCTCATTAATCCAAATTTACGATTCATCCTGGGGAACCAAGATGTATCAAGACATGAAGATGAGCTTTTACTGAGAATGTATGGAGAGAGATGTTGGTTTATTGGTAAAGCAGTGTGTGAACTATCAACAAGTAAAGGCCGAACATGAAGCCAAGTGAGTTGCTTCAACCTTTAGAGATTCCAGTTTGGAAATAGGATTCGATATCCATGGATTTGTAGACGGGTTATCAAGATTGAATCGAGGAAATGAAAGAATATGGATCATAGTGGACAGATTGACCAAGATTGCCTATTTCTTTCCAGTTAAGTCAACTAGTATGGCACCTGTTTTAGCTAAATTGTTTATGAAGAACATAGTTAGACTGCATGTAATTCCTAGTAGTATAGTAAGTGATAGAGATACTTTATTCACTAGCCAATTCTGCAAGAGTCTATAAGATGTGTTAGGTACCAAGCTCAAGATGAGTACTTCTTATCACCCTCAGACATATGGGTAGACAAAAAGAGTCAACAAGGTAGTTGATGATTTGTTCAGAGCTCGTGTGCAAGATTTTGGTGGATCTTGGAAAGATCACCTACACTTAGTTGAGTTTTCGTATAATAACAGCTATTAAACTAGTATAGGAATGACGCCTTTTGAAGCTTTGTATGGGAGGCCATGCCAGCCAAAAACTTATTGGTTAGAAACTGGAGACGGATTAGTCTTAGGTCCGGATCTGGTAAGAGAGGCAACATAGAATATTAAGTGATCCGAGGTAGGATGAAGGAAGCTCGTTCTAGACAAAAGTGTTACGCAAATAAGAGGCGTAAAATCTAGAGTTCTCAGTTAGAGATAAGGTTTTCAGTAAAGTATCACCGATGAATGGTGTAGTATGATTCAGAAAGTCAAGGAAATTAGCACCGAGATATGTTGGACCATTCCCAGAGAGTGGATCGGAAAGCTCGCATACAGAGTAGAGTTGCAAAGGAGTTTAGGAGGTATCCATAATGTATTTCATGTGTCTCATCTTCGTAAGTGCGTGATGATCTAGAGACTAATATTCCTCCGGCTGCGTTAAAGACTTAATAATAGAACCAGATCAAACTTTTATTAAGCAACCAGTTCGGGTTGTAGTGGGAGATGAGAAGAAGTTAAGAAACAGGAAAATCAAGTTGGCGAAAGTTCAGTGGAGCGACAACGAGAAGGATTGTACTTGGGAAACAGAAGACAGGATTAGAGATACTTATCCTGATCTACTGTAAGTGTATGTTCTATATTTGCTTTATATAGATTTTTTTCTAGTCAGGCAGGCTAGTATGGTAGTTAGGAGATATTACATATGATTGTTATGATTAGTATTTAGTCCCTACCGTCGAGGACGAAATTCTTTAAAGAGGAGAGCCTGTAACACCTCTACGTTTAAAAAACATTATTCACGAGATATAATTAGATAAAATAAATCGAATAATATAGAGACTAGAGTGATAAGGGAATTGAGATTTGAAAATTAAATAGGGTCGTACCTTAACTAAATATAACGATCTTATAAGTTAAATACCTAAAGGAATAAAGTAAGGGTAATATGGAAATAGCGTTATATAATCCCATAACCGTAAACCCTTACCTCATTCTCATTCATATTTACATAAAAACAAAAAACATAAACAAAGGGAGATCAAAGGTCGGCAATAACCCTGGGAGAAAAGGGGATCAAAATCAATTAGAAGGTAAGGATTCAAGAAAGGAAGAATTAAGCAAGAACAAATCTCAAGTTCATTATCCAAACAAGATGAATAATAATCTAAACCATCACATATATGTCTTAATGAACATTTCAATTTTGAGTTTAAAGTTTTAAAACTTTTTAAATGGATTGAATGATGATATGCTTTAATTCTGTGCCATGCTTGATTTAAATAAGTATTTTTGTGTGAAGGTATAATTCAATTTTAAAGTTAAAATCGTGTAAAATGGGTCTCCAATGCCATGAGGGTTGAACATGTTACGTAAAACATTATTTGGGAAATGGGTTTAAATTTTCATAATATTCCAAGTTATGGATAATTTCTTATGAATTTTTGAGTGAAAGAAATAGATAATTTTGGGTGTAAATTATTTAAGGTGATTATACAACGATTTCTGGTCTGAAATTTTCGTATGTAGAAAACATATTAAAAGTAAATTATGATGATTCTTCCTAAATGTCTTAATATGGTTATTAAATTTTTTAAGTTCAAGGACTTAAATATTTTATGGAAGGGAATGGCTTACTCGTTAAAATAATAGCAATTATAAATTATTAAATTTGGCAGCCTTTTTAGAAAAGGATTTTTATACAGAATTTGGCAACCAGTCATATTTTGACAAATTAGGTAAGTTAGGTAAAATAAATTTCTTTGAAAGGCAATAAAACCATTTTGTTTTAAGTTACAAATCTCCACTTTCATCAGCTAGCTTTCAATCAACATACTTCTGCTAATAAACTCATTGAAACCAATATACATGGTATCAAGCTATTGATAAGTAGTAGATTGGAGAAAAGCGGAAGGGACTGTGTCGAAGGCATGCTTTTGAAGGGGTTGAAGTCATTCTTTTAAGCTTTCAACTACATTACATGCCTTTGTTTTTAAATATGCTTTCAAAGGGGTTGAAACTTTTGAATTAGTCAACTTACCTTTGTTCAAAGAGCTGCTTACCTTTGCTTTTAAAAGAAGATTTCGAAATGAGTTGCCGCTTATTTGTTTAAAAAGGAGCTTTCAAAAGGGTAGCCACTTGTGAACCTATTCAAAACCTAGCTACCGCATTCATGCCTTTCGAATTAGTTAAAGGCTGCTTTCTTTATAACTTTAAATCAACGCTTTAAAAAGGGAAGCTTTCGCCCTTTTAAAATTTAAAGTCGCCCTCCCGATTCTTTCAAAAGGGTCCTTGTAGCCTGTGATGCCGCACCTCAATACTCACACTAACCAAGAACACTACTGGGTAATGCCGTCAATTAGTACGAAAAATAAGGCTATTGAGGAGCGACCATCTGTGTAATTGCTTTGTGCGAGTACCGATATGTCAGATAGTATGTCATGCATTTCATTTCAAGAGGAAATCTAACATATCAAATACATACTCAAAGCTGCTACACAGTGGCTATGTGGCCTTCGGAAACAAATATAAAATGAGCACAACACAAAATCAGTCATAGATATTCATATCACTCAGGCGGAAATAGGTATGAATATAACACATAGAAGTGTACATCAAAGTAGTTGTAACGGCCTGGAATTTTTGATCCCGAAAATTCCAGATAGTTAGGAAAAAGAAGAAAGGGATAGAAGAAGAAGAAGATGAGAAACACCAACATCTCACATTCGCAGCGGATAAAATATAATAACAAAAAATAACAGAACAGTTTACAAAGAACTCTATATCTGTCAAAATACCTTTATAATACATCAGAGTTACACATATATACAGACACAATCAACATGACTCAGATATATACAACAATATAATATAGAGGGAACTCTCCATACGATCCTGTCATTCAGCCCGTCTCCTGTGCTCCAGAACGTCCTTACCTAAAAACCTGTAATACTCGGTCTGACCCGAGCATTACATCAAAGTAACACCCAGGTCAGGCTAGAAACCAGCGTGAGTAGACCCATCTAACATGGAATACAGAGCATACAACTTAAATAAACCCGGGGTAACTCGTATTAATTTACAAATTCACAATTTGTTATAGACATCACTTATTTCACACATCCATTTTCTAAGTACCAAGATTTAGATTAAATAGTCCAGTTTATTTAAATCATTTCATTCCAGCCTACCGATTTCACATATCAATCTATAGAAATTCGAAGCGGTTTCGGATATTTTCCCATACCCGACCCCGGTCGCTTCGAGTCTTATTCAAGGCATCCAATACCATTCAATCATCCATAAGCAAACTTGATCACTTCCAAATTACTTCTAATTGAATTACAAACCTCAATCACTTAGATTCCTTCATTTAACATTAATTAATTTCAATTCAATTAATCAATCATCCCTTAATTATCCATTTTAATTAATTACCCTGGATTAATTATCCTTTAATTACATTCAAGTAATTATCTTTAATTAATTACACAAATTAATAATTCTCAACCAAAAACAGTAATCAATCTTTAATTACTTCACAATTTAATTAACTATAATTAATTTAATCCTTAATTACTTATATTAATTAATTTCTCATAAATCACTTATTATTGATTAATTAATCTTAATTAATCAATCTTTAGTTACATCATTAATTATATAAATTAATGATTTCTAATTACATTTTAATTTATCCTAATTTAATTTAATTACATTAAGTAATTAATCATTAATTAAACCATAAATATTAATCACTCCTGATTAATCTCAACCAGTAATTAACTCTAACGACCCTGACTCGACCTTCGAAAATCGGCACCGAATACGACACTCATATTCGAATGTCGCAGATCCAAACATCAACCTGGTTCGCCGGAGCATATAACACATTAAGTACAACACATCGGAAGAAAATGAAATAATACATTTGATATACAACATCTGATACAATATCCGATACAACTGAATGATACAATGAACATCAATATACATCAAAGATATGATACAAGACAATAGCAGCGGAAAGAAAAAAGATAACACCAACAGTGGAACAAAATCTCCAATATGGTCTTCAAGAGAGAACTCCAGCATCGGTAATCTCCATCTCCAAGGCACCAATCCAGAAATAGCTCGAACTCCCAATCAGGATGAAGTGAAGCAACTCGATCCAAATGCGATTTCCAAATCCTAAGGCTGGAAGCTATCGAATATACACCTACTATTCGATTATCTGAAAAACCCAACTCTAGACTGCCCGTGTGAGAAAATAGTGGGCACCTAGATTTTAGGAAAGGAACAATAAACTCCAAGCCAGTCGTGGGACTGGTATGAGCAAACAAAAGCAATTTGTATTTAAAATGAACAACCAAGGATTTTAAAATAAATCCGAAATGCGTTTTTGAAAAACGAAACCACCATAAGGCCTCCTACCACACACATAATGCAAACGCAGAATTGGAGGAGATTTCTCCTTATGATAGTCAAATATTCTTGATACGAGAAAATTTCTTTGATATTATTACTAGTGCATAGTGTAGAAAAACCATTTTGAAAGTATAATATAAATCATTGCCAGCATAGACATTCCGAACTATGCCTACTATAGCTACCATCTAAACAATGGTGACCACCAAAAGTAAATGGCAGGTTCTACAACTAAAACCGTATAAGACGCGTATTGAAGATTGGATTTTCCAACAAATGGTCAGGCTAAGGAACTTCCTACTACCACATGGGTACGCCTCTGGCGGGACGTCCCGAGAACCTAACCAGATCTCTACCAATACAAGGATAGGTTACCTCTGTAACTAGGTAACTACTACTCGAGCGTTCCATCTCCCGGTCCTTTGGGACCTTTATCCGAGCGCTTGACACCAATAACCACAAAGCAATCACAAAGTAATAGATTTGCAGTATCCATATGAGTGAAGTATCTGGGATCCATACCATGATACCACCCTTTTCCAGAAGGGAATGACAAACTCTAAAGGGAGCGACCCTGATAACCTTGCCGCATCTTTCCTGTTTCGACCATTTCCGGGGTGTGAGGTCCTGATGCAGTCTCATCCACAAAGCTACACTTTATACAAAAGCCATGCTTTGATCAACAAATGATACACAGCAGCACTCAGCATGCCATACTACCAAATTTGGGAATATAACACTGATAAATATCAACTACATAACCTCTGAGCTCGTACGTCTCAGAGAAGGGTGTTAAGCTAAGAGAATAAATTCTCCGCCACCAATCAGAAATGTATTTGATAGAGATCAATTTAATATCTCAAAGTGTAATGTCGAACATATAACCATACAAGTCAGTTCCGGGTTCGAACAAAACCGAAGGCACTTCCGAAGAATCCCTTGCAAATCCGGTATCCACGATCCCGATCGGACTTCCCATCACTTAGGGAGAACTCTATACCGGAGCAACTCAGTGCAGAGTTAATCGACGGGTTATCCTATCGTTCTCGAAGACACCCGGTCTTCAACACCGGCCTTCGAATGCAATCCGTAATGTCGTATCACTATTTGGAATGGGTTATATAACACCAGGTCCTCTCCCGACTAAACCGAATAGTGAACGCAATATTTAAAAATATATGGATATAGGATTTTAATTAAATCACAACCTAAAAATCCAAAGCTTTTCTTTTAAATGGTTAACAAATTACCATTTCAAATCTTTTGACAAAAAGATTCGTTTCATATAGTTCACCCAATTTCACAAAGATCTATTCATAGATTTCAAAACAATTTCCATTCCAAGTTGGATTAACTCAATTAAACCTTTAAATTAAAGATTTAACTTATAGCTTTCAAACCCATTTCCAAAGATTTATTCATAACTTGGAAAACTATTTTTATTTCAAACTTGAATTCCTTTTAACACAAGTTGGAAGTTCATTTCTTATGTGAAAGCTTTTATTATTTGAAAACGAACAGTTTTCGTTTTGGAAAAATCCGATTACATTTGTACAAGTTGAAATCTTTGGGTTAAATTTAAAGTCCCAAAACAACACTTTCAAAATGTTTTAAAACCCAAATAAACTTGTATAACCCTTTAAATCATAAGTAGAATTTAATTTCAAATTTGGGATTCAAATTTAAATCAAATTTAAAAAATAATCAAGTTATTCAAAAATAACTTTTATCTTTGACATTCATTTTCAAAAGCTTTCAATTCTAATTCCAAAACTATTTTGAATTCAAAAATTCAATCTTTAAAAACTATTTCAAAATCTGTGACTTAACCCATTTCCACGTGCAATCCATATTTGTGTGTGTATAAGTGCGGTCCAGGGGTTTTACACAATAAACGTGCCACATCATCAATCAACACAGATTCAAATACAGCAATATATTTGATAAGCGGTATAAACTATAACGCTTATATTTGATAAGCGGTACAAACTGTAACGCTTATCTTTGATTCACAAATCACAGATATATATATATATATATATATATATATATATATCACAGATAATAAATTACAGTAAACATAGCTCAAATCAAAATAGAGCATCACAATAAGGGATATCAAACAATTCAATCATCCAATAAAATCCAAACATCCATAAGTAAGATCAGTTAATTGTTTGATTTATTCAAATCAGATTAATTACTTATGAATTACTAATCCTGGTTAGTTAATATTAATTGATCACAAATCAATTTGATTAATTACTTTTTAATCATTTATTAATTAACCATTAATAATAAATTAATTAACCTTTAATTACAATTCATTAACTTTTAATTATTAGATTATTAACCTTTAATTATTTAACTTACCTTTTAATTAATTATCTTTAGTTAATTAATTAACTCTTAATTAATTATTCTTTATTAATTTTCACTATGTAATTAGCTTTTATTTAATTACACAAAGTAATTATCTTTTAATTAACCACACAAAGTAATTATCTTTAATTTACTTTCATAAATGAATCTATCTTTTAATTAATTACCCTTTATTAATCTTAAATTAATTGCATTAAGTAATTAACCCTTAATTGTTAATTAATTAAATCTTAATTACTTTTATTAATTAATTATTCCTCTATTAATTAATAATTAACAACAAATTAATTTCCCTTCAACTACAATTTAATTAACTTTTAAATTATTACTTAATTAACCTTTAATTATCCATTACACTAAGTAATTGACCATAGATTAATCACATTGACAAATCATTCTATAAGTAATTAAGTAAGTAAACCTTTAATTAATTATTTTAATAAATTAATCAATTAATTATACCTTTAATTATCTACCTTAATCAATTTAAGATAAACCTTTTCATCTTAATTCATTACTTAATTTCATCATCTAAATTAAATGCTCGAATTTTTTTTACAAAAATATTGATTAATTAAAGTTCAATACACTTACCATAATCACCTTCTTAATTCAAACATTATTAAACTCCATTTGAAAATACTTAGAAATTTATTCATTATCACCATATCATTTCAAAATCAACTTATTTTTCAAAATAATTTAAAACATTTAGCCTTAACATTAAAACTTTGAAACTTGTTTTAAAATCTTATTTAATAATTCTAGTTTGGAAACTTATTTGATTTCTTATACTTTAAAAACTTTGAATAAAAATTGCTTGAAAACTTTGTACATTTCTATTTCCTTTAAAACTGAACAAAATTTACATTATAACTTTAAAACTTCTGGTATTTTAAACAACCCGATCTAATCACACAATATTCCCGAGCCAAAATAATATTTTCCTGGGCCATCTCAACATTCCAAACTGTTATATATATTCGCATACACGGTAATGCACTCAAGCCACTATATTGTTTACTCAAGATTAAACCCGAGATTACTTCATCTTCCTCACCCAAACACGGCCTGACACACTGATGCACATGTACACATGTACACGAATTCGCCACCCTTCTGACTACCCTTGCCGATGTCTGCAGGTCACCGATGACCTCGCCTAACATCTCGACCACCCAGGTTAGATCAATTTGCCTGGAAGTGAAATCGAACGAAACCAAACAAGCTGGAACCCATAACCTCCCCAACGGAAACGCCTCGCTCTAATGATCGTGACAACCAGAGGCTACTTGACCATGACCAAAGACGCACCACGACGACACGCTCCAATCCCCCCATTCCCATCCAGTCCGATGCATCAATGATGACCAACTGGTATCGAGTTCGACGATGACCAAACTTGAGTATAAAACCCTAGATCGACATTGCATTGCCACCACAGTCCTCTAAAAAATTAGCGACTATTTTTCTGATGACCAGCAACCTCCAAACTACCTTCTCCACCAACCCCGATGATTCCAGACCCACAAATTGCCAGAATTTGGCCAGAAATCAATTTCCGACCATCTCACTTTTTCTCACAATTTAATGAACTAAAATCCTTGAAATTCTTATCAACAATTCATCGATTTGAATTGCGAATTCATATATATAATCAAAACATGAATTCTAGAAAATAAATTTCCTGACTTAAATTTAATTTCACTGTGATATTTAAACATTGAGATATTAAACTTGTATTTATTTTTATAAATGATGTTATACTCATATAAACATCTTTCATTCAGTAATTATAATCTAAATTTGTTTGGGGTGGGATGATTTTTAATTTCAAACAGGTTTTTTAGAACTGGAATGTATGAACAAAAGCAAGCTTTGTTCTGTTTCCAGACATGCATCACATATATACATACATACGTAAACGGATTTACATTCCAGAATCATCACATATCAGAGAAGACAATTCATTCAAGCATTCATCAAGACAGAGAACAAATTCAGGGCTAGATTGCTCACATTGGATTGAAGACAGAGGACAGTAAAACCTGGATTTGCAGAGAACTCAAGCCTGAAATTTTGTTTTTAATTTTTGAAGCTTAGATCTGCAACTTGCAAGTACAGATCTTTGGTTATTCTTTGTTGTATTTGTTTACTTAACTCATCAATAACAAACAATATTCCATTTACTTACAGCTTTGGATTTGAGGCAATAGAGAATAGATTTTTTGTCTGCCACTTGAAATCCAGAACTAACTTATTCTTTGAAACCTGATTTCTTCCTGCAACTGATTAATACCATTGTTTAAACTCTTTGCTTTATTACTGATTTACCACTTCAAATCAAAATCTTTTAAAGAAATTTACTTGCATGTTTTTCCAGGCTTGAGAAATGAAGATGCTTTTCATAAAACTGGAGTTGATTATGATCTGCAATTCCCGGTTGAAGTCTTTTTTTTTTACTTTTAAACTTTGTTTCAGATCTGAGAAGAGAAGGTGATGGTAGTTTGGATTTGTGATACTCAAATCTTGTTACTGTATATTTTCAGATTTAGGTGAAAAGTTATATGATTGCATATAGGGGAGCTCAAAAGTTTCTATAGTTTTTAAATTCTATTATTTTATTCAATTAAATATATTGAATGCCATCTGTAAAAACAAATGATTATGAGATCTAACACTTTACAATTTTATACTTTTCATATGTATATTTAATATTTATAATTTTACAAAGAGAAAAGAATTTTTTTTAATAAATTTTTATATGATATCTATTTTATAAATAAACACACCCCTTATTTGAATTATTTATATTTTGTGTTTCATACCTTATTTTATTTCAATTTATAAAACATGCTATATCTATTTTATACTTCTCTTATGTTTATGATCTTATATATGTATATTTTTTCTTAATTACATTTTCCTTTTATTTATGTATGTGTTGTGTTTTCTTTTATATTTATATTTACACAATTTACATTCATACTTTTTATTATTATTTATTTTTGTACGACTTTATAAAAAGAAAAGAATGAATTTAAATACTTTGATTCATATTAACAATTAGTTACTTTTATTCATATATGAAAATTTAATTTAAAAATAACATTTTGAAAATGAGTACACTAATTTTTTTCTTTTTATTACAACTTCCAAATATTAAAATAATTAAAAATTTAGAAAACAACTATCATTATCTTTTAATTAATCTCAAGCTTTTAATTTCTATTTTATTTTGAAATTCAAAAATTGTTTATAAAATATTTATTCTTATAGTTTGAATTAAATTTCTATTTAAAATAAAAAATTATTTATTTATTCTAGAAATCTTTAATTAATTCATAATTTATTTTTCAGAAATTAATTTAATTGCTAAATTAAAGTTGGTAAATTTTCAAGAATGTTACATTAACTACCTTTTTATTTCCTTCATTAAATAAATTAATTACTCATTTTATAAAATAAGTTTAAAGGAATTTAAAACCAAATCCATTTTTAAATTCAATATTCCAATTATCAATATAATTCATCACAGAATATCAAATATTCATAACACAGAATATTAAACAATCTAAATAATTTTGAGGAATCCAGTTGGATCCCTCCAACCTGTTTCCCTGCATCCACAGATATTAGCACAATACCAATTCCACTTCAAGGTGGAATATCGCGGTATATGGGATTTATAAAATATCATCCGCTATTATGCGGGGTATAGGGTCTCATCCACTATATAATGCGGGAAATCAATCACCCAATATATACTATATACTACTATATATAATATAGCACATCAAATTAATTCAATCATTCAACCAATTATTTAAATTTAACCATTTAAATATAAATAAATATTCAGAAGAGTGAGATTAACTCACCTTTGATTTTGGTTTTGCAGTCCATTTCCATCACGATTAATTTTTCCACAATTGGACCTTGTAAAAGTATTAGATGGTTTTAATAATATCCTAATTTGGTCGAACAATCAATTATTATTTATTTTAATCCAAACCAAAAGTTTTAGTTTTAAACTAATTTTCCTTCTGATAAATTATTTTTATCAACTAAATAGCTAAATAAGCTTATTAAATAAATCAATTGCCCTAAGTACATATTTTTAAAATATCTAGTAGGTTAAAAGATGTGAATTTATATTTTTATTTTCCTTTGAAATTATTTATATATATAAATATACTTATAAAAATATTCTTTATAGATTTTCGAAAATCTAATTATATAAATGTCTTTTTGTAACTAAAATAAATTAATTAACATTCCAAAAATCATACAATTTATTCACAATTCTTTTATCTTACTGTAAAATTATTAATGTTATATTATTTATAGAAACAGAATTTCACCTTATTGTAAATATATATATACATATATATATTTCTTCTGTAACTAAACAAAACAGAATTTGCTTTACTGTGTAACTATATACATACATACATACATATATATATACACACACTCGTAAATTGAAAGAAATAGATATCATTTTTTTATAAAAATCCTATTTGTCATACTATTATTTCCTGTAATTAACCAATTCAGATTTTTAAAAATAAAATACAAAGGAATACCTTCACTGCCTTGGCCTCGCCTGTCACCATCAACCCAAGACTCGTGACCCACCTTCCACGCAAACATCAGGAGTCACCCACCTCGACTTGCGTGCACAGACACCCTTCGCACTACTCTACACACCACCACGGCTTCACTCGACAAAACGCTCCTAAGCGGCACGACTGAGATTCGCCGCAGTTCGAAAGCGAACTCGCGATCCCAAACCCTAATCGTCGAAATCAAGTTCGACCTCCTCCTTACAGCTCGACAACATTGATGCCATTGATCAACGTGCACGATCTTCGCCAGAAATCGCGACCTCGATGTTGTTTCCCTTATTCGAACGTGACTTCAATAACATAATCACGGTAACTTCTTCTTTCTTATCTGAGTTCGACGTCGCGATTCTTCTTCAGACGCCGTCGTTTTTATTGTTTTAAAAATCGAGAACTGGAAATCAAGTTTTCGTATATTTTCTTTTAGTCAAGAACTGGAAATCGCGATTTAGGACTAGGGTATGGAAGTGTGAGTTACAAAAGAGGAAGGAGAGATTGTGGGCTCGGTTGAAAATTTGAAATGCCTTGCGTAAAGAATTTGTCTTGCATGTTTTCAGGGTTAAAGTTAAACGAGGTGATGTTTTGTATGCGGATGTGAGTATATATGTTAATCAGTGAATATTTTATTTAAATTAAAATCATCTCGAATCCGCAACTAAAAATCTCGATATAAATTCAGCGCATTTATAAGTCGCACGCTCACACAAGAACTCCAAACATTACGAAAATTGAAATCCGACAATAATACAATATTATGGATCCAATGGAACTGGTTTCGTCGAAATCCGAGACTGTGCCTCGGAATGCCATTTTTAAATATCAATTTAAGCGATATATTTTTAAAACTTAACAAACTACTATTAAATTCAGTTCTACACCATCTATTACTTTCACTATTATCAACATAAATTTTATAAGCCTTTGAAATATTTTTGACAAGCTTATAACTCCAGATTTAACATTTTACCCGACTTCGAATTATTTAATTTAATAATTAAATTACCCAATAAATGGTGATATTTGAATTCAAGTTAAAAATTAACTTTTCAAGTATTTAAAATCAATTAAATAATCTGATTTCAAACATCCAAAAATTCTGGGTCCTCACAGTAGTGGACATACAAGATCCACAACATCACAAAAGAATAAGTATACATCAAGGAGTCTCTATCTCGAACGTATAAAAACAAAAACTACTAAGCTAAAGTAGTTAGCCAAAAGTCAGAAGCTAGACCCTGCTAAGAAGTCAAGTGGAAACACCTGAAACACCTCCGTCTAACCCGATTATTTTTTAAGAAGGAAAATAATAAATGGATTGGTTTAGCTATAATTATCATGTAAGATGAGATAGAGATATGACAAAAATATATGATAACAATAATACCATACTTTGACAAGTATATATTTGATAATAATGAAAACCATACAATGTCTCAAATTTTCTCAAACACCAAAAAGATTATCATATTCTTTATACATATTCACCAAATCACAAATATTGATAGGTCTTATCAATGCAAATTGCAAAAATTGGCGAAACATAATTTCCAGAAATTCATAATTGAAAATCAAAAAAACATAAAAATGGGGAGGCCTATCATAAATGGGAGCACGAAAACTCACCAACACGTGTATCATAAATGGGTCGCTATCCCATGGGTCAGTAATCCATAGAGCCGATGCAATGACGTAGTCTAACAGTATGCCCGAGGAACCTGAAACTCAAATAAGACGGAACAACGACGTAGTTCAACGATACGCCCGATGACCCGAACTCCATAAAATGGTTAAAAAACCATGGGTTGCTAGCCCATAAAAATGAGACGAAACTCAATAGAATAATTGTACATCACACCAAGCTAGTAAATAAATGAGTTTAGCTTCATGTCCTATAATCACTGGCTTAACTTAAGTATTTACGAACAAATTGTAGATTTCCACTCGAAAATTATCACAAAATGATCATCATTGATCAAAAACAAGTGTAAACTGCACTAAGCTAGTAAATAAATGAGTTTAGCTTCATGTCCCATTACCACTTGCTTAACTCAAATATTTACAAACAAATTTAGATTTCCACTCGAAAATTGTCACAAGATCTCAATCGAACAAGTCCAAGAATTAACCGATTAAGTAAACGCAAGCGTTTCGTACCACTTGTTTTGCTAAGTCGTTTAAATAGATTTCTCAAACGATTGAGGTAAAGGTTTGTATATACTAATATATTGGAAAACGGATTTAAAAATGAGCTTTATATTAAATATAGTGTTGAAATCGTTTTTGTGAAAGACTTTGAGTATTTACTACTAGTATAGAAACCTTTGTATTTTAAAGTGACAAATCGTAGAAACGATTGTAGAAAAAATCTACCACAAAAATTCACATTCAAAGACGTGAATTAAAACCATGAAAATCGATGTCGAATCCATCTAGTGGATATTCCAAAAAATTCAGAAAAGAAGTCATCAAAGTCGGTAATGAATGACATAACCATTCGGATCATCAAAAATCGATTGAAACGGAAATCCACATAAAAATAGGCAAATATGCAGAATTTGACAGTCCCAGACGTCTGTGTTAAAGGTCTGGAAATTCGTTCCAGGTCGCTCAGATGTCTGGGGATGAACTTCAGATGTCCGACCCTGGGTTTTGGAATTTTTATTCCTAAGGCCTAGATGTTTGTAGGTTTTCCTAGACATCTGAGCTGAATCTCAAGGTAGATTTTGCCTAGTCCAAAGATAAGCAAACGAATTTGGAAGCAATCAAACGAGCGACGGAGGCTACAGATTTATGCCAAGCGACAACCTAGCCCTATAGGCTCTTCGATACACCCCAAACAACATGTCCAAACATTCATAGTAGGATTTTCGTTGTTTATGACTTCAAAATACCAAAAATTGGAATATTCACCAAACCAATTCAATTCAAAAGAAATTGAACATGAAATTGATGTTAGGAATTCGTACCTAACAATATGAAAGCTACAGACATAGATGTGAGTTACCTTTAAACCCAAAACAAGAATTGAGAAGCTCTAAAACAAGAAAAGGTTAACTCCATTTCAGTCACAACTCTAGAAGCTCCAATCTATGATCATATGCAAATTTCTAAGTTAGGATATAGGAAATTATGAAAATTGGAGAGGGATTGAGATGGAGAAGATGAAGAGGATACTTACCAAAGCTTCTCCTTGATTTTAGGACTAGAACTTGAATTTCCTAAGAATCTAGGGCTTACGAATTTTGATTTCCCCTCTTTCCCCCCATTTTCCTTTTTCTTAAGAGTGTTAGGAAATTATGAGAGGAATGAATGAAGAGGAGTGGAGTGGGAGGTATTTGGTAGAAGGTTTGGGTTATCTTGTTAGGTTTGTGGGCTAGAACACATCCCAAAGCCCAAATAGAAATACCAAAATCCTAATCAACTCCAAACATATCGATGTTTACACTTAAACAAGCTATAAATGTCGTTTTAAACACAATGGAAGCAATCTCAAGTCCATATTCGACTGTTTACAAAAAGTCACATTTCGGACTTTAAATTCAACTAATGATGCTATATTTAAACAAAACATTTAAATATGTAATCGTAAAATATGCGGGTTGTTACAAACTCCCCTCCTTAAAGAAATTGCGTCCTTGCAATACTTAAGAAGAAAATAAAGAGTAACAACCACTCTAGGGCACAACAACACAAAAGAAAATTTTGATGTGAGAAGTTCACCTTAATGTTCGGTCGATGAATTCTTTGGATTTCTAAGAACAATCCTTAGTATTTGCAGACCATTGAACTTTCACAAGTGGAACATCTTTATAATGAAGGCGTTTAACCTCCGTAGCAATGATACGAATGGGATGTTGCTCATAAGTCAAATTAGGTTAAATTTCAATTTCTTCAATAACACCAGACTTAAGAATAAATCCAGGATCCCTAAGGCATTTTCGTTGTTGAGAAACATGGAATACGTCATGAATAGCAGAAACTTGAGCCAGTAATAAAAGGCGATAAGCCATGGAACCAATGCATTCAATGATTGGAAATGGGCCAATATATCAAGGTGCTAATTCCCCCGAACGATTGAAACGCACAACACTCTTCATAGGTGAAACACGAATGAACACCAAATAACCCACAGAAAATTCTAATTTTTTTCTTCGATTGTCAGCATAGGATTTTTGTCTACTTTGAGCATCTCTCATCTTATGACGAATAAGATCAATCTTTTCTGTGGAATCACGAATAAAATCAGGACCTAATACCAGTTTTCATCGGCTTCAAGCTAACACGAAGGAGATCGGCATGGCCTTCCGTAGAGTGGCTCGAAAGGCGCTATACCAATAATTAATTGGAAGCTATTATTGTAAGAAAACTCAACAAGAGAAATATGATCTTCCCAACTTCCACCAAATCAAGAGCACAGACACGAAGAAGATCTTCAAGAGTTTGATTCACACGCTGGTTCCTCCATCGGATTGAGGAAGATAAGCAGTTCTAAAATTAAGCTTTGTTCTCAAAGCTTTTTGAAGACCTTTCCAAAAACCACTGGTAAACAAAGGACCATGATCACTGACAATAGAAGTAGAAACTCCATGCAATTTAACAATTTCTTTAACATAAAGTTTGGCCAAAAGAGATACGGTCTGATTGGACCGAGTGGGAATAAAATGGGCGGATTTTGTAAGTCTATCTACAATCACCTATAAACTATCATGACCCAAATGAGAACGGGGAAGATCGTCAATAAAGTCCCCGGAGACTTGATCCCACTTCCAAACTGGAATATCCAAAGGTTGCAATAACCCATCGGGCCTTTGACGCTTGGCCTTTACGAGTTGGAAAGTCATGCAATGCTTAATAAAGTTAGCAATATTATATTTCATTCCATCCCAATAATAAAGTCGCTTCATGTCTGCATACATTTTACTACTACGAGGATGGATGGTAAATTTAGAACGACGAGAATATTCTAAAATGTCCTTACGGAGATCACAAATATTAGGCACAATAAGTCTATCAAATTTTCGAATGCCTTCGCGAGCGTCGATTTCAAAGTCTTTCAAACCATCAATATTTGTATCCCATCAACTTTGGCTAAGATGAGCCAATTCGGGATCGTGCTTTTGAGCTTTAAGAATGTAGTCTAAAAGAGATGGATGAGCCTCAAGGCTACATAATACAAGATATGAACATGAATTGGGGTCATGATCTTGAATCTCACAAGTGGAAAAAGTCTCTAGATCATTCCATTTAGATATCATCATAGAAACAACCGCTCGTTGCTTATGACTAAGGGCATCGGCAACACGATTTTCCTTTCTTGGAGTGTAAAGAATATATAGATCATAAGACACATGGAATTCGAGACAACATTGTTGACGAAAATTAAGTTTCTTCTGAGAAAATAAATACTTCAAAGGTTTTTGATTGGTATAGAGGATAAATTTCTCTCCTAAAAGATAATAAAGCCAAATTCTAAGGGAGAAACAATGGCCGCAAGCTCTAAAACATGAGTGGCATATCTAGTCTCGGCATGCTTTAATTGCCTAGAAGCATAAGCGATAACACGTTCCCTTTGGATGAGAACGACTCCCAAACCAACATGACTAGCATCGGTATAAACAATCAAGTCCTGGTTCCCTTCGGGAATCACAAGAATAGGAGAACCGGAAAGGAGTTCTTTTAATTTCTAAAAAGCAGCTTCTATGCTAAATCATTTATTTCACGATCATCTTTCTCGAAAAGCTAAGACATTCAAAATTATAATTAACTTTATGTAATCATCTTTTTAGAAAAATTTACTTATTACAAGTCAATTTACCGTGTCCGATTGTCTCATCATAGCATTTAGGAGACTCCTATCGATAACATTGATTAGGCACGTCGACTCGAATTCTTAAATCACTCAATGGGCAATACAACACAAAATCATCTTCTATATGTTAAACATGTCTCTTAAAAATTTTACGAATATTCTTTGCTTATTTTAAGAACAAAATCCAGTTATACTTATAATTACATCTTATTAGAAAGATTTGCAATTTTAAATTGCTGTTTTTACCTATAGTCAATGAATACAAGGACGGACTCATTGAGATATCCGTAGAATTCTCGATTCATAAGATGGATGAAATAAGCTGGAGGGTTCGCCAACCTGAATGACATAACGAGCCACTTATAAGAATCATAACGAGTGCGGAATGCGGTAAGGGGAACGCTATCCTCCGTAACTCGTAGCTGATGAAAACCGGTGGCAAGGTCGAGCTAAGAAAAGAACTTAGCACCACTCAATTGATCGAACATGTCATCGATCCTAGGCAATGGATACTTATTTTTAATGGTAAACTCGTTAAGCTTGCGGTAACTGATGCATAACCAAAGAATACCATCAGATTTCCTTACAAGATAGCTAAAGCTCCCTAAGGAGAGGAGCTAGAACGAATAAACTATTTTGCTTCCAATTCAGATAATTGTTTACGCATCCCCTTATTTTCCTTATTGGACACGCGATAAGGAGGACGAGTGATAGGTAGAGCTTCACGGATTAGATTAATTTTTAACTCAATTTATCGCTTAGGTGGTAGTCTGAAAACGGACTCAAATATGTCAGGAAATTCAAGAATAACTTGAATAAGGGAAATGACATCTTCCTCATCGTCATTATCGTCATCATGTGGATTTAGAGAATATAAGGATGCTATCGAATTAGAATCTGAATCTTTAAGAACAATAGAAATATGCTTAATAGATTGGGGATATTGAAGATGGATAGTGCTCTTGGAACATAGGATGTGGGCTTTATAACGATTAAGCCAACCATTTCCAAAAACATTCTGAAACCTAAGTAGCGCATAACATGCAAATCGGCTCAGAAAGCGTAATCACATAATACAAACTCGAAAATCTTTACAAAGTAAATTGAGTGTTGCGGATCCACCAACCGGATTCATAATTCTCAGCGAAATCATCAATCCCATAACATTTAAAGAAAAGTATTAACAAGTTCTTTTGATATAAAAGAGTGAGATGCACCCGTATCAAAAAGAATTCGAATAGGATAATCACAAAACAAAATAATGCCACCAAGTACTGAATGAGAAATACCTTAACCAAAAGAAGGGTTACTAGGGGTTTGCACAACATTCAGCTTTCCTCTTTCTTACATTGAAGTTTGGGACATGAAGATAAAAGATGACTCAAACCTTTGCAATAGCGACAAGTAAGGGGCCTTGGACAATTATTTGTATAGCGGACCTTAGAATTACAATTGTAGCATACTCCACGATCTAGGATAGCAGTCTTTGCTACTGAAGTTGCTTGCTTCCCTTTCTTGTTGGGATTAGGGCTTTTGAACTTAATATGCCTCTTCTTGTTGTTATTGAGGCTCTTCTTGGCACCTCCAACATCACTATCACTTCCTTTATTGGCCTCTTCAAGTCGAAGAGTGATATCTACAAGTTGGTCAAAAGGCACTTCTAATTTTAGAGGTTAAACCTATTTGGGGATCCTATTCAAAGCCTAGATAAACCTTTGATTCTTTACAAGATCCAAAAGTTGTTGGGCAGCCATGAATACGCCATCCAGAGGAGGATCACCGGATTGACCAGTGCTAAGACTGCCTGGTCTAACCATATCTTCTTCTTTAAGAAAGAAAGAAAGAACAAAGAGGAAAAAGGTTATTCTCAAAATGAATCCAAATAAGCTTGAATGGTAAAATAAAGCATCATAAAAGAAAATAGGATAGAACGGCTCCTAAGGCTCGAATTAATTCCTAAGGCATGATTACTAAGAGAGACTTAGGACAATGATCCTTGCTAGATTATTCTATATTGTTTCGAAGTTTGGCTTTGATACCAAGCTCTGACGCCCCACCTCAATACTCACATGAACCAAGGACATTACTAGGTAATGCCATCAATTAGTACGAAAAACAAGACTGTTGAGGAGCGACCATCTGTGTAATTTCTTTCCACGAGTACTGATATGTCATATAGTATGTCATGCATTTGATTTCAAGAGGAAATATGATATATCAAATACAAACTTAAAGCTACTACACAGCGGCAATGTGACATTCAGAAACAAATATAAAATAAGCACGGTACAAAATCAGTCATAGATATTCATATCATTAAGGCGGAAACAGATATGAATATAACTTATAGAAGTGTACGTCAAAGTAGTGGTCATACGAGATCCACAGCATCACAAAAGAATAAGTATACATCAAGGAGTCTCTATCTCGAATGTATAAAAACAAAAACTACTAAGCTAAAGTAGTTAGCCAAAAGTCAGAAGCTAGACCCTGCTAAGAAGTCAAGTGGAAGCATGTGAAACACCTCGGTCTGACCCGAGTATTATTTAAGAAGGAAAATAATAAACGGATCAGTCTAGCTTTAATTATCATGTAAGATGAGATAGGATAAGAGATATGGAAAAAATATATGATAACAATAATACCATATCGTGATAAGTATAATTTGATAATAATGAAAATCATACAATATCTCAAATTTTCTCAAACACCGAAAAGAATACCATAATCTTTATACATATTCACCAAATCACAAATATTGATAGGGCTTATCAATGCAAATCGAAAAAATCGGTGAAACATGATTTCCAGAAATCCACAATTGAAAATCTAGAAAACATAAAAAAGGGAGGCCTATCATAAACGGGAGCACGAAAACTCACCAACACGTGTATAATAAAAGGGTCGCTATCCCATAGGTTGCTAACCCATAGAGCCGGTGCAACGACGTAGTCCAACTGTACGCCTAAGGAACCAGAAACTCAAATAAGCCGGAACAACGACGTAGTTCAACAGTACGTCCGATGACCCAAACTCCATTAAATTGTTAAAAAAACCATAAGTCGCTAGCCCATAAAAGTGAGACGAAGCTCAATAGAATACGTGTAAGTTATAGCAAGCCAGTAAATAAAAGAGTTTAGCTTCATGTCTCATAACTACTGGCTTAACTTAAATATTTATGAATAATTTGTAGATTTCCACTCGAAAATTATCCAAAAATGATCATTATTGATGAAAAAGAAGTGTAAACTGCACTAAGCTAGTAAATAAATGAGTTTAGCTTTATGTCCCATAATCTCTGGCTTAACTTAAATATTTACGAACAAATTGTAGATTTCAACTCGAAAATTGTCACAAGATTTCAATCGAACAAGTCCAATAATTAACCGACAAAGTAAATGCAAGCGTTTCATACCACTTGTTTTGCTTAGTCGCTTAAATAGCTTTCCCATGCGATAGAGGTAAAGGTTTGTATAAACTAATAGATCGAAAAACGAATTTTTAAACCAGCTTTGTATTAAAAATAGTGTTAAAATCGTTTTTGTGAAAGAGTTTGAGTATTTACTACTAGTATAGAATCCTTTGTATTTTAAAATGACAAATCATAGAAATGATTGTAAAAACAATCTACCACCAAAATTCACATTCGACGACGTGAATTAAAACCATGAAATCGATGTCAAATTCATCTAATGGATATTCCCAAAAATCAAGAAAAGAAGTCATCAAAGTTGGTAATGAATGACAATAACCATTTGGATCATCAAAAATCGATTAAAACGCAAATTCACATAAAAATAGGCAAATATGCAGAATTTGACAGTCTCATACGTCTAAAGCTCTAGAAATTCGTTCCAGGTCGCTCAGACATCTGGGGATGAACCTTAGATATCTGACCCTGGGTTTCGGAATTTTTTATTCCTAAGGCTCAGATGTCCGAAGGTTTTCCCAGACGTCTAAGCTGAAGCTCAGAGCAGAATTTGCCAAGCCCAAAGATGGGCAAACGAATTTGAAAGCAATCAAACGAGCGATAGAGGCTACAGATTTATGCCAAGCGATAACCCAGCCCTATAGGCTCTTCGATACACCCCAAACAACTTGTCCAAACATCCATCGTAGCATTTTCAAAGATTATGACATCAAAATACCAAAAATTGAAAAATTATGCAAACCAATTCAATTCAAAAGCAATTGCACATGAAATAGACGCTAGGAATTCATATCTAACAACAATGAAAGCTATAAACATAGATGTGAGTTCAACAACTCACCTTTAAACTAAAAACAAGAATTGAGAAGCTCTAAAAATAGAAAAGACCAACTCCACTTCAATCACAACTCTAGAAGCTCCAATCTATGATCATATGCAAATATTTCCTAAGTTAGGTTATAGGAAATTGTGAAAATGGAGATAGACTGAGATGGATAAAATCAAGAGGATGCTTATCAAAGCTTCTCCTTGATTTTAGAACTAGAACTTGAATTTCACAAGAATCTAGGGCTTAGGAATTTTTATTTCCCCTCTTTCCCCCTATTTTCCTTTTGCTTGAGAGTGTTAGAAAATTATGAAAGGAATGAATAAAGAGGAGTGGAGTGGGAGGTTTTTCATAGAAGGTTTGGGTTATCTTTTTGGGTTATTGGTCTAGAACATAATCTAAAGCCCAAATAAAAATACCAAAATCCTAATCAACTCCAAACATCTCGATGTTTATACTTGAACAAGTTGTAAACGTCATTTTAAACTCAATGGAAGTAGTCGCGAGTCCATATTCGACTGTTTACAAAAAGTCACACTTCGAACTTTAAATTCAACTAATGATGTTATATTTAAATAAAATATTTACGTATATAATCATAAAATATGCGGGTTGTTACATAGCCGCTTTTATCAATGCTTTTGAAAGGATGGTTTCAAAGCTATCATTTTTCTCAATTCTTTTATTTGAAGATCAATGCTTTCAAAGGGGTTACTTTCACTTTTGTTTTCTTCGACCCAAAAGTTATATTTAATGTTAAACCCAATGATTTCAAAAGAGATGCTCTTAAATGGTTTCGAAGCTATACTTCCATTAATTTTACTTGAACTAGATGCCTTCGAAAGATAAGCTTTAAGCATTTCGAAAGTTAAATCTTTAATGGTTTCGAAAGGAAGTTTTCAGTGCTTTCAAAAGGAATGATTTGAGTGTTTTGAAAGGTATATTTTTGAGTACTTTTAATGGAAGGTTTAAATTCTTTTAAAAGGTTTGTTTTTAATGGTTTCGAAAAAGAAGGCCTATGGTCTCGAAAGCCTTAGTTTTCAAACAAGAAACTCCATCTCATTTTCAAAAGTAAATCCATGACAATATGAAAGAGTTTCGAAATGGCATGTAAGCTTTAGTGTTTTTGAAGAAGCTTCCTTGCTAAAGATAATATGCAACGATCCTGAATTTTAATTAAGTTTAAATTGAGAATTAATTTAATTTTTGAATAAAAATTATGAATTAATTGGAAAGTTATATAAAATAGTTGTTAAATTAAGAATTAATTGAAATTAATCTGGACATTTGAACTTATGTATATAAAATAGATTGAAAATTTAATTGGGAATTAAATTTAAATATTTTAGAAAATAAATTTGTATTTAGATTTTTGATATGATATTAAACAATATTTATAATAGATATAAATCTAGGAACAAAACTCATCCAATATGTAAACGAGAAAAAAATAAAATAAAGAAATACATTCAAATATTAACAAATAACAATAAAAACTGTATAAAAATATATAAATAAAGTAAAATATAAATACAAGACGATAAGTATTTAAGTTGAAAATTAATATGTAAGATAAAATAACTATTGAAGTTAGAAATGCATATTTAATATTTGTACATGAAGTATGTGACCAGACAAAGCAAGACAAAGGTTATGCAGGCAAGAAAAAAATAAAAAATATAAACATATATGTGAATAGCTTATAAAAGAAAACAAGTACAAACAAAACATAATAAATGCAACCACCATGTTAAAGCAAAAGAAGTCCATGGCAAGTAGAAATGATCTGCATAGTTGATTTAGCAAGAAAAATATAATAATAAAGTATAAGCATGAAGACATACAAGACAACAACTTTATATGCTCATATACAAGCAAAACATTAGTATAAAAATAAAAATAAAAATATGTACATAAAGTAAAAGCAGTCTGCCTATATTATACAAATAGAACATGCTGTAACTAAGCAAGGGGGAACATGCCTTTATTTCCATCATCTCAGGGGTCAATTCGAATTGTTAAAATATAATGCAGCCCATAACTAAAACACTTCAGCCATGACCTATATTGTACAAACAAGATTTTCAGCCACCATAAAGAAAGAAAGAAAATCTCTACCCTGTTATACAATATAATTAACCTGTACAAAATAATATAAAACCATCACCAGTACACTTCTTTTACATATCAGCTTCATATCTCGGTTCGATCATTACAGCTGAAGCAATATCATCTAAATCTCAAACAAAACTCAACTTAAAAACATCAACACAATCAATTCAACCAGAGAATCAAGGAAAGAAGTTTCAGCAAGCATGTTCAGAGTTGTTTCAAGATAAAAGCTTCTCTGTTCACTTCTTAAACAACTGAGAGTAACTCATTTACTTAAATGTTTAAAGTATAAAACTGTTGCTTGTATATAGATATATCTGTGACTAAGTTTGTTTATATATATATGGATCCTCTGAGAAAAAAATTGAGAGTTGGAAGTGTACAGAGCTGTTTATGTGAAAAACTCCCTTGTTCTTTAGTTTCAGAGCATTTAGTTTGATCAAAAATCAATATCTACTTACTTGATATTTGTTAGGCCTTGGTTTCAAAAGCAAATATGCTTGGTTAAGTATCAGTTATTACTTAAAAATAGTTCCAAGAAGAATAAGAATGTATAGTATGTGGAAAAATTGGTTTTTACAGAGAAAATCCAAATGTTGATTAAATTTGAATATAACAATTTACAAATTCAATTATATAACTTGAATACTTACTTAAAAATGGGATTTTTAAGGCCAATATGATAATTTTTAGTGTTGTATTCCCAAAGCACTTTCGTAATGAACTGGGAATGGGTTTTAGGCAAGTTTAGGTGGTCGGAGGCACTAGCGAGGCCGGGGTTTGGGTTGAGGCTAGGTGAGTGATCGACGATGTTAGGAAAAATAGTAGGGAACACTCTCGATCATCGAGGAGACGGCGGCGTAAGGTTTAAGTATGTAAACCTAAATTTTTAGTGAAGGTGGAATTCGAGCACCACAGCCTCGTTCGAGCATCGAGTTGCTCGCGCCTTTGGTTGATGGAAGCTGGGACGTAGACGAAGGTCTAGGCGGAGGTGCGGCGCGTTCTGGTGGCCAAAATTTCGAAGGTGACGTGTTGACAGGTTTTGGAGTCTGGTGGTAGTTTTGGGTTCCAGGATTGGTTTGAACTCGAATTTGACTTCGGGTTATGGGGTGAAGGATTTGATGCTTGCATTGGGTTGTAAGGGGGAATGTCGATTTGTCAGAGGCCGGAGGGGAGTTCGCCAGCGACCGGCGTTGCTGTACACGTGCACCGTGCTCGAGATTTTGTTAATCTGGAATTTGGGTTAGTGAGTGAAAGCAGGAAATTTTTCAGGAGATTGTCTCGAGCTATCCTCGAGAAAATTTGAGTTCGGCTCGAAGCCTCTGGCTGTTGGACTCGAAGCAAACTTGAGTTGCCTCGGGTTGGTTTAACAGTATGACAGTTTTGTTCAAAACTGTCTGCAAATTGAATTTAAACCAAATTTAAAAGAATTTGTAAACTAGATATGAATATAGTTAAATCAGGTTTAAGTTAGATTCAAATAGAACTTTGAATCTTAAAGTTTTAAAAAGGAAATTTAATTTTAAATTAAAGTTGTAAAGATTTAGAAGGTGGGTTTTCAGGTTTTACACCTGACAGTTTCTATTTTTAAAATTTAATTTAAAAATTTGAAACATAATTTAAACTAAGTTTAAATTTAAAAGTAAAGTTTAGTTTTCAAATAAACTTTTGAATCTTAAATGGTTTTAAAATGAATTTTGAATTTAAATTTAAAGTGTAAGTTTAAAATACACTTGAATGATTAATGAAATCATTAATAAAGGAATTGATTATATTAGAGACAATTAAGGCATTAAGTGATGTAATTTATATGATAATTAATTAAGGACTTATTTATTTAATTTATAAATTTATGATTTAGATTTATTTATAATTAGAGATTAATTAAAAGTAATTAAGAAATGTATATTGATATCTGTTGGATCATCTGTTGTATCAGATATTGTATCAAAGCTGTATATCAATGTATTATTCTTTTATTCCGCTGTGTTGTTTACTTAATGTTGTTATAAGCTCCAACGGCTCGGATTTGAACGCTCGAATCTGTGGCACTCGAGTACGATGTAAAGTATGGATGTCGATTTTCGAGCGTGAAAAATCCTTCTCGTCACATTTGGTATCAGAGCTAAGGTTGAACTTTAGCTCAGGAGTATAACACATTAAGTAACTCATTAGAGATAGGGTGAAGTATCCCTAGAATGAGTGTATCCCTAAGATATCCGTTCGAATGTCTCAGTAAATTCTCTTATTATTCACTGATAGTAAGTATGAGTGCAAGAAGAGGATGAGATAGGGGACAGGGGAGTACGACTATAAATGGTCAATACCCTGCAATAGTGGAAATAACTTTCTTATCAATTTCCTTTGATTCGTTTCCAAATTCTTGTGATTGCTTCGTACCAGCTACACGAAGAAGTTTCGGTGCGGTGATGGCCCTACGTATCGTTGTAGAAAATCCTTACTTCGTATTTCACTGGTTTCTTATCAGTTCTTGATTTAAACCTTAATGAATATGAATTGGAAATTTGAAGTTGAAATAAATTGGAAATTTTAAAAATTGAGTTAAATTGATTAATGAAATATGAAGCTAAATTTAAATTGTATTGATAGAGCAATTTCGTTTAAAACCAAATTTTAAATTCTATTGTAATTTCTTGGGTAGATCGAGGTCCGAAGAGGGACAAGTTGTATATATCCTAAAGTATAAGTATTCCGACTTGAGTTTGGAATCCATATCTGATGTTTGGAAATTTTGGAAGATTAAATCCATTTATCTATTATTTGGGTCTCGATATAATCTACGAATGGTTAGTTATCCCTTCGAACTAACCAATACCACTGTATATTTCGTAAATTTGATAACCCGATATCTTGTGAAGTGTTGAATAGATTCGTTCTTGTATCTATTGTTGCTATTCTGATTTGGCTTACCAAATGCAGGATAAATATGCAGTTTGATCTAAAAAGAGGTTGCTTTATCTTTCATCTATCTTCGTTATCTCTCTCTGGCGAATTTCGAGGAGAAATTCCTTTTAAAGGGGGAAGTCTGTAACGATCCCGAATTTTAATTAAGTTTAAATTGAGAATTAATTTAATTTTTGAAAAAAAATTGTGAATTAATTGGAAATTTATATAAAATTGTTGTTAAATTAGGAATTAATTGAAATTAATCTGGACATTTGAACTTATGTATATAAAATAGATTGAAAATTTAATTGGAAATTAAATTTAAATATTTTAGAAAATAAATTTGTATTTAGATTTTTGATATGATATTAAACGAAGTATTTATAATAGATATAAATCTAAGAACAAAACTCATTCAATATGTAAACTAGAAAAAAATAAAATAAAGAAATACATTCAAATATTAACAAATAACAATAACAACTGTATAAAAATATATAAATAAAGTAAAATATAAATACCAGACGATAAGTATTTAAGTTGAAAATTAATATGTAAGATAAAATAACTATTGAAGTTAGAAATGCATATTTAATATTTGTACATGAAGTATGTGACCAGACAAAGCAAGACAAAGGTTATGCAGGCAAGAAAAAAATAAAAAATATAAACATATATGTGAATAGCTTATAAAAGAAAACAAGTACAAACAAAACATAATAAATGCAACCACCATGTTAAAGCAAAAGAAGTCCATGGCAAGTAGAAATGATCTGCATAGTTGATTTAGTAAGAAAATAATAATAATAAAGTATAAGCATGAAGACATACAAGACAACAACTTTATATGCTCATATACAAGCAAAACATTAGAATGAAAATAAAAATAAAAATATGTACATAAAGTAAAAGCAGACTGCCTATATTATACAAATAGAACATGCTGTAACTAAGCAAGGGGGAACATGCCTTTATTTCCATCATCTTAGGGGTCAATTCGAATTGTTAAAATATAATGCAGCCCATAACTAAAACACTTCAGCCATGATCTATATTGTACAAACAAGATTTTCAGCCACCATAAAGAAAGAAAGAAAATCTCTACCCTGTTATACAATATAATTAACCTGTACAAAATAATATAAAACCATCACCAGTACACTTCTTTTACATATCAGCTTCATATCTCGGTTCGAACATTAAAGCTGAAGCAATATCATCTAAATCTTAAACAAAACTCAACTTAAAAACATCAACACAATCAATTCAACCAGAGAATCAAGGAAAGAAGTTTCAGCAAGCATGTTCAGAGTTGTTTCAAGATAAAAGCTTCTCTGTTAACTTCTTAAACAACTGTGAGTAACTCATTTTCTTAAATGTTTAAAGTATAAAACTGTTGCTTGTATATAGATATATCTGTGTCTAAGTTTTTATATATATATATGGATCCTCTGAGTAAAAAAATTGAGAGTTGGAAGTGTACAGACCTGTTTATGTGAAAAAATCCCCTGTTCTTTAGTTTCAGAGCATTTAGTTTGATCAAAAATCAATATCTACTTACTTGATATTTGTTAAGCCTTGGTTTCAAAAGCAAATATGCTTGGTTAAGTATCATTTATTACTTAAAAATAGTTCCAAGAAGAATAAGAATGTATAGTATGTGGAAAAATTGGTTTTTACAGAGAAAATCCAAATGTAGATTAAATTCGAATATAATAATTTACAAATTCAGTTATATAACTTGAATACTTACTTAAAAATGTGATTTTTAAGGCCAATATGATAATTTTTAGTGTTTTATTCCGAAAGCACTTTCGTAATGAACTGGGAATGGGTTTTAGGCAAGTTTAGGTGGTCGGAGGCACTAGCGAGGCCGGGGTTTGGGTTGAGGCTAGGTGAGTGATCGACGATGTTAGGAAAAATAGTAGGGAACACTCTCGATCATTGAGGCGACGGCGGCGTAAGGTTTAAGTATGTAAACCTAAATTTTTAGTGAAGGTGGAATTCGAGCACCACAGCCTCGTTCGAGCATCGAGTTGCTCGCGCCTTTGGTTGATGGAAGCTGGGACGTAGACGAAGGTCTGGGCGGAGGTGCGGCGTGTTCTGGTGGTCAAAATTTTGAAGGCGACGTATTGACAGGTTTTGGAGTCTGGTGGTAGTTTTGGGTTCTAGGTTTGGTTTGAACTCGAATTTGACTTCGAGTTATGGGGTGAAGGATTTAATGCTTGCATTGGGTTGTAAGGGGGAATGTCGACTTGTCAGAGGCCGGAAGGGAGTTCGCCAACGACCGGCGTTACTGTACACGTGCACCGTGCTCGAGATTTTGTTAATCTGGAATTTGGGTTAGTGAGTGAAAGCAGGAAATTTTTTAGGAAATTGTCTAGAGTTATCCTCGAGCAAATTTGAGTTCGGCTCGATGTCTCTGGCTGTTGGACTCGAAGCAAACTTGAGTTGCCTCGGGTTGGTTTAACAGGATGACAGTTTTGTTCAAAACTGTCTGCAAATTGAATTTAAACCAAATTTAAATGAATTTGTAAACTAGATACGAACAAAGTTAAATCAGGTTTAAGTTAGATTCAATTAGAACTTTGAATCTTAAAGTTTTAAAAAGGAAATTTAATTTTAAATCAAAGTTGTAAAGGTTTAGAAGGTGGGTTTTCAGGTTTTACACCTGACAGTTTCTATTTTTAAAATTTAATTTAAAAATCTGAAACATAATTTAAACTAAGTTTAAATTTAAAAGTAAAGTTTTGCTTTCAAATAAACTTTTGAATCTTAAATGGTTTTAAAATGAAATTTGAATTTAAATTTAAAGTGTAAGTTTGAAATACACTTGAATGATTAATGAAATCATTAATAAAGGAATTGATTATATTAGAGACAATTAAGGCATTAAGTGATGTATATATCATAATTAATTAAGGACTTATTTATTTAATTTATAAATTTATGATTTAGATTTATTTATAATTAGAGATTAATTAAAAGTAATTAAGAAGTGTATATTGATATCTATTGGATCATCTGTTGTATCAGATATTGTATCAAAGCTGTATATCAATGTATTATTCTTTTATTCCGCTGTGTTGTTTACTTAATGTTGTTATAAGCTCCGACGACTCGGATTTGAACGCTCGAATCTGCGGCATTCGAGTACGATGTAAAGTATGGATGTCGATTTTCGAGCGCAAAAAATCCTTCTCGTCACATAATAAGTTAAAGGTATTAACCATATTTCATTTGAAAAATGATTATAGTGAAATTAAACCATAGATGTTTATATTATTATGTTATGATCAATTAACATATGTGCTTATTTTATAAACATGTTCACTTTATAATCAACCCATAACCATATTTTGGGGTGTTAAGGGCAGAATAATCAGCTAGGTTGATCCAGTAGTGAATATACATGAGTTAACTTCTTTGTAAGTAGAATTGCATCCAGGAGGTCAGACACAGCAGAATATAGGATGCCCATTGACTAATCAAAGGGTTATTGGTTAGACTGGTTCTTAGTAAGCCCATGAAAACTATGTATGAAAATAGTTATTGGTAGGGGCCAGTAGATTCTTAGTGATCCCATGAAAACTATGTCCGGATTTAGTTGTTGAAATAGATCAATAGGTTCATAGTGATCCCATGAAAACTATGATACGAGAAAAGTTACTGGAGAATCCAATAGATTAATAGTAAGCGCATGAAAACTATGATTGGAGAAAGTTATTAGTAGATACCAATAGGTTCATAAGGATCCCTTGAAAACTATGATTGGATGATAGTATTGGTAGAAACCAACACATTCATAGTGACCCCATGAAAACTATGAAAGTGGATAGGAATTCCACAAAGAATTAACATGTTATTAGTCAGCCCATGAAAGCTAATAGGTTAATAAAGACCCTAGAAACTATAACTTGGGACTGATAGTCAGATAAATGAGTATGGGAAATCCAATACATATTGCATGTTTGCATATCATCATAATACCTTTTATTATGTTATGTTTTAACCATTGTGGATGCATGTGCATAGTATATGTTTATTATAAATTGAATTAAGGTCTTAGTGAGAGGAAAATTTGTTCCGCTAGATGGCGTGGTCTCACTAGATATCTTTAAGGTTCGAGATGGTAGTTTATTATTTCATACAAGACCTTTTTGCCGACTCGAAGTTTATGTTTTCCCCTAATGGGTGCTTAAGTAATTTTGAGTAGTTTGAGAGTTAAGGTTTTCAGGTTCTTCTTTAGATGAATAAGCTTCCGAAGACATGTAAGAGGTAAGCTAGCTAAAAGGAGTTCTTTTTGTTTGATTCTTCTATATTTTGGTTGTAATGGCAAAGTGGTTTAATTGCTTATGTTTAGACTCCGATCATCCAAAGGGGCCTCTTCATATGTCGCTATTGGTGTATTTAATAATAATTATATTTCTTTGAATGTGGTTTATGAAATTGGGATCATGAAATGAATTTTAAAAGTGATTGAAGTGGAATGAGAAATTTGTTTTATAATTTTAAATTTTTTTCATATTCATGTGTTTCTATTAAATCAATGTATCTAACATTACCGCATTTGATCACCGAGAATTAATAACTGTGGATGGCTGCAACACCCGTAGAAGTTAGTTTTGGCCTTCCAAGTGAGGGATGTTGCATCACCTTCAAGTGATGCAACACCCACCATGAGATACAGCACACCATTATCCTCAAAAGCATTTATAATACCACAAAGACATCTATATAGTCTTTGTGGATTCCCTAAATTGATACATGCTTACCATTTGAAATTTTATACAACCACCAATTTTACCTTGAGCATCATCAACATGAAGACCCCAATCGAGAATATGATGACTAATAGATCATCACAAGAATTGCATACATTAACCTTCCCATCAACCTATGGACTAGCCTTTCCAATCGTCACTTGCTTCTATTACCAACACAAGATAAACCAATCGTTAAATGTTTACATCATTCAATACTCCTCTTGTCACGATAAGACCATCCTAAATTACTTTCAAAACTCCATCTCAAGTTTCATAATGCAACCATGACGATCCAACTGATCAGACTATATAAACTACTAGGTACATGTCTCATGTGCGAGATCGCTTTAACCATACCATAAGGTATATGAAAATGGATAAATCCAATACCACAAAATGGTAGCTCTACTCCATTAGTGGTCCTAATCATGTCAAAAGCCTTCTCATAAAAAAAAACATCTTGCATATGAATGTGAAAACTAGCATCCAGATCCACCCATAAAAGTATCATTACGCTACCTTCAACTATATCAGCCCGTGTAACGTTGTCACTATCACTATTTATATCTTTCTTTTGATCATTCTTATGAACTTTTAATGACAATAAAAAAAAATAATACATTTTAACTTAACTTTATGTTAGTGATATTTTTCTCCTTTTTTATATCCTTCCTCGAGTTTATTACTACCATAGTCTTATTTTGAACTGATTTCACAATCGACCCTTTCGTTCTAAGATCTTCATTCAAGAGACTACTTTGAATATTACCTAATAGGATAGTTTCATTAGCATTGGAGTTACCTAATGGTACAAACAAAATTTTTCAATACTCTGAATGTGAACTCACTAATAAATGAGCATATAATTCATTATCAAATTTAACATCCATATTCTCAACTATTTTATGACAACTTGAAATTCATTCAAATGTTTTGCGATAGACTTCTCTCTCCAACCTCAACTGAACCAATTATTAAACAGGAAAATCCTTACCAATAGCACTTTTCGAATCATATAAAGACACCAACTTATCCTACAATGCCTTCGTAGATTCACAACTAGCCACAAGATGGAAAACTAATTCATCAAGGTACTAGCAATGGACACAATCATCTTTGTAACCATCTTCTTTCATTTTTCCTCTTCCGCATTTGAAGGTCTCTTCCTATCACCTACGGGCTCATGGAGATTATGTGGTATAAAACATCCTCCATTTTAGGCTTTCAAAGTATCCTATTTTTTCATTTAAAAGTGCAATCTTCAATAAATAAATTATATTTGGCATTTCAATAATTTTCTAAATCTGAAATTACCCTTATTCTTATGGTGATCTAGTTCTGATACTAATTTTTTTTAGGATTTTTATTCATAAACCTCAATAAAGATTAAATGTATTATGGAACTTTATCCCAAGATCTTATATCATCTAAGTCAGAGGGATAATATTTTATGAAAATAATAATATTTGAGCGCGAACAGTGGTGGTGATAGTTCTGAAATGTATAAACTAATCAAAAAGAACCAACCTACAAGACCCCCTACTACCCTCTATATTTATTCTAAAAACCCACCATTTACAATTTGTCCAGTAATTAGAAGTAAATAAAAGAATAAAAGAATCAATAACCTAACCGAGAACGAAGTCTCGGTCTCTATGATTCTTATTATTTGGAGAAGAATAACCAAGCTAGAAGAATAAAGAAATACCAAATATTTTTTCCATAGTTTCCACACTCGCTTCGATAAAAATGAAAGCTATATTTACAAAAATCAGTTACTTAATGCCCAAGTCAACATGTATATGGCAATAAGTAAATTGATTAATTTAGTTAGACAAGGAGAAATATGTCTATATGTATAACTATAAATTTAGGAAAGTCCAAATTTACTATGTTCTTCTTTCTTATACTTATTTCCTTTTCTAAATGTGATTTTGTACCATATGAATTTAACAACATAATCGCATATAACCATATATAAACATAAATACCCTACTTAACCTTATATAATCGCACATATACACTAATAAACATACATAATCATACTTAAACTTTCATTGACATGCGTAGACATTAAAAGATACATTTAAAGATTACTCTTATCTGTGGACACCATAAATATGTAGTCCATGAAACTGATTGTGAAGTGAATTAATCTCATTTTCCACATTATAGACTGATTTTGCAATGAAGTTATCTAATACTCTAGTTTAGTAATATATTCGTTGGCTAATTAAGGAAAACGATCGTCTATTAACTCATAAAGCCCACATTCATTCGAGTACATGGAGCATCTAAAATGACGATGGCTAATGTCATTTCTGTATCGAATGAAAGATTGGGTCATGGCCTATCAAACCTATAGATAATAGGAGGTGATTCAACTTCTTTTCCAACTATCAATTATTGGATTCGGTATTCTTACTCTCTCAAATCGTGTTTTTGTTTAAGTATTTTTTCACATTCTTGTCTTCTTAGTTCTTCAGTTCCTTTTCATGCTCTCTTAAATACTCATAGTGTCTTTCTTTCATATAAATGTAGAAGTTAATGTCAGTTTCTAGTAAGGGCGAATTCGAAAATCTGTAGTGCTCAAGGGAACCTTCGTAGCCGAACAATGAAGGAAGAGAAATATGAATATAATCCATAATAGTTGAATAACTTTATAATTTAGAGGTTGTAGGTTTTATGGAAATAGAATATGGAGAGGTGGATTTTATTGTAAATATTCATGATCACAGCCATAAGAAACACATGAAAAAGTAAGCCAAATGGGATGTATCACTATGCTAAAAGCAAATGGGATGTAACATTGTCCTAAAAGCAAATAAGATCAGGCACTATCTTATTTACAAATGGAACGTGACAATATGTATTCATTACGTTAATATAGAGAAATATTGGTAATCTAATATGTTTTAGTATTTCGAATATGTATTTTGAATAATCACTAAATATCATAATGTTTTATAGTCATAATCTAATACATAACTTAGTTACACATGGGGAATATATCACATTTTCGACTATTAAAGCTTATAGTTCATAAAGCGAACTACTGTATCCATAATATAAGGAAGTAAAATATGGTGGATACTACTAGTTATTTCGATTCTTTCCCTTGAAATGCCACAGATGCTTAGTATGGTCAGCTTGAAGTTTTACATTAGTTTCCTTGAATTTAAAACTATTCATAAAACCTCAATAGTATCTGGTTCCTACCCACCCATAATTGTTTATGCACCATTTGGATCGTAGACTAAATATGATGGAAAATCACCTCATTCCTCCTTAGTAATCACATTAGGGAAAATCACACAAGTCTTCATCACTATGCTCAATGCATGCAGTTTCCATTATTTAATACGGTTTTTAACTATGGCAAATCTAGATTCTGAAACCCTAAATGTTCGCTCCACGTCATTTCTTGATACTTCTTGTTGTTTGGCAAAATGACGCTCTTTCTTTGTTTCATGTTATTTAATTGTTTGGAAAAGGGCGCCCCAAGCCTGATAGATTCTATCTACTAAATAAAAACTCATATAGTAAAAAAATTCCTACTATACTAAAATTACAAGAAGGTGCAGTTATGTTTGTGAAATTTTGAATGAATGAGATAGATGTAACATGGTGATATAATTCAAGGAATAAGGATAACTAAAGTACATATTCCAAAATCAAGGATTATGTGATGTTACTACTTCTAGAATCACTGAAGCTCTATGATAACGACCTTTCCAAGTATGGGATAATTCTTTTATTCCCAATGCGTTAATAAGGCTCCTTAACATTCTAGGAAAACCTTTAGCCTCTAATATTTATTGTTTGTTAACATCACGTTACGTTAGAAAACATAAATATCCTTGACCATAAAATTCATAAATAGCAATACAAACCCTTTCCAAACTTAAATGTATGGTACTTTCACCCATCCGTACCACCTCGTCGAAAGAATCATGTGATATTTATAAGCCAAAATGCTTAATGCCCCTATTATTTTTTGATGCGGGGAACACTAAGGTCATGGTCACATTACATTTTTGGTAAAAGTAATTATCATGACCAACTACCCTAATTAAATAAGCATAAACATATTCTTACTCATTTGTACACAATGATGGAAATCAATAGGGCTATGTGTACATGAAGTGTTGAAATAATTATCAAGAATTTGTTTGGTTCTACCATGATGGTTACACAACCTCCATCTATTTATATGATCGAATATACTCCATATGAGAGTGGCTACAAGATCCTTCAAATATGAAATTCTGAACGCGTTGCTTATAAACTATGATAGCTTGCATCATTGTATCTAGATCATTACTATCTACAGTTGTTTTTGATCACATCTGTAGCAACTTTCTTTCTAGGTATAATTTTCATCTTTATCCGATTTAGTTTTACTAATCATAGATTTGTCATCGCCATATTCTAAAGTATATATACTAAATATTTCTAATTGCTTTAGTAAAGGAAATTTTCAACTGAATTTATTCACTACGTGATTAAAAACGATCATTTTTTCCATAATGGAAAACAAAAGATTGCCAGGTCTTAAATGAATTTTTAAAAATCGTTTGTGAGCTAAACGAGTCTAAATTAGTCATCTAGGGGAAAATACTTTTTATTTATGTACACTTCTTGCAACATCTGGAATAATATATAGACATCACCAACATAGATCAGTGCTACCAACACAGGAAACATGTATCATGACGCCACCAAATTGTTATTGCAATAACAACACAAACATTATCATACAACCAACCATTCTATTTCTATACAAAATAAATCAACAACACAACAATAGTTGACCGCGCCGTTGGAAAATCCTAAAATACATAATGTATACTTCCAATAACCTTACATAACCAAGCATTTACAAATCCTCGATAACTTTGGTTTTCTACGATTTTCCTTTCTTACTCTCCTTGTATAAAATTATATATTGTTAATTGATTTGAGGCTTTATTTCTCTTTGTCTGTACCCCTATCTCGATTCAAACTTATTCAAATCCAATCAATTAGCAATTAAATTTTGATGATAAAATGTAGGAAATAAGTAAAGGACTGTCTAAAACATTGATACCCATGGTGGAGGTTGATGGGGTAGGCGAAATGATCTAACACCATATCTGCTAGTGCACACAAGTCCTCCGCTCGTTAACTCGTATTTGCCATTGTGATCTCCATTATTGTTGTCATTATCTTTTTTTTTTTGCTTCATCATCATTAGCCTTGTCTTCATCATTGTCTACCTTTGCATTGTCTTCTCTATCCTCCTCATTATCGCATTGCATTTGATATATTAATACCATAAATATTGATTTTGATGGTAGCAACCATATAAATATTACTACTAATTTTGTCAGAGTTGTGCAGTATTTTCAAATATATTATAGAGACATTTAAAAAAATCAATGGAAGCAAATGAACTATATAAATGAAATTTAATTAGAGCAAATGGAAGAACGATCTAAAGACACTACACCAATTTAGCTATTTTGCAACACATGGTTTTTGAAATTATTTATGTTAAAAAATAACAACGATTCATTTTATTGCAAACCATGTATAACAATAATTATTGTTACAAAAGTTGGTAATTTTGTATATAAGTCAAAGTAGTACGAAGACATTTGTAATTTTTATTTTTAATCTACAATGCTCATTTCCTCATAAATTATTCATGCTTCTAATATCATGTTCTTGGGTTTTATTCTTCACGGCAAGGAATTCAAGATCCCAGGTAACGATTATTTTTCAATTTCAATTCATTTTGTAATATTTGAATACAATTGTTTTTTTAGAGATTGAACTATTTCATTGGGATTCTTCTAATCACTTATTATTTTCTTTTTTGTATGTTTGGGTTTTTGATTTTACAATTTATTTTGTGTTTTGATTTGAATGTTGTTGGCTGTCAATTTATGAAGAAAAGTAAAAAACTAAATAAGATCATAACAAAAAGAAGTTAAAGATAAGGTTCAAGGAAAAGATACTGAAATGGCAGTGGAAGAAAGGAAATGCGAGCCATTCTTGTCCAGTTCATGTGTCTTTTTTATTTTTATTTTCTTTTCATAATTTTTATGATGGTTTAATATTATTTGAAGTAATTTAATTTGTAGGAAAAAGGTTCATGTACGCTCATCAATTGTCTTGCAGAAAATACACTATTGTTTATTAAGTTCCATTTATCTGGTAAACAAAATATATCTTTAGAATTTTCATTATACCTCGTTAATGCATTCATGTAAAATTCAAAACTTATATATACATTAATGTTTTTTTCTTGAAAAGTTTAGATGTTGTTCTTCATTTGGACCATAACTTTATGAAACTACATCAATTTGTTCTCTTATTCGAGTTGCTACTATTTTCGTCCTTGATGGATTTGTATTATACTATGCATATTTGAAGAAAGCTAGAAAAAACAGTACGGTATTTTCTCTACACACCGATATTTAAAATTTAGGTTATTAAACTTGCATTTTGTGACAACATTCATGATAATTTCTTGGAAATACAACTTGACAAAGAAACTTCGAATTCATTTTTGATATTCAATGATTCCATCATATACAATACTTCTTTACAAATTTCTTGTTTATCCATACAAGATCAAACATATTTTTCAGAGCACTGCTTTCAAAAACACCGTGACTACTAATCGCAGAGCTTAAGTTGCGGTCACTAAAGTTACAATCTCCTTTCTAAAATTCTCTTTGAATCATTAACAAATATAAATTATTATTTATACATATTCTTCATTCATTGATATGCATTAATACAACTGCATAATTATAGGGTTTTGAAACCGACCGATTACAAAAAACAAACAAAAATTAAGTCTTAAATAAACTGTAAATTCATAATCGAAATTATAGGTTTTATATTCTATAAAACATCATACTAATCAAGAAATGACATGCCATCTATAATAACCCGACTTTTCGACCCTCAAATGTCAACACCAATGCATTCACAATATTCATGTGTCGAGCACCCAAAAGTCGGAAAGACAAATTGTTAAAATAAAAAGAAATAGAATAAGAAAATAAAGAGCACAATATCAGAATCTCATAGGCAGAATGATAATAATAATATCTCAAAGAGTCTTTACCAAAAAGAAAACCTTCATATACATACATCAAACTAACCTATCATCTGCCTGGACAGTTATCACAACCTGCCCTTACAAATGATGATGGATATAACCAAGTAATGCAATAGAAAATAAGTATCGTAAGAAATCATCCAGCTCCTCTCCAAGAGCTCCAATGAACATAAGCTAAATTTGGAAACATGTTCGAGCTGACCCGAGCATTATACTAGAAAAACACCCGGATCAGTCTGACAAACCAGCGTGAGAAACTCAAATCACATAGAATTTATTATAACTATTCAAAACAAGGGTATATCGTAAGGCCATGCCGTCAATAAACACAGACAAGCTTTTCCTTTTAGATAACCCAAACATTCTATTGTAAAATCCACTGATAATATAATAATGTTTACGGTGTGGAATATAAATAATCACATAGCTGCGATGCAAGTGAGTGTACGTCACAACAACATGTATATAATCATAACCGTTAAGGCGCGTTCGCTAATTGTGTAGGATTCCATGTAGATCTCTTTGGGGAAGCCAAATCCGAACTACTGCACAAGGATAAGAGATATCCTTCCAAAGCGACATACATCTCTAGTGAATATACCATAGGAAAACCATAGCTGGTCTTGCTAAGACCCGATGCATCGGTCAAGCGTGCATATCCCCATAAGTATCTCTACAAATGGAGTCGAATGTAACCTTTGGGTTTGCCAACCTATTGGCTATGCCTCCTATCTCCAGTTTTTGTCATACCATTGATGAGGCTATGTCCGACATTCTAGCCCACAAGCCACAACTCAAACATTTCCTCCACACCAGCTCCAACATGTACAGATCTAGGAACTACATCTGGATTCCTATATCTCAATAGGTCTCAGAACTACGCATGGATTCCTCAACAGATCTTGAAATCACACATGGATTCCCATACGTCAATAGGTGTCAGAATCACAAATTGATCCCCATATCCTGAATAAATCATGAACAACTACATGTGTTCGAGCATCTAAAACAGATCTAGAATCTCCACATAGATTCTAGCATAACAAAGAAATCACAAACCAATCACGAAGAAATCATGAAGAAATAACAAACCTCTTTCATATCATAGAATATGTATTAGTTTTGGAGTGGTTACGGTTTCGTGTCATTTCATATAACTACATTCCCCCGCTTACCGGGTTCTCCAAAACCAATCGATGGATTTTCTAGGAATCACAACCCCCGTTCTGTGAGAAATACACAAACACTAGATAAGATTGGAGATCACCTCCTAACAATTTAAGCGGATGGATTTCCTCATCATTTGTCCTAGAAGAGCAAAACGAGTCTATACGTACAGCATAGCATCATGAAGGTAACTGTACCATATAATCATCGTGTTTCTTCTAGATAATTTCAAAGTATATTCTGGCCAAGATTTGATATTCGGTTGTTTAACTATCAAATAAACAAAAAATCCAACACAATGAGATTAATCACATACGAGAAAATCAAGTCCTGTATGTTGTCCATAAGCAGTAACACACAAAGCACGATCGAAACAAACAATCACGATCAAGTCATATAAATGACTTCTAATCCCCTTTTTGTTAATCTTCCTTTCTTAATTAAATCCTTTTCTATTAGTAAAATTCATTTTTACTCAATAAACTCTTTATAAATGAAACTCAATTTGTTAATTAAACTCCACCATTTAACTAAACATCACTATTTATTTTCAACACATTTCAACACTTCCCAAAAGTATTCATGCACTTATTCCAATCATATAAGTATATTCACTAATCAAATCAAAGGGACCAAGACAAATGTTATCAAACATCGTCGCTACAAACCCAAAACCATTTCACTTATCTTTAAAACATTCTTTTTAAAGATCCACTTACATTTACAAGTATAATCAAAATGGGTTAAAAGCGAATGTTGCTAACACATTGCCACAACAAACACAAAACCAGATTGTACATGTTATCCTCTTTAAAATCCCATTATTAAAGATATAAGTATTTTCCCAAACTCATTTATAATATTTTAACGCTTTAAAATATTATCTAAGAGGATAAAAATAAATGTTATTAAGACATTGTTTATGAAAAACCCTAAAATACTTAACTTTTTCGTTATTTTTAAAATATTCTTTTTAAAGATCCAATTACTTTTCAAAAGTATACTTTTATGGGTTAAACAGAGGTTGCATAAGCATCGATACAATAAACCCAAAATCCACTTTTATATTTGAAATATCCATTTCAAAACTCTAAATATAGCTTTACTTATTAAATAAGGTAATACACCTTTTTAATCAATTCATAAACCAATCCATTATAACATAAGTGTTATAATCCAAAACTCCTTTTAAATGTCTTTACAAAATATTCCATTACATTCTTTTTACAATATCTTTTGCAAATAACCTTTATAAATATCCTTTGTAAACATCCATTGTAAATATCCTTTATAATTATCCTTTGCAAATATCCTTTATTCCTAAATTCCTCTTCAAAAACTTCTAAACATACTAAGTCCTTTAGAAAGAATATACTTATACTTATACTAATTTTTTATAAAACTAAGATGTTTAATAAAATACTATAAACCATTTGTTAAATATTTAATATAAAATCCTTTTTTTTCTTAAATAAATTCTTTAATAAATTCTAAAAAACATATATACAATAAAAACATACTTTCAAAGTATTTTATACATATTTTAAAACTTGTTATTTAAAACCCATTTAAAAAACTATTTTATAATTTAAAACTATCACTTTGTAAATCCATAATTAATTTTCAAGAATATATTTAGACCTTGTTATTTCTTGATAATAATTGGGCTAATATCACTTATTATAAATACGAACAAGCCTAAGGAAGTCTTCCAAAGTTAACTTTAAAATCGCAGATCATAGCGATTTCAAATTGCACCCATCGCGACCGTTTCACTTCTATCGTTTACATTTTCCATTTCCAATTTCCCACAAATGTTCAAACCAATTCCATTTATTCAATATATTCCCAAACGTGTGTAGAACAACCCAATATACATACATATATATACATATATATATACATACATACATACATACATACATACATACATACACATATATATATATATATATATATATATCCACAATTTACCTAAATTCTTCAATTTAACCTATGTCAAAAAATTTAGGGATTTCAAAGTACGTCTATAACGACTATATTATTTCAAACATATATAATGTCACGACCCAAAATCCAGCGATTGAAAATCGACATCAGATACCTCACTTGTATCAACTGCCGGATATTCAAACGTTGAATTCCAGTTTGGATGGAGCTTATAACAACATTAGATGAATATAAACAGCGGAAACAAAATGAATATTATTGATCACAACACAGATACAACATCATCACAATATTCGATTACAACAATTTAATCCCATTATCAGAGTGAGACACACAGAATGAAAACACCATAGCGGAACAGTAACAATGTCTTCAATTATTTCTAACATACTCCGACTTTGATAAGGTCATCCAAAAATTCCAAATACCACAAAAGATTTCCAAGGCCAAAAGTTTCCACAATGCAATAGCTTCCAAAAGACTTTAAAAGATTCCAAAAGACTCCAAATTCAAGCTAGCTTCAAAACACGGATAACCCGCTTCTATGCTGCCCATGTGGAAATTATAGGCACCTAGAGTTTAGAAAGGGAATAATAAACTCGGGGTCAGTCATGAGACTGGTATGAGTAAACAAAAACAATTGTTTATACAAAATAATTTTTAGAAGAAATTCGATATGCTTTTGGAAAATGAAACTACTATAAGACCTCCCACCACACACACAATGCAATCGCACAATTGGAGGAGATTTCTTCTTATGATAGTCTAATATGCTTGATACTAGAAAACTCTTTTGATATTATTATTAGTGCATAATGTAGAAAAAATTTCGAAAGTATAACATTAATCTTAGCCAGCATCAACCATTATTATATGCCTACATAGCTACCATGTTTTATGGAAGGTTACCGCCACGCTGCATGACAGGTTATACAACTAAAACTGTAAAGGGCTCGTATTGTTTCTTTGAATTTCCAACAAATGGCTAGGCTAAGGAACTTCCTTATAAAATGGAATGCCTCTGGAGGGACGCCTCCAAGAACCAAACTGGTTCCCTACCAACATAAGGTTGGGTTACCTCTATAACTAGATAACACCTACAAGTAAGCCATCCCTGGTCGTTACCGACCTTTATCCCGGGATTCAGCAACAAATAGCAACAACCACACAGATAAATATCTGGGCTCCATACCATGATACCACCTCTCATCCAGAAGAAAATGGACATACCTTAGGGGCGCGACCCCTAAAAACCTTGCCGCAACATTCCTGTTTCGACCATTACCGGGTTGTGAGGTTCGACGAAGTCTTGTCCGCAAAGCTACGCTTTTCACAAAAGCCATGCTTCGATCAACAAATGATCAGCAACACTCAGCTTGCCACACTACCAAATTGGGAGTATATCACTAATAACCATCAACTACATAACCTCTGAGCTTGTATGTAACGACCCGTTAAGTTCGACCATTTAAAATTGTTTGTTTAATAGGATTTTGTAATTTATTTTAGTTGAAAGAATAAAGGTGGTAGATAAGTATTAAAATGAAGGCTAGAATAAATTATATAGAAGTGACTTAGAAACCTATTTAAAGACATTTGAATAAAATTCAAATGAATTAAGTAGAGAAAGAAAGAAAAATTCTTACCTGTACATAAAATTTAATATGGGAATATTAAACCAATTTAATGCAATAAAAGATTGTGAACGATAAATTGAATAGATTAAGAAACCCTGTTATTGCAAGTCAATAAATTTGTAAACCCTAATGAACATCTCAAAATTTATAAATTTATTGAAATTTAAGACATAGCATAAGCGTAGAACTATAGGTATGATGACAAACTTTTATAAATTGTCTAATTAAGGGTCAGCAAATTTATTTGGAAATCAAACTCAATTAAGGGTAAGTAATTATGATGGATTGATGGCATAAACGTTACTAATTTTTATCATAGTAACGGAAGTGCAGATGGAAGGCAACTGTAGAAATTTAAGTACGTATTAACAATTGAAAGGGACTGTCGATTGAGTGGAGTACTTTAGGCTTACTAAATTTAGAATTTAACATAAGACAAATAGAAATAAATCAATAAACGTATAGATTTTAAGTTTATTATGATGAATTATTTTAGTGATATGACTTAGAATAAATGAAATAATTTGGGTTAATTGGTATTTAATGGAATTAAAGGTTGCAATATTCATAGGTAAGGATTTAGATGAAATAGATTGATGTATGAAAAATTTAATTTGATAAATGGCAATTAATTCCTTTAATTTGTGCAATTAATGTATGTTTAATTGATAACGATAAAAAGTTGATTTTTTTTCAGTGTAACCAACGTAAAATATTATCATAGCATGATACTTGGTTTGAATAGAAGGATTTGATTTAATGTGAAAATTTTTGTTCTAAGTATTGAATAAAATTGGGAATCAAATTTTTTTTTATGATAATAACGTTAGTATTGGTTAATAAATAGATTTCAACGCAGTAACCAAATAAATGGAATAAGATGAGTATATATTGCATAGAAATGAAATGATAAATTATTGATGTAATGGAAGATATAACCATGTCAATTATGCATATAAGGTAATAAGGTAATGAAACCGAGGTAAATTAATTAATTGAGACTTTAAGTAAAATTAACGTGTGGAATTGACCAAGGTTCAATAAAATGAGAATTTGATTGGTTATATTTATTGGTTGAGAAATGTAAATGTGTATTTGGGGAATAAATTTAGTCAGACTTAAGTATTGAATTTAATTAATTAATATATATGATAAATGATGATTAAATAAAAACCCAATACTCTATATATATGTATAATATTTGAGTGAAAATAATAATACACTTATAAATGTGGAATTAAGAGTTTACAACAACTATTTTAAGTAAAGAAATTGTTCATTCAAGTAAATTTGAAACATCGCAATAGGTGTAGATTAAGTGTTGCGTTAAATAAATTATAAAGGAATAAATTTATAGAAACGTAGGAACGGAAGAATGAACATTATAGTAACGTAAAACGTATTGTAGGATAATAATTAAGTATAGGCTTGTAAATTAGATGTATGACAATAAATTTTGTACGTAAATCTTTCTATTAGTTGATAAGTCTTATTTTGATCAATTTAAAGGAATACACTAAATTTTGTAGTTAGTACGGAATATTGATGAGTGAATGAATAAGATGAAACAAAGGTGGAATGTATTAGTTGAGGTTTTAAGTTATTTATGTGATAAGTTACCAAAATTACAATTTTATCTAAATACAGTAATTTATGCAAACAAAAGATGAACATTTTGAAATATTACCACAGTGATATATAAAAGAAACGTTAACTATGTAGTTGGAGAATAATTGATATATTTTGAGTTGGATAATAGAAATCAAGTTATTTATATAATTAGATTTAAGATGAGAGTATAAGTATATGATTAAATAATTGGGTTTTGCGAATAAAATTTATAATTCCCAAATAATAAGAAAACGCAGAGGTTAACACTGCGAAATTTATATACTTATAAATTTTAATTCACATCCAAGCTTGCTAAATTATTGGGAATTGATTGGATTATATAAGTAATGAAATTTGGCCAATATGTAAAGTTGAAAGAAAATTTGGATTTTATGATTTATTTTAATTTATTTAATAAATATTAAAAATAGCCATTTTTGTCACGGACTCGGATTTCGACGAAACTAGTTTCATCGGATCCGTAACGGTGAATTATAATAATGTTTCAAGTTTCGTTGCGATCGGACTTGTCGTTTGATCGTACGGACTCGAAACGCCTTGAAATTTACGCATTTTGAAATCAATTTGAAATTTTTATTTTTTTTGCATAACTTCTTCATACGATCGAATTTGGTCGCGAAACTTTTTCCATCGCGTTCAGAATATTTTGAAACACCTATTTGGATATATAGTTTTAACAAATTCGACTCCGGAGGCAGAACGGGCTTTTTGGGCCAACTATCGTTTAGCACGTTCGTTATCCGTACCCACCTAGCCTTCTTTTATCTGTCTATATATTTGCGATTATAAACCCTAGCCACTCCTTATTTTCATTTTTCTATACGTACATCTCCTTCTCAACTCCTCATTCCAATGGCAGAAAAAATCCTAATTCCAAAATTTTATTTCAAAAAAAAAAAAAAAAAAAAAAAATATTTTGTGGATCTGCAGCAGCTTCTGGTCGCGCTTCGGGTTTCAGAGGAGAAAACCCTAGAGCAACTTCGGGTCAGGAAGAAAATGACTCGGGTCGCTCCGGGTCGTTTTGGCGAAAACTCCAAGCAAGCATCGGGGAAATGAGGCGGCGCCCCGAAGTCGAACCCGAAGTTGACCCAGGACCAGAATTTTTCATTTTTCAAATTTTCATAACTTTTGCATACGAGCTCGGATTCACGCGCGGTTTGTTTTGCTGGGATCGTATCGGAATTTCTGACGTTTTGGCACTGATTTGGATGAATTTGGAGACTGTCCAATTTTTGGGTTTAAATTGGATTTGAATTCAATTTAAATTCAAAAGGTGAGTGTTTTAACCCACTCACAACTACTAGAAGCTTTTATGTTTGTTAAATAAATTTTAGAAATGAATAGAAATTTATTTATGAGCTTTTGGCATGTTATTTCATTCATATCTGTTGAATTGCATTTTATTGAATGTAACTGTTAATTTAATTGATTTATTGCGTGTTAATTGGCTGTTAGAAATTTTTGGTTGCATATGAACTGCTAGTTAACAGTTATGTCAATTATCACTGAATATAAATTGTTAGATTAATAGTTGAAAATTTTAATTTGAATAAACTGCCAGTTATCACCTGTTATATATGATCATATATATAATTGTTATTGATTGATATTGCTTGATGTTTGTGACTGGATGATGGATGTTTTGTTGAATGGATGTTTTATTTGATATCATTAAACTGCAAGTTAGCATACATTTTACATTTCATTCGGGATTGTGGTTTGAAATGATAAAACCGCAAAGTTTTATTTTTTTAAATTGCGGATTGAAATGATAAATATCCGTATCACTTGACCATAGGATAGAAAATTATATACAGGCACCGCGGTCTATATATAACTATTTTAATGTGATTTCTATGGTTTGGATTGAATACGGTCTATAAATCTTAAATTTATATTGTATAAATATTTTATTTCATATTTATATACCTATGAAGTTGAAATTTTGAAATTAAAAGGAATATAAATTTCTTTATTGAAAATGGAAGAAATTAAGAAAATGGAGTTTGATGATTTATATCCTATGTTTAAATATTAAGTTGGAAATTTTAAAGATATGATATTTATAATTGGATTTTTCCCAAAATATTTTGAAATGAATATTCTAGTAAAAATTGAATTTGGGAATATATATATATATATATATATATATTTTACTAGAAATTGAAGTCTTATTAATTATGGATTTTATGTGAATGGTCAAGATTAATTAATAGAATATTGATTTTGAAAGGATAAAAATCCAACTTTAGTTGAAATATTAATGCTCAAAAATGGATATAAATATATATAAAATTGAAATGGTTTTGGGACTTGAAGTAATATTTTGTATTTTGGTTTAACTTTAAAAGAAGAAATATTTGGAAAGCCATGTAATTTATTTCTTTGTAAAGCAACAGTAAAGTTAAACCTTTTTAATTCGCATACCGTTGAATATCCAAACCATTTAGTTTTGAAAATAATGGTTTTAAAATACTATGGATTTTCGAAGAATTATGTTGAAAGTTACAAACAGAATATTGGTTACATGGGATATTAAATAATAAAAAGTGACATAATTTTTTTGGAAAGGAATAATTTTATTTGGGATAAACGATATCATATTGTTTTGGGTTTTAAAAGAAGAAATGATATCGTAATATTACGGTTTGAAATGGATTATATTCTGGTTTTAAAAGTATAAACTATTTTTAAATGACCGCGGTGTTATAATAACGATTGGTTGGCAAAGAGACCGGGATCGGATATGGACATACTCTCTGTCGATACCGAAAACCACTTTGACTAACCGTGTACGCGGTGGAGATTCCAGAATGAAGTAGGTGGTGGCGACGTTTCCTGTAAGGTAAATACGTGGACCCAACTCCCATGAGTTGGCATAAGGTGGCTAAAACAGGAGCGATTCTCAGGCCAATGAGGTCATTCCTCTGATCGGACGCTCCTCTTCGATATTATAATTTGACTTGGATTTGATTCAGTGGCCACTTCTATATTTTGATTTTGGGGAGTTAGTCCGAGGTGGGCGGTAACTGCGGCTACGCGTTTCCACCAGCCTGGATAGCAATTGGTATATCTACCCTGGCATTGCCTAGTTGTGCCGTGTCACCTACCATATCGCGCCTTGTACGAGTTTGGTTTTCTCCCGTAGCCCGTGTGGTATCCTCTAGTGGCTTCCCGATCAGGAGGGGCTATGATATTGGACGGACTACTGGGACTATTACGTGTTAAGGTGGAAAATGTAAAGCCTTAACGCTATTTAAAAGTAAGTTTATTTTATAAATAGACACTATTATAATAGCGCAATATACTACATAGTAAATAGTTTAACGGATCCTTAGGAGATGTAAATCCCGAACATCTCTTGAGTTACTGTACTCATATTTATATTCTGTTTATTTAACTCACATAAGATATTCTAGTCTGACTCGGGTGTTTTTGTCTATTCAAATTCGCTCGGGTCAGTCCGAGCATTTCAGGATAGCAGATTTTAGCTTTGGAGGACGAAGACAAAGAATAAGTATTATGTTATATATAGTATTACACCACACTCTTTCTATTCCGCTGCATTGCTTGTATTGGTATGTGTAACTCTGATATTTATTGTAAAAGAAGGATCAAGCTTTTGTAAACTGTTTATGAACTGTATATTTGTTATTATATTTTATCCTTCCGCTGTGAGATTCTGTTTTTGTTTTTATTTCTTCTCTGTTTTCTTATTTACCCCATAACAATCCTCCCTTGCGTATGCTTTGAATTGGCACGTGTGTCGGTTTAAAGTGTGCAAAAAGGCGGGATGTTACAGTTGGTATCAAAGCTTTGGTTTAGCGATAAACCTTGGCTTTGTGGGGTTTGACTCTTTGTTAATAGGGTAGAAATATCCTATGGGAGTCGCTGAGTGTATATATAAGAGAGAGCGTACTTGTTAGTATTAATAAAAAGATTTTAATATTGTGTTAATCTGTTCCGCTTTGTATTTATAAATTCTGGTTGATGCATGGGACGCTATGTCATCAATAGGGATTTCTAAACACTTAATAGGACAGACCGACATAATATTTGTTTTTAATATAGGTGAATGAAATAATTTTGCCTATTATATTTCTATATACAAAAATAGTTTTATAAAGATATATATATATATATATTTGGTTGCTATAGATTGGATGTTAGGCAATAAAAATATTTATAATAACTGAAGCTAAGTGAAATTATAATAAACCAAATTTGGAGATTTAGAACTTAAGTCCGGGATTTTTGAAAATTTGCTTTCAAAGAATTTGTGAAATTTATTGATTTGGTTTATAAGTATTTTCTTATATAAATATTTCGTATAAATTGGAAGAATTGTTTTAAAGAAGATTTTGGAAAAGAATTAAATTCTGTACTTTCCTCTCTGTCGCTGGAAAATAAATTCGGTGATGACGGCCGCATCATCGACTTTCATTTTCGAGTTTCGAAGGGGAAAGGCCACTGTAGTAAATTCTACTGCAGATTTATTTTTGAAATTTTCTAAAAAATTTCTTTTATTGTTCTAAATATAATTAGAGATATAAAAGTTGTAAGAACTTATTTATCTATTATTTTGAAATAGATTAAAATTTGACCCGGTATTTAATTCTAAATTTTTCCGTTAATTAATTGTTTAAACTTTGTTAGTGAAATATTAAGTAAGAAAGTTAATGCTAGGGATAAGGGAAGTAAAAGTTTTTAACTGATAAATAATGGAAAAGATTTATTGAAGAATGAATGAATTGAAACCTCTAATTGGAATAAGAGAATAACTGCAAAGCTATAAAGAGGAATTTGCATACATATGAGACAAAGGGTAATATGAATAAACATTAAATTTAATTAAAAGAATGGAGATTAAACTTGTATAAGTTCAATTGCAATTTCCTTAACATAAATAACTTACCCAAATATAAAAGTTGAAGTGTTAAATGAGAAACTGGAATTGAATATTTTACAAGTAGGAATTTAGGAAATAATGAAAGAATTTATTGGTATAAACTTAAGTGATAATTGAAATTTTACCCAAATTAAAGGTGAGTATTATTAATAGGTGATTTTAACTTAAGTAAATAAAATGAAATTCTTTAATATTGATGTGTAGGGTTATAAACTTAAGTATGATTTAAAATGCTACTAGTAATATAATAAAAAGTAGGTAATATAAATAAATGTCTGTAAACCCTAGATAATGAATTAATAAAATCCTTTATTTATAAAAATGGAGGTTTTAAGGTTAATAATTTAAGTGTAAGTAGAGGGTTACTGTAATTAAATATAATAAAACATAAACATTAAATAAAGGAATGAAATTAAGGGTAAGTTGAAATTGTAATTTATAAAACGAATATATATTTATTGAACCGTTAATAAATAAAAAGGAATTGAGAAGAAACTTGTAAATTTTCACTTGCATTCTTAAATATACATAACTTACCATATAATAAAAGTTGCAATGTTAGTAAGAAAATGTAAGGGGAAATCTTACAAGTGAAGCTTGAGGTAATTAAGGTATTCAATAAATTTGCTGTTATAAATGAGAATTAACTGTATAAACTTAAGTTAAATTGGAAATTTTACTATATAAGAAAGGGTAAGTAGTATAAATAGATGATATAAACCTTAGTCAATAAATTGGAATACAATATAATGAATTTTGTAACAAATGGAAAATGAAAATTGTAAGAAACAAAGAAATCCCTCCATAAATGAAAGAAAGAAAATCAAACCACCGAAGCATGAAATAAATGTATAATAAGTTAATTTGGCTGTTAGTTTGAATTGTTATTGTTTGATTTATGTTTGTTGGGTAAGGAATTTGAAGTTGTTGGGGAATAAATAATCTATCCTTGTTCCATCTAAGACTGTTGAGTAAAGGATGCACTTGATAGTTAATTTCATTTCATACAAATTTCAAATTTGAACCCAGACAACTAATTGTTTGATGGTTTAAATGGTTGCTTCACTTTGTGTATGTATGTTATTTGTAAGATTGATAATTGTTGTATTGATTGGGTGATTAATGGTTGAAACCACCTAAACATTTCACTTTAATATAAATATTTAACCTTTTAGATTATATAAGTGAATGCAGGTGATGGAAGCAACTGCTTTTGGTTCCATAATAATAAGCGTATTGCCCGACAAATAGGTACGTTTTCGGATTTCGTTTAAAGCGCTATTTTATATAGTTGCCCGTGTTGGGATATAATATTTTGATAATATTTGTAATATATTTGTTATATTTTGATATTTTATTTTCTCCCGAGCCTCTCCGTACAAAGGAGACTCTGCCAAAATTTTCCGTAAATTTTGGACTTAGAATTTTGTTGAAAATGTTTTTCCAACTTTAATTATTTAAGTATAAAAGTTTATAATGGCTATAAAACGGGTATATTTCATTAAAGGAAATTAATCCAGTAAATTATTATTTATAAGCTAATATTGAATTGAGATGTACTGTTTTATTCTTCCTTCTCCCTTCTTTTTCCTTTTCGGGGACGAAAAGTTTTGAGTGGGGGAGAGTGTAACGACCCGTTAAGTTCGACCATTTAAAATTGTTTGTTTAATAGGATTTTGTAATTTATTTTAGTTGAAAGAATAAAGGTGGTAGATAAGTATTAAAATGAAGGCTAGAATAAATTATATAGAAGTGACTTAGAAACCTATTTAAAGACATTTGAATAAAATTCAAATGAATTAAGTAGAGAAAGAAAGAAAAATTCTTACCTGTACATAAAATTTAATATGGGAATATTAAACCAATTTAATGCAATAAAAGATTGTGAACGATAAATTGAATAGATTAAGAAACCCTGTTATTGCAAGTCAATAAATTTGTAAACCCTAATGAACATCTCAAAATTTATAAATTTATTGAAATTTAAGACATAGCATAAGCGTAGAACTATAGGTATGATGACAAACTTTTATAAATTGTCTAATTAAGGGTCAGCAAATTTATTTGGAAATCAAACTCAATTAAGGGTAAGTAATTATGATGGATTGATGGCATAAACGTTACTAATTTTTATCATAGTAACGGAAGTGCAGATGGAAGGCAACTGTAGAAATTTAAGTACGTATTAACAATTGAAAGGGACTGTCGATTGAGTGGAGTACTTTAGGCTTACTAAATTTAGAATTTAACATAAGACAAATAGAAATAAATCAATAAACGTATAGATTTTAAGTTTATTATGATGAATTATTTTAGTGATATGACTTAGAATAAATGAAATAATTTGGGTTAATTGGTATTTAATGGAATTAAAGGTTGCAATATTCATAGGTAAGGATTTAGATGAAATAGATTGATGTATGAAAAATTTAATTTGATAAATGGCAATTAATTCCTTTAATTTGTGCAATTAATGTATGTTTAATTGATAACGATAAAAAGTTGATTTTTTTTCAGTGTAACCAACGTAAAATATTATCATAGCATGATACTTGGTTTGAATAGAAGGATTTGATTTAATGTGAAAATTTTTGTTCTAAGTATTGAATAAAATTGGGAATCAAATTTTTTTTTATGATAATAACGTTAGTATTGGTTAATAAATAGATTTCAACGCAGTAACCAAATAAATGGAATAAGATGAGTATATATTGCATAGAAATGAAATGATAAATTATTGATGTAATGGAAGATATAACCATGTCAATTATGCATATAAGGTAATAAGGTAATGAAACCGAGGTAAATTAATTAATTGAGACTTTAAGTAAAATTAACGTGTGGAATTGACCAAGGTTCAATAAAATGAGAATTTGATTGGTTATATTTATTGGTTGAGAAATGTAAATGTGTATTTGGGGAATAAATTTAGTCAGACTTAAGTATTGAATTTAATTAATTAATATATATGATAAATGATGATTAAATAAAAACCCAATACTCTATATATATGTATAATATTTGAGTGAAAATAATAATACACTTATAAATGTGGAATTAAGAGTTTACAACAACTATTTTAAGTAAAGAAATTGTTCATTCAAGTAAATTTGAAACATCGCAATAGGTGTAGATTAAGTGTTGCGTTAAATAAATTATAAAGGAATAAATTTATAGAAACGTAGGAACGGAAGAATGAACATTATAGTAACGTAAAACGTATTGTAGGATAATAATTAAGTATAGGCTTGTAAATTAGATGTATGACAATAAATTTTGTACGTAAATCTTTCTATTAGTTGATAAGTCTTATTTTGATCAATTTAAAGGAATACACTAAATTTTGTAGTTAGTACGGAATATTGATGAGTGAATGAATAAGATGAAACAAAGGTGGAATGTATTAGTTGAGGTTTTAAGTTATTTATGTGATAAGTTACCAAAATTACAATTTTATCTAAATACAGTAATTTATGCAAACAAAAGATGAACATTTTGAAATATTACCACAGTGATATATAAAAGAAACGTTAACTATGTAGTTGGAGAATAATTGATATATTTTGAGTTGGATAATAGAAATCAAGTTATTTATATAATTAGATTTAAGATGAGAGTATAAGTATATGATTAAATAATTGGGTTTTGCGAATAAAATTTATAATTCCCAAATAATAAGAAAACGCAGAGGTTAACACTGCGAAATTTATATACTTATAAATTTTAATTCACATCCAAGCTTGCTAAATTATTGGGAATTGATTGGATTATATAAGTAATGAAATTTGGCCAATATGTAAAGTTGAAAGAAAATTTGGATTTTATGATTTATTTTAATTTATTTAATAAATATTAAAAATAGCCATTTTTGTCACGGACTCGGATTTCGACGAAACTAGTTTCATCGGATCCGTAACGGTGAATTATAATAATGTTTCAAGTTTCGTTGCGATCGGACTTGTCGTTTGATCGTACGGACTCGAAACGCCTTGAAATTTACGCATTTTGAAATCAATTTGAAATTTTTATTTTTTTTGCATAACTTCTTCATACGATCGAATTTGGTCGCGAAACTTTTTCCATCGCGTTCAGAATATTTTGAAACACCTATTTGGATATATAGTTTTAACAAATTCGACTCCGGAGGCAGAACGGGCTTTTTGGGCCAACTATCGTTTAGCACGTTCGTTATCCGTACCCACCTAGCCTTCTTTTATCTGTCTATATATTTGCGATTATAAACCCTAGCCACTCCTTATTTTCATTTTTCTATACGTACATCTCCTTCTCAACTCCTCATTCCAATGGCAGAAAAAATCCTAATTCCAAAATTTTATTTCAAAAAAAAAAAAAAAAAAAAATATTTTGTGGATCTGCAGCAGCTTCTGGTCGCGCTTCGGGTTTCAGAGGAGAAAACCCTAGAGCAACTTCGGGTCAGGAAGAAAATGACTCGGGTCGCTCCGGGTCGTTTTGGCGAAAACTCCAAGCAAGCATCGGGGAAATGAGGCGGCGCCCCGAAGTCGAACCCGAAGTTGACCCAGGACCAGAATTTTTCATTTTTCAAATTTTCATAACTTTTGCATACGAGCTCGGATTCACGCGCGGTTTGTTTTGCTGGGATCGTATCGGAATTTCTGACGTTTTGGCACTGATTTGGATGAATTTGGAGACTGTCCAATTTTTGGGTTTAAATTGGATTTGAATTCAATTTAAATTCAAAAGGTGAGTGTTTTAACCCACTCACAACTACTAGAAGCTTTTATGTTTGTTAAATAAATTTTAGAAATGAATAGAAATTTATTTATGAGCTTTTGGCATGTTATTTCATTCATATCTGTTGAATTGCATTTTATTGAATGTAACTGTTAATTTAATTGATTTATTGCGTGTTAATTGGCTGTTAGAAATTTTTGGTTGCATATGAACTGCTAGTTAACAGTTATGTCAATTATCACTGAATATAAATTGTTAGATTAATAGTTGAAAATTTTAATTTGAATAAACTGCCAGTTATCACCTGTTATATATGATCATATATATAATTGTTATTGATTGATATTGCTTGATGTTTGTGACTGGATGATGGATGTTTTGTTGAATGGATGTTTTATTTGATATCATTAAACTGCAAGTTAGCATACATTTTACATTTCATTCGGGATTGTGGTTTGAAATGATAAAACCGCAAAGTTTTATTTTTTTAAATTGCGGATTGAAATGATAAATATCCGTATCACTTGACCATAGGATAGAAAATTATATACAGGCACCGCGGTCTATATATAACTATTTTAATGTGATTTCTATGGTTTGGATTGAATACGGTCTATAAATCTTAAATTTATATTGTATAAATATTTTATTTCATATTTATATACCTATGAAGTTGAAATTTTGAAATTAAAAGGAATATAAATTTCTTTATTGAAAATGGAAGAAATTAAGAAAATGGAGTTTGATGATTTATATCCTATGTTTAAATATTAAGTTGGAAATTTTAAAGATATGATATTTATAATTGGATTTTTCCCAAAATATTTTGAAATGAATATTCTAGTAAAAATTGAATTTGGGAATATATATATATATATATATTTTACTAGAAATTGAAGTCTTATTAATTATGGATTTTATGTGAATGGTCAAGATTAATTAATAGAATATTGATTTTGAAAGGATAAAAATCCAACTTTAGTTGAAATATTAATGCTCAAAAATGGATATAAATATATATAAAATTGAAATGGTTTTGGGACTTGAAGTAATATTTTGTATTTTGGTTTAACTTTAAAAGAAGAAATATTTGGAAAGCCATGTAATTTATTTCTTTGTAAAGCAACAGTAAAGTTAAACCTTTTTAATTCGCATACCGTTGAATATCCAAACCATTTAGTTTTGAAAATAATGGTTTTAAAATACTATGGATTTTCGAAGAATTATGTTGAAAGTTACAAACAGAATATTGGTTACATGGGATATTAAATAATAAAAAGTGACATAATTTTTTTGGAAAGGAATAATTTTATTTGGGATAAACGATATCATATTGTTTTGGGTTTTAAAAGAAGAAATGATATCGTAATATTACGGTTTGAAATGGATTATATTCTGGTTTTAAAAGTATAAACTATTTTTAAATGACCGCGGTGTTATAATAACGATTGGTTGGCAAAGAGACCGGGATCGGATATGGACATACTCTCTGTCGATACCGAAAACCACTTTGACTAACCGTGTACGCGGTGGAGATTCCAGAATGAAGTAGGTGGTGGCGACGTTTCCTGTAAGGTAAATACGTGGACCCAACTCCCATGAGTTGGCATAAGGTGGCTAAAACAGGAGCGATTCTCAGGCCAATGAGGTCATTCCTCTGATCGGACGCTCCTCTTCGATATTATAATTTGACTTGGATTTGATTCAGTGGCCACTTCTATATTTTGATTTTGGGGAGTTAGTCCGAGGTGGGCGGTAACTGCGGCTACGCGTTTCCACCAGCCTGGATAGCAATTGGTATATCTACCCTGGCATTGCCTAGTTGTGCCGTGTCACCTACCATATCGCGCCTTGTACGAGTTTGGTTTTCTCCCGTAGCCCGTGTGGTATCCTCTAGTGGCTTCCCGATCAGGAGGGGCTATGATATTGGACGGACTACTGGGACTATTACGTGTTAAGGTGGAAAATGTAAAGCCTTAACGCTATTTAAAAGTAAGTTTATTTTATAAATAGACACTATTATAATAGCGCAATATACTACATAGTAAATAGTTTAACGGATCCTTAGGAGATGTAAATCCCGAACATCTCTTGAGTTACTGTACTCATATTTATATTCTGTTTATTTAACTCACATAAGATATTCTAGTCTGACTCGGGTGTTTTTGTCTATTCAAATTCGCTCGGGTCAGTCCGAGCATTTCAGGATAGCAGATTTTAGCTTTGGAGGACGAAGACGAAGAATAAGTATTATGTTATATATAGTATTACACCACACTCTTTCTATTCCGCTGCATTGCTTGTATTGGTATGTGTAACTCTGATATTTATTGTAAAAGAAGGATCAAGCTTTTGTAAACTGTTTATGAACTGTATATTTGTTATTATATTTTATCCTTCCGCTGTGAGATTCTGTTTTTGTTTTTATTTCTTCTCTGTTTTCTTATTTACCCCATAACAATCCTCCCTTGCGTATGCTTTGAATTGGCACGTGTGTCGGTTTAAAGTGTGCAAAAAGGCGGGATGTTACATTGTACGTCAGAGAGAAGGGTGTTAAGCTAAGAGAATAAATTCCCCGCCACAAACAGAAATGTATTTGAAAGAAATCAGCTTTATATCTCAAAGTGTAATGTCAGACATACAACATACAAGTCTATTCCGGGTTTGAAAAGAACCGAAGGCACTTCGAAAGAAGCCCTTGCAATCCGGACATCCACAATCCTGATCGGACTCCCCATCACATATGGAGATCTCTATACCAGAGCAACTTAGTGCAGAGTCATTCGACAGGTTATCTTATCGTTCTCAAAGACACTCGGTCTTCACCGCCGTCTTCAAATGCTTTCCATTTCATCGTATCACTATTCAGAGTGGGTTATATGACACAAAGGTCCTCTTATGGCTAAACCGAATAGCCAGCACTCAATTTAAAAACACGTCGATATATCAATCACAAAGATTCATCATTAATATTCGATGTGGCTTTCGGATAACCAACTGAAATCCGACTCACTGTCGCATCGAAATTCAATTGCAAAGTTTAACAGGCCAAGGGGTTTTTCACATTCACAAAGAAACAAATCAAAAATATCACAGCTCGGTACAAAACAATTCACATCACAAAGTATCACAATCACATAACAGAGGTATCAATCAGCTCAAGGTACTTCAATAATAATCAATCATCCAACGATGAAATGAATTAACAGTGTGAGTATCATCAATTAACCACATAATTATTTTTCATTAATTAACATTAATTAATGATGAATCATACTTAATTTTAAATTAATTAATCCTTAATTATTAATTAATTATATATTAATTGTTAATTAATTAAATCATTAATTATTAGTTAATTAAATCCTTAATTATTATTTAATTAAATCTTTAGTCATTAATTAATTAAATCTTTAATCACCTTCATTAGTTAATTAATTATTCCTTAATTAATCACCTTAATTAGTTAATCCTTAATTGTTAATTAATTATCATTTAATTAATTATGAATTAATTACTAAGTAATTATAAATCATTAATTATTTTATCATCATTAATAATATGAATTAATTTACTTTTAAGTTAACAATTTAAACATTTGATTAACCTCTTAATTATTTTGTTAAGTTTTATTTAAAATAACTCTATTTAAATATATAAGTTTAAAACATCTTTAAACTTAATTAATTTCAAGTAATTAATTTCAAAACCTTTAACTTCACATTCCACTTAAGAAACAATCATCATTTTATAAAGAATGAATTTAGATATCAATTTGACTTATATTTTTAAAATTTAAAACTGGAAATGCTATTACCCGAGAACTACTTCGAGCATCCCCCCGGGCTACATGCCTACCTGCTTCGAGTTCCTCTCAAAACCTTCCCGTGAATATTTTTTTTTCAAACTTAAAATTTTTGTTTAAGTACTTAACGCGGCGCACAACATCAAACTACACGAGCCACAACACGAGCTAGTAACTCGATTTCCCAAAGACTACTTCAAGTCCCAAGGCCTTCTTTCCAAAACATTTTCACTGATACACTCAGTTACTCGTGCATGTTGCACACCGTTTCGATCGCCTCTGGTCGACGCTCGACCATTGTCTAGTCGATAATTACCCCCTCGACCCTTCAAACCACCCAGAAACGTGAACCCACGTCGAATTCGAAATCGAGCTTTTTGACCAAACTGGAACCAAAATTGATCATCACAAAAGTGCCTCATTCTTCCATCTTCGGCCATCAGAGGTCACGTGGTCGCCCCTGAAGCTTCGCAAATATCTAATGCTTCGATTGGCCCTAGTGTGATCGATTTCGATCATCAAACGATGATGCAGCGAAGCCAATTCCGACATAAGTAAATTTGGGTTTCAAACCCTAAATTGATCTCGATAGCCCCCTACAACAAATTATAAAATCATCGGGTATTTTTTCGATGATTCCTGACATTCGAACGTGTTCCATCCTCGATCAGGCAGTTTATCATTACCTTGATCACCAGAATTCGGTGAAAAAGACGATCCTGATCATCCCCATTTTTCTCAGGGATTACTTGACTAAAATTTATGATTACACTTTTAAAAATCTTTGTTTTTGAAAGCGTTCCAGATATTATATTTGAAAGCATAAATCATGAGGGATGAAATTCCTGTGTATATTGGTTTTGCCTGTTCTTTCAAGTTTCCAGAGTAAGATTCAATCTAATTTACTTAAATTTAATTTTTTAAAACTTAATCAGGTTTAAACAAACAAAACTTACTTAAATCCTAAGGTCTAAAAATGATCAGAGAAGAAGGATTCGATTTTTTGAATAAATTTAACTTCTATAAATCTGAAAACAGGGATGCATGTCTGTCCTCAGACATACACAAACTCATCTCTACATATATACACAGATTTAATTCACATGCAAGCAGTTTTCTAATTCATTTCAGGCATGATTTCCAAACGACAGATAAAAATCTAGATTTAACAAAGGTTTACTCACCCGTGAATTTGGAAAAACAAAGAAGGCATGTACTTATTCTTGAATTTGAAATGACCGGGACTTTTTTTCTAGGTTTTGTTCTTTTTGAATTCACTATTGTATTGTGATGATCCTTGCTTACTTTAGTTTAATTGTCGAAGTTGAATCCTACTTCCTTTGACTGCTGAAAAGCTTTGAGTTTTGCTTAATTACTTGTTGGCTTTGCTGTGTTGAGCTGTTTGATATTTTCCCTAATTCAGTAACTTGAATTTGATTCAGGTTTCAGATTTTTTTGTGTTTACTAGAGTTTTTTGATAAATTTTCCGATTTCTTTTTTGTTCTTTGAGAATTTTGTTTCCTGGCTTTAGAAAGTTTACAGAGTTTTTTCCTTTTCGTTAAAGCTTTTGAAGAAATTAAAAGAAATGAGAAGGAGGGGATTTGATAGTTTATATAATCTCATTTTTCTATTTTTGTTAATTTTTTCTCAAAGATGAAACAAAATGACACTTGTCCAAAATTATTACATTTGTTAAAACATTTATCATATGAATAACCACTTGTATTATTTCTTGTTACAGGCTTAACACTTGTATTTCACATAGATTAAAGAATTTTAAATAAATTTTATATCATATTTTCCATATTTTATAAATACATTTCCTATTTATTTGTATATACAGATTTAAAGAAGAGATGCGTTCAAACAAATTTCACATTAAATAAATTACATATTTATTATTTTAAATGCAAATTATTTTTCTAAGACATTTTATTAAATTTTAAATTCAAATTCAAATTCAAATTCAAATTCAAATTTGACTTATAATCTATATATATATATGTATAAATCAATACTTATTTTATTTGTTATTGAAATTAATTCCAAATTAAATTCTAAAATTCAAATTCAAGTTTTAATTCAAATCTATCCATATATATATATACTCATATAATTTAAATTCAAATAGTTTTAAAATATTTATATTTTTGAATTCTTAAATTCAAATGCAATTTTACAATCATATTTGTATAGATATAAATCAACACTTATTTTATTTATTTTGAAAAATTTAAGTTAATTCCATAGTTTATTCCAAAATTCACATTAATTACTAATTTTTAAACTGATAAAATTTTGAGGATGCTACAGATTCCCCCTTAAGAAAATTTCATCCTCGAAATTTGAAAGAGAGAGAAATAAACAAAGAATATACGAATACAGAAAAAGATAGAAAATGGCTTACCAGATTAAGCTCGGATATCCACTCTGCAATTGGGATAGTACTTTTGCATGCTATCCTCCGTTTCCCAAGTACAGTCATTTGAATCACCGTTCCACTGCGCTTTAACCAGTTTCGCTATTTTATTCCTTAATTGCTTTTCATCATGATCTATTATCTTTATCGGTTCTCTCTTTAGTGCCAGATATGGTGTGATCTTCAAATCCTACTGAGCAGCCTCTTCAATAATACAATCTGGATTGTGCATATATTTCTGAAGATATGAAACGTGAAACACATCGTGTACGCCAGATAACCAGTTGGGTAATTTCACTCGGTAAGCTAAAGGACCGATCCTTTCCGATATAGGAAAAAGATCAATATAATGCGGTGCCAGCTTTCCAGTTTTCCCAAATCTCAACACACCCCGCATTGAAGAAACTTTCAGGAATATAGAATCTCTAACTTGGAATTCTAAATCTCTTCTTCTACGGTCGTAATAACTCTTTTGACGACTTTGAGCCGTTTTCAACTTCTTTCGAATAAAATCAACTTTTTCAGTGGCTTCCTTAATCATATCTGGTACAAGGATGAGTCTATCACCTGACTCGAACCAACATGCAGGTGATTGACATGGACAACCATATAAAGTCTCGAAAGGAGCCATTTCGATACTTGCCTGATAGCTATTATTATATGAAAATTCAACCAGATGAAAATGGTCCTCCCAAGAACCACCAAAGTCGAGAATACAAGCGCGCAAAAGGTCTTCTAATATTCGATTACTCCTTTCAGTCTGCCCTTCAGACTGTGGGTGATAAGCAGTGCTGAAGTTCATTTTTGTTCCCAATGTGACTTGAAATGCCTCCTAAAATATACCGGTGAAGATCGGATAACGATCACTCACTATACTATTGGGTATACCGTGTAGACGAACAATTTCTTTGACATACAATTCAGTCAAACTTGCTGCTGTCCGGATAGATTTCACTGGAATGAAATGGGCTATCTTAGTCAAACATTCGACAATAATCCAAATTGCTTCATTCCCTTTTCGAGTGCGGGGCAACCTATCTATGAAATCCATAGATACGTGATCCCACTTCCATTTTGGTACTTCCAACGGTTGGAGTAAACCCGCTACTTTCTTTTGATCACTTTTAATTTGCTGGCAGGTAGCACAACGACTCACATATATAGATATATCCCTCTTCATTGTTTTCCACCAAAAAGTTATTTTAATATCTCTATACATCTTATTAACTCCTGGATGGATACTGAGCTTAGACTTGTGACACTCGTCCAACACTTCACTTTTCAATTTCGGGATGTCTAGAACACACATCATGCCTTTCAATCTTATAGCTCCATTATTATCGATTCCAAAACTGGAATCCTCACTATGACATATTCTTCTATATATTTCTCGAAGAAACTTGTCTTCTGTTTGCTTACTAGTGATCTTTTCAAGTAGATTAGGAGTAACAACTAGATATGCAAGAACAACATGCCTTCCACTCAAACCATTGGCTACTACATTGGCTTTTTCGGATGTATATTGAATATCTAGGTCATAGGATGCCAGAAATTCTAACCAAGTTGTTGCCTTAGATTTAAATTCTTCCGGGTGAAGAGATATTTCAGAGATTTGTGGTCGGTGAATAATTCGAATTTTTCACCTAAATCTAGGAGAGTTTATTAAGTATATTTATCAAGTTACGTTAAACTTTTAAATCTTTTGGGAAAGCTAAAAGAAATTTTACGCAGAAGATAGTATCGCCAGATTTTCAAAGCGAAAATAACAGCTAAGAGTTCGAGATCATGGGTTGGGTAGTTTTTCTCATGCGGACGAAATTGTCTACTCGCGTAGGCAATTACCTTCCCATTCTGCATTAGCATAGCACCCAACCCATCTCCACAAGGGTCAGTATAGACAGATAAACCTTGGTTCACGTTGATAATAGCGAGAACATGAGAAGTAGTCAATCTCCTCTTTAACTCTTGGAAAGCTTCATCACATTTTAGGGTCCAATCAAATTTTGCATTCTTCATTGTTAGCTTAGTCAATGGACTAGCTATCTTAGAGAAGTCCTGAACAAACTTTCGGTAATATCTTGCTAAACCTAGAAAACTTCAAACTTCTTTCGGAGTTGTGGGCCGCTTCCAGTCTAGAATAGAAGAAATCTTGCCTGGATCAACAGAGATTCCCTCTTCATTAACAATGTGCCAGAGAAATCTGAATTCCATAACCCAAAAATGGCGTTTGGAAAATTTTGCAAATAAAATGTTCCTCCTTAGTATTTCCAAAACAATCCTTAGATGCTCAGCATGCTCCTCTTCTGTTTTGGAGTAGATCAAGATATCATCAATAAACACAAGAACAAATTTGTTTAACACTTCTTTGAATACATGAGTCATTAAGTCTACGAAGTATACGGGAGAATTTGTTAGTCTGAAATGCATGACTAACCATTCGTAAAAAATGTCTGGACCGTTGAAAGTAGTCAAGTGAACACAGTCTTCAGCAATTTGTAGCTGATGGAATTCTTGAGCTAGATCCATCTTTGAAAAGAAACGAGCGCCCTGCAGTTGATCGAACAGATCATCAATTCTAGGTAAAGGAAATTTGTTTTTGAGCGTTAGTTTATTGAGATCGCGGTAGTCCACACACAATCTCAAAGATACGTCAGACTTAGCGACGAATACCATATAGCTAAACCCCATTCGAAAACACAAGGACGTATCAATCCTTTTTCTAGAAAATCACTGGTTTGCTTGACTAATTCAATTCTTTCCCTGGGTGCCATCCTGCGACTTGCGTGAATGACAAGATGAGCATTTGGAACTAAGTGAATTCTGAATTCAATTTCTCTGTGTGGGGGTAAAGATTTGACCTCTTCAAACACATCTGGGAATTCCTGGATAATAGATATGGACTCCAGACTAGGTTCGGGATATCCCAAAATATACATCAGTTTATCTCTCTTAGGACTCGGATCTTGAACAAGAGATTTCAATGAAATCCCCAAAGTTGGTTTTGATCAAAATTGTTAGATTATTACAACCTAATTTGGCTTCGTATTTCATTAGCCAGTCCATTTCGAGTAGGATTTCAAATTCATTAAAATCAAGGATTAAAAGGCTGATAGGAAATCTATAACAAGAATATGAGATAGGAACATCTCTACATCATAGAAAAAGATTTGTCGGACCACCGACTGGATTCTTTACGCAAATAGGCTCGTCAACAAATTCAGGTTTTAGTTCTAATTCATTAACAGTTTGTTGGGAGATGAAGCTAAGTGTAGCGCCCGTGTCGAACAATACTCTAACAACTCTATCATAAATGATAAGGTTACTTTCTAGAACTCCTTTTTCTTTATCCGCCTTTAAAGTTAAGGGGTCATCTTTTATTGCGTACATTTTCACTTCTTGTGCTTGCTTCTTTTTCGGGCAATGTTTAGCTTCATGACCTGGCTTGTGACAATAAAAGCGTCCCTTAGTTCTTCGACTTGTATTCACTGGCTAATATTCCATTACTTGTTTCTTAGGCTTCTTACAATTGTTTGAATAATGTCCTTTCTCCTGATCACTCCTCTTCTCCTTGCCTTGATCCGGTTTCTTTCCTTCGGACTTCCTTTTCTTCCAATTTGAATTGCTTGAACTTCCCTTCACTTTCGGAACTTCCTGCATATCCAGGGTAGAATATCGATAACTCGTATCGATCAAGTCCGAAAAGGATTCTTTTATGGGGGTAATCATCCTTTCATGGTACATCTTATTCATTCCCCAAATGAATCTTTCATTCTTTTTCAAAGGTGTATTCACGAGCTCCGGACCAGATAATTCATGTAAAGGCCCGCAAATCCGTACCCCTTTGAGCTGGCAAAATTCCACAACAATTCAGCTAAGAGGACAAACTTATGAGTCTTTAGGGTTAAAGACTGAAGAGGTAGAAGAATAAATAGAAACAATAAACAGAATCTCACATTTCGCAGCGGAACAATATACAATAGATAAATAATCTTTAAAACAAAAGGGCCTGTATATGTTATTACAATACAACATCAGAGTACAACAATAACACACAACACTGGCAGTTATAAATGACTTGCCTACATAGAAATTTGTCTCAAAAAAACCCGAACGCAGCAGATACTACATAGTATAGATAATATATCTCGCCATCCAGCTTGCCTCTTGAGCTCCACTGTAACTCCTGAATTCTAGAATGACCTGATAACCTGACTCTAGGCTGCCCGTGTGGAAAATTGTGGGCACCCAGAGTTTAGAAAGGGAAAAATAAACTCCAGGACAGTTGTGGGACTGGTGTAAGATAAAAAAAACAGTTATTTCACAAAGAAAATAAAAAGAAATCTGCTATGCTTTTGGGAAATGAAACTACCATAAGGCCTCCCGCCACACACAAAATGCGAACGCAGAATTGGAGGAAATTTCTCCTTATGATAGTCAAACATGCTTAATACGTAAAATTCTTTCGATATTATTATTAGTGCATAGTGCAGAAAACATTTCGAAAGTATAGTATTAATCTTAGCCAGCATAGACATTCCGTACTATGCCTACTATAGCTACCATCTAAACTGTGGTGACCACCATAAGTAAATGGCAGGTTATGCAACTAAAACCATACAAGGCGCGTATTAGAGTTTGGATTTCCAACAAATGGTCAGGCTAAGGAACTTCCTACTGCCACATGGGTATAGCTCTGGAGGGACGTCCCGAGAACCTACCCGGATCTCTGCCAACATAAGGGCAGGTTACCTCTGTAACTAGGTAACTACTACTCGAGTATGCCATCCCCCGGTCCTTTGGGACCTTTATCCGAGAATCCTCAACCACAAATCAACAACCATAAAGTACAATAAATTTGCGGCAACAACATAGGTTAAGTATCTGGGCTCCATACCATGATACCACCCTTTTCCAGAAGGAAATGATATACCCTAAAGGGCGCGACCCTCATAATCTTGCCGCATCTTTCCTGTTTCGACAATTTCCGGGATGTGAGGTCTGATGAGGTCCCGTCCACAAAGCTACACTTTTCACAAAGTCATGCTTTTATCAACAAATGATCAGCAGCACTTCATATGACACATTACCAAATTTGAGAATATATTACTAGAAACCATTAACTACATAACCTTTGAGCTCATACGTCTCAGAGAAGGATGTTAAGCTAAGAGAATAAATTCTCCGCCACCAACAGAAATGTATTTGATAAAACCAGCTTTACAGCTCAAAGTGTAATGTCAGACACACATCCATACAAGTCCATTCCGGGATCGAACGGAACCGAAGACACTTCAAAGAAGCCCTTCCAAATCCGGATATTCACTAATCATGTTCGGAATCCCCATCACAAAGGGTGATAAAATCTCTATACTGGAGCAACCTGGTGCAAAGACAATTGACAGGTTATCCTTTCGCTTTCGAAAATAACCGGTCTTCAAATACAATCCCATTTCATCGTATTGTTATTCGAAATGGGTTTTATGACACAAGGTCCTCTTCCGGCTAAACCAAATAACGAGCGCTTATTTTTTTAAAATAAGTGTTCAGTCAGATTTCAAACAAATCACACAAATTTCAACTTTGATCTTTTAAACAAAAGATCCATCACTATCACAAAGGTTCGATGTGGTTTTCGAATATCCACTTGGAATCCGACCCCTGGTCGCATCGAAATCAAAATGTCGTTTAAAGGCAAATATTGATAGTCGGTTATTTAACTATCAATAAATATTCACGACAAACATCAAGATTTAAATAATTTATCCCCAATTATTTAATTTCAAAATATCTTTGCAAGGTACAATTTTAACACTTCAACCATTTGAAAACAAATTTCAAATCACTTTTCACCTTTCAATCCTTTGAAAACAAATTTCAAATCATTTTTCACTCGCGGAATAAGATTCCCGATATTATTTGTTTACACTAAAGGTCTGCCGAGTTCAGATACTTTAAAATTCTTTAAATCACTTATCCAAAATGTATACTTGGACACATTTAGATAAAGCTATTTTAAAACATTTTATTTAAAACATTAGTTTTGAAAATATTATATAAAGGTCTCATATAAAATTTCAAGTCCAAACTAATTTTTTTTAAATAAAATTAGTAGATAGGATATAACAATTAGATATCTATTTTCTAAAATAAATTTTAATTAAATCTTTAAAATAATCATTTCTATAGTTAACTAAATAAGTCTTTACTTTAAAGATTAAAACACTTCCCAAATAATTTCTCTAACAATATTTTTCAAAATAATTTCTAAAACTTTTAATTTATACCTTAAAAGTTACTTTGAAAATATATTCAGCTTTTCAGGGAAGAATTCTCTTTCCATTTATATAAATTAATAAATCTTCTCGATTTATTTTAATTTACATTCCAAATCTGTAAATTTCTTTTCACACCTTTAAAAATAAACAATATTTATTTTTAAAACAAATTTCCCTTTCTTTTGTAAAATTCCCATTGTGGATTTAAATTCCCAAATATCCACTGATATATGATTTTTAAATCGATTTCAAAAATCGTATACGAACACCAAATCAATTTCCAATTTGATTTCTAAATTTATTTCAACACCGAATTTATTATCTTTCGAAATGAATTCCTTCTTTTAAATTTATTCAATTTTTCTAAAATTAATTTACTATAAATTTTCTACTAAATTTCAAAAATAAAATTTGATTTATTTCTGGTATCTTACGATACCAAAAATATATTTGGCTAAATTATAGCCTTTAACGATTTCAATCATAGTATAATCACACAAAGATTATCAACACACAACATATGAAACAATTCAATATTTGAGGAATCCAGTTGGATCCCTCCAACCTGTTTCCCTGCATCCACAGACGTTAGCACTACAATTAAATACCAATTCCACTTCGAGATGGAATATCGCGGTATATGGGTTTAATATAATAACCTCGGCTATTATGCGGCGCAATAAGGTCTAAACTAATATAACTGATCATAAATTAATCATCCAAGCACACAATCAACAATTAAATTTAACTATCATAATTCAATCACCAATCAATAACTAAAATTTTCAATTATTAAATTTGAGTGAGAAGATCTCACATTAGCTTTTATTTTGCAATCCATTTTCCATCCCGGCTCGATTTCACGATTTTTTGAACCTTGTAACAAACATTATAGGATTTATTATTATTCGAATTAGTCGAACAAATTAAATCTTCCTATTTGATAAATTTAATTAACTAGCAATTTGATTTTAAATTAAATTTTCTTTAATAAATTATTTTTAGTGACAAAGATTATTTAGATTCACCTAAACAAAAAATTAAATTTTAAACTGTCTTTACAATTCAAAACATATAAATCTCACTGGTATGCTTTTCTCTTTACATATGCAAATTTTTAAATTAAAAATAACGAACAGTTTTATACTTTACTGTATATACCTTATTCTGATTCCCTGTATAAAATAAAATAGGTGTGTTATTTAATTCAATTTGGAAAAAGAAATCATATACCTTATTGCCCGAACCCATCTCCTTGGCACACTCGAATGGAAGCAGCCAGATTTGCACCTGAACTTGCAACCCAAACATTCACCAATCACCGCACTGGATTGTAACAACCCTGGTTTAGAAATTACCTTTCAATATTGAATTATAATGATAATTATAATTTAATATTGTGAATTAAACTAAATTTGGAGAAATTAAATTGTTTATTTGGAATAAACAATGAATTTTGGAATTTAAATTGAAATAATACGGTTCCAAGTTTTATTTTATTTTGTTTGGAGTGATAATAAATGGAATATGATTTTATTTTAGTAGAAATGTAATAATCATATTAGTTGTTGTCCATTTTCTTCTTTTAATAATTTTTAAAGGAAGTATGTAATTTTTTTTAATGTGGCATATTGAAATAAAAGGTGGAAATTATGTTAAAAATAAGTTTTGGTTGTAAATAATGTTTTGAAATGGCTTGAAATATTTTTCTAAGTGATAAAATAAAATTTTCGTGGAATTTTAGGAGTTAAAAACATGGTTTTATTCATTTATTTGAGTAAATAGTGCATTTTTTGTTAAATAAAGGGATTTTAGTAATAAAAATGTTTTAAAAATTAAAATTAACCTTTTTATATAGTATAAAATATGTTACTTCCTAAGTATGTAAAACTACATACTTTGTTGTGTGAAAGTTTGAAAGAAAATGCATTTTTGTTGTGTAATTAGTGTAAATATGAAGCCTTTATAATATAGGTGTGAATAATAAACTTGGCCATTAATTTTCATTTAATTTTTGGAACCCATTAGGCCCATTAACGCTAAACCTGGTTTGAGAAATGAGAAAAAGAGAAGTCTATGTTCATTTCTCTCATCTTCTTCTTCTTTCAACTAGTAAACAAAACCCACCTTCCTCAAAATAAAAAATTCCCAAATTTCTTCATATTAATTCAACAAATTTCAATCTTTTTCAGCCTAGATTGTTAATACAAAGGTAACTAACTCCAAACACCACAATTTCATCAAAATTTCTGATTTGTGAGAGTGATTTTCTAATTTACTGTATATTTTTGCTTGCATGTATTGTTTCTTCTTTCCATAGCTTCTTCAAAGCCAAAATCAAGCTCAAGCTCCAATCTTTTTGCTTAAATCCGCGTATTTACGCAAATCAGCAAGGTGAGAGCAATATCTCACAAATACTAGCTAACTTGCTTGTGAAATTGCTTGAATTTTCCACATATGTAAAAGATTATTCAATGTATAGTCTATTTTCATTTCTGGCCTGAAGTGCCAACTTTGGCTATCCATAACTTTCATATCCGGCAACGAAATGTTGCCGGATCTTTTTCTGAGTCAAGCTTATATGTTAAACTTCATTTCTGCAACATTTGGTTGAAATTTTTTGTGCTTTGATTGTTCAAACCGTTGCTGCAAAATCGATGCACAACCTGAAAATTTTCTGTGCATATTTTGTTGTGTTGCTGCAAACATAACTCATTTATTTATTACTGGAATTCGATGATTCTTTTTCTGTTTGAAAGATGATGTTTGGTAGTATGTGCATATCAATGTTGAGCTCAATCAGATATCATTTGTTCCTCTGTTTTATGCCTGGAAGTTGAACCCAGGATGGTTTCAGGCCTGTACATTTTTGGTTTTTGAACTGTTGCAAGCATGGTCTGAGTCCATGTTTGAGACATCATAACTCATTCGTTTCAAATCGGATTTAAGTGATTCTTTTTGGGGATTGAAGTAGGAGTGTTGATTTATATTTCTATATGATTTCATAACAATCAAGTTTGGTTTACTATTTCTAAACTACTGTCGAACTTGTACTCGCAGCTTGCTGTAATTCAGTGTTTTAAACCTTGTATTGGTCCGACTTTGAAACGATGCAGATTCTTCGTTTCAAATCGGATTTGAACAATCATTTTTGTATATCGATTAGAAGCATTAGTCTATGCCTCTACCAAATTTCACCAAGATCTGGGTTTATTTTCCCCTCCGAACTCATCGTCGAAGTTGAACCTTTGCGCTGTTTTTACACAACAGTTTATAGTGGTTTTAGTCCAACTTCGGAACGACGCAATTTCTTCGTTTCAAGTCGTAATTGTCTGAATCTTTTTGCAGATTGGATTAGGAATGTTAAAAAATATTCCTAAAAAATTTCATGCCATTAGGAATCTTTTTGCAGGTCCAAACCTACTGTCGAACTTGGGTTCACAGCGTGTTTTCAGCGGTTTTTATACTCGAATAATTTCCGTCATTTTTGATATTTTCCCGAATTCTTGAGTTTTATCTCTAAATTTCGTTCACGGGTTTTATAAAGCATTTTAAAGTGTTTTTCAAACAAATTGGCTTTGAAATTATTTTTTAATATTATTTTAAGTACTAAATTATTTACTTCATAATAGGAGAATTTCAAAGGCAATTTCCAAAGTATTTTCAAACAATTTCAAAACTTGTTCCAAATTATTTTCTGAGTAAAATTACACAATTTTGCACTTCAAACTATGTGGAAGTAATTAAATGGTTGGGTAAAACACGTACTATGGAATACATGCGTTTATCTTTCCAATTAATTTTTAATCTATTCGTTTGATCGTTTTGACCTTCGGGTCTAGTTTACCGATGACATGAGGTAAACTTTGTACTGCTTTGAGTATGGAATTGACTAATAGTTAGTAAACCGTTTAGTGCGAATGTGTGGTATGGGACACACGTTAACACTTTTCGGGTTTCTTTCTGAGAGTTTGTGACACATATTGCCAGTTAGTGGTGTCCAGTATTGGGCCTTCGGACCTTCGCCACTACGATTTGTTGCCTTCGGATTTGTGCCTTCGGGTTTGTTGTCCTATAGTATCGCTTTTGGAGTTGGTCCATCGTCATCGCTCGAGAGATACTTGGGTTTGTCGCCTTCGGGTTTGTTGCCCTATAGTATCACTTTTGGAGTTGGTCCATTGTCACCGCTCGAGAGATACTTGGGCTTGTGGATCCTTGCTTATATAAAACTGAGCACGTGCATCTTTTGTTTCATTGACATTTATATTTCCCTAGAGTATCGCCTTTCGAAGTAGATTTTTTGAACCACTTGATACATAGCGATTACCTTGTGGAAACTTATGTTACCTTTATTGGTATTTGTTATTTTCCTTTTTGGCTTGATTTGGGATATTCATATCCTTTGTTTATTTGAGTTGCCGATGATATGAGGCTTGTTACGATTCATCTTTTTTTAGATGATCGAATAATCTCTTTTAGAGATATTTGTGATACTTTATGACCTTGCATGTTCATCATCATTTAGCTTATCTAACTGATTTGTTTAGCTAGACCGACCCGCGTATTTTATACTCGGGTCAGACCAAGGTGTTTCAGGTTAGGTACATTTGGACTTAGCCTATTCTGCTTCCGCATGGGATATTCTGCTAGCTCCTTTTGTTATAGATTTTTGTGTAGTCCTTTTTGGTTGTAACTCTGATATGTATATTCTTTTGACTTGCCTGTATATTGTGGTTGCTACACCACTTAACATGTATCATTTTGTATACTCTATGATGTATCTGTATATGTGTATTTGTATGTGATGATTTACTGTTCTGTGATGTGTTTTACATTTGAGTTATTATATTTTGTTCTGTTAGATATTGTAGCCATTATAGTTTTGTATTAAATATCTACTGGATATGTCGATCCACCTAAAAAAAAAACATATGCTACATTTATCGACGAATTCAGTAGATAGTTAAGACAAGACTATAGATGGTCGTTCCTATCCAGCTCTATTCTCCGTATTAGCAGACGGTATTACCTTATAATACTCTTTGCTAATATGCGTCTCAGAGTGGGGCGTTGCAGCTTGGTACCACAGTTGAGTTCAAGTCAAAATATAATAAACGCGGAACAAAAACACATTACGGTACATCAAAGTGTATAAAAATGTAACGAATCCCGAGATCATCGTGCCTTTGTTCTCTTCGTGTCCTTTGGGGTAGATAGAATTTTAGGAATACGTCTAGGAATGCATTTTAATTCCCTAGTATTCCATATTTTAATTAATGATATCTACCATGTGAATAATCTTTATCTTATCTTAACTTTTAGTTAATGGCTAGAAGAGGCAGAGGATGACGTTCGAATGTGGGGCAGTCCAGTGGCTCCCATCCGGATGGATTATATATGTGTGCCGATCAGTTCATGGAATTATTTAGGAGCACTCAGTCTCTAGCTCCTACTCCAGCTTCTTATTTGTGCAAATCTCCTTTCGCGCGCATGTTCAGTGACTTTGCACATCTCGGAGGCAAGCCATTCAAAGGCTCCGAGTCTGATTTAGAGGTTCAGACTTGGATTCGTTCTTGCGAGCGGATATTTTCTCGCATGGATCTTTCGGATCATCACAGGGTTCTTGTAGCATCGAGCATGTTACAAGAGTGTGCTCTTGATTGGTACGAGCTATTCACTGCCAAGCTCGATGAGTCTAGTCTTACATGGACTCAGTTTCGGGAATGATTCGAGCTTAAGTTCGTTCCTGAGTTTGAGAAAGCATCTCTTGTCCGTCGCTTCCTCGAGCTAAAGCAAGGAAAATCTTCTATTTCTGATTATGCGTCTTCTTTCGAGGCTCTTTCTAAGTATGGCCTTAAGTATATTAGCACTCCATACAAGAAGAACCTTAAGTTTGTTTCCGGCCTTAAGAAGTATTTGAAGAAATCTTTGATGTTGCAGCTTAAGCTTTCTTTCGAAGAGCTAGTTGACTCGGCGCTTCATCTTGAAGCCCTTGAGAAGGAGATCGATAGTGGTGATGATGTTGAGGTTAGTAAGAACCCCAACAAGAAGCAGTTTCCTTTTAAGAAGTCTAAGTCTTTTCCTTCCAAGAAGAAGAAGGCCGGTGGTTCTAACTCTCAGACTCAGTCTACTAGAACACCTTCCATTCGGAAGTGTTTCAATTGTGGTTCTCCAGATCATATGATTCGAGCTTGTCCTAAGCCTCTCTTCTGCCGCTATCGCAAGGAAGGTCATCATGTTTCCACCTGCCCTACTATTCCTGCTAGTGCCAAGTCTGATAAGCTTTATGCTGCTAAGGCTTCTGGAGGTTCTTCTCAGCCCAGAGGTATATCTCCATCTATTTTGGAAAGTTCTATTTTATTTCATTACCGCAGTATTCGAGTTCTTTTCGATACGGTGCTTCGCATTCATTCGTATCGAAGAAGCTCGTCGATGATTTGTCATTGGATGTTTCTTGTATGGTTACTTCATTAAGGATTGCAAATCCTATCGGGGGATCCACAACCCTTATCATGCTTTGTGATGATGTTGAGATTGCTTTATGTGGCTTTTCTTTTCGTGTGAATCTGCACGTTATTTCTTATTTGGGATTTGACATGATTTTTGGTATGGACTGGCTAGTGCGATATGATGCCAAGATTGTTTGTGCTCAGCGGATGTTATATCTTCGACATCTCGATTCTCCATCTCAGCTATCTCTTATTCTTCGGAATGTGGATAATTTCGAAGTGGCTTTATATTCTCTAGACTCTCAAGATAATGATGATATATCTCGTATTCCTATTGTTTGTGAATTCTCCAATGTATTTGAGCTTGTTTCGGGTTTGCCACCCAAGCGGGCGATTGAGTTCCACATTGATCTCATTCCAGGCACGTAGCTAGTTAGTCGTCCTCCCACGAGGATGTCTACAAAAGAAAATGAGGAACTTAAGAAGCAGCTTTTAGAGCTTGAGTCCAAGAAGTTGATTCAGTCTAGGTCTTCACCATGGGGTGCCGCGGTCGTCATCGTGAAGAAATCTGATGGAACTCTTAGGCTTTGCATCGACTATCGCAAGCTTAACGAGTTGACCATTAAGAATAGGTATCCATTATTTAGGATCGACGATATGTTCGATCAATTGAGCGGCGCTAAGGTCTTCTCTCAACTCGACCTTGCCACTGGTTTTCATCAGCTCTGAATCGTGGATCATAGCATACCTCTTACAGCTTTCTGCACTCGATATGGTTCTTTTGAGTGGCTCGTAATGCCATTCTGTTTGACGAACGCTCCTGCTTTCTTTGTCGATCTCATGAATCGAGTATTCCGGGAATATATCGATAAGTTCATCCTTGTATTTATTGATGACATCCTTGTTTATTCTAAGTCCGAGACAGAGCATACCCACCATTTGAGGATTGTCTTGGATACTCTTCGTCAACATCAGCTTAGAGTCAAATTCTCCAAGTGCCACTTTTGGGAGAATAAGGTTAAGTTATTAGGCCATATTGTATCTTCCGAGGGCATTTCAGTCGATCCCTCAAAGATCGAAGCTATCCAGAATTGGAAGAGGCCTGAGAATGTTCATGAGATTCGTAGTTTCCTTGGATTGGCGGGCTATTACTGTCGGTTCATTAAGGATTTTTCCCGTGTTGTGCTTCCCCTTACTAGCCTTACTTGGAAAGGCGTTCGTTATATTTGGTCCGAGAAGTGTGAAGCTTCTTTTCAACAATTGAAGGAGCTTCTCACTAATGCTCCTATTCTTGTGGTTCCCGAGGGGAATCATGATCTTGTCGTCTACACCGATGCCATTGGAAGTGGTCTCGGTGCTGTCCTTATGCAGAAGGATCGGGTAGTTGCTTATGCTTCTAGGCAACTATGTCCAAATGAAGTTTGCTATGCCACTCATGATCTTGAGTTAGCCGCCATTGTCTTCGCTTTAAATATTTGGCGCCATTACCTCTTAGGCGAGCGCTTCATTCTCTATACTGATCATAAATCCTTGAAGTTTTTGTTCACTCGAAAGGAGCTCAACATGAGGCAACAACATTGGATTGAGTTCCTTGCCTCCTATGACTTCGATATCTAGTATACCCCTAGTAAGGGTAATCGTGTTGCTGATGCGCTTAGTCGCAAACACTAGGTTGTTGTTTCTATGATGCTAGCCGAGTGGAATGTTCTTAAGACTCTATCCTTTTGTGATATTCGTGATCGAGCTCCATCTTCTGATTCTCCGATATTATTATTCAGTTTGGAAGCTCGACCTTCTCTATTTGATCGTATTGTCGTGGCTCAGCGAAAAGATCCAGAGTTGTTGCATCTTATTCAGCTTTGTGAGTCTGAATCCCATGATGAGGCATTGCAGGATTTCAGCATTGATTTTCATAGGTGTCTTCGCAAGAAGAACCGCATTATTGTGCCATCTGATTCTTCACTTAGGCATGACATTCTCGATGACTATCACCGTTCAAAGTATACCATTCATCATAGCAATAGTAAGATGTATGCCGACATGCATCGCCTTTATTACTGGGAAAGCATGAAGTGTGATGTGGCGAGTTATGTGAGTAATTGCATGACTTGTCAACGTATCAAAGCCGAACATCAACACCCTTCTGGTTTCCTTCAGCCTCTAGAGATTCCATTGTGGAAATGGGATCAGATTTCGATGGATTTCATTGATGGCCTACCTCGTTCGAGATCGGGCCATTCTAGTGTTTGGGTTATTGTTAATCGCCTCACCAAGTCTACTCATTTTTTTCCTATTAAGTCTAATAGGAGTGCTTCTCATTTGGCCAAGTTATATTTCAAGGAAATCGTGAGACTTCACGGTGTTCCTAGTTTGATTGTTTGTGAGCGTGACCCGCTATTCACATGTCATTTCTGGCGAGTCTTCAGTAAGCTTTGGGAACAAAGCTTAATTTCAACACAGCATATCATCTGCAGACTGATGGACGGACTGAACGGAGGAATCGTATCTTGGAAGATCTCCTCCGTATTTGTATTCTTGATTTTGGAGGTAGTTGGGAGGATCATTTACCCCTTGTAGAATTCTCCTACAACAATAGTTTTCAGTCGAGTATCGGTATGGCTCCTTTCGAAGCCTTATACGGAAGGCCATGTCGATCACCTTCTTGTTGGTTGGAATCTGGTGAGAAGCTTATTCTTGGCCCAGATTCTGTTCGCGATTCTTCTAAGAAGATTAATCTTATTCGTCGGAGAATGAAAGAGACACAGAGCCTCCAGAAATCGTATGCGAACAACCATAGGAAACCTCTCGAGTTCTCAGTTGGCGATCTTATCTTTATTCGTGTGTCTCCTCTAAAAGGGGTTATGCGCTTCAATACGACTAGGAAATTGGCCCCTCGTTTTATAGGAACATTTCCTATTACTAAACGTATTGGCCCTGTGGCTTATAGAGTTTCACTTCCAGCTCATCTATCTGGCATTCATGACGTGTTTCATGTCTCTCAGCTTCGGAAGTGTCTTCGAGAGTCGGATTCTGTCATCGATTCTCCTAATTTGCAAGAACTTGATATCTCACCAGAACTATTTGTTGTGCAACAGCCTATTCGCGTACTTGCTATGGATGTGAAACGCCTTCGAAACAAGGACGTGCCGCTCGTTAAAGTTCAATGGTCCACTAATCCCAATGACTGCACTTGGGAAACCAAAGAGTTTATCGAGCGATCCTACCCTGGTTTTCTTTCTTTGCATAGCGATGGTGAGAAATTCTTTTTACCTCAAGCTTGTTTTCCTATCTTTTAAGTGATGAAATATATGGTTGTATACATACTTTTCCCTAGGAATTGCGGGGACGCAATTTTGTTAAGGGGGAAGTCTGTAACAACCGTGGTTTGGAAATTACCTTTCAATATTGAATTATAATGATAATTATAATTTAATATTGTGAATTAAATTGAATTTGGAGAAATTAAATTGTTTATTTAGAATAAACAATGAATTTTGGAATTTAAATTGAAATAATAAGGTTCCAAGTTTTATTTTATTTCGTTTGGAATGATAATAAATGGATTATGATTTTATTTTAGTAGAAATGTAATAATCATATTAATTGTTGTCCATTTGCTTCTTTTAATAATTTTTAAAAGAAGTACGTAATTTTTTTAATGTGGCTTATTGAAATAAAAGGTGGAAATTGGGTTAAAAATAGGTTTTGACTGTAAATAATGTTTTAAATGGCTTGAAATATTTTTCTAAGTGATAAAATAAAATTTTTATGGAATTTTAGAAGTTAAAAACATGGTTTTATTCATTTATTCGAGTAAATAGTGCATTTTTGTTAAATAAAGGGATTTTAATAATAACAATGTTTAAAAAATTAAAATTAACCTTTCTATATAGTATAAAATATGTTACTTCCTAAGTATGTAAAATTACATACTTTGTTGTGTGAAAGTTTGAAAGAAAATGCATTTTTGTTGTGTAATTATTGTAAATATGAAGCCTTTATAATATAGGTGTGAATAATAAACTTGGCCATTTATTTTCTTTTAATTTTTAGAACCCATTAGGCCCATTAGTGTTAAACCGGGTTTGAGAAATGAGAAAAAGAGAAGTCTACGTTCATTTCTCTCATCTTCTTCTTCTTTCAACTAGTAAACAAAACCCACCTTCCTCGAAATAAAAAAATCCCAAATTTCTTCATATCAATTCAACAAATTACAATCTTTTTCAGCCTAGATTGTTAATACAAAGGTAATCTAACTCCAAACACCACAATTTCATCAAAATTTTTGATTTGTGAGAGTGATTTTCTAATTTACTATATATTTTTGCTTGCATGTATTGTTTCTACTTTCCATAGGTTCTTGAAAGCCAAAATCAAGCTCAAGCTCTAATCTTTTTGCTTAAATCCGGGTATTTACGCAAATCGGAAAGGTGAAAACAATATCTCACAAATATTAGCTACTTGTGAAATTGCTTGAATTTTCCGCATATGTAAAAGTTTACTCAATGTAGTCTATTTTCGTTTCTGGCCTGAAGTGCCAACTTTGGCTATCTATAACTTTCATCTCCGGCAACGAAATGCTGCCGGATCTTTTTCTGAGTCAAGCTTATATGTTAACTCCATTGATACAACATTTGGTTGAAAAATATTGTCATTTGAGTGTTCAAACCGTTGCTGTAAAATCAATGCACAGCTTGAAAATTTTCTGTGCACATTTTGTTGTGTTGCTGCAAACATGGCCTGATTCGATGTTTGAGACAACATCACTCATATATTTCTTACTGGAATTTGATGATTATTTTTTTGTTTGAAAGATGATGTTTTGTAGTATATGCATATCAATTTTGAGCCCAATCCGATATCATTTGTTCCTCTGTTTATGCCTGGAAGTTGAACCCATGATGGTTTCAGGCCTGTACATTTTTGGTTTTTGAACTGTTGCAAGCATGGCCTGACTACATGTTTGAGACATCATAACTCATACGTTTCTAATCGGATTTGAGTGATTATTATTGCAGATTGAATTAGGAGTGTTGATTTATATTTCTATAAAATTTCATGACAATCTGGGTTGGTTTGCTATTTCTAAACTACTGTCGAACTTGTGCTCGCGGCTTGCTGTAATTCAGTGTTTTAAACCTTGTTTTGGTATGACTTTGAAACGATGTAGATTCTTCGTTTCAAGTCGGAATTGAACAATTCTTTTTGCAGATCGAAGTAGAAGCATTATTCTATGCTTCTACCAAATTTCACCAAGATATGGGTTTATTTTCCCATCCAAACTCATCGTCGAAGTTGAACCTTTGTTCTGTTTTTACACAGCAGTTTATAGTGGTTTTAGTCCAACTTCGGAACGACGCAATTTCTTCATTTCAAGTCGTAATTGTGTGAATCTTTTTGCAGATTGAAGTAGGAATTTTATACAATATTTCTACGAAATCTCATATCATTTAGATTCTGTTTGCAGGTCCAAACCTACTGTCGAACTTGGGTTCGCAACGTGTTTTCAGCGGTTTATACTTGGAATAATTTCAGTCATTTTTGATATTTCCCCGAATTCTTGAGTTTTCTCTCTAGATTTCGTTCACGGGTTTTATAAAGTGTTTTAAAGTGTTTTTCAAACAAATTGGTATTATTTTAGGTATTAAATTATTTACTCCATAATAGGAGAATTTCAAAGGCAATTTTCAAAGTGTTTTCAAACAATTTCAAAACTTGTTCCAAATTATTTTCTGAGTAAAATTATACTCTTTTGCACTTCGAACGAAGTTGGAAGGTAATTAAATGGTTGGGTAAAACACATACTACGGAATACGTGCGTTTATCTTTCCAATTAATTCCTAATCTATTCGTTTGATCGTTTTGACCTTTGGGTCTAGTTTACCGATGACATGAGGTAAACTTTGTACTGCTTTGAGTGTGGAATTGACTAACGGTTAGTAAACCGTTTAGTGCGAGCATGTGGTACGGGATACACGTTAACACTTTTCGGTTTCCTTTCCGAGAGTTTGTGACACATATTTCCAGTTAGTGGTGTCCAGTACTGGGCCTCCGGACCTTCGTCGCTATGGTTTGTTGCCTTCGGGTTTGTGCCTTCGGGTTTGTTGCCCTATAGTATCGCTTTTGGAGTTGGTCCATCGTCACCGCTCGAGAGATACTTGGGTTTGTCGCCTTCGTGTTTGTTGCCCTATAGTATCGCTTTTGGAGTTGGTCCTTCGTCACCGCTCGAGAGATACTTGGGCTTGTGAATCCTTGTTTATACAGTACTAAGCACGTGCATCTTTTGTTTCATTGACATTTATATTTCCCTAGAGTATCGCCTTTCGGAGTAGGTCTTTTGAACCACTCGATACATAGCGATTACCTTATGGAAACTTGTGTTACCTTTATTGGTACTTGTTATTTGCCATTTTGGCTTGATTTGGGATATTCATATCCTTTGTTTATTTGAGTTGAAGATGATATGAGGCTTGTTACGATTCATCTTTGATTAGATGATCGAATTATCTCTTTTATAGATATTTGTGATACTTTATGACCTTGCATGTTCATCATCATTTAGCTTATCTAACTCATTTGTTTAGCTAGACTGACCCGTGTATTTTATACTCGGGTCAGACCGAGGTGTTTCAGGTTAGGTATATTTGGACTTAGCCTATTCTGCTTTCGCATGGACTATTCTGCTAGCTCCTTTTGTTATAGATTTTATTGTAGTCCTTTTTGGTTGTAACTCTGATATGTATATTCTTTTGACTCACCTGTATATTGTGGTTGCTACACCACATAACATGTATCATTTTGTATACTCTATGATGTATCTGTATATGTGTATTTGTATGTGATGATTTACTGTTCTGTGATGTGTTTTACATTTGAGTTATTATATTTTCTTCTGTTAGATCTTATAGCCATTATAGTTTTGTATTAAATATCTATTGGATATGTCGATCCACCTAAAAAAATAAATATATGCTACATTTATTGACGTATTCCGTACATAGTTAAGGCAAGACTATAGATGGTCGCCCTTGTCCATCTCTATTCTCCGTATTAGCAGATGGTATTACCTTATAATACTCTTTTCTAATATAAGTCTCGGAGTAGGGCGTTACATGGATCTACATCAACTACATCCCCCTCGACATCCCCGTGCATCAATCACCGAGTCACCAGTGCGACGCCATCGAAGAACGACTTCGATGATTCCCTAAGTCGTACTTCCCATCGCCATCACGACTCTTCCGTGGACTCCCAATCAACCCCTACACTAACCCACTCGGACGTGAGCAGCTCGCGAACGAGGTCTAAACCCTATGCCGCAACCGACCTTCCCCATACGATGTTGTCTCTCAGATAATCACGCATCCGCCTACGCGAATCCCAAGTTCAAATCGATACCCCTTCTTCCTTCCCGATGCGCTCGTTTGATTTTCGAACGAGATCTTGTTTCTGAGAAAAGGAAGGAACATCATGTTTTCAAACTAGACGTTTGATTTCATGAGTGCGGATAGGAAAGAAGATGAAGGGGAAACTCACGATTTCTGCATTTTCTTTAGCTCGGCCCTTTATGATATTTTACCGAAAAATATAGGAGATTTGAAATTCGATATGGAAAAGAAGACGTGATGTTGCATGATTCAAATGAGAAAAGGAGGCAGTAGATTTGCGCATTTCAGATGGTAGGTGGCTCGAGAAGGGTAGGTCGGCTGATATAGGGTTTGATTTTTTTAATTTTTTTTAATATTATTAAATTTCCAAAATATCTCGTTTAGCATAATTCGAAATCTCAAACTCCAAATCAGACATGTCGCCAAGCGTTCATAAGGTTTTACCTGCATTTCGAAGACAATGGAAAAAGTTTCGAATCCTAATTTGATCGTATGGGGAAGATAGCATTTTGGACCAGTTAAAATATCGAATTTTCGATTTAAATTTCAACGCGTTTATTGACCGTACGATCACACGACAACTCCAAGCACTACGAAAATTGAAATCCAATAATAATACAATATTACGGGTCTAATGGAACTAGTTTCGTTGAATTTCGAAACTGTGCCTCGGAAGGCTATTTTTAAATATCGATTTAAACGATAAAATTCCAAACTAGACAAAATAGTTTCAAATCAAATTCTGAAGCTTCCATTATCTCCAGTATTATCGATAAAACTTTTCTAAGTCTTGAAAATATTTTTAATCAGCTTAAAATTTCAGATTCAAAATTTTACCCAAGCTTAGATAATTAAATTAAATAATTTAATTGCCAAATTCATAGTTATAATTGAGATTCAAATTAAAACAACATCCAAATATTTAAAATCGATTAAATATTCCATTTTCAAATGTTCAAAAATTCTGGGTCGTCACATCCTTCCCCCTTTAAAAGAATTTCGTCTCGAAATTACTAGTTAAGAAGAATGATCCTTAACTCGATTTAATATTTTTTTCCTCCAAATAGTTTTATCATCTTACCAAAACAAATCTTTTTATTAGAGACCCATTATCATTTCAACTAACTTTCTAACTTCAATTATAAGTTCCAAACAATATTATTTTCCTAACAATTCAAAATTAAATCTGAATTCAAATTTCAAACTTTCAAAATTTTCCCAAAATTTTTCTAACTCTGGAAAATTTTGAAAAATTTCGCCAGCGTCTCCTTTGCGCGGCTAGCTTGGTACGACAACAAAATGGCACCACATGCCCTCAGATTCAAAAAGAAAAAGAAAATCCAAGTGGCTAGACAAAAAAATCACCAAATTTCATATAGAAATTTAAATACATAACTTTTGTCGAGCAATTCAAATTTATCTTCGAAATCAAAACCCCAATTCCATTTCCCTGTAACACACATGTATATCCTGCTAGTCATAATATCCATTCATAGCCTTTAAAATCATTTTATAAATTTTCTTACAGAAGTTTTCATATCTACTTCTATTCAATTAGTTTTTCCATTTCCATATGAATTCAATTTATCTTCAGCTCTGAATATTGAATTTTATCTTTCAACTATTACTGATTCATATAATTATTTTAAATTAGTTTTATTCACTAATTTACTTCAATTTCCAATTTGAAATCGTTTGTCGCTAACAATTTTTTTTTCCCAATTTCTTTCTATCACCCAAAATTTACGAAATTTTTTGGCAGAGTCTCCTTTGTTTGGAGGAGCTCTTGCAATTAGACAAAAGATATAAATATATATATACATCGACCCACCCGGTCGAAAAAACAAAAACAGTTCATATTTCCTATTTTTATTGCGTAGGCGTACCTTATTTAGAATTTTAAAGCAAGCGGATTATTTAATTAGCATTTTGAGCAATCAAATCCAGCCCAACAACTTCCCTGAACCTGTACTTACTCAACTAAAACATGTCAGTGTCATATATATGAAGTTTAACAACATTTCACTTATTTGCAATAGTTAAACACATGAATTCTAAAAGCAATGCACACTAAACAATTTTCGTAAGAAATTTATATAGTTTTAATACTAATTCAACTGTTCTAAATTAATTCGTATACCATTTTCATTCAATTTGAAGGGTTTACAACCCACTTGCTTACATTCAATTCATTTTTAATTTTAAACAAACCCATATTATTCCAATTGATTAAAAATTCAATTTTATTCACCTCTGTTAATACATTTACTTTCGTTTACAATTATTGAATTTCGATCCATTTCAAATCATATTCAATTTCGTCATTCCTTTAATTAGTTTTATTTACTAATTTTTATTTCACTATTTCGCTTTCTTTAATACAGACCAAATTCAATTCCAATTCTAGTTCTATTTACTTATAAATTCGAAATGAATTTCAACATTCAATTCACTTTCATATACTTAGAATTTCAAATTCATTCATTCATTCACAATGTATTTTCCACCTTAATAATTTTATTCCGAACCACTTTTTATCCAACTCATTTCTTATCCAACTTATTTTTGCTTCCACGTATACTTTTATCCAACTTCTCTTTAAGTTAGATTTTTATTTTAACAACTTCAAACTTTACCAGTTATCAACTTAATGATATTCCATAAATATTTTATATAACATTCCAGAGTCTTTTCAACCTTTCAAAACCATTATTGAAAACAGTTCAAGTTATCCTCTGAATTTCAAAACAAAACCCAAATTTTTCCAAACAACCTTAATTTAAAACAATTTGGTAGCAATTCCTCTTTTTGAAACCCGAAAATGAACATCAATGATGCTGCAGTCATCACCGAAGTTAGTTTCCAGCGACCGAAAAGAGTTTAGTGCTTTTATCCCTCCAAAAACATTTTTTCAAACCCTTGAAAACTATTTCCAATCCAAAAAGGAATTTAATTTCCAAACTTCCCGAATTTCAAATATTTTCAAGAACATTTCCAAATATTTCTCTGGAATTCTATTTCAAATGATAAATCTCATTTACAATTTACAATTTACAATTCACATTTGTATATGGATTTATTTCTTAACTTTGGAGTTACGACTTCAATTTCCTATTCAAATGATAATAATATTATCATTTCCTAACAATCAAGTAACCATATATTATAATAATTTACGAAGATTATTTCCTTTATCTACAAAAATAGCTTTGGGTAAAATTATTTCATTTACCCTATTTTAAAATGATATCGTGTTGAATTTGTTCTGTATAAGTGTTTAGAGATCCCTATCAATAATGTTAATTACTCATATTAACCAGAATCCATATACCACTCAACAAAACAATCAACACAATATAAAACAATTTTATATTCACTAACAAATATGCGCTCATATCTATCAAACTCATTCCAGAGTACTATTGACTCTATCTCTAATGAGTAACACCCAACAGAGCCAAGGTTATCGCTTAACCGAATGTTCTGATACCACTTGCAAAGGCCCGCAAATTTGTACCCCTTTGTATTGGCAAAATTCCACAACAATTCAGCTAAAAGGAACAAACTTACGAGTCTTTCGGGTTAAAAATGAAGAGGTAGAAGAAGAAACAGAAACAATAAACAGAACCTCACATTTCGCAGCGGAACAATATACAGTAGAAAAATAATCTTCAAAACAAAAGGGCCTGTATATGTTATCACAATACAACATCAGAGTACAACAATAACACACAACACTGGCAGTTATAAATGACTTGCCTACATAGAAATTTGTCTCAAACAAATCCGAACGCAGCAGATACTACATAGTATAGATAATACGTCTCGCCATCCAGCTTGCCTCTTGAGCTCCACTATAACTCTTAAATTCCGGAATGACCTGATAACCTGACTCTAGGCTGCCTGTGTGGAAATTTGTGGGCACCCAGAGTTTAGAAAGGGAACAATAAACTCCAGGTCAGTCGTGGGACTGGTGTGAGATCAAAAAAACAGTAATTTTCACAAAGAAAATAAAAGGAAATCAGCTATGCTTTTGGGAAATGACTATCATAAGGCCTCCCGCCACACACACAATGCAAACTAGAATTGGAGGAGATTTGTCCTTATGATAGTCAAACAAGCTTAATACACAAAATCCTTTTGATATTCTATTAGTGCATAGTGCAGAAAACATTTCGAAAGTATAATATTAATCTTAGCCAGCATAGACATTCCGAACTATGCCTACTATAGCTACCATCTACACCAGTGGTGACCACCATAAGTAAATGGCAGGTTATACAACTAAAACCGTACGAGGCACGTATTGGAGTTTGGATTTCCAACAAATGGTTGTGCTAAGAAACCTCCTACTGCCACATGGGTACACCTCTGGAGGGACGTCCCGAGATCTTACCCGGATCTCTACCATCACAAGGCCGGGTTACCTCTGTAACTAGGTAACTACTACTCGAGTATGCCATCCCTCGGTCCTTTGGGACCTTTATCCGAGGATCCTCAACCACAAAGTATAATAAATTTGCGGCAACAACATAGGTTAAGTATCTGGGCTCCATACCATGATACCACCCTTTTCCAGAAGGAAATGACATACCCTAAAGGGCGTGACCCTCATAACCTTGCCGCATCTTTTCTGTTTCGACCATTTCTGGGGTGTGAGGTCCGATGAGGTCTCATCCACAAAGCTACACTTTTCACAAAGTCGTGCTTTGATCAGTAAATGATCAGCGGCACTTCGTATGTCACATTACCAAATTTGAGAATATATTGCTAGCAACCATCAACTACATAACCTCTGAGCTCATACGCCTCAGAGAAGGGTGTTAAGCTAAGAGAATAAATTCTCCTCCACCAACAGAAATGTATTTGATAGAAACTAGCTTTACATCTCAAAGTGTAACATCAAACACATCCATACAAGTCCGTTCCGAGATCGAACGGAACCGAAGGCACTTCAAAGAAGCCCTTGCAAATTCGGATATTCACTAATGACATCCGGAATCCCCATCACAAAGGGTGATAAAATCTCTGTACCGGAGCAACCCGATGTAGAGACAATCGACAGGTAATCCTTTCTCTTTCAAAAATAACTGGTCTTCAAAACCGTCTTCAAATACAATCCCATTTCGTCGTATCGTTATTCGAAATGGGTTTTATGACACAAGGTCCTCTCCTGGCTAATCCGAATAACGAGCGCTTATTTTTTTAAAATAAGTGTTCAATCAGATTTCAAACAAATCACACAATTTTCTACTTTGATCTTTTAAATAAAAGATCCATCACTATCACAAAGGTTCGATGTGGGTTTCGAATATCCACTTGGAATTCGACACCCAGTCGCATCGAAATCCAAATGTCGTTTAAAGGCAAATATTGATAGTCCGTTATTTAACTATCAATAAATATTCACAACAAACATCAAGATTTAAATAATTTATCCCTAATTATTTAATTTTAAAATATCTTTGCAAGGTAAAATTTTAACACTTCAACCATTTGAAAACAAATTTCAATTCACTTTTCACCTTTCAATCCTTTGTAAACAAATTTCAAATCATTTTTCACTCGCAGAATAAGATTCCCGATATTATTTTTTTCCACTGAAGGTCTGCCGAGTTCAGATACTTTAAAATTCTTTAAATCACTTATCCAAAATATATACTTGGAAACATTTAGATAAAACTATTTTAAAACATTTTATTTAAAACATTAGTTTTGAAAATATTAGATAAAGGTCTCATATAAAATTTCAAGTCCGGACTAATTTTTTTTAAAATAAAATTAGTAGATAGGATATAACTATTTAAATATCCATTTTCTAAAATAAATTTTAATTAAATCTTTAAAATAATCATTTCTATAATCAACTAAATAAGTCTTCACTTTAAAGATTTAAACATTTCCCAAATAATTTCTCTAACAATATTTTTCAAAATAATTTCTAAAACTTTTAATTTATACCTTAAAAGTTACTTTGAAAATATATTCGGCTTTTCAGGGAAGAATTCTTTTTTCCATTTATATAAGTAAATAAATCTTCTCGATTTATTTTAATTTACATTCCAGATCTTTAAATTTCTTTTCACACCTTTAAAACTAAAAAAATATTTATTTTTAAAACAAGTTTCCTTTTATTTTATAAAATTCCCATTGTGGATTTAAATTCCAAAATATCCACTGATATATGATTTTTAAATTGATTTCATAAATCGTATACAAACACCAAATCAATTTCCAATTTGATTTCTAAATTTATTTCAACACCGAATTTATTATCTTTTGAAACGAATTCCTTCTTTTAAATTTATTCAATTTTTCTAAAATTAATTTACTATAAATTTTCTACTAAATTTCAAAAATCAAATTTGATTTATTTCTGGTATCATACGATAACAAAAATATATTTGGCTAAATTATAGCATTAACGATTTCAATCACATTATAATCACACAGAGATTATCAACACACAACATATGAAACAAATTCAATATTTGAGGAATCCAGTTGGATCCCTCCAACCTGTTTCCCTGCACCTATAGACGTTAGCACAACAATTAAATACCAATTCCACTTCGAGGTGGAATATCGCGGTATATGGGTTTAATATAATAACCTCCGCTATTATGCGGTGCAATAGGGTCTAAACTAATATAACTGATCATAAATTAATCATCTAAGCACACAATCAACAATTAAATTTAACTATCATAATTCAATCATCAATCAATAACTGAAATTTTCAATTATTAAATTTGATTGAGAAGATCTCACCTTAGCTTTTATTTTGCAATCCATTTTCCATCCCGGCTCGATTTCACGATTTTTTGAACCTTGTAACAAACAACAAATTAAATCTTCCTATCTGATAAATTTAATTAACTAACAACTTGATTTTAAATTAAATTTCCTTTAATAAATTATTTTTAGTGACAAATATTCTGTACATTCACTTAAACAAAAAATTAAATTTTAAACTGCCTTTACAATTCAAAACATATAAATCTCACTAGAATACTTTTATGTTTACATATGCAAATTTTTAAATTAAAAATAACGAACAGTTTTATCCTTTACTGTTCCCTGTATAAAATAAAATAGGTGTGTTATTTAATTCAATTTGGAAAAAGAAGTCATATACCTTACAACCCGAACCAATCTCCTCGACACACTCGAACAGAAGCTGCCATATTTGCACCTGAACTTGCAACCCAAACATTGACCAATCACCGCACTGGATCTACATCAACTACATCCCCCTAGACATCCCCATGCATCAATCACCGAGTCACTAGTGTAACGCCATCGAAGAACGACTTCGATGATTACCTGAGTCATACTTCCCATCGCCATCAAGACTCTGCCGTGGACTCCCAATCATGCCCTACACTAATCCACTCGGACGCGAGCAGCTCGTGAACGAGGACTAAACCCTATGCCGCAAACAACCTTCCCCATACGACGTCGTCGCTCAGATAATCACGCCTCCACCTATGCGAATCCCAAGTTCAAATCGATACCTCTTCTTCTTTCCCGATGCGCTCGTTCGATTTTCGAACGAGATCTTGTTTCTGAGAAAAGGAAGGAACATCGTGTTTTCAAACTAGACGTTTGGTTTCATGAGTGCGAATAGGAAAGAAGATGAAGGGGAAACTCACGATTTCTGCATTTTCTTTAGCTCGGCCCTTTATGTTATTTTACCGAAAATATAGGAGATTTGAAATTCGAAATGGAAAAGAAGACGTGATGTTGCATGATTCAAACGAGAAAAGTAGACAATAGATCTGCGTGTTTCAGATGGTAGGGTGGCTCGACAAGGGTAGGTCGGCTGATATAGGGTTTGATTTTTTTAATTTTTTTTAATATTATTAAATTTCCAAAATATCTCGTTTAGCATAATTCGAAATCTCGAACTCCAAATCCGACATGCCGCCAGGCGTTTATAAGGTTTTCCCCGCATTCCAAACACAATGGAGAAAGTTTCGAATCCTAATTCGATCGTATGGGGAAGATAGCCTTTTGGACCAGTTAAAAGATCGAATTTTCGATTTAAATTTCAACGTTGACCGTAAGGTCACAGGACAACTCCAAACACTACGAAAATTGAAATCCGATAATAATACAATATTACGGGTCCAATGGAACTGGTTTCTTTGAATTCCGAGACTGTGCCTTGGAAGGCTATTTTTAAATATTGATTTAAACGATAAAATTCCAAACTGAAAAAAATAGTTTCAAATCAATTTTTGAAGCTTCCATTATCTCCAGTATTATCGATAAAACATTTCTAAGCCTTGAAAATATTTTTAATCAGCTTAAAATTTTAGACTCAAATTTTTACCCAAGCTTTAATAATTAAATTAAATGATTTAATTGCCACATTCACAGTTATAATTGAAATTCAAGTTAAAATAACTTCAAAATATTTAAAATCGATTAAATATTTTTTTCAAATGTTCAAAAATTCTGGGTCGTCACAATTCATTGAGTTTATTCAAATATTCCTTAAACGATAAACTTCCCTGCTTCAAATCAATGAATTCCTGGTACATCCGGGAGATACCAGCAGACGGCATGTATCACTGCTCAAACACTTCTTTAAATCGACTCCAAGTAAACTCATCTTGAGGCTCATCCACAGTAACAGTTTCCCACCAAGCTAGAGCTTCCACTTGGAGTTGCTAAGAAGCTACTAGTCACATTTGATCGTATTCCAACTTCAGTCCTCTTAAAATTATCTCACACGATCTAATCCCGGCTTAGGCTTCGACAACAGATTCCTTGCCAGTGAACGACTTTCCACCAAGTCAGGAAAAACTTTTATACATATCAGCCAGATTCGGCTGAGGTCGAGTAGATATAGCTACTGTTGCAGGGACTTGATCAATTGAAGTGGTATTTCCCCGTACCCTACCTTGTCCACTTCTTCCGCTCATTCCCACTATCTGTAAATTGTAAGAAAACTTAATTTAGGCGTACAGACATGGTATCTTAGGGAATAACTACAGTTAAAAGAAATAGACTTAGAAATTTTAGGGTTTTGGTCTTCCGGTTTATACTCATTCTATGGTATACTTCACCCTATCTCTAATGAGCCACCTAACGTGTTATACTCCGTAGCTAAAGTTCTTACTCAAACTTTAGCTCTGATACCGCTTGGCACGACCCGAAATCCAGGGATTGAAAATCGACACCAGATACCTCACTTGTATTCGACTGCCAGAGATTCAAACGTTGAACTTTAGTTTGGATGGAGCTTATAACAACATTAGATGAATATAAACAACGGAAATAAAATGAATATTATTGATCATAACACAGATACAACATCATCACAATATTCGATTACGACAATTTAATCCCGTTAGCAGAGTGAGATACGCAGAATGAAAACACTATAGTGGAATAGTAACAATGTCTTCAAATATTTCCAACATACTTCCACTTTGATAAGGTCTTCCAAAAACTCCAAACGCCACAAAAGATTTCCAAGGCCAAAAGCTTCCAGAATCCGATAGCTTCCAAAAGACTTCAAAATATTCCAAAAGACTCCTAATACGAGCAAGCTTCAAAATATGTATAACCTGCTTCTAGGCTGCCCGTGTGGAAATTATGGGCATTCAGAGTTTAGGAAGGGAAAAATAAACTCCGGGTCCGTCATGGAACTGGCCTGAGTAAACAAAAAAGTTGTTTGTACAGAACAATTTTTAATATAAATTCGATATGCTTTTAGAAAATAAAACTACCATATGACCTCCCGCCACACACACAATGCAATCACACAATTGGAGGAAATTTCTTCTTATGATAGTCAAATATGCTTGATACGAGAAAACTCTTTTGATATTATTATTAGTGCAAAATGTAGAGGACATTTCAAAAGTATAATATTAATCTTAGCCATCATACAACCATTATTGTATGCCTATTATAACTACCATGTTTTATTGCAGGTTACTGCCACGCTGCATGGCAGGTTATACAACTAAAACCGTATAGGGCTCGTATTGTTTCTTTGAATTTCCAACAAATGGTCAGGCTAAGGAACTTCCTTACAAAATGGAACGCCTCTGGAGGGATGCCTCCAAGAACCAAACTGGTTCCCTACCAACACAAGGCTGGGTTACCTCTGTAACAAGGTAACACCTGCAAGTAAGCCACCCCGGTCATTACCGACCTTTATCCTGGGATTCACCAAAAAATAACAACAACCACACAGATAAATATCTTGGCTCCATACCATGATACCACCTCTTATGCAGAAGAAAATGGACATACCTGTTAGGAACTGAGTTGATGATGTTTTGATGACAACAACCTTATATAGTTATTATACTTTACTTTATAAAATATACACTAACATTTCCATATAGATATAGATATATATATATATATATGTATGTATGTATGTATGTATGTATGTATGTATATAGGAAGTATATACAGGTATCATCGAAGACTGATCAGTATAAAGACTCAAGCATCAAGATGAAGATTAGAGATTCAAGATTCAAGACTCTAGAGAATCAAGATTTCAAGATCTCAAGATAAGTGTCTAGTATTTTGTTAAAACTTCATAATAGCACTCTCATCTTTCTTCCAATTTTCTTTTGGGATGGAACCCAATTTCTATCGAAACCAGTGGCTTACAAACCCACGACAAGTGGCTTACAAACCTACGACAGGTGGCTTACAAACCCATGAAAAACAAATCATTTAAACTACTTTGTACAAGTTCTCGAGTCCTATGGAGGAGCTCTGTAGGAAGGTTCTTGCAATTTCAGTTTGAATAGATTTTTCAAAATGTTTTTAAATCTGTTTTCAAAATGTTTTAGCTTTCAAAATCATGTTTTCAAAAAGATTTTCAAACTTTGTTTTAGCCTTGAAATATTCCTCTATTCTGATTTTAAAAACTTCTACTTTTAAAACATCAAAACTTATTCTGATTTTAAATATTACTTATATAATTGACGGTCTATATCAATTATATACATATATTTAAAATAATGTTTTATATTCATTCTCTATCTCAAAATATTGTTTTAACACTTTACTTTGCTTCAGAGAAGTTTCAACTTGTTTTAAATTCAATTGTCTTTACAAAACAACATCTCTATAATTTTGAACTGAGGGATGTCGACATATGGGGATACCCCATGTCGACATGGTGACAGTTGGATTCAAAATTCAATTTTCAAAAGAAGTGTCCATTCGTTCAAAAACCTTTCGCCAATGGTTATGACTGTTGTGCATCTATATAAAGGCTTCCAAAACGAATTTTTTTAACAACTACTTTCTTATTTTCTTCACCCTTTCTTCTCCACCATTTCATATCCATAAAACTTCATATTTTCAAGATAGTGCCATCATTCTGCCAAATTCTCAATAGGAAATCATTTAGATACTCTCTCTATTTGATTCTCTATCATTCTACTAAAGATCAAAGTGCTATTCAGAGTTATAGGATTATTATTAAGAAGTATTTGGGTGATCTTGTGTCCCGTAAATCAAGAGAGTTTACCCAGACTCGGAGATAGGAGGGTTCGTCAAGGCCTTAGAAATTGGGGGTTGTAATTTGGATATTGGCTTATAAAAATCTGTACAAGGATATTGCCTTGGTGCAGGACTGGATGTAGGAGGATTCCGAACCAGTATAAAATCCGGTGTGTTCTTTCCTTTTACTTGCTTTTTTTTTACTATTTGCATTTGTTATATGTTCTGTGATCATTCTGTGTTAGAATTCTGTTTAGATTTGTGTTGAAAATTTTAATTTAGTCATATAGTTCATATATTCTTTAAAACACTATTCACCCCCCTAGTGTTATTTCTGCCTTAAGATTCTTAATCCGCATCCCCAACAATTGGTATCAGAGCATTGGTTTTCATTGTTTTCATAATCTGAAACTTGAAAAATATAAAAATGGCATTTTTGGAAAATTGTGTTAAACTGTTTTGAATCTATGCATTTCATCAAAGTTTCATAAGTCTGCATATAGTTATTTTGAAAAATCAAGTTATCTATCGAATTGGTGTGTTATGTAGGAACAGACATGTTATATGGCTTTTGACGAATCAACACCCAATGGACAAACTGTGCAAATTGAGAAAGATAAATGGATACTTGATAGTGGTTGTTCGAGGCACATGACTGGAAATCACGAGATACTCAAGGACATTACTTATCAAGATGGTGGATTAGTCAATTTTGGTGACAACTCTAAAGGATATGTGGTTGGCGTCGACAATGTAGTTAATAGTTTTTGTTGATGACAAGAAAGTTATAAAAATATATGTGCTTGGTGTAAGAGGGAGTCATGGAGTAAGGGGGAGTTGTAGTTTTAAGAAGAAGTCACGGAGTAAGGGGGAGTTATGGTATGATAAGAATATTTTATAAATAAAGGTTGTCGTCATCAAAAAGGGGGAGATTGTTAGGAACTGAGTTGATGATGTTTTGATGACAACAACCTTATATAGTTATTATACTTTACTTTATAAAATATATACTAACATTTCCATATATATATATATATATATATATATATATAGGAAGTATATACAGGTATCATCGAAGACTGATCAGTATAAAGACTCAAGCATCAAGATGAAGATTAGAGATTCAAGATTCAAGACTCTAGAGAATCAAGATTTCAAGATCTCAAGATAAGTGTCTAGTATTTTGTTAAAACTTCATAATAGCACTCTCATCTTTCTTCCAATTTTCTTTTGGGATGGAACCCAATTTCTATCGAAACCAGTGGCTTACAAACCCACGACAAGTATCTTACAAACCTACGACAAGTGGCTTACAAACCCACGAAAATCAAAATCACTTAAACTACTTTGTACAAGTTCTCGATTCCTATGGAGGAGCTCTGTAGGAAGGTTCTTGCAATTTCAGTTTGAATAAAATTTTCAAAATGTTTTTAAATCTGTTTTCAAAATGTTTTAGCTTTCAAAATCATGTTTTCAAAAAGATTTTCAAACTTTGTTTTAGCCTTGAAATATTCCTCTATTCTGATTTTAAAAACTTCTATTTTTAAAACATCAAAACTTATTCTGATTTTAAATATTACTTATATAATTGACGGTCTATATCAATTATATACATATATTTAAAATAATGTTTTATATTCATTCTCTATCTCAAAATATTGTTTTAACACTTTACTTTGCTTCAGAGAAGTTTCAACTTGTTTTAAATTCAATTGTCTTTACAAAACAACATCTCTATAATTTTGAACTGAGGGATGTCGACATATGGGGATACCCCATGTCGACATGGTGACAGTTGGATTCAAAATTCAATTTTCAAAAGAAGTGTCCATTCGTTCAAAAACCTTTCGCCAATGGTTATGACTGTTGTGCATCTATATAAAGGCTTCCAAAACGAATTTTTTTAACAACTACTTTCTTATTTTCTTCACCCTTTCTTCTCCACCATTTCATATCCATAAAACTTCATATTTTCAAGATAGTGCCATCATTCTGCCAAATTCTCAATAGGAAATCATTTAGATACTCTCTCTATTTGATTCTCCATCATTCTACTAAAGATCAAAGTGCTATTCAGAGTTATAGGATTAATTTGTATTCAAAAAGTCCATAGAGTCTATCCATTCAAAAGGATTGTTATTAAGAAGTATTAGGGTGATCTTGTGTCCCGTAAATCAAGAGAGTTTACCCCAGACTCGGAGATAGGAGGGTTCCTCAAGGCCTTAGAAATTGAGGGTTGTAATTTGGATATTGGCTTATAAAAATCTGTACAAGGATATTGCCTTGGTGCAGGCCTGGATGTAGGAGGATTCCGAACCAGTATAAAATCCAGTGTGTTCTTTCCTCTTACTTGCTTTGCTTTACTATTGCATTTGTTATATGTTCTGTGATCATTCTGTGTTAGAATTCTGTTTAGATTTGTGTTGAAAGTTTTAATTTAGTCATACAGTTCATATATTCTTTAAAACACTATTCACCCCCCTTCTATTGTTATTTCTGCCTTAAGATCCTTAATCCGCATCCCCAACAATACCCTAGGGGCGCGACCCTTAAACAACTTGCCGCAACATTCCTGTTTCGACCATTACCGGGTTGTGAGGTTCGACGAAATCTCGTCTACAAAGCTATGCTTTTCACATAAGCCATGCTTTGATCAACAAATGATCAACAGCACTCGGCATGCCACACTACCAAATTGGGAGTATATCACTATTAACCATCAACTACATAACCTCTGAGCTTGTACGTCAGAGAGAAGGGTGTTAAGCTAAGAGAATAAATTCTCCGCCACCAACAAAAGTGTGTTTGAAAGAAATCAGCTTTATATCTCAAAGTGTAATGTCATACATACAACCATACAAGTCCGTTCTAGGTTTGAACAGAATTGAAGGCACTTCGAAAGAAGCCCTTGCGATCCGGACATCCACAATCCCGATCGGACTCCCCATAACATATGGAGATCTCTATACCGGAACAACTCAGTGCAGAGTCATTCGATAGGTTATCCTATCTTTCTCGAAGACACCCGATCTTCACCACCGTCTTCAAATGCTTTCCATTTCATCGTATCACTATTCGGAATGGGTTATATGACACAAAGGTCCTCTCCTGGCTAAATAGAATAGTGAGCACTCAATTTAAAAACACATGGATACATCAATCACAAAGATTCATCATTAATATTCGATGTGGGTTTCGGATAACCAATTGAAATCCGACTCCCTGTCGCATAGAAATTCAATTGCTGTTTTAAGAGCTAAGGGGTTTTTCAGATTTACACAGAAACAAATCACAAATATCACAGCTCAACACAAAACAATTCATATCACAAAGTATCACAATCACATAATAGGGGTATCAACCAGCTCAAGGCACTTCAATAATAATCAATCATCTAACAATGAGATGAATGAACAGTGTGAGTATCATCAATTAATCACATAATTATTTTTCATTAATTAACTTTAATTAATGATGAATTATTCTTAATTTTAAATTAATTAATCCTTAATTATTAGTTAATTAATTATTAATTATTAATTAATTAAATCCTTAATTATTAGTTAATTAGATCCTTAATTATTAATAAATTAAATCTTTAATCATTAATTAATTATTCCTTAATTAATTACCTTAATTAGTTAATCCCTAATTGTTAATTAATTATGAATTAATTACTAAGTAATTATAAATCATTAATTATTTTATCATCATTAACAATATAAATTAATTTAATTTTAAGTTAACAATTTAAACATTTGATTAACTTCTTAATTATTTTGTTAAGTTTTACTTAAAATAACTCTATTTAAAAATATAAGTTTACAACATCTTTAATCTTAATTAATTTCAAATAATTTATTTCAAAACCTTTAGCTTCACATTCCACTTAACAAACAATCATCATTTTATAAAGAATGAATTTAGAAATCAATTTGACTTATATTTTTAAAATTTAAAACTGGAAATGCTATTACCCGAGAACTACTTTAGGCATCCCCCGGGCTACATGCCTACCTGCTTCGAGTTCCTCTCAAAACCTACCCATGAATGTATTTTTTTCAAACTTAAATTTTTTTGTTTAAGTACTTAACCCGGTGGATAACATCAAACTACACGAGCCACAACACGAGACAGAACTCGATTTCCCGATGACTAATTTGAGTGCCAAGGCCTTATTCCCAAAAAAAATTCACTGATACACTCAGTAATTCATGCATGTTACCGTTTCGATCGCCTCTGGTCAATGCTACGACCATCGTCCAGTCGACAGTTACCCGTCGACCCTTCAAACCACCCAGAAACGTGAACCCACGTCGAATTCGAAATCGAGCTTTCTGACCAAAATGGAACCAAAAATGATCATCACAAAATCGCCTCGTTCTTTCATCTCTGGCCATCAGAGGTCACGTGGTCGCCCCCGAAGCTTCGTAGATATCTAACGCTTCGATTGGCCCTAGTGCGATCGATTCCGATCGTCTAACAATGATGCAGCGAAGCCAATTTCGACCATAAGTAAATATGGGTTTCAAACCCTAAATCGATCTCGATAGCCCCCCACAACAAATTATAAAATCATCGAGTATTTTTCTGATGATTCCTAACCTTCGAATGTGTTCAATCCTCGATAGCGCGATTTATCATTACCTTGATCACCAGAATTTGGTGAAAAAGACGATGCTGATTGTCCCAATTTTTCTCGGGGATTACTTGATTAAAATTTATGATTCCACTTTTAAAAATCTTTGTTTTCAAAAGCATTCCATATAATATATATGAAAACATAAATCATGATGGATGAAATTCCAGTGTATATTGGTTTTGCCTGTTCTTTCAAGTTTCCAGAAAAAGATTCAATCTAATTTACTTAAATTTAATTTTTTAAAACTTAGTCAGGTTTAAACAAACAGAACTTATTTAGATCCTAAGGTCTAAAAATGATCAGAGAAGAAGGATTCAATTTTTTGAATAAATTTAACTTTTATAAATCTAGAAACAGGGATACATGTCTGTCCTTAGACATACACAGACACATCTCTACATATATACATAGTTTTAATTCACATGCAAGTAGTTTTCCACTTCATTTCAGGCATGATTTCCAAACAACAGATAAAAATATGGATTTAACAAAGGTTTACTCACCTGTGAATTTGGAAAAACAGAGAAGGCTTGTACTTTTTCTTGAATTTGAACTGACTGGGACATGTTTTTTCAGGTTTTGTTCTTTTTGAATTCACTGTTGTATTGTGATGATCCTTGCTTACTTTAGTTTAATTGTTGAAGTTGAATCCTGCTTCCATTGATTGCTGAAAAGCTTTGAGTTTTGTTAATTACTTGTTGGCTTTACCGTGTTAAGTTGTTTGATATTTTCCCTGATTCAATAACTTGAATTTGATTCAGGTTTCAGATTTTCTTGTATTTACTGGAGTTTGTTTTGATAAATTTTCTGATTTGTTTTTATTTCTTTGAGAATTTTGTTTCCTGGCTTTAGAAAGTTTACAGACTTTTTTTTCCTTTAAAGCTTTTGAAGAAATTAAAATAAATGAGAAGGAGGGGATTTGATAGTTTATATAATCTCATTTTTCTATTTTTATTAATTTTTTCTCATAGATGAAATAAAATGGCACTTGTCCAAAATTATTACATTTGTTAAAACACTTATCATATGAATAACACTTGTATTATTTCTTATTACATGCTTAACACCTTTATTTCACATAGATTAAAGAATTTTAAATAAATTTTATGTCATATTTTCCTTATTGTATAAATACATTCCTATTTATTTGTATATACAAATTTAATGAAGAGACGCGTTCAAAAAAATTTCACATTAAATAAATTACATGTTTATTATTTTAAATGAAAATTATTTTCCTAAGTCATCTTATTAAATTTTAAATTCAAGTTCAAATTTAATTTCAAATTTGAAATATAATCCATATATATATGTATAAATCAATACTTATTTTATATATTATTGAAATTAATTCCAAATTAAATTCTAAAAATTCAAATTCGAGTTTTAATTCAAATTCAAATCTATCCATATATATACACACACTCATATAATTTAAATTCAAATAGTTTTAAAATATTTATATTTTTGAATTCTTAAATTCAAATGCAATTTTACAATCATATTTGTATATATATAAATCAACACTTATTTTATTTATTTTGAAAAATTCAAATTAATTCCACAGTTTATTCCAAAATTCACATTAATTACTAATTTTTAAATTGAAATTTTTTTGGGGATGTTACATACAATGCGCTATCACTTTTCACAAAGCAATATCAAACACGTAAATAAGTAGTTTAGGCCATAATGCATGTTATATATGATCAGGTAAAGATTATCATACTCAATAATAATGTTCTTACTTTTTTTACATAACCAAAGGGGGTCCAAAAATAAAAAATTGCATTATCCGTTATATAGTTATACTTACAATACAACAATTATATATATATATATATATATATATATTATATATAATCAATCAACTGGCGAGTAAAACTCACCCAAGTCCTAGTTAACGCTTTTGCATTTCTGAATAGTCCAAAATCGAACGTCGTTCCAAACTCCAATTCCATTGTGCAGATAATCCTAATACGAACGCAACGGCGAAAAACAACACCTCAATCGGACCTCGTATGAACAAGAAACAATCGTTAAAACTCTAGAGATAAATTAAATAATAATTAACACAATTAATTAGGTAATTAACTTTAATTACCTATATTTTTACCCTTCCCGCACGTTCAACTTCGTCACCCTCGTTTATTTAAACGCCGCTGCCTCAAGTCTCTGACCGCCACCACACTTCGATCGCAGCTCCTCAATAAGTCCACCACCGTAGACCGACCACCAAGCTCGTTGTCATTGCCAAAAGAAACCCAAAACTTCCGTCGTTCAACCTCAGATCCATGCTGCCGCCATCCACCCCACACTCATCCATCCGATCAGAATGCTTTCCACATCTAGCTGCTTAATTCTCTAGTTGGAACCCAAGCCTAGATCGGCCTCTAGCGGTCTCGACAAACCTAGGTCGTTAGATGGAGGGGCTGGTTTAGGGCTAGGGTTTTAAATCCTATAAGCAAAAGAAGTGCGATCCTTTGACAGAAAAATTTTCAAACACTATTTATCCATAAGAATCTCAAACTCCAAACGAGGCCTGCCATATGGCCTTCTATACTAAAGACCCCCATTACCAACATTCCATTATATACAAAAGTTAGCTTTTCAAATCAAATTATAGGATAATAAATTCCCGTAATTAATTTCTACACGTTTTGAGCTTTCATAAACACATAATAAGTCTGATTGCTACAAAACTCGATGGTGTACAACAGTTTCTTATTCCAGATCCGATGGCCCTAATTTCGTCAAAATCTAAGGCACTGCCCTGGAATGATATTTTCATATGTTAATTAAAATGAATTATTATTAAACCAGTTTAATCACTTTTAATATAAATATAAAAGCCTTCTATCATCATTCTTATTTAAGCATAATTTATATAAGCTTTGGAAATCATATTTATTCGTATTAAATCTAATATTTAATTATTAAATTATTCTAATATTTAATTACTAAATATTAAAAGAATTGGGTCATTGTATTCTTCCCCGCTTAAAAGAATTTCGCTCCTCAACATAAGCCATAAAGCAACAATCATACATCAATTCCTAACGGTATTGTAAGCCAAGTAACAATCATATAAAAATCTTATACAATACTGTAATCACTAGCAACCAAAACTCACGATTAGCGCAGGTTCAGAACCATCTCATTGCACAAGGATGATAGCAATCCACTAAGCTTTACCTTATGCTCAACAACCTCAGGTCGATCACTCATATTACCCTAAAATATTCGAACAGTCTTTCTCCTAATCTCCCCACAAGCCAACACAGATAGCATATAAATATTTTTGGAGGCCATACGATATACATATATCATCCATATGCAACATCAACTCTGATCACTAACTTGATCACATAAATTCCACCTCTAAACTAGTATATCTCGCCCGACCTCTCTAATGTGGACTCCGATTTGGTTCCTTGATTAAAAACCTTTGTTCTCCTTACATAGCCATATACAATGATAGAAAACATCAAGATCATATCAAAAATCTATATCAAGTGTTCTCCATCAAGAATCGAGTGAAAAATCCTAACTCGGACCAATGTGAATCACCTTGAAATCCATGTACTCGGATCCTAGATCAAGAGCTTCCACATGAATAAAATGATCTATGTAAAACCTGTGTACCCTATTCATTCGATTTCTTTTAGTTACACTAATTATTTTCCATTTTAATTCAACTTCAGTTTCACTTATAGTGTTTCTCATGTAATACTAAAATCACTCACGAATCATTTCATAAAATTTACTTCCAGTTATTAAGCATTTTATAACTTAATTTCATATCTATATAATACTCCACTACATCCTCAGAACATAAACAAAAACATCCAATTTATTTTACTTAACATGAGTATTCAATTAATTTAAAACTCGTTTAAGTTCTACTATCTTTCCAAATCAAGCGTTATATAAACTTAACTTATAAAAACATTTAGCTTCTAAATTCTACTATCTTCTAAGTTCAATTGTTATACAATCTTATCTTTATATTTTCATGAAACATTGAGATTTAATTTCTTACGCAATTTTTGAAGTTTCGACTGTCCAAAATTATCGAAAATTCAATTCCATTTTGACAAATGAAAATTACTAATCAACCGATCAAATAAAATGCACAACCAAGCTTACCCTAATGCATAGGTATGATACATGCAACCATACTATAACTTAACCGAAAACTTAAGAATTAAATGCCTAATTTCATTTCAAATCATTTTGAAATTTATATACTTATAACTTTTGCATACCAAATCATACTTGTGGGATTTAAATCAAAATCTTTTTTACCAAAACAACCCAGTAGAAAATTGTACTGTAGCATCCCCAACTTTGAAACTTGAAAATAAGAACCAATGATGATGTCGTCATCATCAGAATCATTTTCCAGCAACAAAAGTGAGTTAAGTACATCCAACCATGTCTTTTGAACTTAACCAAAATCTTTTCCAAAATGGTATCTAATACTTCCTAAATATTACTACGTACTATGATATCAATTCCAAATACTAATTCCTAAATGTTTACTTCAAAATAATACTAGTTTATTTTCCAAAACCTTAGAAAATCAATTTCTAAAACATCGGGATTTAAGTTCTCAAATTTTTGGTTTAAATCTTTTTCACATTTATAAACTATATTTATATAAGTCACTTCTATATAAAACTACCACGGAAGCGTTTTCCTTGTTTAGATTATAATAAACAGCTTTCATTAAAAATAAAATTTTAACCAAACATTATCACCGAACGCCTTATAGTCAAACTGTGAAATTTAATCAAAAGGTGTTTGTTTCAATGTTCCTTTAGTTTATTATCTACCCAACCCATGCAGTAAAAAGGTAAAACTGCTCAAAAATTGGTCAAGCACAGCAAATCAAATGACAAATGATTATAATATAATATTATCATTTTCTAACAAACAAACACATCATAAATAACTTTATATATTTATGAAAACTATTCTTTTATATACAAAATTTTATCTATGGTAAAATTATTCCATTTACCCATTTCGAAAGTAATACCGTGTCGGTTTGCTCTGTCTAAGTGTTCAGAGATCCCTGTCAATAACTATAACGAATCGTATTTCTCAGAACCCATAAGCCACTCTACAAATCAATCAAAACAATACAAAACATTTTTATAACAATAATAAAAATGCACTCTCGTATATATGCACTTAACTCAAAATAAGGCATTCCATTACCATATCTCTTAATGAGTTATACCCACAAAGGCCAAGGTTCTTACTTAACCTTCTGCTCCGATACCAAGTGTAATGACCCAACTTTTCGACCTCCAAATGTTGACACTAATACATCCACAGTTTTCATGTGTCGAGCATCCAAGTGCCGAAAAGATAAATTATTGGGGTAACTTAAAAAAGGAAATGGAACAAGAAAGAAGAGAACACAATGTCAGAGTCTCACGTGCGGAATGATAATATATAATAACTCAAAGGTTATTTAGCGAAATAAAAACCTTTATATACATCTATCATCAGCCTGGACAGTTATAACAACATGTCCTCACAAATGCTGATGGATACCACCAATTAATGTAGTGGAAAATAAATACGGTAAGAAATCATCCAGCTCTTCCCCAAGAGCTCTAATGAATAAAAACTAAATCTGGAAACACATTCAAGCTGGCATGAGCATTATAAGAGAATAACACCCGTATCAGTCTAGTAAACCAGTGTGTGAAACTCAAATCACATAGAATTTATTGTATCTTAAAACCTTTCAAAATAAGGGTATATCGCAAGACCATGCCGCCAATAAACATGGACGAGTTTTTTACCTTTCGATAACCCAACCTTTCTATTATAAAATCCATTGATAATATAATAATGTCCGAGGTGTGGAATATAAATAATCACATAGCTACAATGCAAGTGAGTGTACGTCGCAATAACAATAGGTATACAATATTAACCGCAAAGGCGCGTTCACCAATTGTGTTGGATTCCATGTAGATCTCTACGGGGAAGCCAAATCCAAACTACTACACAAGGATAGGAGATATCCTTCCAAAGCGAGGTATATATATATATAGTGAATAAACCATAGCTGGTCTTGCTAAGACTTGATGCATCGCTCCCGCATGCATATCCCAATAAGCATCTCTAGAAATGGAGCCGCATGCACCACATGTGTTTGCCAACCCTACTGGCCAAGTGTCTCATCTCTGGTTCTTTTATACCAAATGTGAGGATATATCCGGAATTCCAGCCCCCGAGCCACAACTCAAACAGATCTTCCATACGAGCTCTGATTCAAATAGATCTCGGAACCACACCTCGATTCCTATACCTCAATATATCTCGGTACCTCACATGGATTCCTCAACAGATCTTGGAATCGAAAATGGATTCCCATACCTCAACAGGTGTCAGAATTACACATGGATCCCCACATCCTTAACAGATCACGAACAACTACATGTGTTTCGAGCATCTCAAATGGATCTCGAACCTCTACATAGATTCCGGCATCACGAAGCAATCACGAACCAATCATGGACCCATCACAAAGCAATCACGAACCTCTTCCAAAGAATATAACACATATATAGTTTTGGACTGGTTATGGTTTCAAGCCATGTCATATAAGTACACTCCCTCGCATACTGGGTGCACCAAAACTAATCGATCGATTTTCTGGGAACCTCAACCCTGGTTCTATGGGAAATACGCAAACAATACATAACATTAGAGATCACCTCCTAACCATTTAAGCAGACAGAGAGCAAAACGAGTCTATACGTACGTATAGCATCACCAATGGTAACTGTACCATATAATCCTCGTGTTTCTTCTAAATATTTCTAGATTATATTCTGGCCAACATTTGATAGTAGTTTATTTAATAATCAAAAATAAAAAATCAATTACAATGAGAATAATCGCATATAGGAAAGACAAGTCTCGTATATTGTCTATAAGCGATAATATAGAAAGCACGATCGAAACAAACAAGCATGATGTAGTCATATAAACAACTTATAATCCCTTTTAACTAATCATCATTTATTAATTAGAATACTCTTTTATTAGTAAAACTCATTTTCACTCAATAACTCTTAATAAATGAAAATCCATTTGTTAATTAAACTCTACTATTTAATTAAACATCACTATTCATTTTCAACACATTTCAACACTTCCCAAAAGTATTCATATACTTATTCCAATCGTATAAGTATATTCACTAATCGATTCAAAGGGCTTAAGAAAAATGTTACTCAAACATCGTCACTACAAACCCATAACTATTTCACTTATGATTATCTTTAAAACATTATGTTTAGAGACCCGTTTACATTTACGAGTATAATCAAAACGGGTTGATGGCGAATGTTGCTAACACATTGCCAAACAAACTCAAAACCAAATCATATTTGTTATCCTCTTTAAAATCCCATTATTAAAGATATAAGTGTTTTCCTAAACTCTTTTACAATATTTTAACACTTTAAATATTATCTAGGGGGTTAAAAAAATGTTACTCAAACATTGTTTACGACAGACCCTAAAACACTTCACTATTCCGTTATTTTTAAAACATTCTTTATAAAGATCTAATCACTTTTCAAAAGTATAATTATATGGGTTAAAACAGATGTTGCACAAACATCAATGTTATAAACCTAAAATCGACTTTTATACTTGCTATTAACTTTGAAATGTCAATTTCAACGCTCTAAGTATAGCTTTACTTATTAAACAGGGTAATATACCTTTTTAAACAATCCATTAAACAATCCATTATAACATAAGTATTATAATCCAAAACTCCTTTTAGATCCCTTTACAAAATATTCCATCACAATCTTTATCAACATCCTTTGTAAATATCCTTTATAACCATCCTTTGTAAAAATATCTTTTCTAAATATTCTTTATAAACATCCTTTGTAAATATCCTTTACTCCCAAATTCCACTTTAAAATTTCTAAACATATTACTTACCTTTAAAAGGATATATATTTGTACTTATACTGATTTATTTATAAAACTAAAATGTTTAATAAAATACTATAAACCGTTTGTAAAATATTATAATACAAAATCCTTTTATTTCTCAAATAAAATCTTTAATAAATTCTGAAAACATATGTATAATAGAAACATACTTTTAAAGTACTTTATACATATTTTAAAACCTTTTATTTAAAACCCATTTAAAAACCCGTTTTATAATTTAAAACGATCACTTTATAAATCCATAGATGATTTTCATTAACATATTTAAATCCTTCTATTTCCCAATAATAAGTACGCTAATTGTGACGACCCGAACTCGATGTCGGACAAACGACATCAAATTCATATCGTCGGAGCTTATAACAACATCATATGAACATAAAACAGCAGAACAAAATGAATATCATGCATACATCACAGGTACAACATCAGAATATCCAATAATACATCAGAGTATTTAATACATACACCACAACTCCAAATAACATCATAATAATACATCGATGGTCATATATCCAGAAGTCTTCAAATGAATGAAGTGACAACAATCTCCTAAAAACTAAACATCTGAGATCCAAAAAACTCCTAAGATATCTCCAAAGCAAGAGCTCCAAAATACTGCTAACTGCAAAATATGGAAACCTTCTACTAGGCTGCCCGTGTAGAAATTATAGGCACCCAGAGTTTAGAAATGAAACAATAAACTCCGAGTCAGTCATGTGACTGGTATGAGTAAACAAAACAGTTGTTTTTAAATAACTAGATTTATAAAATAAAGGTCGATATGCTTTTCAAAAAAATGAGACTACCATAAGATCTCCCGCCACACACACAATGCAATCGCAGAATTGGAGGAGATTTCTTCTTATGATAGTCAAATATGTTAAATACGAGAAAATTTCTTTGATATTATTACAAGTGCAAAGTGTAGAAAGCATTTCGAAGATAGAATATTAATCTTAGCCAGCATACAACCAGCATACAACCATTATTGTATGCCTATTATAGCTACCATGTTTTGTGGCAGGTTATCGCCACGCTGCATGGCAGGTTATACAACTAAAACCATACATGGCTCGTATTATTTCTTTGGATTTCCAACAAATGGTCAGGCTAAGGAACTTCCTACTGCCACATGGGTATGCCTCTGGCAGGACGTCCCGAGAACTTAACCAGCTCTCTGCCAACACAAGGCCGGGTTACCTTTGTAACTAGGTAACTACTACTCGAGTATGCCACTCCCCGGTCCTTTGGGACCTTTATCCGAGGGCCCTCTATCACAAAGCAACAACCACACAGTAAATGAGATTGGAGCTACCACACAGGTAAACATCTGGGCTCCATACCATGACATCACCTTTTTCCATAAGGAAATGACATACCCTAAAGGGCGCGACCCTCATAATCTTGCCGCATCTTTCCTGTTTTGACCATTTCTGGGTTGTGAGGTCCGATGAGGTCTCGTCCTTAAAGCTACGCTTTTACACAAAGCTATGCTTTGATCATAATTGATCAACAAAGGATCAACACACACAGCGGCACTCAGTATGTCACACTACCAAATTGGGAGTATATCACTGATAACCTTCAATTACATAACCTATGAGCTCGTACGTCTCAGAGAAGGGTGTTAAGCTAAGAGAATAAATTCTCTGCCACCACAGATACGTATTTGAAAGAAATCTGCTTTATATCTCAAAGTGTAGTGTCAGACACACAACCGTACTAGTCTGTTCCGGGTTCGAACAGAACCGAAGGCACTTCGTCCAATAAAGGAAGAAGCCCATGCAAATCCGGGTATCCACAATCCCGATCGGACTTCCCATCACTTAGGGAATCTCTATACCGGAGCAACTCAGTGCAGATACAATCGATAGGTTATCCTATCGTTTTCGTAGACATTCGGTCTCCACCACCGGTCTTCAAATGCTATCCATAACGTCTATCACTCATTCGGAATGGTTTATATGACACGAAGGTCCTCTACCGGCTAAACCGAATAGTGAGCGTCAATTAAAACATGTGGGTATGTCGTTCACAAAAATTCACTGTTTCGATGTGGGTTTCAGATAACAAACTGAAAACCGATTCCCTGTCGCATCGAGGTTTAAATGACGTTTTAGGAGTAAACATGGTTTTCACATCAATACTGAACAAATCACAATCACAGTACAGTACATGGCAATTTATATCACACAGTATCACAAACAGAATAGAAATATCAATTCAATAGACAACATTTGATGATAATCAATCATTTTCAATTTAAGGTAAAGGTGATTTAAAAGAAATTACCACATAACTATTTTTATTGATTTATCTAAATCAATATTAACCATTCTTAATAATAAATTTATTCAATCTTTAATTAATTATTTCTTAAGCAATTATCTAAAATAACTACAAATTATTAACTTTAATTATTTAATTAACAATCTATAATTACGAATTAGTCAAACACTTAAATATTAACTAACCAATCTTTAGTTTCGAATTAATCAATCTTTGATCATTTAGCTAATTATAATTTTACAATTAATTGACTATTCTTAAATACCCCTTTCTCTATAAACAATTAATAACAATTATTTGTCTTAATTAACATTTAGAAATTTTCTTTATTTATTTCGAAATCAATTTATTATTATTACAAAAATCTTTAATGTTAATTAACTTTAACACTGATTTTAAATTAATTATTTAATTATGTATTAATTAGATTTCAAAACATTGTTACTATTTGCTTGGTTAATTTAAAACTTGAAATAAGTTCTTAACGTAAAATAGTTAAACATTGATTGCTTTGTTGACACAAAATTTTGTGTAACATTATAACTTGAAATAATTTGGGCCTGAAATCAATTTGGGCTTAACCCATTTTAAAAAATAAAACAACCCGAGTAAATAGGGTACTTCGCTCGAGTCCAACTCGGGTCCTTCTCGTTTCTTCCCCGAGACCTTCCTCTTTCTTCCCCGCATATGTTCCTTCTTCTTCCTTTTTCTCTTTTTTTTGGGGATAAGTTTAGTTAAGTGTAACTATAGCACCAGAAACTCGCACGTGTACTCGATAATAACTCGAAGCAAATGATCCCCAAACTCGAGTAACACCTTGAGATTTCCGCCATCAACCACGCTGACACTAACCCATGCCGTATACATGCACGGTGTCTAGCCGTCACACCGACGAACTCCACCACCACTAGCAAATCACTTTTGACCCACTCTCGCTACCCAAATACAAAAAAACACGAATGAAGCTCGAAAACAAAATCGAGGTGTTTCGATCAACATTGGTACAACAGTCATCATCGGAGAATCGCCTCGCACGACCCATGCCGACCACCACAAGCTTCGAGCTTCCCACCACGCCTTCGTCAACCACTTAGTCACCATCTGCCCAAAGCGCGTGCGACTCGACGCACATATGAAATCACGGTGATCAAATCCCCGACCACCTCAAAAACTAGGTTTACAAATAAAAACTTCTCGCCGTTGTCGCCACAGTAACCTGGACCAATTCCGGCTATTTTTCCCATCATCACCGTAGCCTCCTCCACCTCCACGCGAAACCCCAGCCTCGAATGAGCCTCCGATCGCCTGAACTTAGTCAAAACATGATTTTCGATCAACCTGGAACTGCTCTCCAACAATACTTCTAAAAATTATCAAACCTAGCTTAAAAATCATATCTTTGCGTAAGGATTCAAACCATATAATTGAATTAATATTTCGTGAGATTCGAATTCAACATATATTTGCAATTTGCTTTGCAAAACCAGGATTTCAGCTGTGATATCTCACCAACATGGTTGAAACAAATTTTTAACTGTTAATTTATGTTTTAACAACTAGTTTTGGTTTAAGATGTAAACTGACTAGTGATTAAATGGAGATATATTCCATTTGCTTGATTATTTTCCTCTATGTGAATCCTAAAAGAGAAGAACAGACTTTTTTTTTCCTTTTATACACAAAGCAGTCAGATAGATATATCAAAGCTTCACAAAAATGTACACATAGATCAACATTTGACCATGAATCGTATATACAAATTTTACTTAAGTTTAAAGTGATTCGTTTACTCACCCCAATATGGTTGAAACAGAGAACTATTTTTTTTGTATTTAAAGGCTGCTGTTTTGGATCTTACTGGATCTTCTTTCTTGTTTTGTTTTAGTTGAACTGGATTGTAGTTTATAAAATGATGATACTGATTTTCTTTACTTCAGATATTCTGAGCTGGGATGAACGAACTAATGCGTAGATTGATATATAAAGAAGTGTACAGGTTTTTTAGTAAAATATTGAAGCAAGATTTTAGTTGTACTTTATAAATATTTATATACCTTTAATCAGAGATTTTTTTTATATATGGAGGCCGAAACGATATTGTGGAGGCTTGCATTAATTGCATCGTCCTCTTTTGCAAGCTCATACATATCATTCATTTTTTTTTCTTTAATGGTGGCTGTTATGATTTTGGTGGAGGCTAGCATTTATTGCTTTGTCTTATTTTATCATGTCTACACTTATCTCCTTGTACAAATCTTCATACTTTATTAACATGTTGTTTGAATTTTTACTATGTATATATATATATATATATATATATATATATTTTGTTTTGTTATCTTCTTGTATACTTAATTCATATACATACATTTGCCTAGTTTTGTTTTATACTTTATGCTGGAGTTAAAATGGTTATAGTTATTGATATGTATTTATCTTATGTTGCCATAAAATTTTAACATATATATTTTATAGTTTAACACAAATTCTTGTTTGTTAATATTTTTACTTTATATATCATTCATTTAAAAACTTAAACTATCAAACATTTATTTATATCCATACAACTTTATAATATTAATATCAATAATATTTTATTTCTCTTGAAATTTTGTCAAATTAAATTTCAAAAGTTCAAACAATTTACCGAATTTAAAGTAACAAAATTCTGGAATGTTACACTAGTAGTACTTATGATAAATACGAACAAGCCCTAAAATGTCTTTCAAAGTTAACTTAAAATCGCAGATCACGGCAATTTCAAACTGCATCCATCGTAACCATTTCGCTTCTACCGTTTACAATTACCATATTCCAATTTCCCACAAATGTCAAACCAATTTTATTTATGCCATACATACCGAAACATGTGTAAAACAACCTAATACACACACACACACACATATATGTATTCATATATATTTCCACAATTTACCCAAATTATTCAATTTAACACATGTCAAAATTTCAAGGATTTCAAAGTACATTTATAACGACTATATCGTTTCTAAATATATAATGCACTATCACTTTTCACAAAGTAATATCAAACATGTAAACAAGTAGTCTAGGCCACGATACATGTTATAGATGATCAAATAGAGATTATAATACTCAATACTAATGTCCCCACTTTTTTTACAAAACAAGGCGGGGTCCAAAAGTAATAACTTGCATTGTTCGTTATACAGTTATATTTCAATATAACAATTCAACAGATCAAACTAGATGCACAACTAAACTTACCCTAATGCATAGGTATGATATACGCATCCATACTATAACTTAACAGAAAATTTGCGAACTGAATATCTTATTTCATTTCAAATCATTTTGAAATATATATATATACACTTATAACTTTTGTATCCCAAATCATACATCTTGGATATAAATCAAAATCTATTTTACAAAACAACCTCATAGCAAATTGGTACTATAACATCCCCCACTTCGAAACTCGAAAATAAACACCGATGATGCTGCAGTCGTCATCAACTTCATTTTCAGTGACATAAATGAGTCTGGTACATCCAACCATGCCTCTCAGAATTAACCAAAATCATTTCCAAAACAGTATCAAATACTTCGTAAATATTACTATGAACCATGATATCAGTTCTAAATACCAATTCCCAAATATTTACTTCAAAATAATAGTAATATTATTTTCCAAAACCTTAGAAAACTAGTTTCCAAAATACCGAGATTTAAGTTCCTAAATTCTCAATTTAAATCCTTTTCACATTTATAGTCTATATTTATATAAGTCACTTCCTATATAAAACTATCACTGAAACGTTTGCCTTTTTAGATTATAATAAACAACTTTCATTAAAAACAAAATTTTAACCCAACATTATTGCCGAATGCCTTATAGTCAAACTATGAAATTAAATTCACAAGGTGCTCGTTTCAATGTTCCTCCAGTTTATTATCTAGCCAACCGATGCAGTGAAAAGGTAAAACTACTCATAAAATAACCAAGCATAACAAATCAAACAATAATTGATAATAATATAATATTATCATTTCCTAACCACCAAACACATCATAAATAAGTATATCAATTTATGAAAAACTATTCTTTTATATACAAAATATTATCTATGGTAAAATTATTTCATTTACCAATTTCAAAAACAATATTGTGTTGGTTTGCCATGTCTAAGTGTTATAGATCCCTGTCAATAACAATAGCAAATCGTATTGATCAGAACCCATAAGCCACTCTACAAACCAATCAACACAATACAAAATATTTTTATAACAATAACAAATACGCACTCTCATATATATACACTCAACTCAAAATAAGGCATTCCATTACCTTATCTCTTAATAAGTTATACCTACCAAAGCCATGGTTCTCGCTTAACCTTTTGCTCTAATGTGTAACGATCTGACTTTTCGATCTCCAAATGTCGACATAAATACATCCACAGTATTCATGTGTCATGCACTCATCTGGCCGCTCAATTCTCTAATTCATACCCAAGCCTAGATCAGCCTCTAGTGGCACTGACGAACCTAGGCCATTGGATGGAGGGGCGGGTTTAGGGTTAGGGTTTTAATTCCTAGAAATAAAATAAAAGAGAGGTCCTTTTGTAGAAAAATTTCCAAACACTATTCATCCCTAAAAACCTTGAACACTGGATGATATGTGCCGCCTAGCGTCCTATACTAAATACCCTCATTCCGAACACAATGGAACTAATAGCGGGGCCTAATTCCATTGTAATGATCCTGAATTTTTATTTAATTTAAATTAATAATTAAATGAAATTTTGAATAAAAATTTATAAAATTAATTATAAATAGTGATGTGAGTTTCCCCGAGTTCAAATATATTCTATATAAATCATTTAAATTTTTAAATATTATGTATATATGTATATATATGTATATTTGGGTATATATGAGTCAATTTGAAATTTTAAAATCTTGTGTGTATATATATATATTTTGATTTGAATTTAAATCTTATATTAATGGTTTGAAAAATAAATATTAAAGTATATACATTGACACAAGTATAAAAATAAATAAATTGATTTAAGAATTTATAAATAATGATAATTTGAGTTATATAAAATATATGTGTATATATAGAGAAATATAAAACAATAATTTTTAAAGTAAAATTTATGATAATTATTTAAACTAAAAATAGAAGTAAATTTAAAATGCAAGAATAAGAGCAAATAAAAATATGTTATTTATCAAAATAAAGATAGTTTCTTTTATAAATTGTTTTAATTAAATAAGGAGTTGTATTTAAACAATATTAATAGTATAATATTTATACAAATGGATTTTTATAGATAGAAATGGTTATTTCAGACTTATATATATATATATATATATATATATATATATGTATGTATGTATGTATGTATGTATGTATGTATTTTTTTTTAAAGAAAACTAGGATTTGTGAATTTAAAATGAAATAAATTACAAACAAATGTATGCATACAAACATAATTAAAATAGAAAATTATTTGTAATACAAAGTGAACTAAACAAACATATATGCAAAAGCTTGTGAAAGAAAATAAAGTAAAATAAATATCCACAAAACAAAAATAAAAGCAAACCTGAATAAATACAAGACAATATGTGATGAACTCAATGATAAAGGCAAACAAAAATCAAACAGCATATCTATATAAGTGTATGCATAATGTACTTGTAAGAATTAAAATAAGATGGTTGTTACATTGAAGCATGAAGCATTTAATGCTTTCAAACCAGCCCATACCTATTGTACAAAACTGTTTCCATATATTTATATACATCCATATTAGCTGATATTCATTCAAAAACAAAACATAAACAGGCCAGAAAAAAAAGAAATTCAAAAACTGAAGACTTAAAAGCTTCAGCAAGCAAAGAACTCAAGCCTGTTCAACATTATCAACTCTGTTTTTTTTTTCCTGGAAAAACAAGTGAGCAAACCTCTTAACTCTGATTTTTATCTGGATGTTTGGATTCGTATGAGAAGCTATGTTGTGAATATATTTGAATGTTGTGCCTACTTTATGTGTATATAAGTGTGTGGTTGGGTTTATAACTGATGACAGGTATGAACATATCCTGTTCAAACTTACAGGCTGCAAATAAAAAAAAAAGAAAAAAAGAAAAAAATCTGTGAGTAACTTTATTTATAAACTAAATTATCTTGTTGTTTGATTTAAGTATGAAGCAGATCATGAATTGGTGTTTATTTATTGGTGAAGTTTGTGTGTGTGAAACATGATATCTGCATGTCAGTATAACCTGAAGTTACCCCTGTACTTAAAGATTTTTCAACTCAGGTTTAATTCAAAACTTATTTCCTCTCAATTTACTTGATGTTATGATTTAGGATCTAAGCAAAATAAGTTTGTTTGATTATAGAGTAAATTCTTAAATTTTGTATTTAAGAAAAATAGAGCAAAACTGCTCTGAAGACCTTAAGATCAGTAAATACTAAATACAAGTGATATTTCCAATATCTTAAATTTTCAATTTAAGAATATGAACTGAATGCTTAATCAAAACTCTGATTTTTAAAACTAAAATTACATTTTTTAGTGAAGGTTTGATTGAGCATTCCTTTGTTAACCAATTTGGGGATTTTGAGTTGCCTCTGGCAATTGGGTGGATCGTGGTGGCTGCGATTCTTCCTGAAGGTGGTGGAGTTTACCAGGGTGCTGGGAAAAATGGGTGGTGGCGTCAGTGATGACGGTGGCGGCGGCTGCGCAAGGTTTAAGCTTGTAAACCTAATTTTTTGAGTGGTCAGGGGATCGAGTGACGTGGTTTCTCTCGTGCACCGAGTTGCATGCGACCGTGGGTGATGGTAGAGGGGTAGTTGATGATCACGTGACCGGAGTTGCACGAACTCCGATGGCCGAGGTTGGGTGAACAGGGCGATGACAGGTTTTGGGGCGTGGACCTGATCGTGTTTCCAGGTTTGGGCTTTTGGGCTTCAATTCGTTTTTGATGAGATAAGGGAGTTCTGGCGATTGGAAGTCGATTGGGGGATGGTCTTCGATTTGCTCAAAGGTGAGGTGATGGCCGGAGGGAGGCGGTGGAGCGGTGCACATGCACGTGAGAAAATGTTGTACATCTGGAAAAATTTGTTTTGCTTTTGCCTGGGAAGAATAGAGCTTACTCTCGCGTGTTTGCTCGAAGTTGTACTCGAGACGATGTGGGTTGGTCTCGAAGCAAGAACAGGGGTGTCTCGGGTCGAAAATGTTGTACAGGTTTTAACAGAACCTGTTTCTCTTTTTATTTGAATATAAAACTGAATTTTAAAGTTCAAAAGCAAAAGTTTATCTATGTAGGAAAAAAAAATCAAAGCTTAACATAACTCAAGTTCAGGTTTGAAACTTAGATTAAAAATTTAAATTTGTTTTAAATAAAAGAGTTTAAGCAATTAAAGTATGTTTTAAAGAATTTGAATTAAAAATGGAATTTGGAAATTTTAAGGAAATGAATTCTAATAAAGGTTTAATCAAAGTTTAAATCTGGAATTCAAATCTAAATTTGAATTTTAGTTTTGTAATAAAAGAAGTTTTTGAATTTTAAATTGTTTTGAATAACATGAATGATTAAGTGTATTTTTAAATTAAATTGAATTTAAAATTTAAAGTGCAATGATAGAAATACACTTAAATATTAATGAAGTCATTAATAAAGAAATTAATTATCTTAGAGATAATTAAGGTAGTGAAAATAATTTAATTAATAAGGTAATTAAAGAATGATTTATTTTATTTATAAATTAATGAATTAGCAATGATTAATAATGATTTTAATCTATGAAATTTCCTTAAGTAAGTAATTAAAGAAGTGTTATTAGTTAATAAAGACGATTTACTAAGGATTGTCAAATATTAATTAAGGTGATTAATTTTAATAGTTAATTGGATTTATTAATCCAGATAATCAAAATTATAAATTGCAAAATGCAATTACTTAATGAAAGTAATTGAAGATTTATCACTTATTGAAATTAATTTTGGTTAAATTGATTAATTAAAGTTAATTTATTTAGTTTAATTAATTTAAGAAGATCATTAGATATATTGGGAATTAATGATGAATTGTTATGAGATGATTGCTTTATGGTAAGTAATTAAAGGTTAAATTTCTTTAAATAATTAGGGTTAATTAATTATGAAATTGGTTTAAAGAAAAAAAATCAATTTAATAAATATGATTAATTAAGAATAATCTAAATAATTAAGTTGTTTGATAAATTAATTTATATCAAATGATTTGAAATTAATAAATCAGAATTGAATAAATTTGATTGGAAATAATTGAATAAATTAGGATTAATCAATTGATTAATTCTGCTTATAAATGATTATTGAATACTTGACCTTACTTATGAATGATTGTATTGTATGAGATGCCTTGAAATGATTGTCCTATCTGATATGTGATATTTTGTTCTGTAGATTGTGGTATGTAAAATTTATTCATTTATGGATGATACATCTGTATATTATCTGTTAATCTGTGATGATTGAATGTTGTTGCACTATTGTGTGTTAAAACCCCTGGACCACACCATACACACACAAATAAGGATTTCACGAGGAAATCGATTAAGTCGCAGATTTTTGAAATAGTTAAATTTGAATTTTTAAATTCAAATGTTTTGGAAATGGAATCGGAATAAATGTGAAAAGCTTTTGGAATGGAATTTCAAAATAAAATTTATTATTTTTAAATTACTTGATTAAGTTTTGGAATTTAAATAATTTGATTTAAATTTAAATTCAATACTTGAAATTGAATTCTATGATTTGAAATTAAGGATTAAAGATGTCATATTGGTTATATAGGGATTAAACCACTTTTAAGTATTGTTTTTGGGAATTTGAATTTAACCTAACGATTTCAACTCCTATAAATGAATCAGATTTCCAAAATGAAAACTGTTGTTTTCAAATGATAAACACTTTTAGATAAGAACTGAGATTCCAGTTAATCATGGAAATTTCAAGATTGAATAGAGAAATGATTTTCCTAAAGTTATGAATGAATTCTTTTTGAAAGCTATGAATTAAATCTGTTTATTTTTAACAGATTTAAATTGATGATTTGTTTAAATCAAATTGAAATGAAATTGTTAAAAGCTATAAGTTAAATCTTTGATTTAAAGATTTAACGAGTTAATCAAATTGAAACGAAAATTGATTTGGAAAATCTGTGAATGAATCTTTTTTTTAAAAGATTAAAATGTGAAAATTGTTTAAACCGTTAAAGGTTGTGAAAATGAATCTTTTTGTTTAAAGATTGAAATGGTAATTGGATTAAACCATTGAAAAGAAAGTTTTGAATTATTAAGTTGTGACTTAATTGAAATCCCAATATCCATAAATTTTTAAAATGTTTCGCTCACTATTCGGTTTAACCGGGAAAGGACCTTTGGGTCGTATAACCCATTCTGAATATGTGATTCGTCGTTATGGATAGCATTTGAAGACCGGTGATGAAGACCGGGTATTTGTGAAAGCGATAGGATGACCTATCGATTGTTTCTGCACCGAGTCGCGCCGGTATAGAAACTCCCTAAGTGATGGGAAAATTCGATCGGGATTGTGAATATCCGGGTTGCAAGGACTTCTTTGTAAGTGCCTTCGGTTCTGTTCGAACCCAGAACAGACTTGTATGGATTGTATGTCTGACATTACAAATTGAGATATAAAGCCGATTTCTTTCAAATATATTTCTGTTGGTGGCGGAGAATTTATTCTTTTAGCTTAACACCCTTCTCTGAGACGTACGAGCTCAGAGGTTATATAGTTGAAGTTATCAGCGATATATTCCCAATTTGGTAATGTGACATGCTGAGTGTTGCTGAAATGATCATTGTGTTGATTATTGTGATAGGATCGTTTATTTGATCGTCTATCTTGGTGATCATTGTGATGATCATTTGTTGACCCAAAGCATGGCTTTTGTATAAAGTATGTTTTTGTGGACGTGACTTCATTGAGCCTCACACCCCGGAAATGGTCAAAACAGGAAAGATGCGGCAAGGTTATGAGGGGTAGCACCCTTTAGGGTATGTACATTTCCTTCTGGATAGAGGTGATATCATGGTATGGAGCCCAGATATTTAACCTATGTGGTTACTACGAATTTATTACTTTGTGGTTGTTGGTTTTCGGGATCCCGTGAGAAAGGTCGTTTACGATCGGGGAATGGCGTGCTCGTGTCAGTAGTTACCCAGTTAGGGGTAACCCGGCCTTGTGTTGGCAGAGTTCCGGTTTGGTTCTCGGGGATGTCTTTCCAGAGGCATTCTCATGTGGCAATGGGAAGTTCCTTGGCCTGACCGTTCGTTGGAAATCCAAAGAAACAATACGAAACTTGTACGGTATTAGTTGTAGGACCTGCCATTCACTTATGGTGGTCACCACTGTTTGGATGGTAGCTATAGTAGGCATACGATAATGGTCGTATGTTGGCTAAGATTTATATTCTACTTTCGAAATGAATTTTTCCTACACTATGCACTAGTAATAATATAAAATGTTATTTTTAATGCCTATCAAGCATCTTTGACTATCATAAGGAGAAATCTCCTCCGATTCTGCGTTTGCATTGTGTGTGTGTGCGGGAGGCCTTATGGTAGTCTCATTTTTCAAAAGCATTGCGAATTGACTTTAAAATCTTTTCTTGATTGTTTAAAGATAAACTGTTTTTGTTGCTCACACCAGTCCCATGACTGATCCGGAGTTTATCGTTTCTTTCCTAAACTCTGGGTGCTCATTATATTTCTACACGAGCAGTCTAGAGTTGGGTTTTTCAGATAGTCAGATGTAGTAGATTATCTGGAGATTAGTTCAGTCTTTGGACCACACCAGTCTTGCTGAGCTTGGTGATATGTTATTGGGAGTTCGAGCTATTGCTGGATTAGTTATTGGAAATGGAGTTGCAGTTATTTCTGGAGTTCTTCCTTGAAGACTATCTTGGAGTTATTTGTTTCGTTGCTAGATGTTATCTATCGTTTTCTTTTCCGCTGCTATTTTATTGTATCATATCTCTGATGTATATTGATATCTATTGGATCATCTGTTGTATCAGATATTGTATCAAAGCTGTATATCAATGTATTATTCTTTTATTCCGCTGTGTTGTTTACTTAATGATTGTTATAAGCTCCGGCGAATCGGATTTGAACGGTCGAATCTATGACATTCGAGTACGATTTGAAGTATGGATGTCGATTTTTGAGCGGGCAAAATCCGAGCCGTCACATTTGGTATCAGAGCTAAGGGTTAAACTTTAGCTCAGGAGTGTAACACATTAAGTAGCTCATTAAAGATAGGATGAAGTAAATCCTAGAATGAGTAATCCTTAAGATATCCGTTTGAATGCCTCAGCAAATTCTTTTACTATCCACTGATAGTAAGTATGAGTGCAAGAAGAGAACGAGATAGAGGACAGGGAAATACGACTATAATTGGTCAATACTCTGTAACAATAGTGGAAACAACTTTCTCTATCAATTTTCTTTGATTCGTTTCTAAATTCTTTTGATTGCTTCGAGACGGCTCTAGAAAGAAGTTTCGGTGTGATGGTGGCTCTACAAATCGTTGTAGGAAATTTTTATTTTGTATCTTCATTGGTTTCCTATCAGTTTTGATTTTAAACTTTAATGAATTTGAAATTTAGAATGAAAATTTTGAATAAATTGGAAATTTTAAATTGAGTTAACTTGATTAATAGAATATGAAGAATAATTAGAATTGTATCGATAAGATGATTTTGTTTAAAACCAAAATTTGAAATTTTATTATAATTTCTTGTATCTGTTGTTGATATTCTGATTTGGTGAGCCAAATGCAGAACTGATATCCAGTTTGATTTGAAAAGATATTTCTTCTATCTTTCGTCTATCTCTGTATTGTTTTCGTGCCTGCGAATTTCGAGGACGAAATTCTTTTAAGGGGGGAAGTCTGTAATGATCCTGAATTTTTATTTAATTTAAATTAACAATTAAATGAAATTTTGAATAAAAATTTATAAAATTAATTATAAATAGTGATGTGAGTTTCCCCGAGTTCAAATATATTCTATATAAATCATTTAAATTTTTAAATATTATGTATATATGTGAATATATATATATATCTATGTATATTTGGGTATATATGAGTCAATTTGAAATTTTAAAATCTTGTGTGTATATATATATATTTTGATTTGAATTTAAATCTTATATTAATGGTTTGAAAAATAAATATTAAAGTATATACATTGACACAAGTATAAAAATAAATAAATTGATTTAAGAATTTATAAATAATGATAATTTGAGTTATATAAAATATATGTGTATATATAGAGAAATATAAAACAATAATTTTTAAAGTAAAATTTATGATAATTATTTAAACTAAAAATAGAAGTAAATTTAAAATGCAAGAATAAGAGCAAATAAAAATATGTTATTTATCAAAATAAAGATAGTTTCTTTTATAAATTGTTTTAATTAAATAAGGAGTTGTATTTAAACAATATTAATAGTATAATATTTATACAAATGGATTTTTATAGATAGAAATGGTTATTTCAGACTTATATATATATATATATATATATATATATATATATATATATATATGTATGTATGTATGTATTTTTTTTAAAGAAAACTAGGGTTTGTGAATTTAAAATGAAATAAATTACAAACAAATGTATGCATACAAACATAATTAAAATAGAAAATTATTTGTAATACAAAGTGAACTAAACAAACATATATGCAAAAGCTTGTGAAAGAAAATAAAGTAAAATAAATATCCACAAAACAAAAATAAAAGCAAACCTGAATAAATACAAGACAATATGTGATGAACTCAATGATAAAGGCAAACAAAAATCAAACAGCATATCTATATAAGTGTATGCATAATGTACTTGTAAGAATTAAAATAAGATGGTTGTTACATTGAAGCATGAAGCATTTAATGCTTTCAAACCAGCCCATACCTATTGTACAAAACTGTTTCCATATATTTATATACATCCATATTAGCTGATATTCATTCAAAAACAAAACATAAACAGGCCAGAAAAAAAAGAAATTCAAAAACTGAAGACTTAAAAGCTTCAGCAAGCAAAGAACTCAAGCCTGTTCAACATTATCAACTCTGTTTTTTTTTTCCTGGAAAAACAAGTGAGCAAACCTCTTAACTCTGATTTTTATCTGGATGTTTGGATTCGTATGAGAAGCTATGTTGTGAATATATTTGAATGTTGTGCCTACTTTATGTGTATATAAGTGTGTGGTTGGGTTTATAACTGATGACAGGTATGAACATATCCTGTTCAAACTTACAGGCTGCAAATAAAAAAAAAAGAAAAAAAGAAAAAAATCTGTGAGTAACTTTATTTATAAACTAAATTATCTTGTTGTTTGATTTAAGTATGAAGCAGATCATGAATTGGTGTTTATTTATTGGTGAAGTTTGTGTGTGTGAAACATGATATCTGCATGTCAGTATAACCTGAAGTTACCCCTGTACTTAAAGATTTTTCAACTCAGGTTTAATTCAAAACTTATTTCCTCTCAATTTACTTGATGTTATGATTTAGGATCTAAGCAAAATAAGTTTGTTTGATTATAGAGTAAATTCTTAAATTTTGTATTTAAGAAAAATAGAGCAAAACTGCTCTGAAGACCTTAAGATCAGTAAATACTAAATACAAGTGATATTTCCAATATCTTAAATTTTCAATTTAAGAATATGAACTGAATGCTTAATCAAAACTCTGATTTTTAAAACTAAAATTACATTTTTTAGTGAAGGTTTGATTGAGCATTCCTTTGTTAACCAATTTGGGGATTTTGAGTTTCCTCTGGCAATTGGGTGGATCGTGGTGGCTGCGATTCTTCCTGAAGGTGGTGGAGTTTACCAGGGTGCTGGGAAAAATGGGTGGTGGCGTCAGTGATGACGGTGGCGGCGGCGGCGCAAGGTTTAAGCTTGTAAACCTAATTTTTTGAGTGGTCAGGGAATCGAGTGACGTGGTTTCTCTCGTGCACCGAGTTGCATGCGACCGTGGGTGATGGTAGAGGGGTAGTTGATGATCACGTGACCGGAGTTGCACGAACTCCGATGGCCGAGGTTGGGTGAACAGGGCGATGACAGGTTTTGGGGCGTGGACCTGATCGTGTTTCCAGGTTTGGGCTTTTGGGCTTCAATTCGTTTTTGATGAGATAAGGGAGTTTTGGCGATTGGAAGTCGATTGGGGGATGGTCTTCGATTTGCTCAAAGGTGAGGTGATGGCCGGAGGGAGGCGGTGGAGCGGTGCACATGCACGTGAGAAAATGTTGTGCATCTGGAAAAATTTGTTTTGCTTTTGCCTGGGAAGAATAGAGCTTACTCTCGCGTGTTTGCTCGAAGTTGTACTCGAGACGATGTGGGTTGGTCTCGAAGCAAGAACAGGGGTGTCTCGGGTCGAAAATGTTGTACAGGTTTTAACAGAACCTGTTTCTCTTTTTATTTGAATATAAAACTGAATTTTAAAGTTCAAAAGCAAAAGTTTATCTATGTAGGAAAAAAAAAAATCAAAGCTTAACATAACTCAAGTTCAGGTTTGAAACTTAGATTAAAAATTTAAATTTGTTTTAAATAAAAGAGTTTAAGCAATTAAAGTATGTTTTAAAGAATTTGAATTAAAAATGGAATTTGGAAATTTTAAGGAAATGAATTCTAATAAAGGTTTAATCAAAGTTTAAATTTGGAATTCAAATCTAAATTTGAATTTTAGTTTTGTAATAAAAGAAGTTTTTGAATTTTAAATTGTTTTGAATAACATGAATGATTAAGTGTATTTTTAAATTAAATTGAATTTAAAATTTAAAGTGCAATGATAGAAATACACTTAAATATTAATGAAGTCATTAATAAAGAAATTAATTATCTTAGAGATAATTACGGTAGTGAAAATAATTTAATTAATAAGGTAATTAAAGAATGATTTATTTTATTTATAAATTAATGAATTAGCAATGATTAATAATGATTTTAATCTATGAAATTTCCTTAAGTAAGTAATTAAAGAAGTGTTATTAGTTAATAAAGACGATTTACTAAGGATTGTCAAATATTAATTAAGGTGATTAATTTTAATAGTTAATTGGATTTATTAATCCAGATAATCAAAATTATAAATTGCAAAATGCAATTACTTAATGAAAGTAATTGAAGATTTATCACTTATTGAAATTAATTTTGGATAAATTGATTAATTAAAGTTAATTTATTTAGTTTAATTAATTTAAGAAGATCATTAGATATATTGGGAATTAATGATGAATTGTTATGAGATGATTGCTTTATGGTAAGTAATTAAAGGTTAAATTTCTTTAAATAATTAGGGTTAATTAATTATGAAATTGGTTTAAAGAAAAAAAATCAATTTAATAAATATGATTAATTAAGAATAATCTAAATAATTAAGTTGTTTGATAAATTAATTTATATCAAATGATTTGAAATTAATAAATCAGAATTGAATAAATTTGATTGGAAATAATTGAATAAATTAGGATTAATCAATTGATTAATTCTGCTTATAAATGATTATTGAATACTTGACCTTACTTATGAATGATTGTATTGTATGAGATGCCTTGAAATGATTGTCCTATCTGATATGTGATATTTTGTTCTGTAGATTGTGGTATGTAAAATTTATTCATTTATGGATGATACATCTGTATATTATCTGTTAATCTGTGATGATTGAATGTTGTTGCACTATTGTGTGTTAAAACCCCTGGACCACACCATACACACACAAATAAGGATTTCACGAGGAAATCGATTAAGTCGCAGATTTTTGAAATAGTTAAATTTGAATTTTTAAATTCAAATGTTTTGGAAATGGAATCGGAATAAATGTGAAAAGCTTTTGGAATGGAATTTCAAAATAAAATTTATTATTTTTAAATTACTTGATTAAGTTTTGGAAATTAAATAATTTGATTTAAATTTAAATTCAATACTTGAAATTGAATTCTATGATTTGAAATTAAGGATTAAAGATGTCATATTGGTTATATAGGGATTAAACCACTTTTAAGTATTGTTTTTGGGAATTTGAATTTAACCTAACGATTTCAACTCCTATAAATGAATCAGATTTCCAAAATGAAAACTGTTATTTTCAAATGATAAACACTTTTAGATAAGAACTGAGATTCCAGTTAATCATGGAAATTTCAAGATTGAATAGAGAAATGATTTTCCTAAAGTTATAAATGAATTCTTTTTGAAAGCTATGAATTAAATCTGTTTATTTTTAACAGATTTAAATTGATGATTTGTTTAAATCAAATTGAAATGAAATTGTTAAAAGCTATAAGTTAAATCTTTGATTTAAAGATTTAACGAGTTAATCAAATTGAAACGAAAATTGATTTGGAAAATCTGTGAATGAATCGTTTTTTTAAAAGATTAAAATGTGAAAATTGTTTAAACCGTTAAAGGTTGTGAAAATGAATCTTTTTGTTTAAAGATTGAAATGGTAATTGGATTAAACCATTGAAAAGAAAGTTTTGAATTATTAAGTTGTGACTTAATTGAAATCCCAATATCCATATATTTTTAAAATGTTTCGCTCACTATTCGGTTTAACCGGGAAAGGACCTTTGGGTCGTATAACCCATTCTGAATATGTGATTCGTCGTTATGGATAGCATTTGAAGACCGGTGATGAAGACCGGGTATTTGTGAAAGCGATAGGATGACCTATCGATTGTTTCTGCACCGAGTCGCGCCGGTATAGAAACTCCCTAAGTGATGGGAAAATCCGATCGGGATTGTGAATATCCGGGTTGCAAGGACTTCTTTGTAAGTGCCTTCGGTTCTGTTCGAACCCAGAACAGACTTGTATGGATTGTATGTCTGACATTACAAATTGAGATATAAAGCCGATTTCTTTCAAATATATTTCTGTTGGTGGCGGAGAATTTATTCTTTTAGCTTAACACCCTTCTCTGAGACGTACGAGCTCAGAGGTTATATAGTTGAAGTTATCAGCGATATATTCCCAATTTGGTAATGTGACATGCTGAGTGTTGCTGAAATGATCATTGTGTTGATTATTGTGATAGGATCGTTTATTTGATCGTCTATCTTGGTGATCATTGTGATGATCATTTGTTGACCCAAAGCATGGCTTTTGTATAAAGTATGTTTTTGTGGACGTGACTTCATTGAGCCTCACACCCCGGAAATGGTCAAAACAGGAAAGATGCGGCAAGGTTATGAGGGGTAGCACCCTTTAGGGTATGTACATTTCCTTCTGGATAGAGGTGATATCATGGTTTGGAGCCCAGATATTTAACCTATGTGGTTACTACGAATTTATTACTTTGTGGTTGTTGGTTTTCGGGATCCCGTGAGAAAGGTCGTTTACGATCGGGGAATGGCGTGCTCGTGTCAGCAGTTACCCAGTTAGGGGTAACCCGGCCTTGTGTTGGCAGAGTTCCGGTTTGGTTCTCGGAGATGTCTTTCCAGAGGCATTCTCATGTGGCAATGGGAAGTTCCTTGGCCTGACCGTTCATTGGAAATCCAAAGAAACAATACGAAACTTGTACGGTATTAGTTGTAGGACCTGCCATTCACTTATGGTGGTCACCACTGTTTGGATGGTAGCTATAGTAGGCATACGATAATGGTCGTATGTTGGCTAAGATTTATATTCTACTTTCGAAATGAATTTTTCCTACACTATGCACTAGTAATAATATAAAATGTTATTTTTAATGCGTATCAAGTGTAACAGCCGCGGATTTTCGACTTCGAAAAAACCGACATCGACACTCACTTTATCGACTGCCGAATATCGAAGGCCGAAAACCGAGAAGTTATGGGTTTTAAAAAGAACTTAAGAAAAAGAAAGAAGAGAGAAGAGATAGGAAATAGAGAGGAAAGAAGATAGACAATTTTTAGAAAACAGAGAATTAGAAAAGAAAATAGAGAGAGAAAAGAAATTTGAAAACAGAAAATTTTAAAATAGTAAAAGAGAATTTGAAAATAGAAGGGACAGAAAGGAACAACAGAACAACAACAGAATCTCACAATTCGCAGCGGAACAACATATAATAATAAATGAATAATCTTTAAATAAAGAACTATATCAGTTATTACATCACATTATATTTCATTACATCATATCATATCATCAGAGTGTACAACAACATACAACAATAAACAGTGCAGCGGAAAAGAAATACTATATAAACTAGTAATACGCCATGCCATCCAGCTTGCCTCCAGCAACTCCAGAATATCCTGATAAACCTAACTCTTAACTGCCCGTGTGGAAATTGGTGGGCACCCAGAGTTTAGGAAGGAAAACAATAAACTCCAAGTCAGTCATGTGACTGGTGTGAGAACTCAAAACAGTTTATTTATTTTAAAATCAAAAAGAGGGATATTTTTAAATTAATTCGCAATGCTTTTTAAAAATGAGACTACCATAAGGCCTCCCGCACACACACACAATGCAAACGCAGAATCGGAGGAGATTTCTCCTTATGATAGTCAAAGATGCTTGATACGCATTTAAAATAACATTTGATATTATTATTAGTGTATAGTGTAGAAAAAAATATTTCGAAAGTAGAATATAAATCTTAGCCAACATAGACATTTCGAACTATGTCTACTATAGCTACCATCCAAACAGTGGTGACCACCATAAGTGAATGGCAGGTTCTACAACTAATACCGTACAAGTTTCGTATTGGGAATTGGATTTCCAACAAATGGTCAGGCCAAGGAACTTCCCATTGCCACTGAGAATGCCTCTGGAAAGACATCCCCGAGAACCAAACCGGATCTCTGCCAACACAAGGCCGGGTTACCCCTAACTGGGTAACTACTGACACGAGTATGCCATCCCCCGGTCCTTTGGGACCTTTATCAACCGAGCGCTCGATATCCAACATCACACCATAATAAATAGAGTGTTTTCAACATGAGTAAGTATCTGGGCTCCATACCATGATACCACCCTTTTCCAGAAGGAAATGCACATACCCTAAGGGGAGCTACAGCAACCCCTAATAACCTTGCCGCATCTTTCCTGTTTTGACCATTTCCGGGATGTGAGGCTCGACGAATTCACGTCCACAAAAACATACTTTATACAAAAGCCATGCTTTGGGTCAATAAATGATCAACACAATGATCACTAAGATAGACGATCAAATAAATGATCCTATCACAAATAATCAACACAATGATCATTTCAGCATCACTCAGCATGTCACATTACCAAAATGGGATATATTGCTGATAACTTCAACTATATAACCTTTGAGCTCGTACGTCTCAAAGAAGGGTGTTAAGCAAAGAATAAATTCTCCGCCACCAACAGAAATATATTTGAAAGAAATCGGCTTTATATCTCAACTTGTAATGTCAGACATACAATCCATACAAGTTTGTTCCGGGCTCGAACAAAACCGAAGGCACTTACAAAGAAGTCCTTGCAATCCGGATATTCACAATCCTGATCGGATTCACCATCACATATGGAGAACTCAATACCGGAGCAACTCGGTGCAGAGTCAATCGATAGTTCATCCTATCACTCTCGCAAATACCGGGTCTTCAACACCGATCTTCAAATGCGATTCACAACGACGTATCACATATTCGGAGTGGGTTATACGACCCCATGGTCCTTTCCCGGTTAACCCGAATAGTGAGCGCTTATTCAAAAATAAGTGTGCATTCAAATTCAAACAAATCACATCAATTACCCATTCAAAGGGAAATATTGATAGTCGGCTATTGAACTATCAATGGATATGCATACATCACCAGATTCCAAATAATTTTCCAAATTATTTATTTTCCCAAAATATCTTTACTAGATATATAATTTCAACACTTCAAAAATAAATCAATATTTATTTTTAACAAGTTCCTCTTTCTCATATAAATTCCATAATGGATTTATATTTCAAAATATCAATGCATATACGATTTCAATTATCCATTTCAATTTATCCTCAAAAAGATAAATTCTAAATATTCACTTCATATTGGAAAACGTTTCCATACTTATTTACTCATAAGCAATTCACAAATCTCTTTTATTTTCAACACTTAGAAAATATTTAATATACTTAAATCAAATTAAGTATATCTTTCATTCTTTTAAGGAAATCATTCACTTAACATATTTATTTGGGCCAAAACGAATGTTGCGTAAAACATCGTTACGACAACCCAAATTCACTAGTATAGGGATTCGAAATTAAAATAGATATATAAATCCCAATACTATTCAAAACATTTCCTTTCGGAAATCATTTACTATAACAACAGTGTTATAGTCCACCATTTCCTTTTTATTTCTCGAAAACGTCTATTTCAACAATAAATGTCGAAATCTATGGTTTCGAATCTCAACACATTTTAAACCATCGTTAGATCGTTTTAATTCTATTTAAAACATCACATTCAAACATTTTCTTTAACATGTTATTCACTATTCAAAAACGTGAATATACCATGTTCACAAATTCCATTATTTCTATTTTTTTTTTTTTACTTAAAGGATTATTCACTGTCTAAAACGTGAATATAACTCTATTTCTAAGTTATAGCAATTAACTTATCAAAATAAGTCGTTTGCAAATTTATAAAACAACGTTTATAAATTCCATTTCTATTTATTTATAAGAACTTCCTTTTTATAAATTCCTTTATTAACATATTTCAGTTTATAACTCAATTATAAACTACAAGTTCATATTATAAGTTAATTACTTATAAACGATTATTTCACAAAATCGTTCCTTATAATTTCATAATTATAAATCTTATAACTTATAAGATTCAATTATTTATCCAAATCTTATTACTTTAATAACTTTACAAATTTTATAAACCTACTGTTTATAAAATTCCATTTTATAACTTTACCGTTATATAATTCCATGAATTCCATTCATTTACAAAATTCACTTTCACTTCATTCAAACACTTATAAAATCTCATTTTATAATTCCAACGTTTTAATTTACAAATATTCATTTGTAAATCCTTTAATATAAATCAATCTATATTATTCTTTAAAACGTCTTAACTCCTTTATAGTTTCACCATTTCGATTTATAAAATAATCAAATTTTATAAATCTTATATTCAAACTTTTAATAATAAACTCAAAAATCCAATTTAAACTATTTTATAACATCATTGGTTCATATTTCTCAAAAAAATCAGCTTTTAACTATATTTCACAAAATCATAATTTTTATAACAATAAAAATTATAACGTTTATTTATTTAAAACGGATCAATTCCAAAAATATTTTATCTTTTCAAAATCACTTTAAAAACCCTTTTAAAATCCCAAAATTTGGGTCCAATGATGCTACACACCAAATAGTCAATCACGACTAACAACGATATCATATATCAATATGATAATCAATCAAATATCAAAATATCTGAAATCAAATAAAAACTGTTGAGGAATCCAGTTGGATCCCTCCAACCTGTTTCCTGCATCCAAAAACATTAGCACAATACCAATTTCGCTCCAGTACGAAATTATCGCGGTATATGTTCTTATTAAATATTATCCGCTTAATAACGGCGTAATAGGGTCTCATCCGCTAAACAAAAAATGCGGGAAATCAATCAACTCCAATATATATATATATGCCAATATATATATATTGATATTATATATAATACCAATTTCACTGTTTATGAAATATTCGCGGTATATGTTTTTATTAAATAACATCCGCTTACTAACGGCGCATAATGTCTATTTTAACAATCAATAATTTACAGTCATCATTCAAACATGCATTCAAATATTTTAAATCTAACTATTTAAAATAAAATCGAAACCTATTCGATTGAGTGAGAAGTTCTCACCTTGGTTTTAATTTCCGTTTAAGCTTTTATTTCGAATAAAATTAAACGCGCGTTTAATTTTACCCGAAATTCTCACTAACTCCAAACGACTCCAAACCAACTCCATCGCGTAGTGCTCGTCCATACGATTCCAACGCAACTGAGTTTGCATTTTTTCGACCTCGTATGAAAAAGTTATTAATATTTGAAGTTTAAACACGATTTTATAACTTAATTTCAACATAACTTTATAATTTCCAACCCAACTCACACCAGCCACAAGATCCAGATCCAACGCACCTACTCCATCTTCTACATCATGCGCATCACCTCCAGGATAAACACGTTGAGGCCGAACCCATTTGTAGAACTAGGGTTGAATTATTCGCCAAAATCACTCGACGATATCACGATCAGGAACTTGCACTCGACTCGCCATGCTCCCCTCTACCCACGGCCTCAACAAGAGCAAGCTCGGCCCCATGTTTTGCGTGGAAATGCGTGCCGACCTGATGGTGAACGGCCCCCCTTAGCTCCCTCTCCGTTGCACCATTTCCGATCATCACCGTATGGAATCGAAGCTCTCGTCGTGCTCTTCGACTTCCGTGTTGAACACTTCGGCTAATTCTTTACGGATTGAGAGAGATTGATGAATGAAAGAGGATGATTTCTGGCCTTAGGTTATATAAGTGGCGGCTACTATTATTAGGGTTAGGGTTTGTGAATATTTTCTAAGTTATGAAGAGGTGGGTCTATTTATAGAATTTCGTTCGACACTATTCATCCGGAAATTCCGAACTCCGATTTAGACGCCGTAACCAGCGTACCTAGGGTTTATCCCGCGTTCCGGACACAATGGAACAGGTTTCGGAAGCTAATTCGGAAGTATGTGCGAGTTATGGCTGAAAACGTTCAATTTAAATTAAACCGATTTAAGTCGATTTCTAGGCGTTTTAATTTGTACCGGACAAACGGTAAATCCAATTGACTTGAAATTTGAAACCTTACAATAATATCACATTACGGATCCGATGAAACTAGTTTCGTCGAATTCCGAGACTTTTTGAAAAATGGCTATTTTGACTCGCCAAATTTAAATTAAAAACGATTCGATGCGTTTCGAGCTGCCACGATCAAACGATAGCTCCGATTGACACGAAAATTGAAATCCGGTAATAACTAACTATTACGGATCAAATGAAACTGGTTTCGTTCAATTCTGAGATTGTTCAAAAATTGGCTATTTTACAGTCGATAATTAAATATTAAAATATTCAATTTTCACAGATTTACTTTTAATTCGATTCTAAAAGTTCTAAAATATTTCTATAACTCCAGTATGATTAAATAAAATTTTCCAAATTATTTTAAATCATTTTTAACTCAATTTTTAATTATTTCCATAATTTAACACATTAAATTATCGATTTAATTATCCAATTAAATCCAAAAATTCAAAATAAAATTTATTCGACTTATAAATTCACTTATAAATATTTAAAATTAATTAAATATTCAATTTTTTATTATTAAAAATTCTGGGTCGTTACATCAAGCATCTTTGACTATCATAAGGAGAAATCTCCTCCGATTCTGCGTTTGCATTGTGTGTGTGTGCGGGAGGCCTTATGGTAGTCTCATTTTTCAAAAGCATTGCGAATTGACTTTAAAATCTTTTCTTGATTGTTTAAAGATAAACTGTTTTTGTTGCTCACACCAGTCCCATGACTGATCCGGAGTTTATCGTTTCTTTCCTAAACTCTGGGTGCTCATTATATTTCTACACGAGCAGTCTAGAGTTGGGTTTTTCAGATAGTCAGATGTAGTAGATTATCTGGAGATTAGTTCAGTCTTTGGACCACACCAGTCTTGCTGAGCTTGGTGATATGTTATTGGGAGTTCGAGCTATTGCTGGATTAGTTATTGGAAATGGAGTTGCAGTTATTTCTGGAGTTCTTCCTTGAAGACTATCTTGGAGTTATTTGTTTCGTTGCTAGATGTTATCTATCGTTTTCTTTTCCGCTGCTATTTTATTGTATCATATCTCTAATGTATATTGATATCTATTGGATCATCTGTTGTATCAGATATTGTATCAAAGCTGTATATCAATGTATTATTCTTTTATTCCGCTGTGTTGTTTACTTAATGATTGTTATAAGCTCCGGCGAATCGGATTTGAACGGTCGAATCTATGACATTCGAGTACGATTTGAAGTATGGATGTCGATTTTTGAGCGGGCAAAATCCGAGCCGTCACATCCATTATATACAGAAGTTAGCTTTTCAAATCAAATTGTATTATGTTTAATTTCCGTAATTAATTTCTATGCGTTTTGAGCTTGCATGAACACACAATATGTTCGATCTCTATGAAACTCGAAGGTGTACAATAATTCATTGTTCCGGATCGAATGGCACTAGTTTCATCAAAATCCAAGACAATGCTTCAGAATGATATTTTCACATATTAATTAAAACGAATTATTATTAAATTAGTTTATTCATTTTTAATTCAAAATAAAAGCCTACTATCATCATTCTTATTTAAACATAATTTAAATAAGCTTTGGAAATCATATTTATGCAAATTAAATCCAAGATTCAATTATTAAATAATTCCAATGTTCAACTATAAAATGTTCAAAATCTGGGTCGTTACATCATAAAATTTAATTTTCACTCAATTATTTCGCTAGTTACTACCTTCTTGGCTGCTGCTTGTTACTAAGTTTATATGTAGCTCAATAAGCTTAGGTTATATAAACTGAGCATACCTCAGCATATAAACCAAGGTATGCTTAGTTTATAAAAAACCCAATTATGCTTAGTTTATAAATTGAGTCATGCTCAAGTTATATAAACTGAGCATACCTCAATTTATAAACTGAATTATGCACAGTTTATATAAACTGAAACTGAATTATGCACAGTTTATATAAACTGAGCCTATACTCATGTATATCATGTAAATCACATCAATTTTAGGGAATTCAACCGATCAAGTGGAGAAATTGTAGGCACTCCATATGCGTAAAATGTTCGATAATGCTGGTTGTTTCTTTAGTTTGATGACTTGATGCATATATGGTAGAGAATTATAATATTTATTTCATATTTTCAAGTGATGATTGTGAAGAAGCAACAACTTTATACACCGAGCATGTATGGAACTCTTTTTTTGTAGTCATAACATATGGCATGGTTAATTTGGCATTGAGTGGCCAACCATTCATCTGAATATGCATAAAATCCACTGCCTTATGTGATTGGTTTTTTTTATAAAAACTGTCTAATTCAATGCATGGTATATATTTTTATTAGAAGACAGAAAAAAATTAGACAATTGGTTGAGTATTCTGAGAACTTTTTGAAAAAAGGGTTTAACATATAAAATTCAATATGATTTTTTTGGTGCTCTGCCTTTTGATAAATATCAAAACATGTTTTCTTTTTCTTCTTTTCTTCGTTGTACCTTAAAATACATATTGAAAACGTAAAACTCAAAATTCAAACCAAATAAACCTTTATTTTTGCATTACTAAGTTGCTAAAAGACGACAAATGAAATTAGTTTTATGTATGGGCCTATTTGTGTAATGACCCAGAATTTATGTCATTTGAAATTCGTATATTTAATTGATTTTAAAATATTAACAAGTAAAATTTGTAAGTCGAATAAATTTTATTTCGAATATCTAGATTTAATTGGATAATTAAATCGATAATTTAATATTTGAAATTACAGAAATAATTGGAAATTGGGTTTAATGTGATTAAATTTGATTTTTAAAGTTGTATTAAATCATATTGGAGTTAGAATGATGTTATAGAATTTTTAAAATTGAATTAAAAGTTAATTTGTGAAAATTGAATATTTTAATATTTAATTGACGAGTAAAAATAGCCATTTTTCAAACAGTCTCGGATTTCGACGAAACTAGTTTCATCGGATCCATAATGTTAAAATATTTTAAGATTTAAAATTTCGTGTCAATCGGATTCGCGGTTTGTCCGGGGCAAGCCAAAACGCACTGAAATCGGTTTGAGTGAATTTTTAAATTTAAATTGTCGATTCGAAAACCTATCTTTCAAATTTGATCGAATTGGCTCCTGATACATATTCCATTGCATTCGGATAGGGGTAAAAAAATTATGAACGCCAGGCGGCATGCTTCGTTTGGAGTTCGGAAAATTTCGGGATGAATAATATTTCGATATTTTCTATAAAAGGCCCTCTATTATTTTCTTTTGCATCAAACCCTAGGGTTCAAGCTTCAGCCGCCACTTCTAATTTAATGGCCGAAAATTGTTCCTCTTCTCCCTCAAATTTCTTCAAATCCGTGAAGAATTAATAGAAACTTCCAACTACAATAACGTAGAGCACGACGAGATCTTTCAAACCAACGGTCATGATCGAATTTGGAGCAACGAGGAGGCAGCTAGGGCGGCGCATCCATCGTGCGTTCAAGCACGAATTCCAAGGCTTAGGGGAGACCGAGCTCTGTCGCGTTCGAGGTGGAGGTAAGGCACGACACGAGCTTCGAAACCCTAGTAGTTGATCAACGTGAAGATGCCCAAAGTCGTGGCGAAAATTCAACCTAGATGGGCGGCTATGGATTTCATGTGAACATTGGATAACCTAGGGAGGAAGAGTAAGGGTGCGGCCTGGATCCAAGGAACGTGAAAGAACGGCCAGATTTGATTTACGTTAAAAATATATAATTTAAATGGAAATTATTTATTTAAAAATCTTGTAAACTTTGTAATAACATAACTTTTTGATATGAGGTCAGAATTTGACGAAACGACTTGCATCGGGTTCGTATGGACGAACACTACACGATGGAGCTGGATTGGAGTTGGTTGGAGCTAGTGAAAATTTTGGGTAAAATTAAACGTGTGTTTAATTTTATTCGAAATAGAACGCTGCAATTGTTATTTGAAAGCTAGGTGAGAACTTCTCACTCAATCGAATCTATTTTCGATTTAAATTTTAAATAGTTAGATTTAAAATTGCTTGATTGTGTGATTGAATGATAAATTATTATCTGTTGTGTTGAAATAGACCCTGTACGCCGTATATTAAGCGGATGTTATTTATTAAACACATATACCGCGATAGTTCACCTTGAAGTGGAATTGGTATTATATATGTACTTGGAATTGATTTTCCCGCATTATATAGTGGATGAGACCCTATTGCGCCGCATAATAGCGGAAAATATTTTATATAAACCCATATACCGTGATATTCCATATTGAAACGGGATTGGTATTGTGCTAACAACTGTGGATGCAGTGAAACAAGTTGGAGGGATCCAACTGAATTCCTCAACAGTATTGATTTATTTACAAATATTTGCGATATATTCTGTAATCATATTGGGATATGATGTTTGGATGCCGTGATTGTTATATTTAGTGATTGTTATATTTAGTGTTGTTGCAGCATTTGGTCTATTTTGGAAAATTAAAAGTGTTAAAGTGATGATTTCCAAATTTTAAAAGGATTTTTAAAGTGATTTTTGAACGTATACATTTTATTGAATTTTGGAATTGATTCATTTTAAATGAATAAACGTTATAATTTTTATGTTATGCAAATTATGATTTTTGTGAAATATAACCGAAATGTGATTTTTGAAATAAGTAGTTGATTAATTTGTAAAATGGTTTAAATTGGGATTTTTGAATTATTATAACGGTTTATATATAAAAGATTTATAAAATTGATATTTATAAATTAAAATATTGGAATTATAAAACGAGTTTTTATAAGTGTTAAAATGAAGTATAAATGGATTTCATAAGTGAATGAAAGTTATAGATTTATAAATTTTGAAGTTATAAAATGAATAGATTTTGTAAAATAAAAGATTTATAAGTAATTAACTTATAAATAGGATTTTGGCAACTGTTAATAAAGTGATTTTATAAGTTGAAGTTATTATAAAATATAAATGGAATTTATAAACGTTGTTTTATAAATCCGAAATCAACTTATTTTGATAAGTCAATTATTATAGACTATTAAAGGAGATTATCCACGATTTTGGACAGTGGATAATCCTTTAAATTAAAATATGTAGAAGTGTTGAATTGGGTAAACAATTTATATCCACGATTTTGGACAGTGAATAATATATTAAAGAAATGTTTTAGGAAGTGATCTTTTAAATGGAATTAAAACGATTTGAAGTTGTTTTAAAATGTGTTAAGGATCGAAATCATAGATTTCAACATTCATTGCTGAAATAGATGTTTTCTAGAAATAAGGAAATGGTGGACTATAACACTGTTGTTATAGTAAATGATTTTCGGAAGGAAATGTTTTTGTATAGTATTGTGATTTATATATCTATCTAAATTTCGAATCCCTATACTAGTGATTTTGGGTTTTCGTAACGATGTTTTACGCAACATTCGTTTTGACTCAAATGAATGTGTTTAAGAGAATGTTTTCCAAAAATAATAAAATATATACTTTATCGTGTTTTAAGTATATTGAATATTTTCTAAGTATTGAAAATAAATAGATTTGTGAATTACTTATTGTTAAATAAGTATTTGGAAATGATTTCCAGTGAAAGTGAATAAATATTTGGAAATGTTTCTGCTTAAGGAAAATGATTTGAAATTTGTTTTCAAAAGTTGTAAAGGTGAAAAGTGATTTGAAACTGTTTTCAAATGGTTGAAGTGTGGAAAATATATCTTGTAAGATATTTTTGGAAAATAAATAATTTGGGAAATTATTTGGAATCTGGTGATGTTGTGCATATCTATTGATAGTTAAATAACCGGCTATCAATATTTACCTTTAAATGGGTATTTGTTGTGAACTGCTTGAATTGGAATGCTACACTTATTTTAAAATAAGCGCTCGTTATTCGATTTAGCCGGGAGAGGACCTTTGAGTCATAAATCCCATTCTGAATAGCGATGTGTCGTAATGGATAGCATTTGAAGACCGGTGTTGAAGACCGGATATTTTCGAAAATGGAAGGATTACCGTTGAATGACTCTGCATTGGCTGATCTCCGATATAGAGATTTTATCACCCTTTATGATGGAAATTCTGGACGTGATTAGTGAATATCCGGATTGCCAGGGCTTCTTTGGAAGTGCCTTCGGCTCCGTTCGATCCCGGAGAGGACTTGTATGGATGTGTGTTTGACGTTACAAGTTGAGATATAAAGCTGGTTTCTATCAAATACGTTTCTGTTGGTGGCGAAGAATTTATTATCTTAGCTTAACACCCTTCTCTAAGACGTACGAGCTCAGAGGTTATGTAGTTGGTGGTTACTAGTGATACATTCCCAATTTGGTAATGTGGCATATGAAGTGCTGCTGATCATTTGTTGATCAAGTGCAGCTTTTGTATAAAGCGTAGCTTTGTGGACGAGACTTCGTCGGACCTCACATGACGAAAATGGTCAAAACAGGAAAGGTGCAGCAAGATTATTAGGTGATAACGCCTCCTTAGTGTATGTCATTTCCTTCTGGATAGAGGTGGTATTATGGTATGGAGCCCTGATACTTAAACCTATGTTGTTGCTGCAAACCTATTATTTTGTGGTTGTTGGTGAATCCTGAGATTTAGGTCGTTTACGACCGGGGGATAGCATATTTGTGTCAGTTGCTACCTAGCTAGGGGTAACCCCGCCTTGTGTTGGCAGAGTTCCGGTTAGGTTCTGGGGGCGTCCTTCTAGAGGCGTGCCCATATGGCAATGGGAAGTTCCTTGGCCTGACCATTTGTTGGAAATCCAAAGAAACAATACGAGCCTTGTACGGTTTTAGTTGTAGAACCTGCCATCTAGTATGGTAGCTATGGTAAGCATACTATAATGGTACCTATGCTGGCTAAAATTAATATTGTACTTTCGAAATGTTTTGCTACACTTTGCACTTATAGTAATAATATCAAAGAAATTTGCGTATCAAGCATGTTTGACTATCATAAGGAGAAATCTCCTCCTATTCTGCGTTTGCATTGTGTGTGTGGCAGGAGGCCTTATGGTAGTTACATTTTCTAAAAGCATTACGGATCTAATTTAAATTATTTCTTTGTTTATTTTTAAAGATAAACTGTTTAAGTTCTCACACCAGTCCCATGACTGACCTGGAGTTTATTATTTCCTTCCTAAACTATGGATGCCCACCAATTTTAACACGGGCAGTCTAGAGTCAGGTCATCAGGTCATTCTGGAATTCAGGAGATGTTGTGGAGATCAGGAGCAAGCTTGATGGTATGGCGTATCAACTAGTATATAGTATTTCTTTTTCACTGTTTGTTGTTGTAAACTCTGATAGTGTAATGTAATAACTGATATGATCCTTTATTTTAAAGATTATTCATTGATATATTATATGTTGTTCCGCTGCGATTTTGAGATTCTGATATTGTTTCTGTTGCTTTTTTTCTATCTTCTACCTCTTCTTTAACCCTAACGGTACAGTTTTTCGGCCTTCGATTGCTCGGCAGTTGATATAGTGGGCATATTAATGTCGACTTTCATGAGTCGAAAATCCCATTCCTGACAATTTGTTGAACTAGTAAAGATATTTTAATTTTTGTGTCTACTTCTACATAAAAAATCATATACCCTATACATGCTATCTTTGAAAATCACTATAAGAAATCAAAAAATTGTTTCAAGGTTAAAGATATAATATCAATATTTCAACTAATATAAGTTACTTTACATCTAAGTAGGATGCAATAGATACCAAATTATATTGCATTGTGTCACTTTTTCAAATTTGTTGTAAATTAATTATAATCTAATATGCATATATTTTAATGTTGGTTTATAAATAATAAACTGTTAATGAAACTAAAGCTCGTATATATGTAATAGCCAAACAACTCAAACATTCTCTACCTTATGCACTAAAACTAACTGAAATGCATACATCTAGAAAGCAAACACAAGTATAATTCCAAAAGTCTAGCAATAATGATAGAAAGGATGATTCCACTAGTTGATATAGCTGTAATTGTAAAACAATTTTAGATTGATAACTATGCAAAGGTGAATGATGCAAACCATGAAATGGAACTTTATTCAAAAATCCTTGGAAAAAAAGATAATTAACCTATATTAAAAACCATGTAGCAAATTACCATGAGAAAAACATCGTCAAATATAAATCAAACTTTGAATTAAAGAAAAGAATATACGTACAAGTAAAAGTTGTTTATCACGATTAAAAGTTTCAATATCGTGCCGACTATAAAATTAAAAACTCTATCTTTGGTGTTGATAAATGAGAGCAAATTTAGTAAAACTATACAGTTGATTATCAACTACAAATAATGCACAAAGGAAAAATAGTAAAATGATTGGTGAAAGTGAAACAAAACGCATACAGAGCCATATTATATAACTTGTATAAACCTTTCAAACCAAATTCCAAAACAATTTCAAAACATAAACAAGATATATTCTATTCAAACTAAATTTCAATTTCAAATTTCCTTTCAAAAGCTTTCCATATTCAACCCAATTACATTTCCAAAACTATATGGATTCAAAATTTAACTTTAAAACCATTTCATTAAATTCAAATATCTGTGACTTAACCAATATTTTTCCTTGAATCTATTTTTAAAAATGAAGTTGTACACCTACAAACACTTTTTATTCAAAGATTCAAGGAAAAATATTGGTTAAGTCACAAATATTTGAATTTAATGAAATAGTTTTAAAGTTGAATTTTAATCCAAATAGTTTTGGAAATGTAATTGGGTTGAATATGGAAAGATTTTTGGAAGGAAGCTTGAAATTGAAATTTATTTTGAGTAGAATATATCTTGTTTAAGTTTTGAAATTGTTTCGGAATTTTGTTTGAAAGGTTTATACAAGTTACATAATATGGATTTTTAAATCATCTTTAAAATATTTTGAGCAGCGTAAATAATTATATTAATGTATATGCAATACCAATGCACCTACAAATAAAACTAGCAAATTGAAAATTTTAATCAGTAACAATACAAGGAGATCATTATATTCCTTGTATATGTGAATGTTTCGGCATGATTGACTACGGAATTCATATAGTTGATCCATATACGATTTTTAACGATTTAGTAATAGGTTCTCGACAGTGAATTTGTATACAGTGACCCAAAATTTTAGTCAATTGATTTTGAAATATTTAATTTATTTTAAAATTTAAATATTAGTTTTATAAGCTAAACAGCTTAAATTTCAAACGTAGTGATTTATTTGAATTATGAATTGAATATTGGAATTAGTAAATAAATGAACCTTTGATTTAATATGAATTAAAATAATTTCGAAATCCTATTTAAATCCAGTTTGAATACGAATGAAAGAATAAATTTTTAAAATTTAGATTTTATAGTGGTTGAAATTGCTTTAATAATAATTCATTTTAATTAACGTGTTAATTACCATTCCAAGGCACTATCTTGGATTTTGACGAAACCAATGCCATTGGATTCGTAATAGTGAATTTTTGTATGTTCACAAACTTCGTGACATATTGCGCATCCGAGTGAGCTTGAAACACGTAGAAATTAATTACAGGAATTAATATAATATAATAGGATTTGATAATTTAACTTCTGCATATGATCGAATTAGGTCTTGAAACTAGTTCCACTGAGTTCAGAATAGGGGCACTTAGTATATAACGTGAGGTGACATGCCTCGATTTGAGTTGGAGATTTTTGGGTACACAGTGCCAGATATTTTATTAATTTAAGTGTACCCCAGCTTGTCCACACCCATACCCATTCCATCTTGTCCACTATTCAAACCGCTTTTGCCAATACCCCCATGTCTCAGCCCATCACTCCTTCCACTATTTATACATGACAACAACAAGAATTGGGTTGGTAAAATTTTCAAATGTAAACTTAAACAACATAAGCCTAATTCGATGATCCACGTCGATTGGGACTAATTCGTGCGTTATTAGGGAAAGTCTTCAACTGGGAAGTTGTAGCGGATGTCAAGATGAGCGAAATGGAGGGTGGAGATCGACGACAGTGACGTGTGGTGGCCATAATTTGTCGATGTGCGTCGAATCTACATTTGAATTTTTTGTTGAATGGGTTGCTCGTTTGGCGACAAGGTTTGAAGGGAAGTTATAGAACATGGTGTGGCCTATCCATGGTCGGAGTTTGGTGGTGCGGCGTCTCCCATGGAGGCGGCTAGAGGAGCATGATGGTGTTAGAGTTTTTGGTGAATTCTCGTGATTTGAGTCGATGATTGGCAATGGGTCTGGAGAGAAGGGGAAGAGGACATTGAAGGCTATATGCTGGCAAAGTTTGGCATCGATTGGTGAACGGTTGTGGCCATAGTTGGAAGATAAACGAAAAGGGGGAGCTTCATTTTAGGCTCGTTTGGGAGTTACGGCGGAGGGGGCAAGACCGAGGTCGAAAAGTATGGTGGAGCTTGGGCTTACCATTCATGGTGTCAGGGTGGTTGGAGGCGGCGTGGTGATCGATTGAAAGGGGGGCGCTTGTGCTTTCTCATGAGTGAGAGAGTAGAGAGGGAGTGATAAATGATGGTCGGAATCAAGCGTGATGAGTTGCGTTATACTCGTATCAGCAAATACTATGTCATAGAATTGTGTTGGTTGAAATTGGAACTGGTGAAATTTTATGCTAAATTCGAACATCGTTCGAATTCCAACTCAAACAGAACGCCTCGGTGATAATTGGAATTTTGGTGAGTAAACTTACCTCTAGATGATACTATAATACTATATAGTAGTTATAAAATAGGTTGTTGCTTGTTTGTATGACTTATTGCTTTATCGGTTGGTTTGGAATTATTCATGTCCCTAGAGCTGATAACATATATTATATGATAATATGTCATATGTGATGCAGAAGAACAGGTTGGAGGGATCCAATAGGATTCCTCACTATTATTGATTTATATATATATATATATATATCTGTGTGTGTGTGTGTACCTATGTGCTGATATATATATATATATATATATATATATATATATATATATGAGTTGTGATGGGGGGAGGGGGACAGGTTTGAGGGATGCAACAGGATTCCTCACCATCATTGATTTATTTTAAGCAATATTCCTGGTTTATGAATTTTTGAATATCAAACCGGACTGTTTTTCCCGACTGAATATGACATTGTATATGTTCAACTTAAACCCCCATAGTGAGAGAAATCGTTAACAATGTTCGTTAAGTGATGTGTTAACCCATGGTCGATGTAAATGGCAATAATTAACTTAAATTGTTAATTAAGTTGAAATGGTAGCTTATTTAAGTGCTATAGTGATTGCTAAGTCTACTTCTGAATCCGAAAAGTTTTAGATTCAAATCAACTTCGTTTTACATCTGCTTAAAAGTAAATGTTCTGATATATTATTATATTTAAAATGTTTAAAGATATATTAGTATTATTCTAAAGTTAACCTCTATTAGTTAAGATAAGTGTTTTAATTAAAATTAAAAATCTTTTCTAAAGTTTAATTACTTTTATTTTAAAGTTAATAATTATTATTTAGAGTTAATTATTGTTTAAAAGTAATTTATTTTTATAATAATATATTTTAAGATTAATTTATTATTATTATAATAATATGGTTTAAAGTTATATTATTATAACAATATTGTTTCAAAGTTTATTTATTATAATAATATAGTTTTGAAGTTAAATTATATTTGTAATGGTTCGTTTAAAGTTAATAATATATTGATACTATTATATAGGTAATTTATGTTATTTTAAATTTGATTTAAAAGTATATTATTATAATATAACTTGTTCAAAAAGTTATTATTTTATTAATAGTATTTCGAGTTAATCAATTTATATAAAATGTTCGAAGTAGATCTAATACTTTTTGAATGAGTATTTGGAATCGTTATTTGGTTAAAGAGGTTTGTTGATAAAAATATTTTCGAAATGTTTTAAGGACCATAACTTGCTGATTTGAAAGTGTTTAAATAATTCATTTGATATTAAAGGAAAACATATTTACTTATGTTTTATAAAGAAGTTTTATAAACAATTTTGGAATATTTATAAAGGATTATAAATCATTTTGAATATTTATAAGAAAATTTTGGAAATAAGAAATCTTCACAAATGTTTTATAAATATATTTATGTCAGTGAGATAAGTATATGAATTTTTGATAAACATTTTAGAAAGAGATTACATAAACAAAAGTTGTGTTTTGAGGCTTAGTAGTTGATATGAGTTATTAAATCTTCAAACTTGTTGTTTATATTTGATAGTTAAATAACCGACTATCAGATCTCAGCCAGTTAGACTTAGGAAGTATGATTTTAAATTCGAGTTCATCGGTGAGGACTCAAATACTTAATTTTAAAGAATCGAAAATGAGTCGACCAAGATTAACGGGTTGTTGGTTCGAAGAAACCGGGATCCGATATATTATCCAAAAATCACTTCGAACCAACATATGCGTTCGAGTGGAACACATCTTGATGATGATTGAAGATGGAGCTCTTGGAGTGCAAGGGCTACTTGCTACTAATCCTGAGAGTGTTTCCAAAATAGATGTAGTGGAAGTAGTGCCTTCGGTTTCTTTTAAACCCTATATGAACTTGTATGGATGAATGCTGGCATTACATTGCTACCTAGAGGGCTTTTCAAGAGGGTTTGTTAAATGGTCAGAGCGTAGCCGCTTCGAGCCACACACCTCGGTAATTGCTAAAACAAGGAAGATGCAGTACGGCAGTGTGGGTCGCACCTAATAAGGGTATGGTCATCCCTACATCTAGATTCGATATCTTATGTATGCTTCGAGGCCCATTTTGGTTGTTCATCATAACCAAGGGTGATCACATTCAATACTACGCGAGAAGGGGGCAGGTCGATGCTGTGTTGGCAGGGGTCGAAAGGTTTTCGATCCTACTATACATTTTATCTAGAGGTATATAGAATTTCAGAAGGTGGTCCTTTACTTTACCAATTGTTGGAAATCCATTTCTCCAATATGAGCTTGCAGTTTTTGATTTTATACATTTTATTATTGTCATGCACACGCATCACAGCTACTTGAGTATGAAATATCTTAAACCTTAGACATTATGATAATATCAAGAGATTTGATATAACAGCGTGTTTTGGTTATCATAAGGTAAAAACCCATTCGGGTTTATGTGCGGCGTGATCTTGCGAGGTCCTTTATTTGAAAGATTGTGATAAGCATTAAATTCCATTTGTGGTGTGTTTTTCTCACGTTGGTTTACCAAACTGATACGGCGTACTTCCCTTGCAATGCTCAGGTCAAACCGAGCATATCTGCATATTTCATTTTGGATGCATTGGAGCTCAGGAGACGATCTGGAGGCCTAATACATGTCTACATATATGTTATTTTCTATTGTATTGGTTGTTAAAATTATCAGCATTTGTAAGGACATGCTGTTATAATTGACTATCCTAAAATAGGTTAGTGTACTCTGATTGATGTATACATATAATAAGTATTTCTTTTGTAAGGATCTGTTTAAATTATGTATTATTCATTCTGCTGTGAGATTCTATGTTTTTTAGTTTCTTCCTACCTTCTTTCTTCTTTTTCCCCTAATGACCGGGTGTTCCGGCATTCGATTTCTCGGCATGCAATACAGTTGACGTATTAATGTCGATTTTCAAGCGAAAATCTCGCTCGTCACATTTGGAATGAGAGCTAGGTTGAGTGAACACCTAGGCTTTGGTGAGGATTAGTCATTGGAAATAGGGTCTGTAGCACCCTAGAATGTTTTTGAGTGTATTATATGTATGAGCACATATTTGTTAGTAATTTAAATATGTTTTATATTGTGTTGATTTATTTGTTGGGTAGCTTATGGATTCTAGTCAATACGAGTAGCTAACATTATTGATAGGGATCCCTAATCACTTGAACAAGGCCAATCGACACAATATTGCTTTGAAATTGGGTACATGAAATAATTTAACTTAGATTATATTTTGTATATAAAATAATAGTTTTTCAGAAATTATTATAGTTATGTATTGTATGCTTGGTTATTAGGAAAATAATAATATTCAGTTATTATCATTTATTATTGATTAATCATGCTCATCCAGTTAGGAGCATTTTCTATTGTTTGTTGATTTGGTAGTCGTGCTAGACCATTTTATAGGCATTGACTATTGTGCTAGGTTAAGAGAAGTTTTAATCTTTTATCTGCATGGGTTAGGTAGACTAAGGATTGTGGAAAAATTAAAAACGAACCCCTTGTGAATTCAGTTTCACAATTTGACTATAGGCGTTTGAAGATAATGTTAGGTTACAATTTGATTTTAGTAAAGATTGTTTGTTATAACTCAACAAAGTGGCATTTGTGAAATGATTTTATATAAGAAAACAAAATTATATAAATACGATTTATAAGTGTAATTATTAAATATAATTTATTTAAGTTGAGAATTTGAGAGCTAAAAACCCCCGGTGTTTGTGGAAATGGATTTCAAAGTTTGGAAATTAGTTTTCAAAGATTTTGGAAAAAAATAATAATATTATTATTTTGAAGTATTTTGGATATAAATATTCTAAAAGACTTTAAAGAAAATAAAGGAAATTAAAATGAATTTTTAGAGAGATAGAAAGCACTAAATTCAATTCAGTTGCTAGGAAATAATTTCGGTGATGACTGCAGCATCATCGATATTCATTTTTGAGTTTCTAAGCGACAATTTGCTACCATAGAAGATCTGTTCTCGTAAAACATGTTTTGATTTAAATCCCAAATATGATTTATTATACATAAGAGATATGTTATACATTATTTCAAAATAGAGTTGAAATAAATCTGGGTGTTTAATTTTTAAATTTTCAATCAAGTATTATATGGAGGCATGTAGCCTATGCATTAGAGTAGATTGGTTTTGTATCTCATTTGATGTGTTTATAATTTTTCATTTATTGAAATGAAATGGAGTTTTTGACTATTTTGGACAGTCGGAACACTAAATTGGAATAAATACGTAATTTATATGTAGATCATTCTATTAGCATAATAATGGATCTAGATTCGAGTATATGATTTTGAGACGATTTACATCGGTCCGAACAAGAATTTTTCACTCGATTCTTGACAACGAATATTTGATATGGATTTTTTATTAATTTTGAAGTTCTCTATCATAGTATATGGTTGTGCAAGGAGAATGATGGTTATTAATCATTGAATCGGATTAGAGCCTGCATTAGAGAAGTAGATTGTACGATATTACTTCGGAAGTGAAATTGTGTGATTGAGCAAGCGATTGGATTGATATTATGTATGGATGGTATATGTACATCCTACAAACTTTATAATAATTAAATTTTTGCCATGGAAAAATGATAAATGGTACGATTAGAAATTGTATGGTTGGATATTACTTGTAAATAAGATGCAGGTTCATAGAAGCAAAAACTAATTTGATATCTTTGGTTTCATGAGTAGAGTTTGGTTGATCAAAAAAATAGGTACATGTTTATATTGTTGTTTGGTTTGATGGTTTATGATTGAGTCACTTATCTTTTGCTTTCTTTTGGTTGGTATTGGGTCCGTAGTGACGATTTCTAGTTTTTTCGATCTAGCCGCGCGAGGAGAAGCTGTCGAAATTTTCCAAAAATTTAAAGACGTAGGACACTTTGTAACAAGTTTCAACTAATTAGTTTCGGAAAGTTAATGGGTTTGGGATATTTTTCTTGCCTTGGAAGTTTCGAGGACGAAATTCTTTTGAGGGGAAGAATATATTGACCCAGAATTTTAGTCAACTAATTTTGAAATATTTAATTTATTTTAAATATTTAAATATTAGTTTTATATGCCAAACAACTTAAATTTCAAATATGGTGATTTATTTGAATAGTGAATTGGATATTGGAATTAGTAAATAACTGATCGTTGATTTAATATGAATTAAAAAAACAAATCTTATTTAAATTCAGTTTGAATAAGAATGGATGAATAAACTTTTAAATTTTAGATTTTAAAAGTGGTTCAAATTTCTTTAATAATAATACGTTTTAATTAACATGTGAAATTATCATTTTGGACCACTATCTTGGATTTTAACGATACAGTGCTTTTGGATCTGTAGTAGTGAATTTTTGTATGTTAACAAATTTCATGACGATGGGACGTATTGTGTGCTCGGACGAGCTTGAAACACGTTGAAATTAATTGCAGGAATTAATATAGTATAACTGTCTTTGAAAATTTAACTTTTGCATATGATTGAATTAGGTCTTGAAACTAGTTCCATTGGGTTTCAAATAGGGGTACTTAGTAAAGAATGCCAGGCGACATGCATCAATTTGAGTTCGAGATTTTTGGGTACACGTTGCCTGATATTTTATTAACATAAGTGCACCCTAGCTTCTTCGCATCCACTCCATCTCGTCCACTATTCAAACCATGCTTCTGCATATAACCCCCATGTCTCAGCCAATGCTACTCCCTTTATTTTTACATGGCAACAACAAGAATCGGTTGGCAAAATTTTCAACTTTTAACTTAAACAACATTAGCCTCATCTGATGATCCACATTGCTCGGGACCAATCCGTGCATTATTTGGGAAAGTCTTCAACTGGGAAGTTGTAGCGGACGTTAAGATGAGCGAAGTGCGTGGTGTAGATCATCGATGGTAAAGGCGGTAGTCGCAGTTCATTGATGAATGTTGAATCTACTTTTGAATTTTTTGGCGAATGGGTTGCTCATTTGGTGATGAGGTACGAAGGGAAGTTGAAGAGCATGGTAGGGCTTATTCATGGATAGAGTTTGGTGGTTCGGCGTCGCCTATGGCAACGACTAGAGGAGTTTGACATTGTTAGAGTTTTTGGCAAATTCTGGTGATTTGAGTCGACGATTGGCGATGGGGTCTGAAGGGAAATGGAAGAGGCCGTCAAGGGCTATATGATGGAAAATTTGGCGTCGATTAGCGAATGGTTGTGGGCGTAGTTTGAAGATGAATGGAAAAGGGGAAGCTTCATTTTTGGGCTCGTTTGGAGGCCACGAGTCGCAGAGAGGGCTGAGGTCGGATGGTGTGGTGGATCTTGGGCTTGCCATTGGTGGCGGTGCGATAATGTTAAGGTGGCTGGAGGTAACGCAGCAATCGATTGAAGGGGGAAGTTGTGCTTTCCAATGAACAAAGAGAGAGAGAGAGAGAGAGAGAGAGAGTAAAGAGGGAGTGATAAATGATGGTCGGAACAAGCATGACGAGTTACATTATACTCGTATCAGCAAATCCTACATTGTGGAATCGGATTGGTGGCAATTGGAGCTAGTGGAATTTTACGCTAAATTTGAACGTCGTTCGAACTCAGACGCAACTCGAACGCCTCAGCAACAATTCGAATTTCGCTGAGCAAGCTCACCTCTGAATGATATTATAATACTATATAGTAGTTATAAAATTGGTTGTTGCTAGTTTGGATGATTACTGCTTTATCAGTTGGTTTGGATTCATTCCCGCCCTTAGAGCATATGACCCATATTATATGATAATATACTGTATGTGATGCAGGGGAATATGTTGAGGGATCAAACCAGAATCCTCACTATTATTGACTTTTATATACGTATGTGTGTATGTACACACACAAACAGATGTGTATGTGTGTGTATGGGTTGCGATGCGGGGGGGGGGGGGGACAGGTTGCTGGGATCCAACGGGATTCCTCACCATCATTGATATATTTTTAACAATATTCATGTTATATGAATTTTTAAATATCCAACGTGATTGTTTGGCCCGACTGAATATGACATTGTATGCGTTCAAGTTAAACCCCATGGTGATAGAAATCATTAACAATGTCCATGGTCAATATTAACGGCAGTAATCAACTTAGATAGTTAATTAAATTGATATTGTAGCTTATTTAAGCGCCATAGTGATTGCTAAGTCTCCTTTTTAATCTAAAAAGTTTTGGGTTCAAATCAATTTCAATTTACATCAGTTTGAAAGTAAATGTTTTGATATATTATTATATTTTAAAATGTTTAAAAATACATTTATATTATTTTAAAGTTAACCATTATTACTTAAGCTAATTAAAGTTAAATATCTTATTTAAAGGTTAATTACTTTTATTAATTTTAACAATTATTATTTAAAGTTAATTATTTTTTAAAATTAATTATTGGAAGTTGGTTATTGTTTAAAGTTAATTGTTTAAAAGTAATTTATTTTCATAATAATATTGTTTAAGATTAATTTATTATTACAATAATATGGTTTAAAGTTAAATTATTATTATGACAATATTATTTCTAAAGTTTATTTATTATTAAGTAATATTGCTTTGAAGTTAAGTTATCAATGATTCGTTTAAATTAATAATATATTAATACTTCTAAAGTTAATTTACGTTATTTTGAATTTGATTCAAAAGTATATTATTGTAATATAATTCAAAAAGTTGTTATTTTATTAATAGTATTTCAAGCTAATCAATTTATATAAAATGTTTGAAGTAGATCTAATACTTTTTGAATGAGTATTTGGAATCGTTATTTGGTTAAAGAGGTTTAAAGGCAAAAATATTTGCAAAATGTTTTAAAGACCATAACCGTTATAACCATTGGGAAAGAGCAATTCTGGTGTTATGATGAATGGAACAAAAGTGCATTATCGGTAGAGTTATGTGAAGTGATTACTAAGTCTCCACGAGCCTTAGACTCGATGTTGTAGGCCTTGTGGCAAATATTTCTTATATTTCTCCTTTAATAAAATCTATTTCCATCTCTAACATTTTTTATGAATATACTAATAATTTTTAAAGTTATAAAGATCAATGTAATTTTTTATAAGATGATTTTCAAAATTGGCTGGGATATGTCTATGTATCTTGAAATTATATATCGACATAGAGATGGACATATCTAAAACTGTCAAATTATATGTAGACATACTGATCATGGCAACCTTTTAGATTTAAATAAATGGACACCTTGCTTCATCCTTTCAACAAAAGACATGTTTCTTCATTCTCTATATAAAGGCTTTGGAAACTGAATTTTAATATATAATTCTCTCATTTTCTTTACTCTTTCGTTTTAATACTTTGCGAGAAAAGTTCTATTAAATATTATTCCACTCTCTTTACAAATCCATACTCTTTTGCTCTTAAGTTTCAAGGATTTGCAAACTACATAATATCATAGAGTTTGTGCTTGAATTCTCAATCATTCTCTCTCTGATCGCATGATATTCCATAAATTTCATAGATAAATTACTATTGGAGGTCTATAGGATTATTGGATTAAATCTGCCAGAATCTATATTTGAAGATAAAACTACTTGTCATAGTCTATTGTTGCTTGTAAAGAGAAAGGTGTTTTTATCATCTAAGGAAAGTCAAGAAGAAAGGTGTATCTTGCCACCTGAGGAAAGTCAAGTTTGTAAAGGTGTAATTTCCATCTGTGGAAAGCAAGTTGGGACAACAGAAATTTTGTTCAAGGAGTACAGGACTGGATGTAGGATTGGAAATATAAACCAGTATAAAAATTCCCGGTGTCATTTACTTAACTACTTTTACTTTAGTTTATATTTACTCTTCGTTTATCATTTTAACTTGCGATTTGGTTATTGATCATTTTAGATAAGAATTAATTTCATAAATTAACTTTTAAATAGTTGATATACACTATTCATCCCTTTTTAGTGTAATAATAGTCCTAAGATCCATTTCACATAATCGTATCGAGATATCCCATATTAAGGGACTCTTCATTTGGCATTGGAGTGCATGGTTTTCAAATAATTCATCATTTGATTTTTGAAAAATTAAATGGCTAATAACACTAGTAAGGTACTTCATGGTTCCTATGATCAATTGTCTAGTCAATATGATAGATTATCCAATAAATTTGACAAAATATCAAAAATTAGTTTTACTATATTAGATAAATTAAAATCTTTTACGAACAAGATTGTAAACTAGAAATGAAAATTATGAATTAAAAAATAGTGCTTTGATACTTAATTATTTTTTAAATGTAAAAGATTTAGAAGTTGGTGAATTGAAAAATCAAAATGGTAAACTAAAAATTTCTTTAAATAATCCAGATACTCAAATTGTACCTCTTGAGATGCAGAATTGGGGTTTAAAAGACAAGAAATTTGAATGAAAGTGGTACTTCAAAAAATAGCAATAAATCTTCGAAAAAGGAAAATTATGATTATAAAATTAAATTCGACGAGCTTAATAGAAATGTCACAGAATTTAACAAAGGCTAAAATGGTTTAAATTTAATTTTATCATTTTCTAGACCTTTAAGTAATAAATGTGGTTTAGGATGCAAAAAAACCAATATAGAAATAGTATTAGACACCCTTTCATGTATAGTAAAAATGTTAATGTTAGTATTGGATTTTAAGTAAAATCTGAACTCGCTTTTTACATATTTTCAAGTAATTATGTAATGTTTCTAATACATATAGCAATACAAAACCATTAAAAGGGAACAAGAATAAAAATTATCAAAGTATTTGAGTTCCTATTAAAAAATATATTGAAGGTTTTATTAATGGAGTTCATTTATCTAACGATTATGCTTTTAAACAATATACAAACTCTTCATGGGTTTGGCTTTTCAAAACTTAACCAAACAGACCCTAAATAAAACAGGGTACCGGTGCACATAATTTTACCTCTTAGGTACCAAACCAACAAAAATATAAAGAAGGAGAAATGGATATTGGACAACGAATATTCAAAGCATATAATGAGAATCCACGGGCACTGGCCAATACTATATACAAAGATGGGTGAACCTAATGCAAAAGGTGTGTTATTAGCATGGTCGGTATTTCTAAAACTTATTTTATTTTTAATGTTTTCTAAGCATTGATTTTGATTCCCTTAATACTTATTGGTTAAACACACACATATTTGTACATAACTTTATAGATAAAGTCTGTATATATTGTCTAGTCATGCTTCAACAATACTTTTCAGCTTATATTTGTGGATTATAAGGGAAATGCATAAATATATTAGGCAAATTGATAGAAGATGTAACAACCCTGATTTGGAGATTACCCGTAAATATTAAATTACAATGGCAGTTATGGTTTAATATTTCGAATTAAAATAAAATTGGAGAATATAAAATTGTTTATTTTGAATAAACTATGAAGTTTGTAATTTTAAATAAGAAAATAAATTTTAAAGGCATTATTTGTTTTTTGGGTTAGTAATGAACGAAAAATGAGCTTTATTTAGAGAAAATGCTATAATTGTATTAATTACTGCCAATTACTTCTTCTAATAATTTTTAAAAGAAGTATGTGATTTTTAAAGCGTGTTTAATTAAATATAAAGAAGGAATTTAGTTTAGAAATAAATTTTAATTATAAATTTGAGTTTAAAATGGGTTATAATATTTTTCTATGTTAGAAAATAATTTTTGTTGAATTTTAGAAGTTAAAAATGTAGACTTTTGCATTTAATTGTAAAAATTGTGTATTAATGCAAAATAAAAGATTTTAATAATAAAAATGTTTTTAAAAAAATAATCTTTTTATCTGATGAAAAGTACTTTATTTTATATGTATGTAAATTTACATATTTTATTTGTGTGAAAATTGGAAGAAAATTGCTTTTGTTTATAACATAATGTGATATAGATGTAAATGAATTAATTTCTTAGGCTAAATGATTTTCTTTTAAATTAACTGGGTCCATGGCCCATTAGTAGACTTACAAATTAATATTGAGAAAGGAAAAAGAATAAACAGTACGTTCATTACTCCTTCCTCTTTTTTGAAAATAGAAAGAACAGTGAACCCACCTCTCAAATTATCAATTCTAAGCCAATTTCTTCAAATTAATTCAAGCTAACTGAAAAATTTTCAATCTAGAGTGAAAATCTAAAGGTAATCAATATCCAAACTCAAGAATTTCATTAAATTCATGATTTGAGAAATAAGTTTCTAATTTACAGCAGTCATCTTTTTTCATGCATAATTTTTGAGCTCTACAGGTTGTTGAAGGTCATTGTCTCCTCAAAGCTTCAACCTTTTAGCATAAATTCGAGATTTGATCATCCCTAACAGCAAGGTGAGTGATAAATTCACAATTTCTAGCTGAAGCAAAGCTTCAAAAAACAAAATTTGAGCTTCTATAATCATATTTTTGTTGATAGTTTGCTTTCTGTAAATCTAGTTTGGGTTGCTTCTTTGCATGCTTATATCTTTTGATTCCGACATGAAATGTTGCCGGATTTCTTGCATTTGGTTTCTTGCGCGTTAAATTTCATTTCTAAATTATTGGTTGAAAAATATTGTCATTTGGATGTTCAAAACAGTGGTAGAAAATCAATTCGAAAGTAGATATTTGCCTGTAGAAATTATTTGCTGAGTTGCTGCAAACATGGCCTGAGTTCATATTTGAGATAGCATAACACTTTCATTCCATATTGAAATTATGTGATTCTTTTTTTTGAAAGATGAAGTAGTCTACTATAAGAATACCAAATTTTAGGTCACTTTTACCTATATAGCTTATAGAAATATGCTGCTGAAATTTGAACCGGAGCATGATTTTGCCGAGTTTTACAATGAAAATACTGCCTGGGTTCAACTTTGAGACATATAACTTTCTCATATTTTATCCAAATTGCATGCTACTTTTTTTTGTTTGAAAGCTGAAATTTACAATTATATTCCTACCAATTTTTATCTCAATTCGAGGTAATTTGCTTCTCTGTTCATGCCAGGAAGTTGAACCCTAGATGGTTTTCAGGCCTGGGCATATTTGGTTTTTGAACTGTTGTAAACATGGCTTGAGTCCATGTTTGAGACATTGTAAATTTTTCATTTCTAGTTGGAATTCATTGTTTCTTTTTTGGTTTGAAAGACGAAGTTTTCTACCATGTGCATACCAAATTTCAACTGAATATGAGGTCATTTGGTCCCCTGTTTCATGCCTGGAAGTTGAACCCAGAATGGATTTTCGGGCTTGGGCACATTCTTGTTGAACTGTAACAAAAATGGTCTGAGTCCATGTTTGAGACAACATAACTTTTTCATCTTCTATTGGAATTCATTGATTCCTTTTTTCGAAAAGATATAGTTTTCTACTTTGTGCACACCAATTTTTAGTTCAATCAAAGGTCGTTCGGCCGCCTGTTTTATATCCGAAAGTTGAACCCAGAGAAGATTTCAGACCTAGGTATTATTTTGCCCAAGTGTTTTTATGTTCTTTTTCTATCCAACTTTCAACTTTTACTTTATGTTATTGTGATATTTCTGAAATTTTAAGGGCTATGATGCCTACCAATAGGCTAGCCAAGGTTTTATGAATTTGAAATACAAATTTGAATTGAATTTGAATTGAATTTGAATGATGGTTTTGAGTGATTTCTTTGATTTCGAGCACAGATTTTTCCAAACCAATTTTGAAATAATTTTTAAAATAAATTGGCATATAAAATAATTATTATGTAATATTTTTAAATTATTTTAAGCTACAAAATCTATTTATTCTCTTTAATAAGGGAATTTTCAAATATTGTCTTCAAAGGTGATTTTGGAAAATGATTTTAAAAGCTTGTTTTCTCAAATAAATTATTTTATATATAAAATACAGATTTTTGCATTATTCGAGCAAATGAGGAGGAGAATAAATGGTTTGGTTAAACACGTGGTATGGGTCACGTTTGTTTATCTTATCGGTTAATTTCTAACTTATCTGTTTGATCGTTTTGACCTTCGGGTCGATTTTACCAATGAGATGAGGTAAACTTTTTACTGCTTCGAGTGTGAAACTTACTAGCGATTAGTAAACTGTTTAGTGCAAACGTGCGGTTTGGAACGCACGTTAGCACTATTCGGGTTCCTATTCTAGGGTTTTTGGCACGTTTGCCATTGCGACATGCTAGTACTGGACCTTCGGGTCATTGCCATTGCGGCATTTTCCATTGCGGCGTATTTGTCTTCGAGACATTTGCCATTGCAGCGTATTTTCCGTTGCGGCATATTTGCCATTGCGGCATATTTGTCATTATGACGTTTTGCCTTCGGGAGAGGTACCTATTTGAGATAACAGTACTTGGCAAGACTTCGGCCACATGCACGTGCGAATACTTTTGAGGTGATTTCTTCGACTATTTTCCCTAATGTATCGCCCCTTTTCGGAATAGGTGCTTTGAACCATTCAATATATTTGTGGAGATTACCTTTCGGGAATTTGAACTCTTGGGAGTTCTATCTTTGAGATTTGAGTTGCCTACACTGGCGTTATTTGAGATTTGCCTTTTGGCGTTATTATTGAGACTTGCATATTGGCGTTATTACATGATATTTTCCTTTTGGCGCTTATTTGGGATTATATTCTCCTATGTTGGAGAATTATATTTAATTGTCTTGTGGCGTTTTTTTGAGACGGTGATTTATTTGAGATTCTTTGAGTTGTCGATATGGCGCGTTTGGGATTTTTCCTTTTTAGGAGTTATATTTCCCCTAAACCACTATTGATGATTTGTGGTATGCCGATGATATGAGTCTTGCTATATTTAGTGTTTTATTGATTGTTTTATCTCTTATGAGATCATATGTTTGCGTAAGTTATATCATCTCATCTCATCACTTAAAGTAACCATACCATATTTATACTCATGCTTATACTCGGTATTGTTCCTTCTCGTTTAAGTAGAACATTACCCTTATTCTTATGCATTTATTACTGCTTATCCTCTTAAACTGATATGTTTAGTTAGACTGACACGTGTATTTTATACTCGGATCAGACCGAGGTGTTTCAGGTTAGGTACCCTTATTGACTTAGCCTATTCTGCTTCTGCATGGACTTTTCTGCTTCCCCTTTTGTTGTAATCATTTTTGTTGCCACTCTAATATGTATATTGTTTCGATTCATGTATATTGTGGTCGTCATACCACATATGTGATGTATCATTTTATGTACTCTATGATGTATCTATGTATGTGTATATATATTTGATTATCTATTATTCTATGATGTATTTTTCATTTGAGTTGTTGTATTTTATTCTGATAGATCATATAGCCACCTATGGCTTTGTATTAAGTATTTATTGATATGTCGATCCACTTGAATTAGAAAAAATATATATAGCATTTATCAACGTATTCAATATATATTTAAGACAAGGCTATATATGGTCTCTCCTAACCAGTCATATTCACTACATTAGCAAACGGTATTACCTAGTAACACTCTTTGTTAATATGATCTCGGGGTGGGGCGTCACAGCTTGGTATCAAAGCTGAGTTCAGAACAAAGTATGATAAACACAGAACAAAAACACATATTACGGTATATCTAAGTGAAATACAAGTGTTACAAATCCCTTAATCATCATGTCCTTTACCTTATCATGTCCTTTGGGATAGAAGTTTCGGATATGTCTAGGAATATATTTTATTCGATAGTATTCCATAATTGAAATTGATTACATCTTATCCCAGGAGTAATCCTAGTTGTGATTGTTCTATTCGAGTCCTCTTCGATACTGGTGCTTGACACTCATCCGTATCGGAGGAATTTGTTGATGCTTTTTGTTTTTCTTATCTTGTGATTTCTTTAAGGATTGCGAATCCTATTGAGGAGAACCGCAACATTTGGTATGATGTTCGAAGATTTTGGATTGTTCCTTGCAGCTTATCTTTTTGTGTGAATTAGCCCACTATTTTTCTATCTAGAGTTTGTAATGGTTTGAGACGGAGTGGCTTGCATGTTATCAAGCCACATTTTGTGATTTGAAGGATTCTATATCTAGGTCTTCTAATTTGGCTGATTCGTTGTTTCTTATTCTTCGGAATGCTAATGATGATTCCAAAGTTTCTGTATTCAATCTTGAGTTTCGAGATTTTGATGTATCTCGAATTCCATTCATTATGACATTGTTGATTTTTATAAGTCTATTTAGGTATGACACCCAATCGATCAATTGAATACTATATTGACTTCATTCCCGGTTCTTAGCCTTTTGGTCATCCTCCCACGAGAATATCCACAAGGGAAATGACGTGATTCATTGAGTACATTTGATATTTTCGTTCTTGCCTCCTTTTGAGATATCCTCTTTGGATATTCAATTGTTGATATACTTTGTAAAATTACTTCGCTCGAAGTAATGATACGTTGTTAATGTTCTTCTTCTCATTCGAGAAGATACCTAACCTTACTTTTATATCTCATTTCTCTCTTGTTAATATATTGTGTGGTGCTAGGGTCATTCCTCAGCTTGACCTTCCACCGATTTTTCATGAGCTACGAGTTCGGAGGATAGCGTTACTCTTACCGCATTCCGCACTCGTTATGAGTCTTGTGAGTGGTCCTTGTAATGTTTGAAATAATAAACATTCTAGTCTATTCCATTTATCTTAAGGATCGAGTATTCTAGAAATATCTCGATAGGCTCTATTTGTGTTCCTTGATTTTGAGAATAAGTAATAAATTGCTTTTTGAAATTTTTCAAAAATTGAAGATATGTTTCTAAGAGAAAATAGATTTTGTTTTTGGAAAAAACAAAGAATATTTTGAGTATTATACATGAGGTGTTTTATTTAAAAAAATAATAATAAATTTTTGTGTTGGGTTGTCCGTCTAGTGCTTTAAGAATTCTTGTCGATGCGTTTGGTCAACGTTATCGATAGGAATTTCCTAAACGCTGTGATAAGGCAGTTAGATATGGAAAATTGAGTTTTACAAAGTAAAGTTTGAAAATAATTAACATGGGGAGTGTTAATTTTTATTTTAAATGTTAATGAAACCATTGAACCATAATGAGTGTTGGATGAGTGCCGAGGCAGTTTTGATCATTTAATCAACTCTACTGCCAATCGATGGGGTCGACACTATAAAACAATGGCGAGGCGATACCTTCGCAATTTTTTAAAATTTTCGAAACTTAATATGATATTTTTAAACTTTAATCATGGGTTTGTGAGCAAATTTTGGTTCTGTTAAGAAATTGTTGGAGTGAATTAGTAAAATTCCTTTAAAAAACAATTTGAATTAATTATCAACTTTAATTAGTTTTATGTTGATAATCAAGTGGAAATTTAAATTGTATGACAAAGTGGAAAGGTGAGGTTGAACTGTTTTAATAATAAATAATTCATGTGGTATAATCAATTTTTAGTTGTGACAATAATTTGAAATTTTATATATATATTCCCAAAATTTGTTTTAAATGACCAACAATCATCTCTTGAAAATGGAAGATCTTAAGTTATCTCTTCCAAAATGAGTTTTCTTAGATAATTGTTTTTAAAAATTAGTTTTTTGGAAAGTAATGAATTTTTTTTCCAATTAATTATGAAAGTTATATAAAGTTGATCGTATTTTAATATGCCTTAGCTTTTCGGTGAAAAAGAAGATCATTTAATAAATGACTTATCAAAATGCTTGTTTGAAAATATAATTTGAAAATTAAAATGGTTTGGGAAAATTTCAAAATTCAATTTGATGTGAAAGATGAAATTTTGTTGAAAAGGTGTTGTGTTAAAACAATAATAACTTGAGATTTATAACTCCGAATGAGCTCTTGCAAATGGAAGAGTCTTTACAAAGCTATAAAACAAAATTTACTACTTAAGAAAATTTTACATTATTAATAGTTTAAAATGGCTTTGAAAGTAGATTGCCATTTCTATTCTATAAGAGATTTTCTAAAGTGTAATCTGAAAATAGATTTAGCATAACTTTCAAACCGTGAATCCGATTCTTATGTTCTTTATATCGCTTGAAAGCTTAGATTTAGTAGAACAACTTTCATTTGATAAATATTTTTAGAATTTGAGTTTTGTTGGGTCAAAATTTAATATCTTTATAGTAGGTTTGTAACTGAAGTAACTTGTTTTCTTAATAGTTAAGTGCACTCGACCTATTTTTGTGATAAAAATTTAGTTGATGTTTTGTACGAAAGTATATATTTTAAACTGAAATATATCATGGCAAAATCTACGAGTAAAACATTTTATTCACTTTAAATAAAGAGTTCAGAAAATAAATTGAATTTTTGCAAGAAGTCTTGAAAATTTTAAGATTATTGAAGTTTGAGAATTTATAAAGAAATTAGGTTTTTGAAACCTTAGAAATATTTGTTTTGTAAAATAGGAATATAGAAATCCATTCCTCAAATTTATCTTGTCTTTTAGCCATTATCTGACATCGTGCATTATGCGGTCGTTTGAGTTTGGTGGCCTTTGAAGAAACCACCTCTCAACGAATTCTCTTACCTCTCTTGTTGTCAAACCAATGTTGGTGTGGTTCTTTCCATAATGACACACGAAAAGTCATGTTGATAATCATCTTAGTGATTGGAGTCCGGGATAAAAGTTGAGCTGAATCCCGACTCTATTTGAGAAATTTCTAAGAAGCCAGTCTCACTTGCTTAATCTTTTCGGCAGCATTTTGTTTGTGTTCTTGTTTCGAATGAGAGAAGCCTTTAAATAACGAGGTGTTGCTCATATAAATTCTGTAGTCCGCTAACCCCGACGAACATATTCGGGATATTATATAATTTATCGAGCAATTTTATCTTGGTCTTTTATCATTTTGAGTCGAGGGATAATTTTTAAACTCGAGCTTGTCTATTTTTCTTTTGATTGATGAAATAAATGAGTTGATTACAAACTCTTCTCTAGAAATTGCTAGGTTGCAATTTTGTTAAGAGGGAGTCTGTAATAACTCTGGTTTGGAGATTACATGTAGTTATGATTTAATATTTTGAATTAGAATAAAATTGGAGAATTTAAAATTGTTTATTTTGAATAAACTATGTAGTTTGGAATTTAAAATAAGAAAATAAAATTTAAAGGCTTTGTTCATTTTTTGGGTTAGTAATGAATGGAAAATGAGGTTTATTTAGAGAAAATGCTATGATTGTATTAATTACTACCAATTGCTTTTTTTAATAATTTTTAAAAGGAGTGTGTGATTTTTAAAGAGTGTTTAATTAAATATAAAGAAGGAATTTAGTTTAGAAATAAGTTTTAATTATAAATTTGAGTATAAAATGGGTTATGATATTTTTCTATGTAAGAAAATATTTTTTGTTGAATTTTAGAAGCTAAAAGTGTAGACTTTTGCATTTAATTGTGAAAATTGTTTATTATTGTAAAATAAACAATTTTAATAATAAAAATGTTTTTTTAAAAAAATAATATTTTTATCTGATGAAAAGTACTTTATTTTATGTATGTAAATTTACATATTTTACTTATGTGACAATTAGAAGAAAATTACATTTGTTTATAACATAATGTGATATAGATATAAACGAATTAATTTCTTAGGCTAACTGGTTTTCTTTTAAATTAACTAGGTCCATGGCCCATTAGTAGACTTACAAATCAATATTGAGAAAGGAAAAAGAATAACCAGTATGTTCATTACGCCTTCTTCCTCTTTTCTGAAAACAGAAAGAACAGTGAACACACCTCTCAAATTATCAATTCTAAGTCAATTTCTTCAAATTAATTCAATGTCAGGACCCGATTCTTCGTCTTCCGAAAATTCAACATCGATACTCACTTTATCGACTGCCGAGCAATCGAACGACGGAAAACCGAACACTGAGGGTTTAAGAAGAAGAAAAGAAAGAAGAAGAGAGGAGAAGATAGAAAATAGAACGGAACAGAAAAACAACAGAACAACATCAGAATCTCACAATTCGCAGCGGAACAACATATAATAATAAATGAATAATCTTTAAACAAAGAACTATATCAGTTATTACATTACATAACATTTCATTACATCATATCATCAGAGTGTACAACAACAACAACAAACAGTGCAGCGGAAAAAGAAATACTATATACTAGTAATACGCCATGCCATCCATCTTGCCTCCAGCAACTCCTGAATATCCAAAATATCCTGATAAACCTAACTCTTGACTGCCCGTGTAGAAATTGGTGGGCACCCAGAGTTTAGGAAGGAAAACAATAAACTCCGAGTCAGTCATGTGACTGGTGTGAGAACTCAAAACAGTTTATTTATCTTTGAAAACAAAATAGATGAATATTTTTAAAGTCAATTCGCAATGCTTTTAAAAATGAGACTACCATAAGGCCTCCCGCACACACACACAATGCAAACGCAGAATCGGAGGAGATTTCACCTTATGATAGTCAAAGATGCTTGATACGTATTAAAAAGAACATTTGATATTATTATTAGTGCATAGTGTAGGAAAAATTCATTTCAAAAGTAGAATATAAATCTTAGCCAGCATAGACATTCCGAACTATGCCTACTATAGCTACCATCCAAACAGTGGGGCGCCACCATAAGTGAATGATAGGTAATACAACTAATACCGTACAAGATCGTATTGTTTCTTTGGATTTCCAACGAATGATCAGGCCAAGGAACTTCCCATTGCCACATGAGAATGCCTCTGGATGGACATCCCCGAGAACCAAACCGGATCTCTACCAACACAAGGCCGGGTTACCCCTAACTGAGTAACAACTGACCGAATATGCCATCCCCCGGTCCTTTGGGACCTTTCACCGAGCGCTCGTAATCAATTCACACAATCATAAAGTGTTTTCAACATGAGTAAGTATCTGAGCTCCATACCATGATACCACCCTTTTCTAGAAGGAAATGCACATATCCTAAAGGGCGCTATCCCTCATAACCTTGCTGCATCTTTCCTGTTTTGACCATTCCCGGGGTGTGAGGCTCGACGAAGTCACGTCCACAAAAACATACTTTATACAAAAGCCATGCTTTGGGTCAACAAATGATCATAGAAATGATCACCAAGATAGACGATCAAATAAATGATCCTATCACAAATGATCAACACAATGATCATTTCACAGCAACACTCAGCATGTCACATTACCAAATTGGGAATATATCGCTGATAACATTCAACTACATAACCTCTGAACTCGTACGTCTCAGAGAAGGGTGTTAAGCTAAAAGAATAAATTCTCCGCCACCAACAGAAATATATTTGAAAGAAATCTGCTTTATATCTCAATTTGTAATGTCAGACATACAATCCATACAAGTTTGTTCCGGGCTCGAACAGAACCGAAGGCACTTACAAAGAAGTCCTTGCAATCCGGATATCCACAATCCTGATCGGATTTCCCATCACATATGGAGAACTCAATACCGGAGCAACTCGGTGCAGAGTCAATCGACAGGTCATCCTATCGCTCTCGCAAATACCCGGTCTTCAACACCGATCTTCAAATGCAATTCATAACGACGTATCACATATTCGGAATGGGTTATACGACCCCATGGTCCTTTCTCGGTTAACCCGAATAGTGAGCGCTTATTCAAAAATAAGTGTGGCATTCAAATTCAAACAAATCACATCAAATACCCATTCAAAGGGAAATATTGATAGTCGGTTATTGAACTATCAATGGATATGCACACATCACCAGTTTCCAACCAAATTATTTATTTTCCAAAAATATCTTTACAAGATATATAACTCAATATCTCAAAAATAAATCAATATTTATTTTTAACAAATTCCACTTTCTTTTATACATTCCATAATGAACTTGTATTTCACAATATCTATGAATATATGATTTCAATTATTCATTTCCAATTTATCTTCAAAAAGATAAATTCTTAAGATATTCACTTTATATTGGAAAACATTTCCATACTTACTTATTCATAAGTAATTCACAAATTTTATTTATTTTCAACACTTAGAAAATATTCAATATACTTAAATCAAGATTAAGTATATATTTCATTCTTTAATGAAATCATTCTCTTAAACATATTTATTTGGGCCAAAACGAATGTTGCGTAAAACATCGTTACGACAATCCAAAATCACTAGCATAGGGATTCGAAATTAAAATAGATATATAAATCCCAATACTGTACAAAACATTTCCTTTCGGAAATCATTTACTATAACAACAGTGTTATAGTCCACCATTTCCTTCTATTTCTCGAAAACGTCTATTTCAACAATAAATGTTGAAATCTATGGTTTCGAATGTCAACATATTTTAAAACATCGTTAGATCGTTTTAATTCTGTTTAAAATATCACATCCTAAACATTTTCTTTAACATATTATTCACTATTCAAAAACGTGAATATACTACGTTAACTAATTTTATCATTTTCTATACATTTCATTTTAAAGGATTTTCATAGTTCAAAAACATGAATATAACTCCATTAATAAGTTTCAACAATTTACTTATCAAAATAAGTCGTTTGCGAATTTGTAAAACAACGTTTATAAATTCCATTTCTATTTATTTTATAACAACTTCCTTTATAAATTCCTTTATTAACCTATTTCAAATTATAACTCAATTATGTACTAAAATTCATATTATAAGTTAAACACTTATAATTTATTTGTTTACAAGAATCGTTCTTTTGAACTTCATAATTATAAATCTTATAACTTATAAGATTCAATTATTTATCCAAATCTATTCTTTCAATAACTTTATAAATTTTATAAACCTACTGCTTATAAAATTTCATTTATAACTTCACCGTTTATGATTCTATAAATTTCATTCATTTCTGAAATTCATTCACAATTCATTCTAACACTTATAAAGGCTCGTTTTATAATTCAAATATCTTCATTTATAAATTATCAATTTTATAAAATCTTTTATATAAATCAATTTATATTATTCTTTTAAAACGTCTTTAATCTCCTTTATAATTTCACCATTTTGATTTATAAAATAATCAAATTTTATAAATCCTATATTTAAACTTTTTTATAATAAATTCAAAAAATCCCAATTTAGACTATTTTATAAAATCATTAACCCATATTTCCAAAAATCAACCTTTAACTATATTTCTCAAAAATCATAATTTTTATAACCTAAAATTTATAACGTTATTTATTTATAATGGATCAATTCCAAAAATATTTTATAAACGTTTTCTTTCAAAAATCACTTTGAAATCCTTTTAAAATCCCAAAATTTGGTCCAATGATGCTACATACCAAATAGTCAATCACGACAACAACGATATCATATATCGATATGATAATCCATCAAATATCAAAATATCTGAAATCAAATAAATACGGTTGAGGAACCCAGTTGGATCCCTCCAACCTGTTTTCCTGCATCCAAAAACATTAGCACAATACCAATTTCGCTTCAGTACGAAATTATCGCGGTATATGGGATTTAAAATATTATCCGCTTAATAGACGGCGCAATAGGGTCTCATCCGCTATACAAATGCGGGAAATCAATAACTCCAGTATATACATATGCCAATATATATATATTACTATTATATATAATACCAATTTCACTGTTTATGAAATATTCGCGGTATATGTTTTTAATAAATAACCTCCGCTTACTAACGGCGCATAATGTCTATTTTAACAATCAATAGATAACAATCATCATTCAAACATGCATTCAAATATTTTAAATATAACTATTTAAAATAAAAATCGAAACTGATTCGATTGAGTGAGAAGTTCTCACCTTGATTTCAATTTCGTTTTAGCGATTTATTTCAAATAAAATTAAACGGACGTTTAATTTTACACGAAATTTTCACTAACTCCAAACGACTCCAATCCAGTTGCATCGAGTAGTGCTCATCCATACGATTCCAACGCAACTGGTTTCGCGCGTTTTCGACCTGGTATGAATAAGTTATGAATTTTATAAGTTACACGATTTTATATGTTCATAAATAAACAAATCCTTTTTTATTTTTTTAACCTAAGCTCATCACAGCCACATGATCCTTTCTCCATGAATCTAGGCCGTCCCCTCTTCATCTTCCACTCACGTAAACACTCAGGAACAAACACGACCGAACAACCCATAGCAATTCAAACTAGGGTTTGAAAATTCGGCCTCCACGTTGAACTATAGCACGATCAGGAACTTGCATATCGACCCCCCCTCGCAAGAGCCACACACGGCCCAAAGAGCATGAAGCTCGGCCCCTTGATTTGCCTCGATTTTCGTGCGCAAGCCCCAGGCCGTCGGCCCCCATATCTCACAAAATACAGCTCCAATCTCGATCTCCACCGTTGAATATAAGGATCTTGCCATGCTCTACATCTTTCATTTAAAAAGTTTGTTGAATCGTTGCACGGATTTGAAGAAAAGAGAGGAGAATCGAAAGTGAATTCTGGCCTTTGAATATGTTAGAGGCGGCTGTGCATATTAGGTTTAGGGTTTTGTAATTTTTTTTTTATTTGAGTGAGGGGGCTATTTATAAGAAAATCGATCGACACTATTCATTCCGGAAATTCCGAACTCCGATTCACGCGCCGTAACCAGCGTTTCTAGGGTTTACCCCGCGTTCCGGACACAATGGAACAGGTTTCGAAAGCTAATTCGGACATCTGTGCGAGTTATGGCTATAGACGTTCAATTTGAATTAAACCGATTTAAACGATTTTCTAGGCGTTTTAATTTGTACCGGACAAACGGTAAATCCAATTGACACGAAATTTGAAACCTTACAATAATATCACATTACGGATCCGATGAAACTGGTTTCGTTGAAATCCGAGACTTTTTGAAAAATGGCTATTTTAACTCGCCAAATTAAAATTAAAAACAATTCAATGCGTTTCGAGCTGCCACGATCAAACGATAACTCCGATTGCTACGAAAATTGAAATCCGGTAATAACTAACTATTACGGATCCAATGGAACTAGTTTCGTCCAATTCTGAGACTGTTCAAAAATTGACTATTTTCACTAGTCGATTTTAATATTAAAATATTCAATTTTCACAAATTAACTTTTAATTCGATTTTAAAAGTTCTAAAATATCATTCTAACTTCAATATGATAAAATAAAATTTTACAAATCATTTTCAATCATATTTTACCCAATTTTCAATTATTTCCATAATTTAACATATTAAATTATCGATTTAATTATCCAATTAAATCCAATTATTCAAATAAAAATTTATTCGACTTATAAATTTCACTTATTAATATTTAAAATTAATTAAATATTCAAATTTTAATTACTAAAAATCCTGGGTCGTTACAATCTTCCCCCCTTAAAAGAATTTCGTCCTCGAAATTAACAAATAAGAAAAGTTACAGAATCTATTAATTTTCCAAAATCCATAGTTAAATTTCTTACAATAACTTACTAAGTTTTCAAATCATACTTAGTTATCTTGTCAAAAACAACTACTATATCGTTTAACTTTCAATTCTAAATCAAAGTCTAAGTTTTCAAAAAAAAATTTCCAATTTTCTCAAAATTTTCTAACGCCTTAAATTTTCGAAAAAATTCGCCATAGTCTCCTTTGCGCGGCTCGATCCGCAAAAAAAATGACAGTATATATATCACAAATATACATCTCATCAAGTAATGAGGCATCCCGCAGGGAAAAAAGTATAAAAGTACGATATTTAATCCGAGATATGTACCTTATATTTTATTAGCAAGCATATACGGCTAATATAGCGCGAAAGCGAGCTCCAAATGCGAAGCAAACGCGATCCGCACCTACTAAACACTCAACAAACAACATGAGAACCATGTATATAGACAATAGTATCAATATACAACATATAGCAACATAATAACTATATATGTCAACATAGCAATTGAAACAAAAGCAACAAATGCAAACATCAACCAGCTATCATCCATAACCAATAAATATTCATTCATATTCTCATTAATATTCAATGAATTGGGTTTTCAATTTAATCACATTTGATTCATTAACAGTGGATGTTCTTACTAACATTCATTTTCAATTAGTTTATATTCACTAATTCATATTCAAGTTGGTTCACTTCCAAATCAAATTCAATTCTATTCAAGATTCACTTAACTTCCAATTGGATTTTAATTACTTTAGCTTCCAATTTCATTAATACTTAATGAATTATATACAATCAACTAACAATCATATAACAATCAATGTATATTAATCACAACCAATTCCCTTTGCTTATATTCATTTTGGTTTAATTAGTTGATTTTCATTCAACTATTCAACTTCCAATATCATTAGATTTTAAATGAATTAAAACTTATATCCTTTATTCCATATCAACTTAATTCACATTCAATTGATTTACATTCAATCCATTAATTCAATTCAATTACAAAAGTTGAATTTCATTTAAATACTTAAGTTCATATCCATCACTTAACTTTATTAATTTACTTTGATACTAATATCAACTTCATTCAACATCTCTTAAGTTATATTCATATAGTTTCACTTCTTATATATATAAGTTTGTTTCACAATTGTAAATCACTTTAATTATAATTCAATTCTCATAATTCTTTTGCTTATACAATTATCCCTTTATTTAGATTATTCAAACAACTAAACAATCAACTTATATACACTTTAATAATTCTGAAAAATTATTTCTTTTATATATAAAATATACTCAAGGTAAAATTATTTCATTTACCCAATTTTAAACAATATCGTGTCGGTTTATCTTGTTTAAGAGTTTAGAAACCCCTTTCTACGATAGTTAGCTAGACTACATCGACCGAAATCTATAAACAATCAACCGATAAGTCAACACAATACAAAACAATTTATATTCATTAACAAATACGCTCTCATAGCTATTATTACACTCAAACTCATTCTAGAGTACTACTGACTCTATCTCTAATGAGTAATACCCAACAGAACCATGGTTGTCGCTTAACCATAAGCTCTGATACCACATTGTCAGGACCCGATTCTTCGTCTTCCGAAAATTCAACATCGATACTCACTTTATCGACTGCCGAGCAATCGAACGACGGAAAACCGAACACTGAGGGTTTAAGAAGAAGAAAAGAAAGAAGAAGAGAGGAGAAGATAGAAAATAGAACGGAATAGAAAAACAACAGAACAACATCAGAATCTCACAATTCGCAGCGGAACAACATATAATAATAAATGAATAATCTTTAAACAAAGAACTATATCAGTTATTACATTACATCACATTTCATTACATCATATCATCAGAGTGTACAACAACAACAACAAACAGTGCAGCGGAAAAAGAAATACTATATACTAGTAATACGCCATGTCATCCATCTTGCCTCCAGCAACTCCTGAATATCCAAAATATCCTGATAAACCTAACTCTTGACTGCCCGTGTAGAAATTGGTGGGCACCCAGAGTTTAGGAAGGAAAACAATAAACTCCGAGTCAGTCATGTGACTGGTGTGAGAACTCAAAACAGTTTATTTATCTTTGAAAACAAAATAGATGAATATTTTTAAAGTCAATTCGCAATGCTTTTAAAAATGAGACTACCATAAGGCCTCCCGCACACACACACAATGCAAACGCAGAATCGGAGGAGATTTCCTCTTATGATAGTCAAAGATGCTTGATATGTATTAAAAAGAACATTTGATATTATTATTAGTGCATAGTGTAGGAAAAATTCATTTCGAAAGTAGAATATAAATCTTAGCCAGCATAGACATTCCGAACTATGCCTACTATAGCTACCATCCAAACAGTGGGGCTCCACCATAAGTGAATGATAGGTAATACAACTAATACCGTACAAGATCGTATTATTTCTTTGGATTTCCAACGAATGATCAGGCCAAGGAACTTCCCATTGCCACATGAGAATGCCTCTGGATGGACATCCCCGAGAACCAAACCGGATCTCTACCAACACAAGGCCGGGTTACCCCTAACTGAGTAACAACTGACCGAATATGCCATCCCCCGGTCCTTTGGGACCTTTCACCGAGCGCTCGTAATCAATTCACACAATCATAAAGTGTTTTCAGCATGAGTAAGTATCTGGGCTCCATACCATGATACCACCCTTTTCTAGAAGGAAATGCACATATCCTAAAGGGCGCTACCCCTCATAACCTTGCTGCATCTTTCCTGTTTTGACCATTCCCGGGGTGTGAGGCTCGATGAAGTCACGTCCACAAAAACATACTTTATACAAAAGCCATGCTTTGGGTCAGCAAATGATCATAGAAATGATCACCAAGATAGACGATCAAATAAATGATCCTATCACGAATGATCAACACAATGATCATTTCACAGCAACACTCAGCATGTCACATTACCAAATTGGGAATATATCGCTGATAACATTCAACTACATAACCTCTGAGCTCGTACGTCTCAGAGAAGGGTGTTAAGCTAAAAGAATAAATTCTCTACCACCAACAGAAATATATTTGAAAGAAATCTGCTTTATATCTCAATTTGTAATGTCAGACATACAATCCATACAAGTCTGTTCCGGGCTCGAACAGAACCGAAGGCACTTACAAAGAAGTCCTTACAATCCGGATATCCACAATCCTGATCGGATTTCCCATCACATATGGAGAACTCAATACCGGAGCAACTCGGTGCAGAGTCAATCGACAGGCCATCCTATCGCTCTCGCAAATACCCGGTCTTCAACACCGATCTTCAAATGCAATTCATAACGACGTATCACATATTCGGAATGGGTTATACGACCCCATGGTCCTTTCCCGGTTAACCCGAATAGTGAGCGCTTATTCAAAAATAAGTGTGGCATTCAAATTCAAACAAATCACATCAAATACCCATTCAAAGGGAAATATTGATAGTCGGTTATTGAACTATCAATGGATATGCACACATCACCAGTTTCCAAATAATTTTCTAAATTATTTATTTTCCAAAAATATCTTTACAAGATATATAATTCAATATCTCAAAAATAAATCAATATTTATTTTTAACAAATTCCACTTTCTTTTATACATTCCATAATGAATTTATATTTCACAATATCTATGAATATATGATTTCAATTATTCATTTTCAATTTATCTTCAAAAAGATAAATTCTTAAGATATTCACTTTATATTGGAAAACATTTCCATACTTACTTATTCATAAGTAATTCACAAATTTTATTTATTTTCAACACTTAGAAAATATTCAATATACTTAAATCGAGATTAAGTATATATTTCATTCTTTAATGAAATCATTCTCTTAAACATTTTTATTTGGGCCAAAACGAATGTTGCGTAAAACATCGTTACGACAACCCAAAATCACTAGTATAGGGATTCGAAATTAAAATAGATATATAAATCCCAATACTGTACAAAACATTTCCTTTCGGAAATCATTTACTATAACAACAGTGTTATAGTCCACCATTTCCTTCTATTTCTCGAAAACGTCTATTTCAACAATAAATGTTGAAATCTTTGGTTTCGAATGTCAACATATTTTAAAACATCGTTAGATCGTTTTAATTCTGTTTAAAATATCACATCCTAAACATTTTCTTTAACATATTATTCACTATTCAAAAACGTGAATATACTACGTTAACTAATTTTATCATTTCTATACATTTCATTTTAAAGGATTATTCACAGTTCAAAAACGTGAATATAACTCCATTAATAAGTTTCAACAATTTACTTATCAAAATAAGTCGTTTGCGAATTTATAAAACAACGTTTATAAATTCCATTTCTATTTATTTTATAACAACTTCCTTTATAAATTCCTTTATTAACCTATTTCAAATTATAACTCAATTATATACTAAAATTCATATTATAAGTTAAACACTTATAATTTATTTGTTTACAAGAATCATTCTTTTGAACTTCATAATTATAAATCTTATAACTTATAAGATTCAATTATTTATCCAAATCTATTCTTTCAATAACTTTATAAATTTTATAAACCTACTGCTTATAAAATTTCATTTATAACTTCACCGTTTATGATTCTATAAATTTCATTCATTTCTGAAATTCATTCACAATTCATTCTAACACTTATAAAGGCTCGTTTTATAATTCAAATATTTTCATTTATAAATTATCAATTTTATAAAATCTTTTATATAAATCAATTTATATTATTCTTTTAAAACGTCTTTAATCTCCTTTATAATTTCACCATTTTGATTTATAAAATAATCAAATTTTATAAATCCTATATTTAAACTTTTTTATAATAAATTCAAAAAATCCCAATTTAGACTATTTTATAAAATCATTAACCCATATTTCCAAAAATCAACCTTTAACTATATTTCTCAAAAATCATAATTTTTATAACCTAAAATTTATAACGTTATTTATTTATAATGGATCAATTCCAAAAATATTTTATAAACGTTTTCTTTCAAAAATCACTTTGAAATCCTTTTAAAATCCCAAAATTTGGTCCAATGATGCTACATACCAAATAGTCAATCACGACAACAACGATACCATATATCGATATGATAATCCATCAAATATCAAAATATCTGAAATCAAATAAATACTGTTGAGGAACCCAGTTGGATCCCTCCAACCTGTTTTCCTGCATCCAAAAACATTAGCACAATACCAATTTCGCTCCAGTACGAAATTATCGCGGTATATGGGATTTAAAATATTATCCACTTAATAGACGGCGCAATAGGGTCTCATCCGCTATACGAATGCGGGAAATCAATAACTCCAATATATACATATGCCAATATATATATATTACTATTATATATAATACCAATTTCACTGTTTATGAAATATTCGCGGTATATGTTTTTAATAAATAACCTCCGCTTACTAACGGCGCATAATGTCTATTTTAACAATCAATAGATAACAATCATCATTCAAACATGCATTCAAATATTTTAAATATAACTATTTAAAATAAAAATCGAAACTGATTCGATTGAGTGAGAAGTTCTCACCTTGATTTCAATTTCGTTTTAGCGATTTATTTCGAATAAAATTAAACGGACGTTTAATTTTACACGAAATTTTCACTAACTCCAAACGACTCCAATCCAATTGCATCGCGTAGTGCTCGTCCATATGATTCCAACGCAACTAGTTTCGCGTGTTTCCGACCTCGTATGAAAAAGTTATGAATTTTATAAGTTACACGATTTTATATGTTCATAAATTAACAAATCCTTTTTTATTTTTTTTAACCTAAGCTCATCACAGCCACATGATCCTTTCTCCATGAATCTAGGCCGTCCCCTCTTCATCTTCCACTCACGTAAACACTCAGGAACAAACACGACCGAACAACCCATAGCAATTCAAACTAGGGTTTGAAAATTTGGCCTCCACGTTGAACTATAGCACGATCAGGAACTTGCATCTCGACCCCCCCTCGCAAGAGCCACACACGGCCCAAAGAGCATGAAGCTTGGCCCCTTGATTTGCCTCGATTTCCGTGCGCAAGCCCCAGGCCGTCGGCCCCCATATCTCACAAAATACAGCTCCAATCTCGATCTCCACCGTTGAATATAAGGATCTTGCCATGCTCTACATCTTTCATTTAGAAAGTTTGTTGAATCGTTGCACGGATTTGAAGAAAAGAGAGGAGAATCGAAAGTGAATTCTGGCCTTTGAATATGTTAGAGGCGGCTGTGCATATTAGGTTTAGGGTTTTGTAATTTTTTTTTTATTTGAGTGAGGGGGCTATTTATAAGAAAATCGATCGACACTATTCATTCCGGAAATTCCGAACTCCGATTCACGCGCCGTAACCAGCATTTCTAGGGTTTACCCCGCGTTCCGGACACAATGGAACAGGTTTCGAAAGCTAATTCGGAAATCTGTGCGAGTTATGGCTATAAACGTTCAATTTGAATTAAACCGATTTAAACGATTTTCTAGGCGTTTTAATTTGTACCGGACAAACGGTAAATCCAATTGACACGAAATTTGAAACCTTACAATAATATCACATTACGGATCCGATGAAACTGGTTTCGTCGAAATCCGAGACTTTTTGAAAAATGGCTATTTTAACTCGCCAAATTAAAATTAAAAACAATTCAATGTGTTTCGAGCTGCCACGATCAAACGATAACTCCGATTGCTACGAAAATTGAATCCGGTAATAACTAACTATTACGGATCCAATGGAACTAGTTTCGTCCAATTCTGAGACTGTTCAAAAATTGACTATTTTCACTAGTCGATTTTAATATTAAAATATTCAATTTTCACAAATTAACTTTTAATTCGATTTTAAAAGTTCTAAAATATCATTCTAACTTCAATATGATAAAATAAAATTTTACAAATCATTTTCAATCATATTTAACCCAATTTTCAATTATTTCCATAATTTAACATATTAAATTATCGATTTAATTATCCAATTAAATCCAATTATTCAAATAAAAATTTATTCGACTTATAAATTTCACTTATTAATATTTAAAATTAATTAAATATTCAAATTTTAATTACTAAAAATCCTGGGTCGTTACATTCAAGCTAACCGAAAATTCTTCAGTCTAGAGTGAAAATCTAAAGGTAATCAATATCAAAACTCAAGAATTTCATTAAATTCCTGATGTGAGAAATAAGTTTCTAATTAATAGTATTCTTCTTGCATGCATAGTTTTTGAGTTCTACAGGTTGTTGAAGGTCATTGTCTCCTCGAAGCTTCAACCTTTTAGCATAAATTTGAGATTTGATCTTCCCTAACAGCAAGGTGAGTGATAAACTAACAATTTTTAGCTGAAGCAAAGCTTCAAAAATAAAAATTTGAGCTTTTGTAATCATATATTTGTTGATAGTTTTCTTTCTGTAAATCTAGTTTGGGTTGCTTCTTTGCATGCTTAAATCTTTTGATTCCGGCAATGAAATACTGCTGGATTTCTTGCATCTGGTTTCTTGCGTGTTAAACTTCATTTCTAAAAAAATTGGATGAAAAATATTATCATTTGGAACCAAAATAGTAGTAGAAAATCAACTCGAAAGCATATTTTTGCCTGTAGAAATTGTTTTGCTGAGTTGCTGCAAACATGGCCTAAGTCCATGTTTGAGATAGCATAACTCTTTCATTCTGAAATTATGTGATTCTTTTTTTGTTTGAAAGAAGAAGTTTTCTACTATAAGCATACCAAATTTTAGGTCATTTCATCCTATATAGCTTATAGAAAGATGCTGTCGAACTTTGATCTGAAGCATGATTTTGCCCAGAATTTTATAGTGAAAACACTGCCGAGTTCAACTTTGAGACATCATAACTTTCTCATACTTCATCCAAATTGCATGTTACTTTTTTGTTTGAAAGCTTAAATTTTTGTTATATGCGTACCAATTTTTAGCTCAATCTGAGGTAATCTCTGTTTCATGCCAAGAAGTTGTACCCAAGATGGTTTTCAGGCCTAGGCATACTTTGTTTTTGAACTGTTGCAAACATGGTCTGAGTCCATGTTTGAGATAGTGTAACTTTTTCATTTCTAGTTAGAATTCATTGATTATTTTTTTGTTTGAAAGATGAAGTTTTGTACTATGTGAAGACCAAATTTCAACTCAATAACAAGTCATTTGGTCCCCTGTTTCATGCCTAGAAGTTGAACCCAGAATGGATTTCGGGGCCTGGGCACATTCTTGTTGAACTGTTACAAACATGGTCTGAGTCCATGTTTGAGACAGCATAACTTTTTCATTTTCTATTGGAATTCATTGATTATTATTTTTGTTTGAAAGATAAAGTTTTCTAATTTGCGCACGCCAATTTTTAGTTCAATCAAAGGTAATTCGGCCACCTTTTTTATATCCGAAAGTTGAACCCAGAGAAGATTTCAGACCTGGGTATTATTTTGCCTAAGTGTTTTTATGTTCTTTTTCCATCCGACTTTTGACTTTTACTTTATTTTTTTGTGATATTTCTGAATTTTTTTGAAAGCTATGATGTCTACAAATAGGCTAGCCAAGGTTTAATGAATTTGAAATTCAAATTTGAATTGAATTTGAATGATGATTTTGAGTGACTTCTTTGATTTCGAGCACAGATTTTTCAGACAATTTTGAAATAGTTTTTAAAATTAATTACATTTAAAATAAAAATCATGTAATATTTTTAAATTATTTTAAGCTACAAAATCTATTTATTCTCCATAATAAGGGAATATACAATTATTGTCTTCAAAAGTGATTTCAGAAAATGGTTTTAAAAGCTTGTCTTTTCAAATAAATTATTTTACATATAAATACACTTTTTTGCACTATTCGAGAGAATGAGAAGGAGAATAAACGGTTTGGTAAAACACGTGGTATGGAACACATGCGTTTATCTTATCGGTTAAGTCTTGACTTATCCGTTTGATCGTTTTGACCATCGGGTCGAGTTTACCAATGAGATGAGGTAAACTTTTTACTGCTTTGAGTTGAAATTTACTACCGATTAGTAAACCGTTTGGTGCGAACGTGTGGTATGCGACGCACGTTAACACTATTTGAGTTCCTATTCTAGAGCTTATGACACCTTTTCCATTGCGGCGTGCCAATACTGGACCTTCGGGTCATTGTCATTGCAACTTTTGCCATTGCGGTGTATTTGTCTTCGAGATGTTTTCCATTGCGGCGTATTTGCCATTGCGACGTATTTGCCATTGCAGCGTCTTTGTCATTGTAAAGTTTTGCCTTCGGGCGAGGTACCTATTTGAGATAACAATACTTGGCAAGGCTTCGGCCACATGCACGTGCAAATACTTTTAATATGATTTCTTTGACTATTTTTCCTAATGTATCGCTCCTTTTCGAAATAGTTCCTTTGAACCATTCGATATATTTGTGGTGATTACCTTTTGGGAATTTGAACTCTTGCAAGTTCTATCTTTGAGATTTGAGTTTCCTACAATGGCATTTATTTAGGATTATATTCTCCTATGTTGAGAATTATATTTAATTGCCTTTTAGCGTATTTTTGATATGGTGATTTCTTTGAGATTCTTTGAGTTGTCGATATGGTGGGTTTGGGATTTCTCCTTTTTAGGAGTTATATTTCCCCTAAACCACTATTGATGATTTTTGGTATGCCAATGATATGAGGCTTGCTATATTTAGCGTTTTATGGATTGTTTTCTTCTGAGATCATATGTTTGTGTAAGTTATATCATCTCATTACTTAAAGTAACCATACCATATTTATACTCATGCTTATACTCAGTATTGTTCCTTCTCGTTTAAGTAGAACATTACCCTTATTCTTATGCATTTATTACTGCTTATCCTCTTAAACTGGTATGTTTGGCTAGACTGACTCATGTGTTTTATACTCGGGTCGGACTGAGGTGTTTCAGGTTAGGTACCCTTATGGATTTAGCCTATTCTGCTTCTGCATGGACTTTTCTGCTTCCCTTTTTGTTATAGTCCTTTTTGTTTCCATTATGATATGTATATTGTTTTGATTCATGTATATTGTGGTCATCATACCATTTATGCGATGTATCATTTTGTATACTCTGTGATATATTTGTGTGTGTGTGTGTGTGTGTGTGTGTGTGTGTGTGTGTGTGTGTATGTCTGGTTATCTATTGTTCTGTGATGTGTTTTGCATTTGAGTTGTTGTATTTTGTTCTAAAAGATCCTATAGCCAATCTATGGCTTTGTATTAAGTATTTATTGGATCCGTTGATCCACTTGAATTAGAAAAATATATATAGAGAATTTATCGATGTATTCAATATATATTTAAGACAAGACTAAAGATGGTCGCTCCTAATCAGCCCTATTCTCCACATTTGTAGACGATATTACCTAGTAATACTCTTTGTTAATGTGGGTCTCGGGGTGGGGGTCACAGAAAGGGTTAAATATTAAAATATTATATTTATATCTCAAATATTTATATGTTTATCGTCATCAAAAAGACGGAGATTGTTAAACCTTGAGTATTGATTTGATTATTATAATCATATAAGTATTACTACTAATGTTTCTTCAAATTGTGCAGTATTTTTAGATATATTATAGAGACATTTTATAGTGATAAAAAAACTCAACGGAAGAAAATGAATTTATATATATGAGGATTAATCAAAGCCAACTGAAGAACCAACTCATGATGAATGGAATACAAGTGCTTTATTGACAGGGATTTTGAAGTGTTTAGTAGGTTTGTCCTATTCTTATAACTTATGTAAACCCTTTAGTAAATATCTTTGATATTTCTCTTTTATTAAACTCTATTTTCATCTCTAATTTTTTTAATAAAAATACAATAATAGCTTTCAAAGTTATAAAGATCAAAATAACATTTTTACAAAATGATTTTTATAAGTGAACGGGTTATGTGAACATACCACAAAATTATATGTCGTCATAGAGTTAGAAATGTCGACATACTATGAAATTATACATCGACATACTGACCACTGAACGATATACTAACCATTGGATAACTTTTCAAATTTAAACGAATGGACGCTACTCTTCATCACTTTATCAAAAGTCACGTCTCTTCATTCCTTATATAAAGGCCCTAGAAAATGAGTTTTGATATATAATTCTCTCTTTTTCTCATGCTCTTTCATTTATATACTTTGTGAGAAGAGTTCCATTAAATACTCTTCACTCTTTTTGCAAATCCATACTTTCACTCTATTTCTTCAAGGATTTGCAAACCACAATATCGTAAAGTTTGTACTTGAATTGTGATGACCCAGAATTTGAAAGCAATATCAATTTAATAATCTGTAATAAAAATTAAATTGGTTTGATAATCTTTGTAGTAAGATTTTAATTAATTTAATAATTCAATAAAATAAATAGTTAACTGATAGATTTTATCTTTTTAAATCTAATAAATTGTTTTATATTTATAATATATATAGAATATTGTATATATTGTAAATAGGTATTGTTTTAAATGAATCCTGTTTTCTATAAAATTTATATCTTTAGTAAATTGTGAATTACGACTTTATTTAAAAAGTTAAACTTTTAAAAGGTTATTTAATAAATAAATATGGTTTTAAATACGTAAGATAAATATTGAACTGATTTAAAATATGTTTAACTCAAGTTTAAATTTAAATAAATAACAATGAGGTTATTTTGATTTTCGTTTAAATATAATTAAATAAAATAAATAATTTATGAATAAAGAGACAATTTCTTTTAATAAGTTATTTATGGTTATCAAATGTTGTTATTTTTATATAATAATACATTGTTTTAACAAATAAATTTTTAATAAAAATAATTGTTTTTCAAAAATTTAAATTGTGTTGTTATATTTGTAAATAAACTGGATTTCAAAATTTAATTTGAACTTGAATTCAAAGCTTTGAAATCTAAAGTGTAAATGTTTTTAATTTGTTTTGATTTTGAATTATTTGTATAAGTTTCATTTTATAAGTTAAATTTGATTTATTCATTTTAAAATTTATATACATGTTAATAAATACATGATTAACTAATTTATTTAAACATAGGTTTACATCCATCTTATAATAACATACTAAACAAATAATAATTAACTTTTAATTAAATACAAATTACTTTTATAAAACAAGTGTAAACTTTTTAGAAAACTTAAATTAACATGTGTTAGGAAATAAGACATTTAAGGTGACAAATGTTAATGCAAAAGAACAAGTGTCAATGCTTGTTCTATTTTCTTTAAATTTTAATTAAACAAAAATTTTATTCCATATAAAACACTTCCACACTCTTCATTTATTTCCTTTCTCAAAATCAAAGGCCAAACATAAGTCTTCAAACCCAAAATGCTAAACAAATCTGAAAATTATTTTTCAGATCCAAATCTGTAATCAAAACTCTGTTAAACACTTTCCAAAACAAATCATCTTCAAAAGCCTCCACGTCTTCAAGTTTAAAAGCATATATGTCACCATTTTGCAATTTCAAATTTTGAAGCCTGGATTTCATATGCAAGCAATCTTGCATATTTTTTTTCAAATATAAAAGCTCATGCATCTCTGGAATTCAAACCTGCCTGCATTGTTTGTCAAAAATCTGGAGTTTTATAAAGTATGCATGCAAGAAATCAGTGATAAGCCTTCCAGTTTTTTTTACTCAAGCAATCCAAACAACTCAAAGTTTTTAAAAGCACAAGTTTTTCAAATGCATTGCTCTGCCCATCAGGTTAAGGTGAGTAACATCCTATTTATTGAAATGTAAGTATTTAAAAATGTTGCTTGTTGCTTTCAATGTTTCAGTGTGAATGATATATGCATTTATATCAGTTGTTTTTCTGTAGACATGTATGGATAACTTGATCATGTTGTCCTCTGTATTTTTTCCAGATGCAAGAATCTGTTCAAACACCATCATCACATAATATAATATATGTTAGTGTTTTAAGGATCATACAAATGTGTTGTAGAATCAGGAATCATAGCTTAAAATTTTGTTCAAGTTAAATAATCAAAATTATTTGAATTGCCTCTGAAAACTAAGGATAACAGGACCAAATTGTATATGTATGAAATACCAAACATATTGATTCATCGTTTCAGGAATAAGATCAAAAACATTATTCAAAATTATGATTTTTAAAACTAAATTCACAATTTTTAAAGCTAGGTTTAACATGCAGACTTAGATTGAACTTAAAAGGGGGAATTTGGGTTTGGTGATCTAGGCAAATTGAGGTGTCGGGGTTCATCTGGTAGGTGGAGGAGTAGTCACTAATGCCAGGAAAAATATTGGGTGGTGTTGCAGTTCAACGTGGTGGGTTGCTTGGGTCAGTTCTTCATGAAGAAGTGATCGAGTGGACTAAGATTTTGGGAAATGTTGGTAGGTTGGTTGATGAAGTCTTAGCCGGAACCGTTGCCACTCCGGTGGTCAGAAGGAGGAGGATGAGGGTATTACATGTTTGGAGGTGAAACATGTATCTTCTGTTCCAGGTTTATGTTTTTGAACTCGAATTCAAATTCGAGGTGGATAAGAGCAAGGAGGTGGTCGTATTGGACTGGGGGGTTGAGCGTTGATGTGTTGAAGTCACCAGAGGAGGAGGTTGATGGCTGGAGGCACGGTGCAGGTGCATCGTGCACTACTGAGATTCTGGTGAAATATGGGTATAGTGGTGCTTTTGAACTCAAAGTAATACTCGAGTGTTTGCTGAGTTTGCTCGAAGATATGGACTAGATGACTCGAAGCATTATTGTGTTAGCTCGGGTGTATGTGGTATGACAGTTTCTCTGAAAACTGTCTGTAGATTTGAATTTAACTCAAAGTTTAAATGAAATTTTAAGTTGTTATGATAATATTTAAACCAAGTTTAAATCTGCAGTAAGAGTTATAGTTTTAAAGGAGTTTGAAATCTTATAAGTTTTTAAAATTTGAAAGTTGTTTCAGTTTTAAAAAAATAAATAAGAAACCTGACAGGTTTTTTTTGAAAATGGAATTTCATTTTGAATTCGAAACAAAATTTTAAATAGCAATTTGAATTTCAAATTTAAGTCCAGTATTCTTAAGGACCTTTAAATCTTCAGTTTTTAAAATAAAAATGAATTTGTATTTTTAAATAAGGAGTTTTAGAATCATGGTTTAAATCAAAAGTTTAAGTCAAGTTTTAATTCAAATGATTTAAATAAACAATGGTTTTAAGTGTATTGAATTTAAAATATGGATATTTGAATAAGTTTAAAATTTGAATGTTTTCAAACAAGTTTAATTTAAATTGTTTATTAGAAGTAAAATTGTTTCAAATAAAATTTTAATTTGATTTTCCTTTTTAAATGAAATCATTATAAATGGTTTATAAAGAAAGTTAAATGATTGTTAACTTGAATTTTAAATTTAAATAGTAATGTATTTAAAACTTAATTTTCAATTAAATTAGTAAATTAAGACTTATCTTATATAAGTTTTAAATGGAAGTAATAAATGTTATTTACATTTATTTTAAAGAATCTTAAATGGAATCTAAATTTGGTTTATACTTAAATAAATATCATTTTTGAATTTTAGATTCAAATGGAATTTGAATTTAAATTTAAAAATGAAATGTTCTAAGTACACTTCAATATTAATGAAATTATTAATAAGAAATGGATTATCTTAGAAATGATCAAGGTATTAAAATAATTAAATAAATAAGATAATTAAGGAGTAACTCATTTATTTAATTTATAATTAATAATTTGGATTAATTTAGAGATTAATTAAGAAAAGTAATTAAAGAATTAATAATAGTTAATGATGGTCATTAACTAAGGTTTATTTAGTAATTAATTAATATGATTAATTTTTAATAATTAATTAGATTGATTAATTAATGATAATAAATTGAGAAATTTATTTAAGTTTAATAAGACATTAATTGTTTAATGTAATTAATGGGGTTTATTGAGATTGGTTTAAATTAATTAAGTTTAATTAATTTTAAACATTGGATTTGATAATAATTACTTAATGTAATTAACGGAATTACTCAGTGAAGTAATTAAAGGTAATTACTGGATGTAATTAATTGATGATGATGGAATTGTGAAGCAATTTAGATCAAATTATTTGTATAATTAATCAAGGGATTAATTCAGAAATTAATTAAGGAATAATTAATTTGATAAGTAATTAAGGGTAGTTAATTACAGATTGAGATTAATCAAGGTGATTAATAATTATGGTTTAAGTAAGATTAATTACTAAAAGTAATTAATTTAATTGAGTAATTAATTAAATATAATTAAGGATCATTAATTAATATAATGTAAATAAGATTGATTAATTAATATTAATTAATCAATAATAAGTGATTAAGTGTAATTAATTAATTGTAATTAATTAAGGTTAAATGTAATTGATTATAGTTAATTAATTAATAAAGTAATTAAAGTTTAATTTCTGTATTTGGTTTAGAATAATTAATTTTGTGAAATTAATTAAATATAATTAATCAGGGGTGATTGATTAAGATAATAAATTAGAGGTTAGTTAACTAATTTGTAATTAATTAATGGTGATGTAAGTAAGATTTATATTGTGTAAGTAATTAATTTAATTCATTTTAAATTAATTATAGATAGTATGATTATACGTCATTGCTTATGAATGGATGATATAGTTGCCTCGTATGGTTTGGAATCTCAACTATAAGATTAGTAATGTTGAGTGATATGGATGCATTGGTTGCATTGTGATGATGATATGGATATCTTTTGATAGTGATAATGAGAATTATCTGTGGTGATGATTATTTGTTGTGGATCTTTGAATTATCTATCTGTGTGTATATAGATAATATAATTGAATTGTTTTAAACTTTAAAACAACTTGGACCTAAAACACACGCTTTGGATTTCGATGAGACCGGGATCGGGTTTCCATATTTGGATATCCGAAAACCACATCGATCCAAATTAGCGATAGGTCGTGAATCTTATGTGAAGAGTGAAGACTCGAGGTGTAAGGACTATTAGTCAGTATAACTCTGGGGGTGATTCCGTGATGAGTTTGACGGAAATAGTACTTACAAGCTCGAGATGGAGATTTAGAGTGCAAGGGTTATCGTCGTTAACTCTGAGGGTGATTCCAAAATGAGTGTAACGAGATAATGCCTTCGGTTTCGTTCGAAACCGGAACGAACTTGCATGGATTGAATGCTTTCAGAACATCGTCAGGTGGACGATGAGCATTCTAAGATAATGTGTCCTATAAAGGTAATCGTAGCCTCAAGCCCCATCAACCGGGAATGGCTAAAACAGGGGAGGTGTAGCAAGGCTTCGTGGGTAGCTTCCACTGGAAAGCAAGATTTTCCCCTGTCTAGAAGTCCCTTTTTATTCGGCTGTGTGGGCAGTTGGATTGCGCACCAACTACGGGGTTGTCTTGTTCGGAACCGTTCAGTAAGGAATGGGTCCGGCCTTGTGTTGCAGAGGAGCGGGCGTACTCCTCGGTACGTTGACCTAGGCCATGTATTGTGATGGGCGGTATCCCAGTAGCCCTGCCATTGTATGGAATCCAAAATTCAATAAGTGCCAACGGTTCGGATTGTATTACCCACTTTTGTGGCTACTAGCTGGAATTTAATGAATGTAACAATTTCGGCTATTTCATATTTACTTCAAAACCCTAAACCAATTATAATATCACTGGATTTCCTATCAAATGTTTTGGTTAGCGTAAGGAAAAAACTTTTCCATGTTTATGTGTGGGAAGTCTTACGTGATACCTTTCTTTTCAAAAGGTTTTTGAAAGTTAAGCAACTTTAACCTGTTACTCATACCAGACCCATGTCTGACCCGGAGTTTATTTTTATTTTTCATAAACTTTTGGGTACTCAAATTTTTATGAGTAGCCAAGGGATTCAGATTAGCTTTGACGAATATTGGAGGAGCAATGGAGCAGGAGGCTTCTGCGTTAGATATATAGTATTCCGCTGTGTGTTTTGTGTCATCTCTGAGTTGTATTATGTTGTAAATACTAGACAGGTGTTTATAACTGTCTAGTATGTGTTGTATTATCTGTGTACTCTGATAGTGGTTGTAAACTATGTAATATTGTATGTTATTAATATAATTTATTCGTTCCGCTTTTTATATTCTGATGTGTTGTTTCTTCTTCTTCTCTTTCTTTCTCTTTTCTATCCATTTCTTTCTTATTAGCAATGCGACTTCCTGGTATTTGGAAGTTGGGTCATTACAGTGGTATCAGAGCATTAGGTTGAGTGAATACCTAGGCTCTGGAGTGGTATCTTTCTTGAGAGAGCGTATTTGTAATTTTAAATATTTATATATATTTATCTATTTCTATCTATCTGTTGGGTTACCTGTTCAGGTTTTCCAATATAGGTTATAAAGGTAGATAAGGTAGTAGTGTTTGTAACACGATTACTACCATTGGTTGGAGTCCGATGTTTGAGGTTGGAAGTGTATTTGTTGAGACTGTAGATCTAATACCGTCTCGAGTAAGCTTTGTTGTGATGAAGTATTTCATCAATCTCTAAAGGAAACCTGTTAAGGTTCGGACACATCTTTGAAGTGCAGAGTTTGGTAAGAAGAGTTTGATCTGTTCGGTTGGGCTGGAGTGAGTGATGGTATTTTGATACTTCAGGAAGTTGTAACTGCGTAATGAGATGCAGTGACTATGGATTGTTTCCAAAGATGTTTCTTTGGAACAAGTTTTAGTAGGTATGTCTGCTTCGATGTTGTGGCTAAAGTCAGCAGGATGTTGTGGTTAGCTTTGAAGTCCGAGTTTCTCGAAGAGCTTTGGATCAGGAAGTTTGGAATTGGTGTCAGCAGTGCAGCTCGGAGTGTTTTGTGAGCCGACAGAGAGGTCTTAGCTGAGTAGTTTTTCTGAAGTTGGAGTTCAGAAGCTACTGAGTGAATCCGTTTCAGTGGATTGACTAGACCAGTGTAAGATGTTCTATTTAGTAAAGAGAGAACGGTTTTCTTTGGAAATTTATCTGGGTTAATCTCAAAAGTGACTTGCGATTGTTTGAGAGTTCTCTTGGATTGTCAGAAGATTTTTTGGATGTCTTCTGGGAAGATGGAGATTTGTTCACATTTGGAGATTGAGTTTTCTTATCGACTGGTATTCCAGGAGGGGAATCGATGGTTCTGTTTTGTTGGAGAATGATTCCTAGAGATGGAGTTTGATGAAGTAACTCAGTTTTGGAGAAATGTGACAGCCCGCAAATCCGTACCCCTTGAATCAACCCTATTCTATACAAATCGACTCAAGTGGCACAGAAATACGAACCATTAGGGTTAAAGATGAAGAGATAGAAGAAGAAGAAACTAAACAATATCAGAATCTCACAGTCGCAGCGGAATAAAATATAATAGTAAATATAGAACTTTACACAAAATGAAAACTATCACTATTTTATACATCATATCATCAGAGTATCTCATACATCAATCAATACCAATCAGACATACCATACAATCATAGCAGCGGAAATATATATATAGATACATATATACGTCTCGGATTCCAGCTCCTCTCCTGCTCCATAGCAACCTACCCTGAACAAATAATACTCGATCTGACCCGAGCATTATAATGAAATAACACCCGAGTCAGTCTGGAATACCAGCTGATAATAATGCATCCAAATTGATTATTATAGTTTCAAAATTCCTTTTCAAAACAAAAGCATCTCGTAAGACCACGCCACAAATAAACATGTCGGGTTTTTACCTTACGATAGCTAAAACACTTTTTATAGAAATCCTCTGATATTATAAAGGGTCTATTTACAAATACTTATAAAATAGCCGAAATTGTTACATCTATTAAATTCCATCTACTAGCCACAAAAGTGGGTAATACAAACAAAACTCGTACAAGGCTCGTAGGGAAAATGGATTTCCAACAATGATTAGGCACCGGGGTACTACCTGTCACAGTACGGGGCCTAGAACACCGTACCGAGGACTGCTCCCTTCATCCCCTGCAACACAAGGCCGGAACCATTCCTTACTGAACAGTCCCGAACAAGATAAACCCCGTGGTTGGCGCGACCAACCACTCACTAAGCCAAAATAAAAAGGGACATCTAGACAGGGGAAATATCTTGTCCTGCTTAGGCATGACCCACCTAACCTTGCTGCATATCCCCTGATTTTCAGTCATTTCAGGAAATATGGCTTGAGGCTAAGCGTTACATTTAGAACGTTTTCACTTAGAATGCCCATCGTCCACCTGACGATGTTTCGCAAGCATTCATCCATACAAGTCCGTCCCGGGTTCGAACGGAACCGAAGGCACTACTCCTACTACATCCATTTGGAAATATCCTCAGGATTAGTAGCGACTAGCCCTTGCACTTCACTGCTCCATCTTCGACTCTAAACACGTTTTTCGCACGAAAACATACAAATCGGATCGAAGTGGTTTTCGAGAAATAAATCTCGATCCGGTCTCTCCGAAACGATCACGCATTGTCTAATATTGATAGTCGGTGATTTAACTATCAATTTATATTCATAAACATCCATAAGCATCCATCACACAATAAATAATTCTCAAATTATTTATTTGCCTCAAATATCTTTAAAAGATATTATTTTCAAATTTTCAAAACCCATTTGAAAACAATTTCCAAAGCTCTTTCCTTTACAAGGTAAATCATTTACCATATATTCCCATTGGAAATATCCAAGTTCAAAACATTTTAGATTTAGAATAATTAAAACATTTTATTCTAAAATATACTTTAAAATAGGTAAATTTACTACTAATTATTTACTCAAAATATAATTTCAAAATATTTAAAGTAAAACTATTTATAAGATATAACTTAATTTAAAATAAGGTTTTAGTTAAACTATATTTTAAAAATAGAGTTGTAATAAGATTAATACTTTTCAATATACTTAGGTCAGAACTAGCTTTTTAAACAAATCCATTTGTAAAAGAATAATTACTTTACTATTACTAATTTATAAATAGTTACTTTAAAAATAAAAATTTCCAAACACTCTTTTAAACCAGTTTAAATTTCAAAACTTTCTCTTTATAAAATCAGTTTAAACTAGAACTTGTTTTTCCCAGAGAATCTCATTTCCACTTAAACATCACAGAAATCCTTCTCACGATTTCTGTCAAATTGTTTCAAATTTAGTTTTATATTTTAATAACATAAATTTTTATTTACCATTTATCAACTGATAACTTTTCTTTTTGTTTATCAATCCAGATTTACAAATTTACAATCCCCATTCTAAATAGATTTCAAATATTAATTCTTTTAAATTCATTATTTAACAATATCTTTATTTCTCTAGAATTCAATTTATCTATTTATAATTAAATTATGGATTTATAATTTAACCAGCGATATTCCAATACAACTTTATTTCAGTTTTCCATCCAACAGATTCTAAGTTTTATATTCCTTTAAATTCCTTATTTATTAATTTTTTTTAATTTCTTTTGAAACCCAAGTTAATTTCTTTATAATTAAAACTCCAAATTCCTTTAAAATTATCATTCTGGGTTTACAGTTTATCCAACAACATCACAATACAAATTTAAATCCAAATTTATCAACCACAATATAAACAGGCATCATTATCAATTATAAAGATAATTACTACATGTGAGGAATCCTGTTGGATCCCTCCAACCTGTTTTCCCTGCACCCACAAATATTAGCACAACTATAAATATATCGATTCAATTTGAAAATAATCAACATATTCAGCTAAACATCCAAACAAACAGTCAATATTAGCTGTCTAACTTTACTAGTATCCAGATGTGAGTGAGAATAACTCACCTTGAGTTTCGGCGAGCGTTCGAAATTTAAATTAAACCGGACGATGTCCGATTTAACCCAAATTTCTACTTGCCCGGAATAAATCCGAATCTGCACCATCACGTAGTACGCGTCTCTGCGATTCCAACGTTGCCAATTTCGTAAAATTCTGATACAGCATGCAAGAGTTATTAATTTTCAAAGTTAATTTACCAATTTCAAAACAATTCTTTTAAAATTAATCTTATTATACCCAAACTAATTTCTGGCCGCACGATCAAAGCTTGAAATCAAGGCCGCACGGCACTCCCTTCCTCACGCAAGCATCAGGATGATTACGAACGGAAACAACCCATAAACGACGATTTCGGGTTTCGAATTGCTTCAACTTCGTCGAATTCGAGGACGATCAGATTCCACCATAGAGTAGCCCTCACTCAACTCGACCTCCACCCCGAAATACACGAAGCTCGGTGCCGTGCTTCTCTCGAAAATTGGGCCGAAAGCGACTACGAACGCAGCCCCAAATCCCCTCATCTCGTCGACGAAACTCCATCTCCACCGCTCGAAACGTAGAGCTCAACGTGCTTTTCAATATCCCAGTAGAAGATTTCTTGAATAGATGTAAGGATTAAGGGAAAATCTAGGGGAAACGAGGAGCATTTTCGGCCATGAACGATATAAGTGGCGGCGGCTCTGATATCTATTAGGGTTTTGGATTGAAAAGTTAATATATAATATAAATTTAATAATATTCTTCTTAATTTAACATCGTATGCAAACGAACTCCAATTCTCACGTTCCGACAGACGATTCTAAAGTTTTTCTGCATTCCAGACACAATGGAACAGGTTTCGTAAGCTAATTTGATCGTATGCACGAGATACGGAATTAAACGATCAATTTTAAATTAAATCGATTAAAATGATTTCGATGCGTTACGAGCTGCCGGGGTCAAACGACAAATCCGATTGCTACGAAAATTGAAATCCGATAATAACTAACTATTACGGATCTAATGAAACTGGTTTCGTTAAATTCCGAGACTGTGCCCCGGAAGGCTATTTTAACTCGTCTATTAAATTAAGCGATTTTCGAAATTGCCGAAACCGCTTAAATTTTCACTTGCAAAATTTTTATTAACTTAACAATAATTCATATAACATTTATAAACACATTAAAAATCATATTGACTCATTTCGACTCAAAATCCCATTAATTGCATTTTTATATTATTAAATCCTATTATTAAGTTAATATAAAAGCCCAAATTCAATCTATTGACCTTTAATTTCTTCCAATGGTCCAATATTAAAACTCAAACCCAATTAGACCTAAATTAAATTTTAGAATCTAATTTTATCTCCATTTACACTCGAAATTACCAATTACCCCAACTCTAATATTGAATTGGTATTATTCAATTTCCAATTAAATTCCCGTATTTGAAATTTAACCAATTCTATTTACTTAATCAAAGTCTTTTATTTCTAAAAAATTCAAATTATAATCCACATTCAACATTTAAAACGAATTAAATGTTCAATTTTAGCGATCCAAAATTCCGGGTCGTTACATTCCTCCCCCCTTATAAAAATTTCGTCCCCGAAATTTGCTAAGGTAGAAAGAATGTTCCTACACTCATTAACTTAACCCAAACTTCTCTAGTTAAAACTTATATACACTTCCCAAAACTTTTAGCTCAATTTCAAACCCATTTGCTTTATTATATTCTAAAGCTTTAATTTTAACTTATAACTTCCCAAGTTAATTAACTTTTCCCAAAATCCCAAAAAAAAATTCTAACTCCCAAAATTACGGAAAATTTTGGCAGAGTCTCCCCTGTACGGAGGAGCTTTCGCGATATCGCGATACAAATAAATATATATACATCGACCCACACGGTCGGAAACCAAAATATTTCACAATATATATATCATTTCCCAATTTTATTTGCGTAGGCGTACCTTTTTAGCAAATTTTTAATAGCGAGGGGTTAATATAACGCATATACGCGCTCCAACTCTCTCGAACGTCTTCTGTACCTGTACTAAACTCAAACAACTTATCAGTTTTCAAAGATATAAGCATTTTAATAACATTTCACATGTAAATGCAAGCCAAACACATCCATTGCATAGGCAAACCAAGAAAACTTCATCATTTACTATGTTAGCCATATCTACCAACAATTTAAAGATTTAAATCACCTTTCAAATTACCTATTCAAGTCCAACTTCATTTTTATTTCACTTGAATGATTTATACTGCAAGTCCACCATATACAATCCATATTTATTTCTACCAATTCATTGTTATTTAACATATGGTTAACATGTGCTTCACTAACATCTTTCTATATCATTTCAATATCAAATTGATTCACAAACCCAAATTCTTATTTCAAATTTGAAGCATTTGCATTTCTTTTAATAATTCATTTTCATTCTTTTGCAAAATTACTTAATAACATTTCAATCCATTCCAATTTATTCAAAACCAATTCAGTTATTCTTTAAACAACTCAATTCTGAATACATTCAAATATTCATGTCATTCAAGCCAAAAATAATCACCACTTAAGCTCTTAACCATTAAAAATTAATTTCAGTTTAGATTCATATTAATTTTATTCAATCCTGCATGGTTCATAATCCAAGCATGCATATTCCATTTCAATTATTAAATCAATCCTTATTCTAACCTTCCAAATTTATTATCCATCTTAAGTTTATTTTTTTTATTGTTTTATTATTATTTTTATTTTATTATATTATATATATTATTATTATTATTATTGTTTTGTTTTGTTTTTTAAACCAAGTCTTGATTTTCGTATTTCAAATCCATTATTCAACTTAAGTTTACCTTTATCATATCATCTTGGATTTGTTTACAACTCTTATATCCATATCACAATATTAAATAAAACCATTTCACTTGCAATTCAAATTTATTACTCAAACAAAATTTATCCCAGACAAAATTATAAAGCTTAATCACAATAATTAATTGATACCATTTCACTTGTAATTCAGTTTAATTATCTAACAGATTACATTCAAGATTACTTAATAAAGCTCATTCACAAACATTATTGTTTTACCTTTAAGTTGCTTAAGTTCTTTCACCATATCTTCATTATATTCTTATATCAATTTTTTTTTTTCATTCGATTCTCATCCAAATCAAATTCCAATCCATCTACAAATTGCCATGCATTTTGTTTATTTATTCAATCCATTTTTAGATTTATTTTATTAGCAAAGAAACCGCTTTAAATTATTTCACTCCTTTGAATCTATTTACAATTCAAACCATCATTATTATAATTCAATTCCATATTCATTCACACTTCCATATTTGTTACCACAATTAAATCCCAATCTAAATAAGGATTCTTATTTACCTTCAAATTTTTACTAACTATCAAATTCTATCCATTACAATACAAATCCCAATTAATTATAATTCAATTTAGTCACTAATCTAATCCATGTTAGGTGTTAATTCACTTTCCCAATTCATACTGAACTTACTTACAATACGACCATTTTCCAATGTTCAAAACAAAACTGGGTTTCATTTTAGTTTTCAATTTATTAACAAGCTTCCAAAATTGTATCCATTCCAGTATTATATTCATTTAACTTAGCTTATACTAAATTCATCTTCAAGCTTCTCTTTATTTAATTCAGCTTATGTTAAATTCATTCTCAAATAATCCCTTCAGCAAATTAGATTTCTTTCCATTCAAGTTTTTTCCAAATTTAGATTCAAGATTTACTTAAATTTTGTTCAGCCAAATTAAATGCAACCCACTTCTTTTACCCCTCATATAAGGATTGAACTCCATTCAATATTATTTATTACACAACTGGAATTTAATTTCAATTTCATTATCAAACAAATTCCATTTTCTTCATACATAATTTCAAAACTCATTTGCTAACTTAAGAACATTCACATTTATGTTCTCACTTTGCTTCATTACACATTACATTTCATTTATGGTCAAGTTTGAATTTTCCACACCATTCAACTCTTTCCATTAATAAATTACAATTTTACTTCCATTCAAAAGCTTAGATTGCTTATTTAAGTCCATTTCCATCTTATAATCACAAGTTTCAATTATAACACTTAATAACTTAAGAATATGAATTTCTTTATGCAATTATAAACAATTTACATTTCCCCTTTATATCCAATTTAATTTAATTCTAATTCATTTAGATTGAATTCAATTTCAAATTTCCAAGTTTAATTCTCCATATACAAGTTCAAAACTTATTCACAAACTTAAGTTCATTTGCTTCTTTTATATCCCACTTTACCTTAACTCAATTCACATTTCATTTGAGATTAAGTTTGGACTCCCCATACCATTCAACTATTTTCCAATTGTGATTATAATTTCATTTTCATTTATATAAGTTCACCAACTTATTTATTTTAAAGCTTATATAGCTCATTTTACTCCATCTACATTTTATAATCACAATTGCAAATTTTATATATATGTGTGTGTGTGTGTGTGTGTGTGTGTGTGTGTATTACTGAAATTTTAAGGATACAAATCTTCTTTCACCTTAATCCTTTGCAAACCTTTAAATTTATAATCTCGACCATAAGCATAGCACTTAATAGCTTGAGGGTATACTCCATTTCACAATGACCCAAAATCTCAAAGTCCACTACATCTTAATTCAACCCAAATCAATTTAATTCTAAGTCCAATTTATTTAACTTATCCAGGTTAGATGCAAATTTCCAATTCACTTTAATATATTTTATTCATTTCCAATTCCAAGATTAAAATTTTCATTTCTCTCTTCTTATTATTATCAACTTTACTTAATTAATTAAATAGTTAATTTATTTTAATTTTACACATTATTTAAATATAATTTTCCAGAATTTAAATTTACCCGGTTTTATCTCAAAACCATTTTGAAATATATCAATTATATACCTATGTGGTATATCAAATCAAATCTCAAGATTTTCCAAAACAACTTGTTTATACCAAAAACAAATTCCTTATTTCGGCATCTCCAAAACAACTGTTATACCCAACAAATCTAAACAATACCATAACCAAGTATTAGGGAAGCTATCCATCACTTAAGAAACTCGAAAATGAATTCTAATGATGTGGCCATCATCATCAGGATTATTTTCCAGTGACTGAAGTGAGTTCAATGCTTCTTACTTTCCCAAATTCATTTCAAAACAGTTTCGATTCAAAAATATTACCTAAAACAATATTCCATCATTACCTTCAAATATCTTCAAATCTCAACAAACATTTCAAACTTTCCCTGGATTTTAAATTTCCAAACTTTTATTTTATTTAAAATCCTTTCCTAAACTCCGGGATTTAAATTCTGGTTTAATTCAAATTTAGTTATTCTTTCTTTTATATAATTTATATTTGCAGAATTTTATTTTCATTATAACTATTTTAAATTTCAGATTAAATTTTAGATTCTTATTTGATTTAGACATTAACAACCAATCATCCAAATATATATATAATTTCAGAAAATTATTTCTTTGATATCAAAATATAATTTTGGGTAAAATTATTTCATTTACCCACCTTTAAAAACAATACTATGTCGGTTTATCTTGTTTAAGAGCTTAGAAATCCCTATCGATACGGTTGTACTTCCCGCACCGACCAAAATTCACAAACACTCAACCGATAAGTCAACACAGTATAAAACAATTTTTATATGCACTAACAAGTACGCCCTCATATCTATTATTACTCTCAACTCATTATAGAGTACTATTGACTCTGTTTAATGAGTAATTTCCCCACCAAAGCCTAGGTTGTCGCCAACCTACGCTCTGATACCAAGTGTGACAGCCCGTAAATCCGTACCCCTTGAATCAACCCTATTCTATATAAATCGACTCAAGTGGCACAGAAATACGAACCATTAGGGTTAAAGATGAAGAGATAGAAGAAGAAGAAACTAAACAATATCAGAATCTCACAGTCGCAGCGGAATAAAATATAATAGTAAATATAGAACTTTACACAAAATGAAAACTATCACTGTTTTATACATCATATCATCAGAGTATCTCATACATCAATCAATACCAATCAGACATACCATACAATCATAGCAGCGGAAATATATATATAGATACATATATATGTCTCGGATTCCAGCTCCTCTCCTGCTCCATAGCAACCTACCCAGAACAAATAATACTCGGTCTGACCCGAGCATTATAATGAAATAACACCCGAGTCAGTCTGGAATACCAGCTGATAATAATGCATCCAAATTGATTATTAAAGTTTCAAAAATCCTTTTCAAAACAAAAGCATCTCGTAAGACCACGCCACAAATAAACATGTCGGGTTTTTACCTTACGATAGCTAAAACACTTTTTATAGAAATCCTCTGATATTATAAAGGGTCTATTTACAAATACTTATAAAATAGCCGAAATTGTTACATCTATTAAATTCCATCTACTAGCCACAAAAGTGGGTAATACAAACAAAACTCGTACAAGGCTCGTAGGGAAAATGGATTTCCAACAATGACTAGGCACCGGGGTACCACCTGCACAGTACGGGGCACCACCTATCACAGTACGGGGCTTAGATCACCGTACCGAGGACTCCTCCCTTCATCCCCTGCAACACAAGGCCGGAACCATTCCTTACTGAACAGTCCCGAACAAGATAAACCCCGTGGTTGGCGCGACCAACCACACACTAAGCCGAAATAAAAAGGGACATCTAGACAGGGGAAATATCTTGTCTTGCTTGGGCATGACCCACCTAACCTTGCTGCATATCCCCTGATTTTCAGTCATTTCCGGTTGATGAGGCTTGAGGTTAAGCGTTACATTCAGAACGTTTTCACTTAGAATGCCCATCGTCCACCTGACGATGTTTCGCAAGCATTCATCCATACAAGTCCGTCCCGGGTTCGAACGGAACCGAAGGCACTACTCCTACTACATCCATTTGGAAATATCCTCAGGATTAGTAGCGACTAGCCTTGCACTTCACTGCTCCAACTTCGACTCTAAACACGTTTTTCGCACGAAAACGTACAAATCGGATCGAAGTGGTTTTCGAGAAATAAATCTCGATCCCGGTCTCTTCGAAACGATCACGCATTGTCCAATATTGATAGTCGGTGATTTAACTATCAATTTATATTCATAAACATCCATAAGCATCCATCACACAATAAATAATTCTCAAATTATTTATTTGCCTCAAATATCTTTAAAAGATATTATTTTCAAATTTTCAAAACCCATTTGAAAACAATTTCCAAAGCTCTTTCCTTTACAAGGTAAATCCTTTACCATATATTCCCATTGGAAATATCCAAGTTCAAAACATTTTAGATTTAGAATAATTAAAACATTTTATTCTAAAATATACTTTAAAATAGGTAAATTTACTACTAATTATTTACTCAAAATATAATTTCAAAATATTTAAAGTAAAAATATTTATAAGATATAACTTAATTTAAAATAAGGTTTTAGTTAAACTATATTTTAAAAATAGAGTTGTAATAAGATTAATACTTTTCAATATACTTAGGTCAGAACTAGCTTTTTAAACAAATCCATTTGTAAAAGAATAATTACTTTAATATTACTAATTTATAAATAGTTACTTTAAAAATAAAAATTTCCAAACACTCTTTTAAACCAGTTTAAATTTCAAAACTTTCTCTTTATAAAATCAGTTTAAACTAGAACTTGGTTTTCCCAGAGAATCTCATTTCCACTTAAACATCACAGAAATCCTTCTCACGATTTCTGTCAAATTGTTTCAAATTTAGTTTTATATTTTAATAACATAAATTTTTATTTACCATTTATCAACTGATAACTTTTCTTTTTGTTTATCAATCCAGATTTACAAATTTACAATCCCCATTCTAAATAGATTTCAAATATTAATTCTTTTAAATTCATTATTTAACAATATCTTTATTTCTCTAGAATTCAATTTATCTATTTATAATTAAATTATGGATTTATAATTTAACCAGCGATATTCCAATACAACTTTATTTCAGTTTTCCATCCAACAGATTCTAAGTTTTATATTCCTTTAAATTCCTTATTTATTAATTTTTTTTAATTTCTTTTGAAACCCAAGTTAATTTCTTTATAATTAAAACTCCAAATTCCTTTAAAATTATCATTCTGGGTTTACAGTTTATCCAACAACATCACAATACAAATTTAAATCCAAATTTATCAACCACAATATAAACAGGCATCATTATCAATTATAAAGATAATTACTACATGTGAGGAATCCTGTTGGATCCCTCCAACCTGTTTTCCCTGCACCCACAAATATTAGCACAACTATAAATATATCGATTCAATTTGAAAATAATCAACATATTCAGCTAAACATCCAAACAAACAGTCAATATTAGCTGTCTAACTTTACTAGTATCCAGATGTGAGTGAGAATAACTCACCTTGAGTTTCGGCGAGCGTTCGAAATTTAAATTAAACTGGACGATGTCCGATTTAACCCAAATTTCTACTTGCCCGGAATAAATCCGAATCTGCACCATCACGTAGTACGCGTCTCTGCGATTCCAACGTTGCCAATTTCGTAAAATTCTGATACAGCATGCAAGAGTTATTAATTTTCAAAGTTAATTTACCAATTTCAAAACAATTCTTTTAAAATTAATCTTATTATACCCAAACTAATTTCTGGCCGCACGATCAAAGCTTGAAATCAAGGCCGCACGGCACTCCCTTCCTCACGCAAGCATCAGGATGATTACGAACGGAAACAACCCATAAACGACGATTTCGGGTTTCGAATTCGAGGACGATCAGATTCCACCATAGAGTAGCCCTCACTCAACTCGACCTCCACCTCGAAATACACGAAGCTCGGTGTCGTGCTTCTCTCGAAAATTGGGCCGAAAGCGACTACGAACGCAGCCCCAAATCCCCTCATCTTGTCGACGAAACTCCATCTCCACCGCTCAAAACGTAGAGCTCAACGTGCTTTTCAATATCCCAGTAGAAGATTTCTTGAATAGATGTAAGGATTAAGGGGAAATCTAGGGGAAACGAGGAGCATTTTCGGCCATGAACGATATAAGTGGCGGCGGCTCTGATATCTATTAGGGTTTTGGATTGAAAAGTTAATATATAATATAAATTTAATAATATTCTTCTTAATTTAACATTGTATGCAAACGAACTCCAATTCTCATGTTCCGACAGACGATTCTAAAGTTTTTCTGCATTCCAGCCACAATGGAACAGGTTTCGTAAGCTAATTTGATCGTATGCATGAGATACGGAATTAAACGATCAATTTTAAATTAAATCGATTAAAATGATTTCGATGCGTTACGAGCTGCCGGGGTCAAACGACAAATCCGATTGCTACGAAAATTGAAATCCGATAATAACTAACTATTACGGATCCAACGAAACTAGTTTCGTCGAATTCCGAGACTGTGCCCCGGAAGGCTATTTTAACTCGTCTATTAAATTAAGCGATTTTCGAAATTGCCGAAACCGCTTAAATTTTCACTTGCAAAATTTTTATTAACTTAACAATAATTCATATAACATTTATAAACACATTAAAAATCATTTTGACTCATTTCGACTCAAAATCCCATTAATTGCATTTTTATATTATTAAATCCTATTATTAAGTTAATATAAAAGCCCAAATTCAATCTATTGACCTTTAATTTCTTCCAATGGTCCAATATTAAAACTCAAACCCAATTAGACCTAAATTAAATTTTAGAATCTAATTTTATCTCCATTTACACTCGAAATTACCAATTACCCCAACTCTAATATTGAATTAGTATTATTCAATTTCCAATTAAATTCCCGTATTTGAAATTTAACCAATTCTATTTACTTAATCAAAGTCTTTTATTTCAAAAAAATTCAAATTATAATCCACATTCAACATTTAAAACGAATTAAATGTTCAATTTTAGCGACCCAAAATTCCGGGTCGTTACAAGAAATTTCTGAGTTTTCTTTATGGATCTGTAGAACCATATTTCTGAGAAGTGATGTCCAGTTTGTGCTTGTGTTTTTATTAGCATTTTCTTATCTGCTTCGGATCAGAGTGGTGCAGCGGAAGCTGTTTGGAGGTGTTTCTGATTATCTTTTCCCGAATTAGGAGAAGTTTGTGGTTTTCTGCTGGTTATGGAGTAAAGTTGTGTTTTGATTTTGGATTGATCTTGAGGAGATCATTATGTTGGGTCGTTTTTGGTTCTGATTGTTCCTAGAGGAATCAGCAAGGGTTGAGCTGATCAGTTTGGATATTGGCAGCCCAGGATCGTCCGAAGACTTTTATGGATAAGGGACGAAGAAATTTGGAATTCGAAGTTGGAGACTTCATTATTGTTGGAATTTTCTCTAGTCAAAGGAACTATAAGTTTTGAATAAGTCTGGAAAGCTGACTCAGAGATGTTTGGATCTCTTATCTGTGTTTTGGTTGGATCAGTGTTTGGTTTTTCAGGATTGAATTGTCAGTTTGGATAACTGGAATTCGATGGGTTTCACGTATCTCTGAGGGAGTACGTGTATGGTCTATCTCTGGTTTTGGAACCAGCAGTTATAGAGGTTGGTGTTGAGTCAGACTCGTATGTAGTCTGACATGCTGCCTAGTTCTATAGATCTAGATGAATAGGAGCTCTGTAGCTTAGTAGTATTGATTGTTTGGAATCTATAGAGCGAGTATCCCGATATTTTTACCGAGGAAACTCATGGAAGTTCTATCCCGAATTTTTCTGGATAAATAGATTTGATTGATTGGGTGAATTGATTGCTATGGTTGTTAGCATATCATTGGTATATGCTTGTGTTTTAAAAATTAATCTTTAAATAGATTATTAAATTACCTTTGCTTTAAATTTCGGGGACGAAATTATTTTAAGGGGGGAGGAATGTGATGACCCGGAATTTGAAAGCAATATCAATTTAATAATCTGTAATAAAAATTAAATTGATTTGATAATCTTTGTAATAAGATTTGAATTAATTTAATAATTCAATAAAATAAATAGTTAATTGATAGGTTTTATCCTTTTAAATCTAATAAATTGTTTTATATTTATAATATATATATAATATTGTATATATTGTAAATAGGTATTGTTTTAAATGAATCCTGTTTTCTATAAAATTTATATCTTTAGTAAATTGTGAATTATGATTTTATTTAAAAAGTTAAATTTTTAAAAGGTTATTTAATAAATAAATATGGTTTTAAATACATAAGATAAATATTGAACTGATTTAAAATATGTTTAACTCAAGTTTAAATTTAAATAAATAACAATGAGGTTATTTTGATTTTCTTTTAAGTATAATTAAATAAAATAAATAATTTATGAATAAAGAGACAATTTATTTTAATAAGTTATTTATGGTTATCAAATGTTGTTATTTTTATATAATAATACATTGTTTTAACAAATAAATTTTTAATAAAAATAATTGTTTTTCAAAAATTTAAATTGTGTAGTTATATTTGTAAATAAACTGGATTTCAAAATTTAATTTGAACTTGAATTCAAAGCTTTGAAATCTAAAGTGTAAATGTTTTTAACTTGTTTTGATTTTGAATTATTTGTATAAGTTTCATTTTATAATCTAAATTTGATTTATTCATTTTAAAATTTATATACATGTTAATAAATACATGAGTAACTATTTATTTAAACATAGGTTTACATCCATCTTATAATAACATATTAAACCAATACTAATTAACTTTTAATTAAATACAAATTACTTTTATAAAACAAGTGTAAACTTTTTAGAAAACTTAAATTAACATGTGTTAGGAAATAAGACATTTAAGGTGACAAATGTTAATGTAAAGGACAAGTGTCAAAGCTTGTTCTATTTTCTTTAAATTTTAATTAAACAAAAAATTTATTCCATATAAAACACTTCCACACTCTTCATTTCTTTCCTTTCTCAAAATCAAAGGCCAAACATAAATCTTCAAACCCAAAATGCTAAACAAATCTGAAAATTATTTTTCAGATCCAAATCTGTAATCAAAACTCTATTAAACACATTCCAAAACAAATCATCCTCAAAAGCCTCCACGTCTTCAAGTTTAAAAGCATATCTGTCACCATTTTGAAATCTGAAACCTGCAATTTCAAATTTTGAAGCATGCATTTCATATGCAAGCAATCCTGCATATTTTTTTTCAAATATAAAAGCTCCTGCATCTCTGGAATTCAAGCCTGCCTGCATTATTTGTCAAAAATCTAGAGTTTTATAAAGTATGCATGCAAGAAATCAATGATAAGCCTTCCAGTTTTTTTTACTCAAGCAATCCAAACAACTCAAAGTTTTTAAAAGCACAAGTTTTTCAAATGCATTGCTCTGCCCATCAGGTTAAGGTGAGTAACATCCTACTTATTGAAATGTAAGTATTTAAAAATGTTGCTTGTTGCTTTCAATGTTTCAGTGTGAATGATATATGCATTTATATCAGTTGTTTTTCTGTAGACATGTATGGATAACTTGATCATGTTGTCCTCTGTATTTTTTCCAGATGCAAGAATCTGTTCAAACACCATCATCACACAATATAATATATGTTCGTGTTTTAAGGATCATACAAATGTGTTGTAGAATCAGGAATCATAGTTTAAAATTTTGTTCAAGTTAAATAATCAAAATTATTTGAATTGCCTCTGAAAACTCAGGATAACGGGACCAAATTGTATATGTATGAAATACCAAACATACTGATTCATCGTTTCAGGAATAAGATCAAAAACATTATTCAAAATTATGATTTTTAAAACTAAATTCACAATTTTTAAAGCTAGGTTTAACATGCAGACTTAGATTGAACTTAAAAGGGGGAATTTGGGTTTTTGGGTGATCTAGGCAAATTGAGGTGTCAAGGTTCATCTGGTAGGTGGAGGAGTAGTCACTAATGCCAGGAAAAATATTGGGTGGTGTTGCAGTTCAACGTGGTGGTTGCGGTGATGAAATTTCTGATAGAACCCTAGTTTAAGATTGGTGGGTTGCTTGGGTCAGTTCTTCATGAAGAAGTGATCGAGTGGACTAAGATTTTGGGAAATGTTAGTAGGTCGGTTGATGAAGTCGTAGCCGGAATCGTTGCCACTCCGGTGGTCAGAAGGAGTGTAAGGAACCGCAAATCCGTACCCCTTGAAGTGACACTAATCTCCATCGATTAACTCAAGATGAACGGAAATACGAACCATTATGGTTTTAAGAAAAAGAAAAAGGTAGAAGAAGAGATAAGAAGATAGAAAATAGAACAGAAAGAAATAACAGAACAATATCAGAATCTCACAATTCGCAGCAGAACAACATATAATAAATAAATGAATAATTTTTTTTAAACAAAGAACTATATCAGTTATTACATTTCATTACATTACATTACATCAGAGTGTACAACAACAAATAACAACAAACAGCGGAAAAGAAATACTATATACTAGTAATACGTCATGCCATCCAGCTTGCCTCCAGCAACTCCTGAATTCCAGAATATCCTGATAAACCTTTACTCTTGACTGCCCGTGTGGAAATTGGTGGGCACTCAGAGTTTAGGAAGGAAAACAATAAACTCGGAGTCAGTCATGTGACTGGTGTGAGAACTAAAACAGTTTATTTTTCTTTAAAATAAAGCGCAGGATAATTTTTTTTAAATATATTCGCAATGCTTTTGAAAATGTAACTACATAAGACCTCCCACCACACACACAATGCAAACGCAGACTTGGAGGAGATTTCTTCTTATGTTAGTCAAAGATGCTTACAACGCAAAAATAAAATCAATTTTGATATTATTATTAGTGCATAGTGTAGAAGACATTTCGAAAGTAGACTATAAATCTTAGCCAGCATAGGTACCATTATATTATGCCTACTATAGCTACCATATTAGATGGCAGGTTCTACAACTAAAACCGTACAAGATCGTATTGTTTCTTTGGATTTCCAACAAATGGTCAGGCCAAGGAACTTCCCATTGCCACAGGAGAACGCCTCTGGAAGGACGTCCCCGAGAACCTAACCGGATCTCTGTCAACACAAGGCCGGGTTACCTTTCAAACTAGGTAACAACTGACACGAGTATGCCATCCCCCGGTCCTTTGGGACCTTTATCCGAGAGCTCTCTAATCAACATCACACCATAATAAATAAAGTGTTCAACATGAGTAAGTATCTGGGCTCCATACCATGATACCACCCTTTTCCAGAAGGAAATGCACATACCCTAAAGGGAGCTACCCCTCATGACCTTGCTGCATCTTTCCTGTTTTGACCATTCCGGGGTGTGAGGCTCGACGAAGTCTCGTCCACAAAACCACACTTTATACAAAAGCTGTGCTTTGGGTCAACAAATGATCATAGAAATGATCACAAAGATAAATGATCAAACAAATGATCATATCCCAAATGATCAAACAATGATCATTTCACAGCAACACTCAGCATGTCACATTACCAAATTGGGAATATATTGCTGATAACCTTCAACTATATAACCTCTGAGCTCGTACGTCTCAGAGAAGGGTGTTAAGCTAAGAGAATAAATTCTCGACCACCAACAGAAATATATTTGAAAGAAATCAGCTTTATATCTCAATTTGTATTGTCAGGCATACTATCCATACAAGTCTGTTTCGGGATCGAACAGAACCGAAGGCACTTACAAAGAAGTCCTTGCAATCCGGATAATCTCTAATCACGTCCGGATTTCCCATCACATATGGAGATCTCTATACCGGGGATCAGCCAGTGCAGAGACAATCAACAAGAAACCCTTTCGTTTTCGAAAATATCCAGTCTTCAACACCGTTCTTCAAACGCAATTCATAACGACGTATCACATATTCGGAATGGGTTATACGACCCCAAGGTCCTTTCCCGGTTAACCCGAATAGTGAGCGCTTATTTTAAAAAAAATAAGTGTGGCATTCAATTTCAAGCAAATCACAACAAATACCTATTTAAAGGTAAATATTGATAGTCGGTTATTTAACTATTAATGGATATGCACAACATCACCAGATTCCAAATAATTTTCCAAATTATTTATTTTCCAAAAATATCTTTACAAGATATATATTTTCAATACTTCAAAAATAAATCAATATTTATTTTTTTAAACAAATTCCCCCTTTTCATTTATAAATTCCATAGTGAATTTACATTCCAAAATATTTATGAATATACGATTTCCATTCGATTTCTAATATTCATTTTCAATTTATCTTTAAAAAGATAAATTCAAAATATTCACCTAATATTGGAAAAACATTTCCATACATATTCATTTATAAGTAATTCACAAGTCTTGTTATTTTCTACACTTGGAAAATATTCAATATGCTCTAATCGAAATTAAGTATATATTTCATTCTTTAAGGAAATCATTCTCTTAAACATATTTATTTGGGCCAAAATGAATGTTGCGTAAAACATCGTTACGACGACCCAAAATCACTAGTATAGTGATTCGAAATTAAAATAGATATATAAATCCCAATACTATACAAAACATTTCCTTTCGGAAATCATTTACTATAACAACAGTGTTATAGTCTACCATTTCCTTCTATTTCTCGAAAACGTCTATTTCAACAATGAATGTTGAAATCTATGATTTCGATATTTAACACATTTTAAAACGTCGTTAAAATAATCAACTTCTTTTAATAATATCGCTTTCCCAAAACATATCCATTTTACTTAATATTATATTCACTGTCCAAAATCGTGAATATACATCACTAACCCAATTTCAATATCTACAACACATTTTATTTTCAAGAATTTATTCGCTATCCAAAATCGCGAATAAATTACCTTTCATAAACTTCTATATTCAATTTATCAAATTCAATTGATTTCGAATTTATAAACAATGTTTATAAATTTCATTTACATGTCGAAATTCGGTTTATAAGTAAATTACTTATAAACCATTTATTCACAAATCCATTCTTTTATATCAACATCAATTTATAAATCTTATAACTTGTAAGATTCATTTATTTACCCAAATCTATTCTTTTAATAGTTTTACAAATTTTATAAACCTACTGCTTATAAAATTCCATTTATAACTTCACCGTTTATAATTCTATAAATTTCATTCATTTATGAAATTAATTCACAATTCATTCTAACACTTATAAAAGCTCGTTTTACAATTCTAATATTTTTAATTTATAAATATCAATTTATAAATCTTTTATATGGATCAATTTATATTATTCTTTTAAAAACGTCTTTAAACTCCTTTATAATTTCATCATTTTGATTTATAAAATAATCAAATTTTATAAATCCTATTTTTAAACTTTTTATAATAAATTCAAAAACCCCAATTTTAACTATTTTATAAAATCATTAATCCCATATTTTCAAAAATCAACTTTTAACTGTATTTCTCAAAAAACGTAATTTTTATAACATTAAAATTATAACGTTTTAAAATAAATCAATTCGAAAATTTAATAAAACGTATAATTTCAAAAATCACTTTAAAAATTTCTTAAAAATCAAAATCATCATTTTTAAACTTCAAAAATGGATCCGATGATGCAACACATCAAATAGTCAATCACGACTTCCAAACATCATATATCGATATGATAATCAATCAAATATCACAATATCTGAAATAAATTAAATACTGGTGAGGAATTCAGTTGGATCCCTCCAACCTGTTTCCCTGCATCCACAGACATTAGCACAATACCCATTCCACTTCGAGGTGGAATATCACGGTATATGGGATTTTATAAAATATTATCTGCTTAATAGGCGGCGCAATAGGGTCTCATCCACTATACAATGCGGGAAATCAATCAACTGTAATATATACATATGCCAATATATATATATTGCTATATACTAATATAATACCAATTCCACTTCAAGGTGGAATATCGCGGTATATGTGTGTAATAAATAACATCCGCTTACTAACGGCGTATAGGGTCTATTCACATCCAATATATATATATATATAACAATCATCATTCAAGCATTCAATCAACACAGTCTAACAATTTTAAATCTATCTATTTAAAATTTAAATAAACCCTTTTGAGTGAGAAGTTCTCACCTTAGCTTTTATTTGCAGTCCACTTCCAATTCAACTTGTTTTCTTCACTATTTTTGAACCTAGTATAAATATTATACACATTCATTAATATTCGAACAGATCGAATAATAAATTTTCATTTGATAATTTTGATTCATTGGTGATTTCATTTTAATAGTTAAATTAACTAATGGTTTTATTTAAACCAATAATAAATAATATTTCTGTTGATAAGTCGTTTTATCTAATAAATTAAATTTCTAACTAATTTTCTTTTACAATTTATCTTTAGTGATTAAAAATAGATTTTTAAATAAGCTAATACTTCTAATTTTTAACAAAATTCCTTTTTAATACATTCACTTAACTAAAATAATTTATATATTTCAAAAATCTATTTTTAAATAACTCCTTAACATTTTAAAATTCCTATGTATTCTCCAAAATTATTCAAATATATTATTTAAAATAAAATTCCTCTTCAGCCTATATTCTAATCGAAAAACAGAAATTTTTATTTTTAACTTTACTGTTTATATATATATTTTACTGTAAGTATATAAAATTTGAAACTGCATATATTTTTTCTCAGATTTAGTCAAATTGAAAATTTCGAAAAGTTAAATACCTTACTGCTTATTGACTACGGCCATCTCCAGAGTTTGCTGCCCACAACCCAATTCGCGTGCGAACCATCACCAGCCTCGAGCTTGCCCTAAAGCTCGATCGCCATTGCCGCTGCCTCGCCGCCCTCTTATGCGCGCGCCCTGCTATCGCGACCCAATATCGCCGTGAAGCCCCAAATTTGCATCCCCAGATCGACACTCGATCGCGATGCTTCGATCGAGCTGCCCCACTCGATTGCCGCCATATCGCCACGGCCTCGAGCCCAGTTTGAGACATCGCGCCGCCATCGCGACCACGCCCCATCATCGCGCGCGCGCTCGCGTACCAGAACATGACGCAATCGACCCCAATCGCCATCGCCACCTCACGCCTTCGCTCGCGAGCTCGACGCCATTTCTTTTCTTTTTTTTTTGATTTGAAGGCTTCGACCGTGAGAAGCCTTTTTTTATTGAACGAACGAGAAAAAGGGAGGGCTTCGGCCATTATTTTTCTCCCTTTTGATTTTGAACTGAGGAACGGATTAAAGTTGTGTGATTATTTAAAAAGGGATGGAGGGAGACAGAAGAACGTGAATTGAGGCTGAAAGGAAGGAGAACGTATTTGCCTGATTTAGCCGTGATTCTAGGAATAATTGTAGGGAAGATAACGTGCTGTGTTTGACTAAATTTAAATTTAAATTTAAATTGAATTTGTTGAAAGTTTCAACGCGTTTACTCACCGTGTGCTCACATATCAACTCAGAAAAATATGAAATTTGAAATCCGAGAATAATTCAATATTACGGATCCAATGGACTGGTTTCGTCGAAATCCGAGACTGTGCCTCGGAAGGCTATTTTTAAATATCGATTCAAACGATATAATCTCAAAACCGATCAAATTACTTTCAAATTTGATTCTGAAGCTTCTATTATCTTCAGTATTTTCAATGTGAATTTTACAAGCCTTTGAAATATTTTTAATCGGCTTAAAATTGAAGATTCAAATTTTTTATTCAACTTTCAATGGATTAAATTTTACAATTTAATTGCCAAATTCATTCTGATAAATTGAAATTCAAGTCAAACCATCATTCAAATATTTAAAATTAATTAAATATTTTCAAATTAAATTGTTCAAAATTCTGGGTCGTTACAACCTTCCCCCCTTAAAAGAATTTCGTCCCGAAATTACAAGTTAAGAAGAATGCCCTTATCTCGATTATTATTTTTCACAATCCAAATAGTTTTATCAACGTTCTAAAACAAATCTTTTTTTTAAAGATCCATTTTCATTTCAACTAGCTTTCCAACTTCAATTATAAGTTTCAAACAACATTGTTTCCTTAACAATTCAAATTTAAATTCAAATTCAAATTTCGAACTTTCAAAATTTCTCAAAAATTTTCTAACACCCTAAATTTTCGAAAAAATTCGCCAACGTCTCCTTTGTGCGGCTAGCTCGGTACGACTACAAAATGGCACCACGGCCCCTTAGAATCTAAAAGAAAAGAGAAAGCCAAGTGGCTGGAGAAGAAAATCATCAAATCTCATACTGAAATTAAAATACGTACCTTTTTGTCGAGCAATTCAATTTTTATCTTTGAAATCAAAATCCCAATTCCATTTCTTTTAATACACCTGTATATCCTGCTAGCCATAATATCCAATTCCAACATTCAAACCATTTTGCCAATTCCATTACAAAAATTTTAACATATGCTTCTCATACATTTTTACTTCACTATTGAAGTTACATATCCATTTTCATTCATTTCAATTTCAATTCAATTCCATTCAATTTCATTTGAATTCAATTCACAATTTAAATTCTACTTGAATTCAATTCACAATTTAAATTCTACTTGAATTCAATTCATAATTTAAATTCTATTCGAATTCAATTCTCAATTCTAAATCTTGAATTCTAACAATTAGCTTTCATTTACTAATTCATATTACTACTTTAAATTAGTTTTATTCACTAATTCATTTTAAATTTCAATTTCCATATTCAATTCATCTCGAATTTACTTAATTACTAACAAAGGGAATTTCAATTTATTTCTTTTTCTTACTGGAATTTATATACAAATTCAAATTTATCTTCAAATTTAGCTCACGACTAAACTTTAGTCTAACCAATTCAAATTCCAATTCATTAGTCCATGAATTAATAATTTATCAAGTTAGTTTACTTGAATTCAATCCATTTTATTTTATTTCCTTCAAGTTTTGATTTTTATTCAATTTGATCAAATCAAATCTCATTTCATCATTCATTTCCAATTCATTTATTTATAATTTATTTTACAAATCCCAATTGTATATGAATTCATTTCCTTATATTTTTTTTATATTTATAAATTCCATTTGTTAAATGAATTTATCTCTAATCCCTGGTTATACATTTTATTTCTTATTTAATTCCATATAATAATGATAATAATTTAATATTATTACTTCCTAACAATCATGCAACCATATACTATAATAATTCATAGAAAATCATTTCTTTTCTATACAAAAATAGTTTTGGGCAAAATTATCTTATTTACCCGATTCAAAAACAATTTTATATTCACTAACAAATACGCGCTCATATCTATTATTACACTCAAACTCATTCTAGAGTACTACTGACTCTATCTCAAATGAGTAACACCCGACAGAGCCATGGTTGTCGCTTAACCAAATGCTCTGATACCAAATGTAAGGACCCGCAAATCCGTACCCCTTGAAGTGACACTAATCTCCATCGATTAACTCAAGATGAACGGAAATACGAACCATTATGGTTTTAAGAAAAAGAAAAAGGTAGAAGAAGAGATAAGAAGATAGAAAATAGAACAGAAAGAAATAACAGAACAATATCAGAATATCATAATTCGCAGCAGAACAACATATAATAAATAAATGAATAATTTTTTTTAAACAAAGAACTATATCAGTTATTACATTTCATTACATTACACTACATCAGAGTGTACAACAACAAATAACAACAAACAGCGGAAAAGAAATACTATATACTAGTAATACGTCATCCCATCCAGCTTGCCTCCAGTAACTCCTGAATTCCAGAATATCCTGATAAACCTTTACTCTTGACTGCCCGTGTGGAAATTGGTGGGCACCCAGAGTTTAGGAAGGAAAACAATAAACTCCGATTCAGTCATGTGAATGGTGTGAGAACTAAAACAGTTTATTTTTCTTTAAAATAAAGTGCAGGATAATTTTTTTTAAAATAGATTCGCAATGCTTTTGAAAATGTAACTACCATAAGACCTCCCACCACACACACGATGCAAACGCGGACTTGGAGGAGATTTCTTCTTAAGTTAGTCAAAGATGCTTACTACGCAAAAATCAAATCAATTTTAATATTATTATTAGTGCATAGTGTAGAAGACATTTCAAAAGTAGAATATAAATCTTAGCCAGCATATGTACCATTATATTATGCATACTATAGCTACCATATTAGATGGCAGGTTCTACAACTAAAACCGTACAAGATCGTATTGTTTCTTTGGATTTCCAACAAATGGTCAGGCCAAGGAACTTCCTATTACCACATGAGAACGCCTCTGGAAGGACGTCCCCGAGAACCTTACCGGATCTCTACCAACACAAGGCCGGGTTACCTTTCAAACTAGGTAACAACTGACATGAGTATGCCATCCCCCGGTCCTTTGGGACCTTTATCCGAGAGCTCTCTAATCAACATCACACCATAATAAATAAAGTGTTCAACATGAGTAAGTATCTGGGCTCCATACCATGAACCACCCTTTTCTAGAAGGAAATGCACATACCCTAAAGGGAGCTACCCCTCATAACCTTGCTGCATCTTTCCTGTTTTGACCATTCCGGGGTGTGAGGCTCGACGAAGTCTCGTCCACAAACCACGCTTTATACAAAAGCTGTGCTTTGGGTCAACAAATGATCATAGAAATGATCACAAATATAAATGATCAAACAAATGATCATATCCCAAATGATCAAACAATAATCATTTCACAGCAACACTCAGCATGTCACATTACCAAATTGGGAATATAATGCTGATAACCTTCAACTATATAACCTCTGAGCTCGTACGTCTCAGAGAAGGGTGTTAAGCTAAGAGAATAAATTCTCCGCCACCAACAGAAATATATTTGAAAGAAATCAGCTTTATATCTCAATTTGTAATGTCAGGCATACTATCCATACAAGTCTGTTCCGGGATCGAACAGAACCGAAGGCACTTACAAAGAAGTCCTTGTAATCCGGATAATCTCTAATCACGTCCGGATTTCCCATCACATATGGAGATCTCTATACCGGGGATCAGCCAGTGCAGAGACAATCAACAAGAAACCCTTTCGTTTTTGAAAATATCCAGTCTTCAACACCGATCTTCAAACGCAATTCATAACGACGTATCACATATTCGGAATGGGTTATACGACCCCAAGGTCCTTTCCCGGTTAACCCGAATAGTGAGCGCTTATTTTAAAAAAAATAAGTGTGGCATTCAATTTCAAGCAAATCACAACAAATACCTATTTAAAGGTAAATATTGATAGTCGGTTATTAAACTATTAATGGATACGCACAACATCACCAGATTCCAAATAATTTTCCAAATTATTTATTTTCCAAAAATATCTTTACAAGATATATATTTTCAATACTTCAAAAATAAATCAATATTTATTTTTTTAAACAAATTCCCCCTTTTCATTTATAAATTCCATAGTGAATTTACATTCCAAAATATTTATGAATATACGATTTCCATTCGATTTCTAATATTCATTTTCAATTTATCTTTAAAAAGATAAATTCAAAATATTCACCTAATATTGGAAAAACATTTCCATACATATTTATTTATAAGTAATTCACAAGTCTTTTTATTTTCTACACTTGGAAAATATTCAATATACTCTAATCGAAATTAAGTATATATTTCATTCTTTAAGGAAATCATTCTCTTAAACATATTTATTTGGGCCAAAATGAATGTTGCGTAAAACATCGTTACGACGACCCAAAATCACTAGTATAGGGATTCGAAATTAAAATAGATATATAAATCCCAATACTATACAAAACATTTCCTTTCGGAAATCATTTACTATAACAACAGTGTTATAGTCTACCATTTCCTTCTATTTCTCGAAAACGTCTATTTCAACAATGAATGTTGAAATCTATGATTTCGATATTTAACACATTTTAAAACGTCGTTAAAATAATTAACTTCTTTTAATAATATCGCTTTCCCAAAACATATCCATTTTACTTAATATTATATTCACTGTCCAAAATCGTGAATATACATCACTAACCCAATTTCAATATTTACAACACATTTTATTTTCAAGAATTTATTCGCTATCCAAAATCGCGAATAAATTACCTTTCATAAACTTCTATATTCAATTTATCAAATTCAATTGATTTCGAATTTATAAACAATGTTTATAAATTTCATTTACATGTCGAAATTCGGTTTATAAGTAAATTACTTATAAACCATTTATTCACAAATCCATTCTTTTATATCAACATCAATTTATAAATCTTATAACTTGTAAGATTCATTTATTTACCCAAATCTATTATTTTAATAATTTTACAAATTTTATAAACCTACTGCTTATAAAATTCCATTTATAACTTCACCGTTTATAATTCTATAAATTTCATTCATTTATGAAATTAATTCACAATTCATTCTAACACTTATAAAAGCTCGTTTTACAATTCTAATATTTTTAATTTATAAATATCAATTTATAAATCTTTTATATGGATCAATTTATATTATTCTTTTAAAAACGTCTTTAAACTCCTTTATAATTTCATCATTTTGATTTATAAAATAATCAAATTTTATAAATCCTATTTTTAAACTTTTTATAATAAATTCAAAAACCCCAATTTTAACTATTTTATAAAATCATTAATCCCATATTTTCAAAAATCAACTTTTAACTGTATTTCTCAAAAAACGTAATTTTTATAACATTAAAATTATAACGTTTTAAAATAAATCAATTCGAAAATTTAATAAAACGTATAATTTCAAAAATCACTTTAAAAATTTCTTAAAAATCAAAATCATCATTTTTAAACTTCAAAAATGGATCCGATGATGCAACACATCAAATAGTCAATCACGACTTCCAAACATCATATATCGATATGATAATCAATCAAATATCACAATATCTGAAATAAATTAAATACTGGTGAGGAATTCAGTTGGATCCCTCCAACCTGTTTCCCTGCATCCACAGACATTAGCACAATACCCATTCCACTTCGAGGTGGAATATCACGGTATATGGGATTTTATAAAATATTATCTGCTTAATAGGCGGCGCAATAGGGTCTCATCCACTATACAATGCGGAAAATCAATCAACTGCAATATATACATATGCCAATATATATATATTGCTATATACTAATATAATACCAATTCCACTTCAAGGTGGAATATCGCGGTATATGTGTGTAATAAATAACATCCGCTTACTAACGGCGTATAGGGTCTATTCACATCCAATATATATATATATATAACAATCATCATTCAAGCATTCAATCAACACAGTCTAACAATTTTAAATCTATCTATTTAAAATTTAAATAAACCCTTTTGAGTGAGAAGTTCTCACCTTAGCTTTTATTTGCAGTCCACTTCCAATTCAACTTGTTTTCTTCACTATTTTTGAACCTAGTATAAATATTATACACATTCATTAATATTCGAACAGATCGAATAATAAATTTTCATTTGATAATTTTGATTCATTGGTGATTTCATTTTAATAGTTAAATTAACTAATGGTTTTATTTAAACCAATAATAAATAATATTTCTGTTGATAAGTCGTTTTATCTAATAAATTAAATTTCTAACTAATTTTCTTTTACAATTTATCTTTAGTGATTAAAAATAGATTTTTAAATAAGCTAATACTTCTAATTTTTAACAAAATTCCTTTTTAATACATTCACTTAACTAAAATAATTTATATATTTCAAAAATCTATTTTTAAATAACTCCTTAACATTTTAAAATTCCTATGTATTCTCCAAAATTATTCAAATATATTATTTAAAATAAAATTCCTCTTCAGCCTATATTCTAATCGAAAAACAGAAATTTTTATTTTTAACTTTACTGTTTATATATATATTTTACTGTAAGTATATAAAATTTGAAACTGCATATATTTTTTCTCAGATTTAGTCAAATTGAAAATTTCGAAAAGTTAAATACCTTACTGCTTATTGACTACGGCCATCTCCAGAGTTTGCTGCCCACAACCCAATTCGCGTGCGAACCATCACCAGCCTCGAGCTTGCCCTAAAGCTCGATCGCCATTGCCGCTGCCTCGCCGCCCTCTTATGCGCGCGCCCTGCTATCGCGACCCAATATCGCCGTGAAGCCCCAAATTTGCATCCCCAGATCGACACTCGATCGCGATGCTTCGATCGAGCTGCCCCACTCGATTGCCGCCATATCGCCACGGCCTCGAGCCCAGTTTGAGACATCGCGCCGCCATCGCGACCACGCCCCATCATCACGCGCGCGCTCGCGTACCAGAACATGACGCAATCGACCCCAATCGCCATCGCCACCTCACGCCTTCGCTCGCGAGCTCGACGCCATTTCTTTTCTTTTTTTTTTGATTTGAAGGCTTCGACCGTGAGAAGCCTTTTTTTATTGAACGAACGAGAAAAAGGGAGGGCTTCGGCCATTATTTTTCTCCCTTTTGATTTTGAACTGAGGAACGGATTAAAGTTGTGTGATTATTTAAAAAGGGATGGAGGGAGACAGAAGAACGTGAATTGAGGCTGAAAGGAAGGAGAACGTATTTGCCTGATTTAGCCGTGATTCTAGGAATAATTGTAGGGAAGATAACGTGCTGTGTTTGACTAAATTTAAATTTAAATTTAAATTGAATTTGTTGAAAGTTTCAACGCGTTTACTCACCGTGTGCTCACATATCAACTCAGAAAAATATGAAATTTGAAATCCGAGAATAATTCAATATTACGGATCCAATGGACTGGTTTCGTCGAAATCCGAGACTGTGCCTCGGAAGGCTATTTTTAAATATCGATTCAAACGATATAATCTCAAAACCGATCAAATTACTTTCAAATTTGATTCTGAAGCTTTTATTATCTTCAGTATTTTCAATGTGAATTTTACAAGCCTTTGAAATATTTTTAATCGGCTTAAAATTGAAGATTCAAATTTTTTATTCAACTTTCAATGGATTAAATTTTACAATTTAATTGCCAAATTCATTCTGATAAATTGAAATTCAAGTCAAACCATCATTCAAATATTTAAAATTAATTAAATATTTTCAAATTAAATTGTTCAAAATTCTGGGTCGTTACAACCTTCCCCCCTTAAAAGAATTTCGTCCCGAAATTACAAGTTAAGAAGAATGCCCTTATCTCGATTATTATTTTTCACAATCCAAATAGTTTTATCAACTTTCTAAAACAAATTTTTTTTTTAAAGATCCATTTTCATTTCAACTAGCTTTCCAACTTCAATTATAAGTTTCAAACAACATTGTTTCCTTAACAATTCAAATTTAAATTCAAATTCAAATTTCAAACTTTCAAAATTTCTCAAAAATTTTCTAACACCCTAAATTTTCGAAAAATTTCGCCAACGTCTCCTTTGTGCGGCTAGCTCGGTACGACTACAAAATGGCACCACGGCCCCTTAGAATCTAAAAGAAAAGAGAAAGCCAAGTGGCTGGAGAAGAAAATCATCAAATCTCATACTGAAATTAAAATACGTACCTTTTTGTCGAGCAATTCAATTTTTATCTTTGAAATCAAAATCCCAATTCCATTTCTTTTAATACATCTGTATATCCTGCTAGCCATAATATCCAATTCCAACATTCAAACCATTTTGCCAATTCCATTACAAAATTTTTAACATATGCTTCTCATACATTTTTACTTCACTATTGAAGTTACATATCCATTTTCATTCATTTCAATTTCAATTCAATTCCATTCAATTTCATTTGAATTCAATTCACAATTTAAATTCTACTTGAATTCAATTCAAAATTTAAATTCTACTTGAATTCAATTCATAATTTAAATTCTATTCGAATTCAATTCTCAATTCTAAATCTTGAATTCTAACAATTAGCTTTCATTTACTAATTCATATTACTACTTTAAATTAGTTTTATTCACTAATTCATTTTAAATTTCAATTTCCATATTCAATTCATCTCGAATTTACTTAATTACTAACAAAGGGAATTTCAATTTATTTCTTTTTCTTACTGGAATTTATATACAAATTCAAATTTATCTTCAAATTTAGCTCACGACTAAACTTTAGTCTAACCAATTCAAATTCCAATTCATTAGTCCATGAATTAATAATTTATCAAGTTAGTTTACTTGAATTCAATCCATTTTATTTTATTTCCTTCAAGTTTTGATTTTTATTCAATTTGATCAAATCAAATCTCATTTCATCATTCATTTCCAATTCATTTATTTATAATTTATTTTACAAATCCCAATTGTATATGAATTCATTTCCTTATATTTTTTTTATATTTATAAATTCCATTTGTTAAATGAATTTATCTCTAATCCCTGGTTATACATTTTATTTCTTATTTAATTCCATATAATAATGATAATAATTTAATATTATTACTTCCTAACAATCATGCAACCATATACTATAATAATTCATAGAAAATCATTTCTTTTCTATACAAAAATAGTTTTGGGCAAAATTATCTTATTTACCCGATTCAAAAACAATTTTATATTCACTAACAAATACGCGCTCATATCTATTATTACACTCAAACTCATTCTAGAGTACTACTGACTCTATCTCAAATGAGTAACACCCGACAGAGCCATGGTTGTCGCTTAACCAAATGCTCTGATACCAAATGTAAGGACCCGCAAATCCGTACCCCTTGAAGTGACACTAATCTCCATCGATTAACTCAAGATGAACGGAAATACGAACCATTATGGTTTTAAGAAAAAGAAAAAGGTAGAAGAAGAGATAAGAAGATAGAAAATAGAACAGAAAGAAATAACAGAACAATATCAGAATATCATAATTCGCAGCAGAACAACATATAATAAATAAATGAATAATTTTTTTTAAACAAAGAACTATATCAGTTATTACATTTCATTACATTACACTACATCAGAGTGTACAACAACAAATAACAACAAACAGCGGAAAAGAAATACTATATACTAGTAATACGTCATCCCATCCAGCTTGCCTCCAGCAACTCCTGAATTCCAGAATATCCTGATAAACCTTTACTCTTGACTGCCCGTGTGGAAATTGGTGGGCATCCAGAGTTTAGGAAGGAAAACAATAAACTCCGATTCAGTCATGTGAATGGTGTGAGAACTAAAACAGTTTATTTTTCTTTAAAATAAAGTGCAGGATAAATTTTTTTAAAATAGATTCGCAATGCTTTTGAAAATGTAACTACCATAAGACCTCCCACCACACACACGATGTAAACGCGGACTTGGAGGAGATTTCTTCTTAAGTTAGTCAAAGATGCTTACTACGCAAAAATCAAATCAATTTTGATATTATTATTAGTGCATAGTGTAGAAGACATTTCGAAAGTAGAATATAAATCTTAGCCAGCATATGTACCATTATATTATGCATACTATAGCTACCATATTAGATGGCAGGTTCTACAACTAAAACCGTACAAGATCGTATTGTTTCTTTGGATTTCCAACAAATGGTCAGGCCAAGGAACTTCCTATTACCACATGAGAACGCCTCTGGAAGGACGTCCCCGAGAACCTTACCGGATCTCTACCAACACAAGGCCGAGTTACCTTTCAAACTAGGTAACAACTGACATGAGTATGCCATCCCCCGGTCCTTTGGGACCTTTATCCGAGAGCTCTCTAATCAACATCACACCATAATAAATAAAGTGTTCAACATGAGTAAGTATCTGGGCTCCATACCATGAACCACCCTTTTCTAGAAGGAAATGCACATACCCTAAAGGGAGCTACCCCTCATAACCTTGCTGCATCTTTCCTGTTTTGACCATTCCGGGGTGTGAGGCTCGACGAAGTCTCGTCCACAAACCACGCTTTATACAAAAGCTGTGCTTTGGGTCAACAAATGATCATAGAAATGATCACAAATATAAATGATCAAACAAATGATCATATCCCAAATGATCAAACAATAATCATTTCACAGCAACACTCAGCATGTCACATTACCAAATTGGGAATATAATGCTGATAACCTTCAACTATATAACCTCTGAGCTCGTACGTCTCAGAGAAGGGTGTTAAGCTAAGAGAATAAATTCTCCGCCACCAACAGAAATATATTTGAAAGAAATCAGCTTTATATCTCAATTTGTAATGTCAGGCATACTATCCATACAAGTCTGTTCCGGGATCGAACAGAACCGAAGGCGCTTACAAAGAAGTCCTTGTAATCCGGATAATCTCTAATCACGTCCGGATTTCCCATCACATATGGAGATCTCTATACCGGGGATCAGCCAGTGCAGAGACAATCAACAAGAAACCCTTTCGTTTTTGAAAATATCCAGTCTTCAACACCGATCTTCAAACGCAATTCATAACGACGTATCACATATTCGGAATGGGTTATACGACCCCAAGGTCCTTTCCCGGTTAACCCGAATAGTGAGCGCTTATTTTAAAAAAAATAAGTGTGGCATTCAATTTCAAGCAAATCACAACAAATACCTATTTAAAGGTAAATATTGATAGTCGGTTATTAAACTATTAATGGATACGCACAACATCACCAGATTCCAAATAATTTTCCAAATTATTTATTTTCCAAAAATATCTTTACAAGATATATATTTTCAATACTTCAAAAATAAATCAATATTTATTTTTTTAAACAAATTCCCCCTTTTCATTTATAAATTCCATAGTGAATTTACATTCCAAAATATTTATGAATATACGATTTCCATTCGATTTCTAATATTCATTTTCAATTTATCTTTAAAAAGATAAATTCAAAATATTCACCTAATATTGGAAAAAAATTTCCATACATATTTATTTATAAGTAATTCACAAGTCTTTTTATTTTCTACACTTGGAAAATATTCAATATACTCTAATCGAAATTAAGTATATATTTCATTCTTTAAGGAAATCATTCTCTTAAACATATTTATTTGGGCCAAATAAATGTTGCGTAAAACATCGTTACGACGACCCAAAATCACTAGTATAGGGATTCGAAATTAAAATAGATATATAAATCCCAATACTATACAAAACATTTCCTTTCGGAAATCATTTACTATAACAACAGTGTTATAGTCTACCATTTCCTTCTATTTCTCGAAAACGTCTATTTCAACAATGAATGTTGAAATCTATGATTTCGATATTTAACACATTTTAAAACGTCGTTAAAATAATCAACTTCTTTTAATAATATCGCTTTCCCAAAACATATCCATTTTACTTAATATTATATTCACTGTCCAAAATCGTGAATATACATCACTAACCCAATTTCAATATTTACAACACATTTTATTTTCAAGAATTTATTCGCTATCCAAAATCACGAATAAATTACCTTTCATAAACTTCTATATTCAATTTATCAAATTCAATTGATTTCGAATTTATAAACAATGTTTATAAATTTCATTTACATGTCGAAATTCGGTTTATAAGTAAATTACTTAGAAACCATTTATTCACAAATCCATTCTTTTATATCAACATCAATTTATAAATCTTATAACTTGTAAGATTCATTTATTTACCCAAATCTATTCTTTTAATAATTTTACAAATTTTATAAACCTACTGCTTATAAAATTCCATTTATAACTTCACCGTTTATAATTCTATAAATTTCATTCATTTATGAAATTAATTCACAATTCATTCTAACACTTATAAAAGCTCGTTTTACAATTCTAATATTTTTAATTTATAAATATCAATTTATAAATCTTTTATATGGATCAATTTATATTATTCTTTTAAAAACGTCTTTAAACTCCTTTATAATTTCATCATTTTGATTTATAAAATAATCAAATTTTATAAATCCTATTTTTAAACTTTTTATAATAAATTCAAAAATCCCAATTTTAACTATTTTATAAAATCATTAATCGCATATTTTCAAAAATCAACTTTTAACTGTATTTACTCAAAAAACGTAATTTTATAACATTAAAATTATAACGTTTTAAAATAAATCAATTCGAAAATTTAATAAAACGTATAATTTCAAAAATCACTTTAAAAATTTATTAAAAATCAAAATCATCATTTTTAAACTTCAAAAATGGATCCGATGATGCAACACATCAAATAGTCAATCACGACTTCCAAACATCATATATCGATATGATAATCAATCAAATATCACAATATCTAAAATAAATTAAATACTGGTGAGGAATTCAGTTGGATCCCTCCAACCAGTTTCCTTGCATCCACAGACATTAGCACAATACCCATTCCACTTCGAGGTGGAATATCGCGGTATATGGGATTTTATAAAATATTATCTGCTTAATAGGCGGCGCAATAGGGTCTCATCCACTATACAATGCGGGAAATCAATCAACTGCAATATATACATATGCCAATATATATATATATATATATATATATATATATATATATATATATATATTGCTATATACTAATATAATACCAATTCCACTTCAAGGTGGAATATCGCGGTATATGTGTGTAATAAATAACATCCACTTACTAACGGTGTATAGGGTCTATTCACATCCAATATATATATATAACAATCATCATTCAAGCATTCAATCAACACAGTCTAACAATTTTAAATCTAACTATTTAAAATTTAAATAAACCCTTTTGAGTGAGAAGTTCTCACCTTAGCTTTTATTCGCAGTCCACTTCCAATTCAACTTGTTTTCTTCACTTTTTTTGAACCTTGTATAAATATTATACACATTCATTAATATTCGAACAGATCGAATAATAAATTTTCATTTGATAATTTTGATTCATTGGTGATTTCATTTTAATAGTTAAATTAACTGATGGTTTTATTTAAACCAATAATAAATAATATTTCTGTTGATAAGTCGTTTTATCTAATAAATTAAATTTCTAACTAATTTTCTTTTACAATTTATCTTTAGTGATTAAAAATAGATTTTTAAATAAGCTAATACTTCTAATTTTTAACAAAATTCCTTTTTAATACATTCACTTAACTAAAATAATTTATATATTTCAAAAATCTATTTTTAAATAACTCCTTAACATTTTAAAATTCCTATGCATTCTCCAAAATTATTCAAATATATTATTTAAAATAAAATTCCTCTTCAGCCTATATTCTAATCGAAAAACAGAAATTTTTATTTTTAACTTTACTGTTTATATATATATATATATATATTTTTACTGTAAGTATATAAAATTTGAAACTGCATATATTTTTTCTCAGATTTAATCAAATTGAAAATTTTGAAAAGTTAAATACCTTACTGCTTATTGACTACGGCCATCTCCAGAGTTTGCTGCCCACAACCCAATTCGCGTGCGAACCATCACCAGCCTCGAGCTTGCCCTAAAGCTCGATCGCCATTGCTGCTGCCTCGCCCCCCTCCTATGCGTGCGCCCTGCTACCGCGACCCAATATCGCCGTGAAGCCCCAAATTTGCATCCCCAGATCGACACTCGATCGCGATGCTTCGATCGAGATTCCCCACTCGATTGTCGCCAGATCGCCACGGCCTCGAGCCCAATTTGAGACATCGTGCCGCCATCGCGACCACGCCCCATCATCGCGCGTGCGCTCGCGTACCAGAACATGACGCAATCGACCCCAATCGCCATCGCCACCTCACGCCTTCGTTCGCGAGCTCGACACCATTTCTTTTCTTCTTCTTTTTTGATTTGAAGGCTTCGACCGTGAGAAGCCTTTTTTATTGAACGAACGAGGAAAAGGGAGGGCTTCGGCCATTATTTTTCTCCCTTTTGATTTTGAACTGAGGAACGAATTAAAGTTGCATGATTATTTAAAAAGGGATGGAGGGAGACGGAAGAACGTGAATTGAGGCTGAAAGGAAGGAGAACGTGTTTGCCTGATTTAGCCGTGATTCTAGGAATAATTGTAGGGAAGATAACGTGCTTTGTTTGACTAAATTTAAATTTAAATTTAAATTGAATTCGTTGAAAATTTCAACGCGTTTACTCACCGTATGCTCGCATATCAACTCAGAAAAATACGAAATTTGAAATCCGAGAATAATTCAATATTACAGATCCAATGGAACTGGTTTCGTCGAAATCCGAGACTGTGCCTCGGAAGGCTATTTTTAAATATCGATTCAAACAATATAATCTCAAAACCGATCAAATTACTTTCAAATTTGATTCTGAAGCTTCTATTATCTTCAGTATTTTCAATATGAATTTTACAAGCCTTTGAAATATTTTTAATCGTCTTAAAATTGAAGATTCAAATATTTTATTCAACGTTCAATAGATTAAATTTTATAATTTAATCGCCAAATTCATTCTGATAAATTGAAATTCAAGTCAAACCATCATTCAAATATTTAAAATTAATTAAATATTTTCAAATAAAATTGTTCAAAATTCTGGGTCGTTATAAGGAGGATGAGGGTATTACATGTTTGGAGGTGAAACCTATATCTTCTGTTCCAGGTTTATGTTTTTGAACTCGAATTCAAATTCGAGGTGGATAAGAGCAAGGAGGTGGTCGCATTGGACTGGGGGGTTGAGCGTTGATGTGTTGAAGTCACCGGAGGAGGAGGTTGATGGCTGGAGGCACGGTGCAGGTGTACCGTGCACTACTGTGATTCTGGTGAAATCTGGGTATAGTGGTGCTTTTGAAATCGAAGTAATACTCGAGTGTTTGCTGATTTTGCTCGAAGATATGGACTAGATGACTCGAAGCATTGTTGTGTTAGCTCGGGTGTATGTAGTATGACAGTTTCTCTGAAAATTGTCTGTAGATTTGAATTTAACTCAAAGTTTAAATGAAATTTTAAGTTGTTATGATAATATTTAAACCAAGTTTAAATCTACAGTAAGAGTTATAGTTTTAAAGGAGTTTGAAATATTATAAGTTTTTAAAATTTGAAAGTGGTTTCAGTTTTAAAAAAAAATATAAGAAACCTGATAAAAAAAATTTCTGAAAATGGAATTTCATTTCGAATCTGAAAGAAAATTTTAAATAGCAGTTTGAATTTCAAATTTAAGTCCAGTATTCTTAAGGACCTTTAAATCTTCAGTTTTTAAAATAAAAATGAATTTGTATTTTTGAATAAGGAGTTTTAGAATCATGGTTTAAATCAAAAGTTTAAGTCAAGTTTTAATTCAAATGATTTAAATAAAGAATGGTTTCAAGTGTATTGAATTAAAATCTGGATATTTGAACAAGTTTAAAATTTGAATGTTTTCAAACAAGTTTAGTTTAAATTGTTTATTAGTAGTAAAATTGTTTCAAACAAATATTTTAATTTGATTTTCCTTTTTGAATGAAATCATTATAAATGGTTTATAAAGAAAGTTAAATGATTGTTAACTTGAATTTGAAATTTAAATAGTAATGTATTTAAAACTAAATTTTTAATTAAATTAAGTAAATTAAGACTTATCTTATATAAGTTTTAAATGGAAGTAATAAATGTTATTTACATTTATTTTAAAGAATCTTAAATGGAATCTAAATTTGGTTTATACTTAAATAAATATCATTTTTGAATTTTAGATTCAAATGGAATTTGAATTTAAATTTAAAAATAAAATGTTCTCAGTACACTTTAATAGTAATGAAATTATTAATAAGAAATGGATTATCTTAGAAATGATCAAGATATTAAAATAATTAAATAAATAAGATAATTAAGGAGTAACTCATTTATTTAATTTATAATTAATAATTTGGATTAATTTAAAGATTAATTAAGAAAAGTAATTAAAGAATTAATAATAGTTAATGATGGTCATTAACTAAGGTTTATTTAGTAATTAATTAATATGATTAATTTTTAATAATTAATTAGATAGATTAATTAATGATAATAAATTGAGAAATTTATTTAAGTTTAATAAGACATTAATTATTTAATGTAATTAATGGGGTTTATTGAGATTGGTTTAAATTAATTAAGTTTAATTAATTTTAAACGTTGGATTTGATAATAATTACTTTATGTAATTAATGGAATTACTCAGTGAAGTAATTAAAGGTAATTACTGGATGTAATTAATTGATGATGATGGAATTGTGAAGTAATTTGGATCAAATTATTTGTATAATTAATCAAGGGATCAATTTAGAAATTAATTAAGGAATAATTAATTTGATAAGTAATTAAGGGTAGTTAATTACAGATTGAGATTAATCAAGGTGATTAATAATTATGGTTTAAGTAAGATTAATTACTGAAAGTAATTAATTTAATTGAGTAATTAATTAAATATAATTAAGGATCATTAATTAATATAATATAAATAAGATTGATAAATTAATATTAATTAATCAATAATAAGTGATTAAGTGTAATTAATTAATTTTAATTAATTAAGGTTAAATGTAATTGATTATAGTTAATTAATTAATGAAGTAATTAAAGGTTAATTTCTGTATTTGGTTTAGAATAACTAATTTTGTGAAATTAATTAAGGTATAATTAACCAGGGGTGATTAATTAAGATGATAAATTAGAGGTTTGTTAATTAATTTGTAATTAATTAATGGTGATGTAAGTAAGATATATATTGTGTAAGTAATTAATTTAATTCAATTTAAATTAATTATAGATAGTATGATTATAGGTCATTGCTTATGAATGGATGATATAGTTGCCTCGTATGGTTTGGAATCTCAACTATGAGATTAGTAATGTTGAGTGATATGGATGCATTGGTTGCATTGTGATGATGATATGGATATCTTTTGATAGTGATAATGAGAATTATCTGTGGTAATGATTATCTATTGTGGAACTTTGAATTATCTATATGTGTGTATATAGATAATATAATTGAATTGTTTTAAACTTTAAAACAACTTGGACCTAAAAGACACGCTTTGGATTTCGATGAGACCGGGATCGGGTTTCCATATTTGGATATCCGAAAACCACATCGATCCAAATTAGCGATAGGTCGTGAATCTTATGTGAAGAGTGAAGACTCAAGGTGTAAGGACTATTAGTCAGTACAACTCTGGGGGTGATTCCATGATGAGTTTGACGGAAATAGTACTTACAAGCTCGAGATGGAGATTCAGAGTGCAAGGGTTATCGTCGTTAACTCTGAGGGTGATTCCAAAATGAGTGTAACGAGATAATGCCTTGGGTTTTTTTCGAACCCGGAACGAACTTGTATGGATTGAATGCTTTCAAAACATCGTCAGGTGGACGATGAGCATTCTAAGATAATGTGTCCTATAAAGGTAATCGTAGCCTTAAGCCTCATCAGTAAGGAATGGGTCCGGCCTTGTGTTGCAGGGGAGCGGGCGTACTCCTCGGTACGTTGATCTAGGCCACGTACTGTGACGGGCGGTACCCCAGTAGCCCTGCCATTGTATGGAATTTAAAATCCAATAAGTGCCAACGGTTTTGATTGTATTACCCACTTCTGTGGCTAGTAGCTGGAATTTAATGAATGTAACAATTTCGGCTATTTCATATTTACTTGAAAACCCTAGACCTATTATAATATCACTGGATTTCCTATCAAATGTTTTGGTTAGCGTAAGGTAAAAACTTTTCCATGTTTATGTTGGGAAGTCTTACGTGATACCTTTCTTTTCAAAAGGTTTTGAAAGTTAAGCAACTTTAACCTATTACTCACACCAGACCCATGTCTATCCCGGAGTTTATTTTTATTTTTCATAAACTCTTGGGTACTCAAATTTTTACGAGTAGCCAAGGGATTCAGGTTAGCTTTGACGAATATTGGAGGAGCAATGGTGCAGGAGGCTTCTGCGTTAGATATATAGTATTCCGCTGTGTGTTCTGTGTCATCTCTGAGTTGTATTATGTTGTAAATACTAGACATGTGTTTATAACTGTCTAGTATGTGTTGTACTATCTGTGTACTCTGATAGTGGTTGTAAACTATGTAATATTTTATGTTATTAATATAATTTATTCGTTCCGCTGTTTAGATTCTGATGTGTTGTTTCTTCTTCTTCTCTTTCTTCCTCTTTTCTATCCCTTTCTTTCTTATTAGCAATGCGGCTTCCTGGTATTTGGAAGTTGGGTCGTTACGTGAATTCTCAATTGTTTTCTCTCCGGTCTCATCCCATTTCTCAAAGATTCCATGGATAAACTGCCACTAGAGGTTTATAGGATAATTATACTAAGTCTGCTAGAATCTGTATTGAAGATACAGCTAATTATCATTGTCTAATGTTTTTATAAAGAGAAAGGTGTTCTTGACACATGAGGAAATTCAGTAGGAAAAGTGCATCTTGCCTCCTAAGGAAAGTTAGGTTTGTAAAGGTGTAATTTCCACCTATGGAAGACACATTGATATAGTAGAAATTCCATATAGGGACTAAAGGATAAGATGTAGGATTGTTCGAATCGGAAAAATTCTTGGTGTCATTTACTTTACTACTTTTACTTCACTTTATATTTACTTTATGATTATATATACTTTGTTTGTGATTTGATTATTGATCTAAGTGAATAAAATTTAATTTCATAAATTAACTTTTAAATAGTGGATATACGCTATTCAACCCCTCTATTGTAATAACAGCCTTAAGATCCATTCCATGTGTGTTAGAGTATCTCACTTTAAGTGACTCTTAACGATATACTATTTTACTTTCCTTATAGGATTTTAAATGATTAGTGGCGTGTGAATAAACCCGAAGCCAGTTGTAACAACCCATATTTTAATGCTTAATAATTAACATAATAAATCACTGTAATTGGATTAAACAATATAAATAAATTTATGGCTTAAATGATGAATTTTTAAACATAAATTAATTAGGGGTCAATACCTATTCCATTGCGTTTGTAATGTGTATATATATGACGAACATATAAATTTTGTTTGAATCATATAATATGATAAGAAAAGATGAAAAGAGAAGATAAGAGCAACTGTTAATTAAACCATAAAATGCTTTATAATATCCAAAATGAAACACTTTTCTTATTATTTTCCCTTTTCTTCTTCTCCTCCAGGAAAATAAATTATATTTCCAAATCTTATAATTTTCATAACTTCTTCAATTCTTGATGAAAAGTTACAAATAAATACTTTGAATTCATGTTAGAAGATCCTTTACAAGACTGGCTATTCAGGTTGACATTTTGGTGAGGATTTAGGCCAGATATTTGGAATTAAGATTGCTTCAAGGTTGGATTAGCTTGAAGTCTGGATTTTATTGAATTTGGTGAGTGGAATTTCTATTCTATACTTTATGATCACTATTTATGCTATGTATTGTTATTGAATATCAATGTTAGGTTAAGGCATGATGGATGAACTTAGATCGAGATTTGAATGGTAAAAATCATACTAAATGATTATTTATGTTTAACCATAAAAGTAATGTGTTAAACGCTTAAGAATGAATGAATTGAATATTTTGATTTTTGGTTTGGATTATTTTGATCAATTTTTTAGTATGGAAACGATTGTATGAGCAGAGAATGGGTTAGGGTATTTGAGAATGACAATGTTTTATGGATGTGAAAGTTGTAATAAAAGTAAAGGAGCTATAATCAAATGATAGTTGAAATTGTATTCACCGCTTCAAAGTTGTTTAGCGATTATGAAGCATTACTCATTTGAATGTCAAACAAATTATAACAAGGGAGTGAATCCAAGTGGAGAAACATTTGTGTAAAGTGTCTCGATGATGCAAAATAAAATGTCAAAGAGAAGGGTTGAAGGATGAATGAGACAAAGAGAAGAAGATATAATGAATTTCCACCAAAGGAAGTTCTCCCATCCCATTAAAGGGCATTCATTTATTTTAGGATGTTTGTTCCCGTAATATTTCACTACAAAATAGAACGGTTCAAACACATGGATTTTGATTCAAACATTTGAAATTAAGGCCAGACCTCTGAATCCCTTGGCCAAACATCTAAACTGAATTATACATCTATTTGATTTTGGGATTTCGTCGAGCTCTTTTTTATACTCGCAAGGTGCTTGAAAGGTATAATGTGACTAAACAGCAATATAATGAGTTTAGGAATGGTATGCCAAGTCTCAAAAAATATAAATTAATGGTACATGATATAGAGACTAAAATGATGGTTTGAGATGCACTTTGATTCATTTGGTGGTTTTATAGAGCCATCCAGTGGCTTCTTGATGAGATGGGTTATATATTTCAAGGATTATATACAAGATGCATGTACATCATAAGTCCTTGTCCCTTGAATGGGCTATATGATTTGATATTGATAAGCCATTTATTTCATGGGGCATGGTTGTTTTAATTGCTCTATTAGACGACATTGATTTAGAGATAGAAGACGTTTAATCTTGGTAACAAGGGTGCTAAACTTCGAGCTACAATGTAGCAAGGTTTATCGACCTCGAATTACTTATCTTTTTCATGGTAAAAAAAGGGCAATGGCCAAACATATGCATATCGATTTGAGTTCAATCTGATTATAGGTGATGGACGATGTAATAAAGTGCTATGGTATTAATGTTATATTAATGACCATACTTAGCGGATCTTGGCTTTGCCGAGGGATGTGAGGCCCACTAGCCTGTGTGTGATAGTTAAGATGCACTCGGTTACCATGATCATTAGTAGTTGATATAATTATCAAATATTATGTTGCAATATAGTAGAAATGTGCTAACTTGTTAGATATAGGTGAAGATGAAGGTTGATATATGGTTTCATTATCTCATATTGCACCATCTGATATTATACATGATATAGTAGCGTATTGGTAAGATAGGTGATATTTCCTTTTCACCAATCTTTAAATCTAACCCACTCTATGTTGTCTCCTTTGTTAACATATTCATTGAATATGTTGACTTAGAGAAGGAATTTTGATAGCTAGAGGCGAGATTTAGTGCTATGACCATTATCGCTATAATTGTGTTTATCCAGATTTTTTGGGTTATAGACATGTCAATTTATTTGTATTTGGAAACATGTTATATGTGGATCTGATGTATTATTTAGATTCCTTTTTTTTGGAAATATGATGTTTTATGATATTGAACCTTATTCTCATTTATATGATTTTCATTTAGTCCCATACATATTATGTTGATAATTATTCCTTCCGTTATAAGATAGTTACTTATTATTCTGATATATATGCTTTGTTTGTTTTTTAATACCATCTTACGATCCATCATCTTTGATACTTACGGGATTCGAGTGCATTTATGCATGGATAACAAGTGTCATAGACGATGCTCTTTACACTATTTCCCTACAAATCATGTAAAGACCCGTAAATCCGTACTCCTTGAATAGACACTAATCTCCATTGATTAATTCAAGATGAACGAAAATACGAACCCTTAGGGGTTTAAGAAAATTTTAGGAAAAGAAAAAGGCAGAAGAGGAGAGAAGAAGGTAGAAGATAGGGAAAGAAAACAGAAAAATAGAACATTTTAAAATAGAAGAAAAAGAGAATAGAAAATTTGAAAATATAGAAAAATGGAGAATAGAACGGAACAGAAAACAACAGAACTACATCAGAATCTCACAATTCGCAGCGGAACAACATATAATAATAAATGAATAATCTTTAAACAAAGAACTATATCAGTTATTACATTACATCACATTACATTACATCATATCATCAGAGTGTACAACAACAACAAACAGTGCAGCGGAAAAAGAAATACTATATAAACTAGTAATACGCCATGCCATCCATCTCGCCTCCAGCAACTCCAGAATATCCAGAATATCCTGATAAACCTAACTCTTGACTGCCCGTGTGGAAATTGGTGGGCACCCAGAGTTTAGGAAGGAAAACAATAAACTCCAAGTCAGTCATGTGACTGGTGTGAGAACTCAAAACAGTTTATTTATCTTTAAAATAAAAATAGAGGAATATTTTTAAAGCCAATACGCAATGCTTTTAAAAATGAGACTACCATAAGGCCTCCCGCACACACACACAATGCAAACGCAGAATCGGAGGAGATTTCTCCTTATGATAGTCAAAGATGCTTGATACGCATTTAAAAAGAGCATTTGATATTATTATTAGTGTATAGTGTAGAGAAAAATTCCTTTCGAAAGTAGAATATAAATCTTAGCCAGCATAGACATTTCGAACTATGCCTACTATAGCTACCATCCAAACAGTGTTGCGACACCATAAGTGAATGATAGGTCCTACAACTAAAACCGTACAAGTCACGTATTGTTTCTTTGGATTTCCAACGAATGATCAGGCCAAGGAACTTCCCATTGCCACATGAGAATGCCTCTGGATGGACATCCCCGAGAACCAAACCGGATCTCTACCAACACAAGGCCGGGTTACCCCTAACTGAGTAACAACTGACCGAATATGCCATCCCCCGGTCCTTTGGGACCTTTTCACCGAGCGCTCGTAATCAATTCACACAATCATAACAAAGTGTTTTCAACATGAGTAAGTATCTGGGCTCCATACCATGATACCACCCTTTTCCAGAAGGAAATGCACACATCCTAAAGGGCGCTACCCCTCATAACCTTGCTGCTTCTTTCCTGTTTTGACCATTCACAGGGTGTGAGGCTCGACGAAGTCACGTCCACAAAAACATACTTTATACAAAAGCCATGCTTTGGGTCAACAAATGATCAACACAATGATCACCAAGATAGACGATCAAATAAACGATCCTATCACAATAATCAACACAATGATCATTTACAGCAACACTCAGCATGTCACATTACCAAATTGGGAATATATCGCTGATAACATCAACTATATAACCTCTGAGCTCGTACGTCTCAGAGAAGGGTGTTAAGCTAAAAGAATAAATTCTTCGCCACCAACAGAAATATATTTGAAAGAAATCGGCTTTATATCTCAATTTGTAATGTCAGACATACAATCCATACAAGTCTGTTCCGGGCTCGAACAAAACCGAAGGCACTTACAAAGAAGTCCTTGCAATCCGGATATTCACGATCCTGATCGGATTCACCATCACATATGGAGAACTCTATACCGGAGCAACTCGGTGCAGAGTCAATCGACAGGTCATCCTATCGCTCTCGCAAATACCGGGTCTTCAACACCGATCTTCAATGCAATTTATAACGACGTATCACATATTCGGAATGGGTTATACGACCCCATGGTCCTTTCCCGGTTAACCCGAATAGTGAGCGCTTATTTAAAAATAAGTGTGGCATTCACATTCAATCAAATCACATCAAATACCCATTCAAAGGGAAATATTGATAGTCGGTTATTGAACTATCAATGGATATGCACACATCACCAGATTCCAAATAATTTTCCAAATTATTTACTTTCCAAAATATCTTTACAAGATATATAATTTTCAACACTTCAAAAATAAATCAATATTTATTTTTAAACCAATTCTACTTTCTTTTATAAATTCAATAGTGAATTTACATTCCAAAGTATTAATGAATATACGACTTCAATTCGATTTATAATATTCATTTTCAATTTATCTTCAAAAAGATAAATTCTCTAATATTCACTTTATATTGGAAAAACATTTCCATACTTATTTATTCATAAGTAATTCACAAATTTTATTTATTTTCAACACTTAGAAAATATTCAATATACTTAAATCGAGATTAAGTATATATTTCATTCTTTAAGGAAATCATTCTCTTAAACATATTTATTTGGGCCAAAACGAATGTTACGTAAAACATCGTTACGACAACCCAAAATCACTAGTATAGGGATTCAAAATTAAAATAGATATATAAATCCCAATACTATACAAAACATTTCCTTTCGGAAATCATTTACTATAACAACAGTGTTATAGTCCACCATTTCCTTTTATTTCTCGAAATCGTCTATTTCAACAATCAATGTTGAAATCTATGGTTTCGAATCTCAACACATTTTAAAACATCGTTAGATTGTTTTAATTCAATTTAAACATCTCATTCAAACATTTTCTTTAACATATTATTCACTATTCAAAAACGTGAATATTCTTTGTTAACAAATTTCATCCTTTTATTCATTTTATTTCAAAGGATTATTCATAGTTCAAAAACGTGAATATAACTCCATTAATAGGTTTCAGCAATTTACTTATCAAAATAAGTCGTTTGCGAATTTATAAAACAATGTTTATAAATTCCATTTCTATTTATTTTATAAAAACTTCTTTTTATAAATTCCTTTATTAACCTATTCCAGTTTATAACTCAATTATAAACTAAAAGTTCATATTATAAGTCAAATGCTTATAAAACGATTATTTTACAAAATCGTTCTTTTAAAGACTTTCCAAATCATAAATCTTATAACTTATAAGATTCATTTATTTAACCAAATCTATTCTTCAAATAACTTCACAAATTTATAAATCTTACTATTTATAAATTTCATTTATAACTTCACCGTTTTTAATTTTATAAATTCCATTCATTTACAAAATTCATTTTCACTTCATTCAAACACTTATAAAAACTCGTTTTATAATGTCAATATTTCAATTTATAAATATCCATTTATAAATCTCTTAATATAAATCAATTTATATTGTTCTTTAAAACGTCTTTAATCCCCTTTATTATTTCACCATTTTGATTCATAAAATAATTAAATTTTATAAATCCTATATTTTAAACTTTTCACAATAAATTCTAAAATCCCGATTAAATTATTTTATAAAATCATTAGCATCATATTCTCAAAAATCAGTTTTTAACTATATTTCTCCAAAAATCATAATTTTTATAACTTTAAAAATTATACGTTTATTTATTTAAAATGGATCAATTCCAAAATTATTTTATAAAACGTATACTTTCTAAAAATCACTTTAAAAATCATTTTAAAATCCCAAAATCTGGGTCCAATGATGCTACACACCAAATAGTCAATCCCGACAACAACGATATCACATATCGATATGATAATCCATCAAATATCAAAATATCTGAAATCAAATAAATACTGTTGAGGAATCCAGTTGGATCCCTCTAACCTGTTTTCCTGCATCCACAAACATTAGCACAATACCAATTTCGCTCCAGTACGAAATTATCGCGGTATATGGGATTTAAAATATTATCCGCTTAATAACGGCGCAATAGGGTCTCATCTGCTAAACAAAAAAATGCGGGAAATCAATAACTCCAATATATACATATGCCAATATATATATATTGCTATTATATATAATACCAATTTCACTGTTTATGAAATATTCGTGGTATATGTTTTTAATAAATAGCATCCGCTTACTAACGGCGTATAATGTCTATTTTAACAATCAATAGATATCAATCATCATTCATACATGCATTCAAATATTTTAAATCTAACTATTTAAAATAAAATCGAAACTGATTCGATTGAGTGAGAAGTTCTCACCTTGATTTTATTTCCGTTTTAGCGATTTATTTCGAATAAAATTAAACGGACGTTTAATTTTACCCAAAATTCTCACTAACTCCAAACGACTGCAAACCAACTCCATCGCGTAGTGCTCGTCCATACGATTCCAACGCAACTGATTTTGCGCGTTTTTGACCTCGTATGAAAAAGTTATTGATTTTTGAAGTTACACGTATAAATTTATATAATAATTTACAACATTTACTAACAAATTTTAAACCTAACCATCCACAGCCCTTAGATCCCACTTGCTTGCATCCTGGCCGTCCCCTACCTTCATCTCCCCCACGCACAAAAATCTCCAGGTAGCAACTAAAAACCGAACCCATGTATAGTATATTAGGGTTAATTTTTTCACCATCTTCGCTCAACTTGAATTCGATCAAGAAGCTCCACTTCGAAGCCCCTTCCACCACCTGCCTTCGGCTACAATAGGGAGGAGCTCGGCCCCCTAGGTTGCATGAAAAGTCGTGCGCAAGTAAGCACGGTCGGCCCTCCCTATCTCCCACTACGATGCTCCAAACCACATCTCCACCGTTGAATACGTAGAACATGTTGTGCTCTACAAGTTTGATGTTGAACATTCTTGCTAATTCTTGATGGATTTGGAGTAATCGAGGGAGGAAGGAGAAGCATTCTCAGCCTTTGGTTCTAGAGACGGCGGCTAGGGTTATAAATTAGGGTTTTATTATTTTTTTCTAATTTATGAAGGTGTTGGTCTCTATTTATAGAAAAAATTCGAACACTATTCATCCGGAAATTCCAAACTCCGATTTACGCGCCGAAACTGACGTTCCTAGGGTTTATCCCGCGTTTCGGACACAATGGAATAGGTTTTGGAAGCTAATTCGGACATCTGTGCGAGTTATGGCTATAAACGTTCAATTTAAATTAAACCGATTTAAATCGATTTCTAGGCGTTTTAATTTGTACCGGACAAACGGTAAATCCAATTGATACGAAATTTGAAACCTTACAATAATATCACATTACGGATCCGATGAAACTGGTTTCGTCGAAATCCGAGACTTTTTGAAAAATGGCTATTTTAACTCGCCAAATTAAAATTAAAAATAATTCGATGCGTTTCGAGCTGCCACGATCAAACGGTAACTCCGATTGACACGAAATTTGAAATCCGGTAATAACTAACTATTACGGATCCAATGGAACTAGTTTCGTTCAATTCTGAGACTGTTCAAAAATTGACTATTTTCACTAGTCGATTTTAATATTAAAATATTCAATTTTCACAATTTAACTCTTAATTCGATTTTAAAAGTTCTAAAATATCATTCTAACTCCAGCATGATAAAATAAAATTTTACAAATCATTTTCAATCATATTTAACTCAATTTTCAATTATTTCCATAATTTAACATATTAAATTATCGATTTAATTATTCAATTAAATCCAATAATTCAAATAAAAATTTATTTGACTTATAAATTCACTCATTAATATTTAAAATTAATTAAATATTCAAATTTTAATTATTAAAAATTCTGGGTCATTACAAATCACCACATTCTAGAAAAATTAAGAAACGAGTTACTTTATTACAGTGAACATAGAAAGAGCTAAGAAATCAAAAGATTTAGAACTAGGAAGAGTTACATTAACTTACGAAGTCATTAGCCATATCATTTACTGCCTTTAAACCTTCCTTATATTACATCGATTCTTCTAAGACTAAATGACGCATCCCCATGTTCATCTCCCGATAAAATGACAAAAGTGCAGTTGGATTGGATTGTGGATGTATTGGAAAAAATGAGGACATAGGGTATCTTCTAGTCCACTACGCATAACAACATGGATGCTCTACCTATGTTATTTGCTGAGGAGGAGAATAAAACTTGGGTGAATAGTTCAACTCAGTAGACATGTGTAACATTCCCGATATTTTCAACCATTCGCATCCACACATGCCGGACTTGAATTGCTCAAAATATCAGATTGTTAATTTATATTTGGCAAAACTCAACATATATAGTAAATAAATCAATCACAGAATCACAGACACAGAGTAATATAAAATAATGCAGCGGAATGGATAAATAGTAGTTCATGAAGCTACTATATAAACAACAGAGTTTGAAATAAAATACAACAGAATATCTCAACTACAGATCGATGACATCTCTAAACAAATCAATTGGAAAGGCTGAAAGATGAATCGATGGTTGGATCTCCAAGCGAAGCTCCAAACTTCAAAGGTGAGTCTCAAATGTTGTATTACTCAGTCTGACCCGAGCGTAAAGAAAAACATAAAACACTCGAGTCAGGATTAAAATTCTTATATCAATAAATCCAACTCAAGTGAAATATCAACTGAAATACAATTAACTTAAAGGATGTTTGGGATACCCATCCCCGAAGGATCCGTGGAACTATCTACTATGCAGAAACAAATGCTTTTAACAATCAAACATCATTATAACACCTTGGTCATTTCAAACTAATTTATCTTCAAAACCAACATATCATTTCCATTTCAAATATATATATTCCAAATTATAGCACTTTCAAAACTAAATTAGTAATTTCATATATTTTATTTAACTTTATTATTATTTAGTTTGAAATATCCACTTAATAAATCCATTATCATTTAAATAACCTTAAATTACATTAAACTAAATATTTCCTTCGATTTATTTAAAATTTAAAATATCCATTTAATAACCTTAAATATAAATCAAGTTATAAAATCATAATCTTAAAACCCTCAAATTTAATAAATTTCTAATTGATTTGATTGAATAAATTCTTAACTAAATACAATTTCGAATATATTCAAATTTATCTTCCCAGCCTTAACTTATAAAATCGTTATAAAGATCTATTTTTAAAATAAAATTTTAAATAAATACTTATACATATTATATGTTAATTAAATCATACTTTATTAAATTAAAACTTATTATTAAATCTACTTTATATTAAAACTTATCTATATATAAAATATTACAATATTAAATAAAACCATATATTTTCCTTTCAAAACCATAGAAATCATTTTAATATATTTATATATAGACCAATGGTGTCTATATACATTTTTCTATCCTATGGTCAAGTGATACAGATATTTATCATTTCAATCCATAATTTAAATATATAGGTTATATATCATTTCAACCCGCAATCCCAAATTCAATCCAAATGAAAATCGTTTGGGTTTATCATTTCAACCCATAACGATTTTCTCCTGTTCTACCGATCGTTCGGGTATGTACCATTTCAACCTACAGGGAATACTAAACTAACAGGGAACTTGCAGAGTGAGAACATATGAAATGTAACATATAACAACATGCATATATCATCGGTGATTAAATAAAATATAAACAACAGGATATGGTGTCATATCCCATATGTGAACAGTTACAGATAAAAGCATATATAAATCAATGCAACTAACTAACAGCGGCATATTTCAATTGTCATTTCAATTGAAATCAAATTTAATAAATATAAGAACGTTAATCGTGAGTGATTGCTCACCTTTCGAGGCTAAATAGATTTTGACAAGGAAATGAGCTATGAATCCAAGCACGAAATCTCAAAGCAAAGCAGGATTGACACGAATTTGATGGACGAACAGAGCTAATAAATAGAGATCGATGAAAATAGATCAGAAACTTCTTGATGTAGACGAAACAAAATATATATATATATTATTCTAATATATTATTTTCTTAAGATATTAATTTTCGAAACTCGTTCAAATTATATATACATACGTTTTCAGAAAAATAGTTTTGAAGCAAACTATAGACCACACGTTATGTGTAAATCAACCTATATACATTATATATTTATATATATACTTATTTAAAATCAACATACTCAAAACATATATACGTATAGAAAACACATTATGTATAAAACATATATACATATACATCAAAACAATCTCTGACAAAATACAACGCACATAAGACTAACTAACTCAATGTATATAGCTGGCAGATCCTTGTAACCTTCATAACACATATAACTCACAAACCAATATAAACTCGTAGAAACCTAAATACATGCAAACTATATAACTAACATATCTTATATAAACTATCTATAAACTTATACAACTATGCGGACAACCAATACAGCACTTATGCAGACAACTTAATTCATAACTTATAATTAAATATATAAACTAATCTATAAATGTAATATGTATAAGTACTTTTAAACAATATATACGTATATATATATACCTTATAACAACTGTATATATAGAATACAGTAAATCATTATACTCATATAAGCAAATATATATATAAACTAATATATTTTTGTAAACTATGATATATATACACATGTAATATGTATGTAACAATATATAGGTAGTATAAATGAAATAAAACAAATATCAATTTGAAAGCAAACAAAATATTATTATTAATTTAATCATCAAAACCCAATAGTTTAACATATATATATACACACACACGCTAATATATATGTATAAACACTGTATATATTATTATCAAAGCTGTTCAAATATATTATGCTTTAGTATATACATAAGTTACAGACAAAGCACATATAAATATAAACTCACCTACTCACGCGGATATAAACAGGCACAAGATTTGTAAAATTTCTATATATATAACATGACCTCATAGACTAACAAATAGCTAACAGTAAACAAATCTTTATATAATAACTATAATATATCTAGATATACATTATGTATATATAACATCCTATATAACTAATATATATAGATATATGTATATAGCTTGCGCAACATGCAATATATATATATATATATACACACACACATACATACATTCCATGGAACATATATATACACATCTAAATATACAAAATAATCTAGCCGATATGTACATTATCATATATATAAGATATAAATACAGCAAAGCAAATGTAACTATGTATATTACTATATTATAGATATAGCAGACCAAATATGTACTCTACTAACTATAAAAGACTATAATACTAACATATTAATACACCTTTAATATATCATACTTTAAGCCAAAAAAACATATATTATACATCGTCAAAAAAATAAAAGTATGTTATAACTCATATATATACACATATAATAAAGGCCTATATACCAACAGCAAAAATATCACCTTTAAAGAATAAATCGGACATGACAAAGCTGCCGCTGTCGACTTGGTGATAGAGCAAGATCGAGTGAGGGCGTTGGTGCTTCGACAAGATGAAAGTTTTGGCTATGGGTGATGGCGTTTGGGTGTGGAGGATCGGGAAAGAAGTGGGTTGTGGTTCTCGGCATTGGATAATTGGACAAATGAAGGCTGAGAGAAAAATATGGAGGAGGGATTCGATGATGTGGCGTTGGTCCAAGGCAGGGTAGGTCGGCGCGGGTTAGGGAAATTTGGTGGAGAGGCTCGAAACATACCTCGAGAAAGAAGTAAAAAAGCCACGAAGAAGGTAAACGCGATGTAGCCTTGTAAAGTTTATATTTATAAAGGAAATTTTACCATATTAGCCTAGTTTTGAAAAGATATAACAACAATAGCCCACTTCTAAAAGTACTTACAAATATAGACCAGTTTTTATTTTACTGGTCTATAGCATTGGCGATTTTTCAAAAATCGCCCAGATGGAAATAACCACAAACAGCCTACCTTTCTCTCTCATTTCCATCATTTCCACAAAACTGAAGAAAACTTCTGTAATGGCAGATCTATTCTGAAATCAATTTTCATGCTCTTTAAAACCTTGGTTCGGTGGTAAATCTGTAGATCGAGTCCACGTTGCTTAGCAAATTTCAGCTAGTTGAAGGTAAATTACTAAATCTAGTTTTTTTGTCTAATTTCTGTATTTTGGTGAATTTAGTAATTGGTTATGTTAAGTTAAAAAATTGGTTTAATGTGTATGTATTGAACGATTTGTATATTTATCTGTAGAATGGCGAGAAGTATGATTCCTACGCTTTGCTACTACGACGGAGAACTACTTGTCGATGATCAAAGGAATGGTAAATATGTTGGCGGTATATAAACCAGGAAGAGTGCGAAAAGGTTGCAAATTGACGGAATTAAAAGATGGTGTGTACAGAACGACGAAGATTAATAAAGAAGAATTTGAACTTGAGCTAGTGGTTAACTGGCCTACGGACTCGGGTTCTAAAGTAATAGCATTAGCGGACAATGACGATGTAGAAGTAATGTTTTCTGCTGTTGTAAAATCTATTGAGTTATACGTAGCGAAAGTAGCAAAGCAACAACAAGAACATCAGGTGGCATCGCCCGTTGTGAGTACTGGAATTGGATACTATACACAGGTGTTGGAGACTGCGGATCCATCTACTGACTACGTATCTCCTAGCTATAACAATCCTTTTCCAAACGATGGAATAAACCGTCCTCCATCTATACAGTATGGATTTATGCCATACGAAGACGCGTAGCCATTTACGCAACAAAGCAACAATTGTTACGACCCGCCTAAGGATGCAAATACGAGTGCAAGGTAAAAAAAATTTGATGAATTGGTAGATGTACTATTATGTAGTTAATTTTTCTTATGCTATGCCGTAATTTAAACAGCTTCCAACAACAAGACATTCAGGATGACGAAAGCGATGGACATGTTAATGCAAATTTATCGCAGTCAATGTATCCTAATCCATGCGAACTATATGATATGAGTCAAAGGTATGTTTACAGATTGGGCTATATTTATCATCTCGTTTGGTCTTTATTCTCCGTTAGTTGACTTCTATATATCAATTAGGTATATGGTAGTTGATTCTGGTGCGCAATGGAGTGCTGGACCATCCACCCATTCTCCGTATGCAAATTTTGACAATGATATGGATGTTGGCAGGAATGCAGCCGTGGATGAAGAACGTCATGTAGATAGCATGTCGTTGCGTCTATGAATGTTAACGAAGACTCTTGGATACAAAGAATGCAAGTTAACAACGAGCCGTTGAACTATGACTTCCCTGCAGCAGATGACAATGATGCAGATAGTGATGAAGCAGAGATGGAAGTGCCTTTGGATGATGATCTTTGCACCGCTCAAATGTTGGCAAGATCTGTTGTTAGTAATCTTCAATTTTCCGACGAATGATTTTCGACCTCTTGCGTTCAAGCTGGTTTCAGTGTTGTAATGGTTTTTGAGACCAAAGAGAAGTTTCTTCAACAACTAACGGAATGGTCAATTCTGCATGTTGTTTCATACAAACCAATAAAGTCGAACAAAACACAATATACCGCTATATGCACCGTTGAAGGTAATTGTCCATGGAGAATACATGTCATAGTTTTGAAAAAATCCGAGTCGGGATGGTGGGTAATTCGAAAGTATCCAAGCGAACACACTTGTGTCAACCCAATAGTTAATTTCAACCATAAGCAAGCAACTTCGAAATTTCTTGTGACAAAAATCATGTCTTTTGTCAAAGCCGATTTGGATATTTCAGCTGGTACGGTCCAAGTGCTTGTGCATGATCAGTTGTTCATCAACATAAGTTACATGAAAGCGTGGCGAGCATTAAGCAAAGCAATAGAGAGAATTTATGGTGATTGGGCAGAATCGTACTCGACTTTACCACAGTTCTTTGACGAGATAAAAAGAACGAACACTGGCTCTATAGGTCACGTGACACATGAAGAAGTGGGAGTGTTCGATTGAGCTTTTTGGGCATTTGGGCCTTGCATTACAGGTTTTGCGCATTGTCGGCCGTTGTCATGTATTGACGGTACACACTTGTACGGTAAATACAAAGGCACATTGCTTGTTGCAACTGCGATAGATGCAGATGATTGTCTTTATACTTTGGCATACGCAGTAGTTGAATCGGAGTCATGTGATTCTTGGGGTTGGTTTCTTTCCTGCATGCTAGAATTAATACATAGTGTTCGCGGTTGTTGTATTACTTTCATATCCGATAGGATGAAAGGAATTCCAAAAGCTTTATATGGAAAATGGTGACAACCGCACAAACATCATTATTGTGCAAGACATATAAAAGCCAACTTTCAAGCGGCAGGAATCAGAGATAAGCATTTGACAGGGTTATTTTATTCGGCAGCGTGCGCGTCTGAGGTAGTCGAGTGCATGAAAATTAGAGAAGAGATAAAAGCAACAAGTAGGCGTACGCATGAGTGGATTGAGCGGAGTCTGGGAAATTATGAAGAAAACTGGGCTTTGTGCAAAGACGATGGAGGACGCTTTCATGTAATGACAAGTAATGCTTTTGAAAGTTTTAACGGTGTATTGAAAGGAGCTAGATCGCTACCTATAAAGGCTTTGGTTGCACGAACATTCTATCGCTCAGTTGAATATTTCTACAAGCGTCGCCAAATTGCAGATGAACTAGCGACACGCTTGACTCTAAAGTGGGAAGCCAAAATAGCAGAAAGAGCCAGTGAAGCACGTCGCTGCAGACTAGTACGATTTGGTCAACCGAATGGCAGGTAATTCACTACTTTGGTGATGAATACAAAGTTATAATCGACGGCACCAACTGTTCCTGCACATGCAACATTCCGATACTGCAGAAGGTACCATGCTCTCATGTAATGGCAGCTTGTTCAGTGCAAATATGTGGGGCTAATAGAGCACACCATGACTTAGCGTCAAGCTGGTACTCTGTTGACAGCTACAAAGCCGCTTATAAGCCAGAGTTTCATCCCTTGCGTGATAGGATATTTTGGGGCGCATATAATGGTCCTTAAATATTGCCTCCGACTGTGAGATGGAAACTGGGAAGGCCACAGTCTACGAGGATGAAAGGTGTGATGGATGAAGGCCAGTCGTCCAAATCAAACAGGCGTACCAAATGCGGTGTGCTAGGCCATAATCGTAAGCAATTTGTCACTACCGTGTAGATGTGTTTGTATTATTTAACTTCTATGTAATTGAACTCTACTTTCTGCTTAATATGTCATGTTGTTTGCTTCTGTTCGAAAATTTGTCAAATGCTATATATTGCAAGTCCGTGCTTTGTTTGTTATATATGAAACAACCTGCAGCTGTTCGATAGTTGCAGCAGGAAAAGAGCGGCTGGCGATTTTTCAAAAATCGCCAAGAGCGATTTTTGGAAAGTCGCCACTGGCGATTTTTCAAAAATCGCCATTCCACAACCTGCTGCTGCTAACAAACAACAACAAGTCCATACCATGCACAATGCACACAAATATCATAGTCATGTCTATACCATACAAAAACATCGTTAGTTTCCATATCCACTCAGTACACAAAAGCATGTTCATACCATACACAATTATACCGTACACAACACAGCAAAAATAAATATTCTATCTGGGCGATTTTTGAAAAATCACCAAGGCTATAGACCAGTAAAACAAAAACTGGTCAATATTTATAAATACTTTTAGAAGTGGGCTATTGTTGTTAAATCTTTTCAAAATTAGGCTAACATGGTAAAATTTCCATTTATAAATTTGCATAGAAAAAAAAGAACAGATGTGAGAGGAGAAGAAGAGAAAAGGGGGCAAGAAGAACGTGCATATCCAAATGCTTCAGAATAAAATATATGAACATATATATAAAACATATATGTTGAAATGAAAGGACACAGAGACAACACAAATGAAACGTAGAGAAATAAATATGAAGTAGTGGGTACGGTAAAGTCAGTGCACAAAAATTCAGGGAATAATAAAAGCAACGACCATTTGAAATTTAAACGGACATAGGGAATTAAAAGGCTAAAAACGTACCGATACGGTAACCCATTTTACGGTTTTCGTTGTGTATCAGATTTCAAAACATAGAATTGAATATATCGCAGGGATCAGCACGACGAGACGATCAAAACGGTATACAGATACTAATGGTACGATCATCCGATCAAAAGTCGATAATCGGTACCGATATACGTTGTTATTCCGTATGGAAAAATCCAAACGGAGCTAGAAACTTTCGAATCTCACGAAATGAATTTCGCAGTCCGATTCAGAGTGTTCTAAATAAATTTTATCATGTTGACATATTTAGGTTTTAGAATACTTTTAAATTCAACTGTTATTGACTGATTTAAATTTACATAAAATTTCACAGTAAAATAAACTTCAATGTTATCAGATGAAAATTTACCGGTTGCTATGTTTAAATAGACATATTCCAAATAATAAATTTTTATTTTCAAATTTTATTGTTTAAAATTTCATAAAATTTCAATTAATTTAATAAATAAAATCACTAAAATTTTGGGTCGTTACAACATGACGATTGGAGCTTGAATGCCAAGCTTCAAAGTAGAAGGACCAAAAGAATCCAGGTTCTCAATTCGAACTACAACATACGTTTTCTTCTATAATATGACCATAAACAGTTATATACTCATAAGACTAGTCCAGCAAATAAAAATAAAAATATGTTAGATAATGGAGTAATTATGTGAATATGATATAGGATACAATTTAACTTAGAAATGTACCTTTAACAATTCAATAAAATCCAAAATACGACCCCATGTGGACACACTAACATCTAAACTTTGGTGTGGATAAAGAATAGGTGAACCCCAATCACAGTATTGGGCTACAACTTAATCAAGTAATGACTCCAAATACCCAAGTCTAACTATGTCAGATTTGCGAAAAAGGGAACCCATCATATGCAACACAAAAATCCAAGCACTATGGTCTAAATATTTCGAATTTTGCAATATATAGTTCTCACTATATATTTATTAAGATGAAACATCGCAACATTTTGGATCTTGATATTGGATTCAGCTAGTAGTGGAAGAAAGCGAATACTTTCACTATTTAAGCTAATAGGTGTGAAAGGGTTAGTGGTATGCCCTTACGGAAACTATGTAATTGCTACATATATCTAACTCTATAATCCGTCTTGTTTGTGATAAATGTGTGTTTATATTTTATACATTGTTCTATTGTGATACAAATAATTAAGTAATTAATTCAAGGTATATAATTAAGAAAATCCTTAAACAAAATTTAATGTGATTATAGTTGGACATAATTGCAATTATGAGGTAATTAATCACAGAATGGAAGAAATTTTTGTTTTAAATATTCTTGATCAAGATGTTTTTAGAAGGGAAATGGATACATTTATCGATATCAGAGTGCGTAACGCTCTTCAAAAATGCTGGACAGTGTATTACTCATGTCTATTGGAGAACTAAAGGGTTGTGTACTCATAGTTATTGGATAATCATGGAATAACTCATTTAAAAGTCTTCGGTTGGTTAATAACAACTAGGTAAAAAAAACATATCTCAATGTGACGATGTTACACAGTTCCCTCGACTTAAGAATACCGTGAAACTTTAGTATGCATACGTAACTTTGACTATAGTTAAATTATTGCATGGCGACCAATCGATCGACTATAGCTGGGTATGAATTGAAGCACTAGAAGCAAAAAAACTATTCGATAGAGAACTCATCTCCTCGGTTATATAAGGTTGATATCACTGTCAACTATAGTCAAATCAAAATCAAAATCTTTGGTCAGAGTAGAATGGTTGACGATAAATATTATTACTGAACCGAGGACTTTGTTATGAACTAATCAAGTTAAATGTGGATAATAATAGAGTTTTGACCAATACCCGACACCATACATCCTAATGTGATATAGTGTTGGCCAAGAGAACATGTGCAAATTATTTCCACCATTGGTACTTCTTAAGATAATATAAAATATGATTTTTCCAAAAATATCCTTAGGTGATGATTTTGGCCAAATTATGATGCCACTAGCTAAGATAACGTATGAACATTAATATTTGAATTATTCAATATTAATCGCCAACTAAATTCATACCTTTGAGTGACATAACTGCATTTGTGAATTCTCAAAAAAAACACTACACGACTTAGTTAGTTAATAAAGTATTATAAATTATTTAAATAAATTAATATTTGAGAAATACTAGTTATTAATTTGTTTGATGTTTTGAGTGTTATTGGTAATTGTTGGGACGTGTATGTAAAAATCTATAATACATGTATAGATATACAACATCAATATTTACTTAAATGGGTTTTGAATACAAATAATTATTTAACAGGCTTTTGGAAAAAAAATCCATGCCACGGCCGGCCATACATAGGAGAGAGAAGGGATTGGCTTAATTGAGAATTAATTAGAAATTAAAATGGGGATGTTTATAGAGAGAATGATAAACATTAATTTTTGAAGGTATAAGAAAATGAAATATTAATAATTTGAATACGAAAGTTAATAATGATAGTAACCTATAACTTATAGCAAATTCGAATGTTCCATGGCTATGACACAAAAGGTTCTGTTATATTAACTTTAAATTATTCAATAAAGGTTTACCTAAAATGAATTTAAAGTAAATAACTTGTGTGACACTTATCAAAAAGGAATATTAAGAAAATCTTCTTTTAAATCTTGAAATTTCTACCAATAAACCTTTGGAATTACTTCATCTAGATTTATTTGGTCCAAATAAAGTTAGATCAATAAATTATAATAAGTATATTTTTGTAATCATTAATGATTTTTCAAGATATACTTGGACCTAGTTTTTAAAACATAAGTGATACTTTCAAAATGTTTAGGAATCTCATAAAAATAATTTAGAATTTAAAATTCAAAAATATTCGAAGCGACCATGGAGGAGAGTTCGTAATGATGAATTTGGTAACTTTTGTAATAAAAAGGGAATTAATCATAACTTTTCTTTTCCTAGAACACCATAATAAAATGGTATTACAAAAAGGAAAAATACAACCTTATAAGAATCACTAGAACATTACTAAATAGTACCGCTCTACCTCGGAATTTCTAGACTAAAGTGGTAGCTACTGCTTGTTTTGTTCTAAATTGCATTTTAATTCATTCTAAAACTAAGAAGTAACCCTTATGAACTCATTTATCAACGTAAACCTAAAATATCATACTATAAAGTTTTTGGATCGAAAGTTTTATTTTAAACACTAAAGATAATATTGGTAAGTTTGACTCTAAATCCAATGAAGGAATATTTATCGGTTATTCAAAATGAAGTAAAGCTTATCGCATATTCAGTAAAAGAACTAGCTCAATTTAGAAATTGTACATGTCTTTTTTGAAGAAAATTTTAATAAAATAGACGATAATATTGAAATAACTGATGTTGATCAACCTTCAACTGCTATTTAGAATATAGAACAAGATAAATCAAACAAAGTTACTCAAGAAATAAATGACTCATCGGAACAAAATAAAAACAGAAAAACATAAAGAAATTTGAAAGATCTAACTATTGAAAATATAATAGGAGATGTAAGAACTAAAGTATTAACCAGATGACAGCTAAATAAGATGAGTCACTTATCATTTATTTCTATAATTCAACACAAAAACTATAATGAAGCAGGAAAAGACGATAATTAGATCATGGTTATGCAAGAAGAATTAAATAAATTCGAATGAAATAATATATGGGAATTAGTCCCAAGACCTACTGATCAAGATGTAATAGGAACTAAATGAGTGTATAAAAATATAAGTTGATGAAAATGGTGATATAGTTAGAAATAAAACTAGATTGATTGCTCAAGAATACAATCAGGAGGAAGGAATCGACCATGATGAGACCTTCGCTCCTGTTGCACAATTTGAAGCAACTAGAATACTCCTAGCTTTTGCTTGTCACTACAGTTTTAAATTATATCAATGGATTTAAAAAGTGCTTTCTTAAATGAGTTTATAAAGTAAAATGTTTATGATTGAACAACAACCCTAATTTAAACAGAAAAAATATCCAGATATAATTATAAACTTAAAAAGGATTTGTATGGTCTTAAGCAAGCACCACATGCTTGGTATGGCAGATTAAAATCTATTGCTAAATTTTGGTTTTGAAATTGGAAAAGCTGACTCAACATTTTTTTATAAAATATGAATATAATGACTTATTAGTTGTTCAAATATATGTTGATGATAATATCTTTAGTTTTACTAATAAAAAAATCTGTACTAGTTTTTCTGAAATAACGGGAAAATAATTTTAAATGTCCTATATGGGTGAATTAAATTATTTTCTTGGGTTACAAATTAAACAACTAGAAAATGGAATTTTTGTTTCATAAAAAAATACTGCAAATATTTAATTAAAAGATTAGGTGTTGATAATATGAGCAGTCGATCAATGCCAATAAGTACAATTATTCACCTAGATAAAGATGAAATTTGTAAGGATGTCAATCAAAAATGTTATAGGAGTATGACTGGATTATTGCTTAAATGAAAGGGCCACACCAACGAGCTGTTAAAAGAATTTTACAATATCTAATTAGAACTAAAGATTACGGTCTTTTCGATCCAAAAAGATATGCATTCGAATTTGTATCATATAGCGATGATGATTTTCATGGATGCCATACCGATAGAAAAAGTACTAGTGGTACACACCGGTTTATAGGCCAGTTCTTTAGTTTAATGGTTCAGTAAGAAACAAAACCGCGTATCCTTATCTACGTGTGAAGCAGAGTACATATCAACTGCTTTAGCTTTCACCCAGATAATTTATATGCAGCAAACACTAAAGGATTTTGGTGTAAATTTAACTAAATCACCCATATACTGTGATAATACCAGTGTGACTAATTTGGCAAAAATCTTGTAAATCACTTTAGAACTAAGCATATTAATATAAGACACAATTTTTCAAGCGACCATTTTGAAAAAAAAAGTTACTCTAGAATTTGTAAACACTGAAAGTCAAATTGCAGATATATTTACAAAACCATTGAATGAAAAGATATATATTAGATTACATTGAGAATTAGGAACTTGTTCGATAAACGATATAGTTTAAAACTTTAATTATATGATCATATTTTAAAAAATTAAATATTTTGAGAAATTTACATAACTATTTCTCAAAAAATTAACAATTGATACAAGTTTAATAAACTTTGTTTTAAGATCAAATTAAGTATACTAATTAAATTTGCTTTTAACAAAAACTGTCAAAATTTTAATTGTATTTCATAGGCAAAATTATATAAAAACCATAAATCGATAATTATCTAATAAAAAATTATTTATCTAATTAATTATAAAAATTCTTTTAAAAATTTTAAACTATTAAGACAATTGTATTATATATATAAATTTTGTTAAAATTTTTTGAAAATAATGACCAACCGATGCAATGGTCTAGAGAAACCGGTCAACCAGCGACGACTTTTGTTTGCAGACCTAAATGCCATTTTAAATTTCCCACTTATCATTCTCTTCATTATTTTCAAATTCGATTTCGAAGCCCCTGCCCCTTCTTTCCAGCCTCCAATCTTTAAAATCCATCAAATTTTCTACCAAAATTCAAATATTTAGACATGGTAAGAGGAAACTGAAGCATCTCCCCAACCTTCCTTGGTTTAATCGACAAATTGCTAACTGATAGTAGAAATTGGTTGAAGAATAAAAGAGAAAATATCAAGAAATTTAAGGCTCAAATGGTGATTGAGCATCTCGATGGACTATTAGTAAATTTAAATTCACTAAACTTATATGACATTTGCAATTTACTCAATTGTGCCTAATTAGTGAACATTATAAACTTGAATGGCTATGAAATTGATATATATCCAAGATGTATAGCTCTCTTTTACAATAATCTAGAAGTTGGAAATGATGACAATGGATTGCTCTTGTGTACTAGCGTAAAAGATGTTGAAATTACATTGAGAGAAAATGAGTTGGGTGAAATATTGGGAATTTCATCCGATGGAATGACGTTAAATTGATGAAGACCTATTTTGCGCCAAATATTTCACAACACTAATGATAATTGGACAACTTCTAACTTGACCCACCAAGCTCGTATTATTATCAATATTCTTCAACACAACTTAATTTTGAAAAACGAGTAGTTTTGATGAGAGTTATCCTTTGGTCAGTAAATGCACATATATTATTTTGGAGAATTCGGAAAAATTGGGCTAATGCTATAATAAACAACATGATGGAAAATCGATCAGGAGAAAAATGATGATATAATCCATATGGTAATTTGATTACAATAATTCTTCGTCATTTTGGAGTTGTGTTGGACGATGAGACTCCAATTAGGCATCCATACTCTAGTGTTTTTAATGATAAGGTTCTAAAGGCGATAAAGATATCGACAACTCTAGGTGATATTACTATTGACACTCTAGTACATTAGTCGATACAGGGAGACATACCTAGTCTATCTTCTTCGGATCATACTTGCCCTATGCATTCCTCCCCATCCGAAACTCATATTATTACAAGTCTTGAGAAGCAACAACAATTAATTCAAACCATTCGTGAGGAGTAACTAGAGCAGAAGAGGTAGTTTAACTTATTCGATCACTTTTCACACGACCATGTAGATCTATTTGGACTTGAGAAAGTGGAGTAGTTACAAGCAGTGAGAGTAGTGCACCCTCACTAGTCTCTCAGCTTTCTGTTCACGACTTTCGAGAAAAATTTCATGGCTCTAGAGAAATGGGACCTTCATTTCAGGTACCTGGACCTCCTAAGAGGGGATCTAGAGGGATAGAACCTAGACCAAATGTCACTGTCACTCATGCATCAAGATCTCCAATACGTCCTCTAGTGCCGGCCAGAGAGCACATGGGATATACATAGTCAGATCCAACTACTTCTTCGAGATATTATGACTTGTACTGATATGTAGCCTCTTCAACATGGTATCACTTTATGATTCATCATCTATGTTAAATTGTGTTAGTATGGTTTCTCAGTCTCGTATTTTGTTTTAGTTGAAATTAACATTTGTTTTGTCTTGTATGTTGTTCATTCATCTTGTGACATTGACATTTGTTTAGACCTGCATATTGTTGTTACATCTATGTTGTTTTGTGATATATTCTGTCATCTATGTTGTGTTCTATGTTTGTGACATGTTATATGATGTTCATTAGTAATATCAGTATTCTATATGTTATTATTCTCCTTTTTGATGTGATAAAGGGGGAGAAATAACCGATCATATGCATACTTTAGAGGGAGTATTGAAATAAAATTATAAAACATTTTTGTGCATGCATTTAGGGATAGTATTGCATTCGTACCATTCATACTAAACATCCCTTCACGAATGCATATATAAGTCGTCATCCTTAAAAATGAGGAGAATGTTAGAGAATTCCTAGTTTTGACAATGACAACTCCATACTATAGTTTAAAATACATTAGTCGAAGAAATATCTGTGTATTAAAGACACGTCTTCTGGCAAAGTTTGTATTTTATCATGTTAGTGTGAAAGTTTTATTCAGCGGCTCAGGCAAGGATATAGGCCTATTCCTCGTACGAAATGAGGGTGTTAATGAGTTAAAGACAGAATAAGAGATTTTAGAACTAGACGTAGGACGATGATCCGAACTAATATAAAATGTATGGCATGCAAGTTCTTTAATTTATATTATTTGCAGTTAGCTTATAAAACTATTTATATACTTTCAAATATAGTTTAGCCATAAAATAAAATCCTACACACTTTCACTACTAACTAGTTGAGCTATTAGTCCTTGACATATTATAGTATATTCAAATGTGTGTATATACTTAGACATTTATGTATCTGATTTGCATATGAATTTATCTCATGTATGTGTAAGTATAATATATATATATGCAAGAGATATAAATCTCAATATGTATATGTATATGCATATGCATATGTATAATTATACACATGCTCATTCATTATTGCGATATTATGTTAGTGTGTGAATATATATTAGATATATCAAGACTAATAGCAATCAAATTATTAGTGCTAGTTAGTAAATATAAAATAATTTCAAATAAAATATGATTTTATTTATTATTTTATTAATTAAATAGATTGGATCTAAAACTAATTAGTAGATTTCATAGGCTAATTAAGAACCAAACAAGGATTATTAGTTTTTGAAATCTACTCATTTCTTTCGTTGCCAAGAACGGGTCGGGTCCAGTAATGGTATCAGAACCTAGCCGACATGATCTATGTAGTTTATTTAGACAACATTTAAGGCCAACTAATAAACTTTTCTAAAAGATGGGTGTTAAGAGTAGTTATGTCTAGGATTGGGTTGAATAAAAATTATTCTCCCGTCTCTGACTACCAACCTGGCCCAATAGGCGGTGTTAATCCAAAAGGTTGGCATAAATGTAAGTCCAGAGTTATTTAGACTCAGGATAATTTTTAAATCAAGACTTGAAAGTTTAAAATACATTTTAAATTTAAATGCTAAGTTTATAATATAAAGAAAAGTTTGTAGATGTTATAAAACATTTAAAAATTTCAAAACTAGTTTGAAAATTAAATTTAATATTTTTTGAAAATTCATTAAATATTTAATTTATTTGATTAATTAAATATATAATTAATTAAAAGTGAATTTATTAAAAATATAAATATACAAATATATATATATATATATCTTTACAGGTTACAGCTAAAAGTATATCTCAAAATTGTTTAAGGTAAATTAAATAAAACTTTAGAAAATTATTAAAATATTTAATCAAAATGTTTAATTAAGTGAGTAATTTATTTAATAATTAATTAAATATTAATACAAACACTGATATATTTTTAACAACTATAAAGTTATAGTTAAATAATCTTCTCTAATAGTTGATCAATGAAATACAATTTCTAAAATTTTGAATAAAATTTAATTAAATTAGTTAATTAAGTTATGAATTAAAGTTAACAATTATGATTGAATTAATAAGATGTATATATATATTATTATAGTAGTTATAAATAAATTGAGCTTATATAAATATATGTATAATTAAAATATAAGTGGACTTGAAATGAACCCGAAATAGACTTTTGGAATAAATACATTTGTATGGTACGTGTACCATGATTTCATATTTGTTCGACACTTGATTCATGAGAGTATTTCATAAGAAATAACCACTCCTTAAATCGATATCACTCTAAACATATTAAAGATTCTGAATCTTTAATATGAGTTGCCTTATATCGATTACATACTGATTGATTACTTACATACGCACAGATTGTTAAAAAACTCAAGCTAGAGCTGTTATTTGTAGTGTTATTGATATATTGCCTAGATAAAGTAATATACATACGTATTTGTCGAAAAAACTCAAATTATATGCATTATACTTAGGCATCACGAAGTGATAGGTAAGACTGAATAATCACTTTCGACTTGTTGAGAAAACACAAGGTTAAGACTATGATTCGGGCAACAACTACGAATTGTATATGATGCAACCGATAATAAGTTATTTATCACTTATGTTGAGCAAACTCAAGGTCGGAATCCTAAGCGAGTCCTAACACTAACTATAAATTTGAAAGCCTTCTTTCACTTAAGGTTTTGAGGAATATAAAATCTAGTGGGAGCCCTTTTAGAAAATTAAATGACAACATTTAACCTTTCTAATATTGTAAGAACACATGCTATATAAAATTAAAATTATCTACTTCAATAAATTTGTGCAACTAATCTAATTGAAAATTTTATTTATCAATTTAAATATACTAGTGAATAGAATTAGGATTGACAAAGATATATAAAATATACTTATTATGAAACCTTTTAGCATGTTGTTACTTCAAGTCCCATGCAAGAACCAAATTATACAATTACTAAATACATTTATATCTTGGTCACTTAATCGTTTATTTTTCCAAGATTGTGTGTTGTCTTCTATGAGTTTTGAACTCTATAGCAATAAAAGAATACATATATTCGATCCATATTCGAGCATATACAAAAGGTGTATAATGAACAGTCGCATTCGTGTTATACGAAATCTCTTGGAAAATAATTCACTCAAAATGAGCAAGTAAATCATAGTGCAAGATTATGTGTTTAATAGATTGAATCCATTGAGGTTCTTGTTGTTTTAGAAGCAGCATAAAACAAGAATAGCTAGACAGATCTAGAAATTCGATCATTGAAACGTCAATTTGATTAGTTTTCTTTAGTGCAAATTATTCGATGTGCTTAAATGTTAAGAATGTCTGAATGCACTTTTGTAGAGAGTTCGGTATGATCTTGTAGTAAGAATTTACTTTTGAATGTTTTGACCATTTAGATAGGGAAGCAAATATCTGAGAGTCGATGTAACAGAGGCACAATAGGAATGAATAGAGTGAATAATTCTGTTTCATGAAGAGATAGCGAAAATGCAAATTGTTTAAAATACTAGCTGATACTTAATATGGAATGAGAAATGTTCTTTCTATGTCAAGTGTATTTTCATGTAGAAAATTATTTTCTATGAGAGTTATTTTTGGGAGTTCAAGATATTTGATCTGAAACTCTCGACAGTAAACTAGTTATAGTAAATGAAATAAACAACACATAATAAGCGATTGAATGAAGCTTCATATTATTTCTTGTATTATTATTGTAATGACAAAAATACTAGGAGCATAACATGTAAGACTTATTAATGGATTCATAAATCACAAAAGATTGGTTTCGTATATATACCAAATATTAATTATGAAATAACAATAGTTTTAGTATTGATTGAAAATATTTATAGTTTTATTTTAATGTGCATTTATAAATCTTCGTTATAAAATAAATCTTTTATAATAATGGTATTTATTTTCCCAACTATGGTGATGAATTAGCTATAGATAATACAGAATTATCTAAAATTATTTTAGAATTATGGACTAAGACATATCCTTAAGAAATAATTCCTTAATCGTATAATTATGAATCATATGGTGTTGGTGAGTTATATCTCAAACTATTAAGGGTACAACACCCATTTAATGAGAGTGATGAAAGGTTCAATGAACTCTTCGAATTGACACACACACATGCAGTCTAATGTCTAATGATTCTAAATGGTCCACTTTGTTAAATTCACAAACGAATTATCATGAATATGAACATATGTATTTGATAGCCAATTAGTATATGAATGATAAGTTTATAAAATATAAAACAAAAGCGGATAACATAACATGCAAATGAAATAAAAACAACTTAGTTCGTTCGATTAGGTGGGTATATTCAAAAAGAGTTCCAAAGGTACCTAATAACAAACATGATTCAATCTCAAAATCACCCCTCTCTAAGACACATCAAATACACTACATGTATGGAAGGGACTAAATAGGTATCCCCTAACCAAAATCCATCAACCAAGTCTTTAGCTATAAATGAATGCGTAGAGCCGGTATCAAACAGTGTTCTAAAGGAAATACCAGACATTAAATTCATACCTTCCAAACAACATTCTTGCCTTTCTCTTCAGCAATCGGTACTTCCCTTGGTCCCTCCAAAACAAACACTCTAGCATGCAACTATGTGCAATATTTCTTCTAATGTCCAACATTATCATAGTTAAAACACTTCATCTTTCCCTAAGCTATTGGTGTCAGACACTTGGATGCATATTGCCGCTACTTCCCATAATTAATGCAAGCAACCTTAACAATAATAGTCTTGGCATCCCTTCCTTTCAGCACTGTCATATTTCCCTCAACATAAGGAGTGAATTTCTTCGATTGGACTACCTTGGGCTTCATCTCGACTCTCCTCTTTTCTTCATACATCCCATCATATCTTTGATTCATATCCATCATGAACTTTAAAGGAGACGCCAAGTGCGTCATCACCTTATGATCTAGACCGTGTTCCAATTCCTAGATGAAATTACCTTTTTTCTTCAATGGAGTATTAATTATCTCTGGTCATACTTAGCCAAAGAGTTAAAATTCTAGATGTACACTTCAACTGAAAGGTCTCCTGCTTCAATTGATAAACTCTCGGTGCAACACACTTTATTGAGACTCGAATATGAACTGAGTCTCAAACCTCCCCTTAAACTAGTTCCAAGTAATCTCCTCTTCGGGGTCTCAATAGTCATTGTTTTCCACCAATCCAAAGCATCTTCATGCAATTATCTTGAAGTTGGCCTTCTCCTTTGTATGTCACTCAACCTTAGTTCTCCAAAGATACGCTCACAATTTCTTAGCCAATTTAACATTTTAATAATGAGTTGCTCTCCGTAACATCTTTCCCTCCAAGTTTCAATAATCTTAGTTCATTTATGACAAGTCCTCTCTTACTTTAGGCCTTGGCTTAACAGCCTCTTGCATATCATTTGCATTATAATTACTGAAACACATTCATACCTATCGCATTAATTGGTGAAGCAACTTCAGTTTCAACTACTCATGGTATTTCTCCCTCATTTCTCTCATTATTCTAGGTGCTTTCGATCTCCCTTCTTTAATTTGTTCCTCCTGATGTAACTCGTCCACTTCTTATTTCCATTTTGCTTTTCTATTAAGCAATTTTTTTATTATAAATGAAAAGAAAGAGAGTGAAACAATAATAGAAGGACAGATATATCCATGTGTATATTAGCAAAATACAAATATGTTATATATACACACACACACACACACACACAGTAGTATATACCCTCCTTAAGGTGTTTATTTTCTCCTAAGTTCTTAACTATTTCTAGCTCTGTTTTACTTAAATGTCCTAACCTAAGCTCTGTTACTAAACTATATCATTCGCATTTTGAAATCCAAAGATGGAATCCCAATGTGTTATAGTCACCTTGGAATTATTTTTTGATGACAGAGTGAGATCAAGCAAATAGAGAAACTAAAAAAATTTCATCATAAATAATTGTGTTTCTATATTTCAAATCTCAAATCATGCCCACGTATAGGCAAAATATAAATTATTATATTGTAGCAATAAAGATCCAACATATGAAGATGTCAAACCCTTTTAGTCTCCTGAACTTAAACACTATTATAATGGAATTTAAACTACTACAAAGGATAAGAATAGTAAGGCCTCCCATTTTTTTTCATCTTTAGCATAGTCTGGGTAAAAGTCCTATCTTTATTCGATGACTAAAATATGAAAACCAACAAACTCAACCTACTCAATTGAGTACCAATGAGTTTATAGGGGAAAAACAATAACCACACGGGTTAGATATAATTTTGGTATGAATAATATTCTTCCCGTCTAAGTTCCTATGCTGGTGGGCCCATTCTCAATTATGTTCCTCCACTAGTAGGACACATACCGCTAAAGCGTGTAACGGGTTTTTCCTCATACTAGCCTCGATTACACAGTCAATATAAGTCTAACCCAAGTTATAAGTCATAATAAAATACATGTTCACTTAAATGTATATAAACATGTCTCAACAAAATTATACCTGAAGTCATCCTAAGTTTAGGGTCTCAAACACAATTAACATAGAATCATATTCAGGTTGTGGAAATACTATCTACAAAACTATCTTGGATTTTGTCTACTACAATTTCTATACCGAAAATTACAACCCCCTCGGTCTCATTAACTCATTATTTAGTCTAATGCTACAAGGTACAACCCCAAGCAATCTCTTTTTCCTTAAATTTATACTGCAAAGTACAACCCTAAGCAGTTTCGGTGCTATAAATTCTATACTCCAAAGCACAACCCTAAGCAGTCTTGCTTCTTTAAGTTTTATACTGCAAAGTACAACCCTAAGTAGTTTCTTTATCCTTTTCTTTAAGCTTGGACCACATATGAGAGTTACAACAAATCTTGCGAAAGCGTACAACCCGCTTGGACATTCACGTCCCTCCAAAAGTCAAATGTTGAATTTTACCTCTTACATTAAGTGCATTCGAGTAAATTCCTCACTCGACGTAAATTGCCCTTCCGACTCGCATTATTTGTAGGTTCTTACTTATTTACTTCTTATTTATCTTTAACTTTCCAAACTTCACCTAATTATTCATTTATTAGGTTCCGGTTATAGCTATTCTTTTATCTTCGTTAGGCTCCCAGCCTGCCTATGGCTATCTTAAATCTCTAAACTATTTTCGCAACATATCATGCTTTAGAAAACTCTAAGTTCTACCTTCGACCATGTTAAGCCTTGGCTCTCGATATTAGCTTTCCCCTAAAAGCAAATTGGTCTCAGTGTTGACTCTCTTTAAAAGTCAATAGGTCTCAGCTATCGAATCACTACCATCAGGTTACGTTCTAAGGAAGCTTGGATTATTTGCTCTCATTTGGAGCACCTTTGTCAATCTTCCTCCGCTTACGTCTAGAACCTCATTCGGCCATCACTTTCGGTTATGCTCTTATTTAGTCCATTTATTTAGAACCTTTTCTTATTTCTTAGTTCATTTTAGGTTTCACAAGTTATACCCCAGTAGTACACCTTCGGCTAGTCTCTCACTTCAGTACACATAATAAAGCCAACATAACTAGTTGCACATGCTTGCAATTCTGAGCACGTCTGTGCATGTCTTTCCATGTGTCATCTCTTTGTTCGTTCCGCCTCCACTTTTAGTTAGTAATAGTGTCGTTTATTTTATTTTTCGAGCATTTTTGTAGGGTCCTGTTCGTATGTTACTTACTCATGAAAATTACATGCATAATTATCTCAATTGCCTTATTATTTAATTTCAGCATTCATATTTATCTTTCGAAAATGATTAACTAAGGATGCGAAAATATTAATAAAATTCCATAAATTAACAAATAAGATTCTTTAGCATATTTTACCAACATTTTCATTTTTAAATCAATTTCCCTTATTTGTTAATTTTGCAGATTCCTTCGTAAATTCATAAGTAAATAGTTTGATGTTGGAAAATTCTCATATTTGAAACCTAATCTTTAAAAATTCATTTCCAACAACATATTAAATTTTCACTTCATTTCAAAATTATTTGAATAAGGAATCTTAGCTAAACAACATAGTAAAGCTATTTCATCACAAAATATTCATTTAATCAAGATATATCGTTATGACCATATGTTATGTGAACTTTATCATAAAAATTAATGCCTTATTCAATCTAAATGAAAACAACATAAAAAGAAATGATATTACCCACCTAAGATGGGTTATTAGATTTTACTCTTTTAAACTTCTTTAACTTTTTACCGGTTTCATCTTCTTTTCCTCTTTTATTCTTAGCGACGACGTCTTGCAAGGTCTTTTTTTTTAGTTTGAAGAGAATGAATATGTGAATAAAATGATATGTCGAATGGCATATATATTGCATGGGTTTTTTTATTTGGAGTTCCTCCTTATATTAATTTGTTCCTTAATGTCACAATTTCCTTATGTATTTAAATTGATTTTCATTATATACAACAGAACTTTTAAACATCCTTCATTCAAATGTTTATGTTCTCTCTTTATACATACGACCGAAATTAATCGCCTTTAATATAAGATCTCCTTTGTTCACATATTAGATCCACTCCTTACATATTTACAATCAATTGTGGTTATATCCATTTAAATAAATTCCCTAAATCTTTATTTGATAATTTCATATTATTAATTCCGTCTACACAATATGTAAATAATAAGTAAACAATGTCCCCTAAACATTTACATTCGTTCTCTTATTATTCCTTAACCAATCAACTAATCTCTATTTTTATAATTAATTCATAAATTAACCATTTACCCATTTATGGGTATGTTAAAAAATAAATAAAAGAAAATATACGCGTTTGGTATGAAATTTCTTTAAGTGGGAATTAGGGAAAATGACAAATTTTGTTAAAAAATTGTCTCAAGGACACCAAGAATAATTTTTTGGCTGAACGATAAATTTTTGAAAAAATTAGACTGAAAGACAATGATAGTTCAAACTAGCATTATATTCAATTTTTACGCCATACAAAATGCTAGTTCTAACTAGCATTTTATTCAGTTTTTACACTATAGAAAACACTAGTTCTAACTCGTATTTTCCTTCAGCCTAATTACTTTCAAGTTCGTCATTCAACCTAAAAATGAAACTTGTCGTCGTTAAGCTAAATGTTTTTTAAAGTTTGTTGTTATGCCTGTTTTTCCATTTTTGTAAGTAATAGGAAACAAAAAGAAATTAAAACGGCTGTTAAACATATTTTGCCCCAAAACTTTGTCTTCCAACCATTCTCTCACAAAGAATCAAACCAGGGGAATGGAGAGATCAGGCGAGCACGACTCATCTCAACCGTGTCCAGGTTACACTCTGAACCCGCAACCGTACCACAAAGAAGACATACTCTTCTGCCTAGACGTCGACGTCGAAACCAAAGTGGAAATGAAGGCGAATCCGAAAACTGGCGGACCGGTTACTCGTTTAGAATCTGTTAAGCAAGCAGTGATGATGTTTGTTCACTCTAAACTCACTATTGATTCTGACCATGGCTTCTCTTTCTCTACTCTTGGCAAAGATCACAGCTGGGTACTTCTCCTTTGGACCTTTCTGAAATTTGGCATTTATGTTAGAAATTTAAAGTGCGTTTATGAGGGAGGACTATCGTGATTGTTAGATCAAAGATTTCTTTTACTGATCATCGAAGACCGTTATTATAGGAAGGAACAAAATGGGAAAGCTGGGAGAAATTAAAGGGGGGAAATAATTTGGCTATGGCTATTAAACCCCTGTTAACTTCCATTCCCACTCCACTTAAACAATAAATTTTGTATTACAAATTACCCTTGTTAAATAATTAGTTTTAGATGTATGGTTACATTTGTTAGAAAAAAAAAACATACATGATGATTTATCTTAGAAAAAGTATGATGGTGGGTTTGAATATGATAATTTTTAACATTTTTTTTTTCAAACAACAACTTATCATTTGTTTTATAATTTTTTTGCTTGAGTTTACGTCATTTTTTCCCCGTTGCATGAGATTTTATTAAACCTAGTGTGTTATGCGCTTGGAATTGATAGATATCTAGTGTCATGCATTCCATGAAATGGTAAAAACACAGTATTATGTACACTAGGAATGGATTTAAACCTAAGTTGGCAATCACTTATATGTAAAAACTTTAGTCTTTGGATAATTTAACAAAAACCTGAAGGATTTGGTTTCTTTCGCCACTCTGACTACAACGATTGACAAAATTCTTATTTATTTTTTTCATTTTTTTTTGAACTTTTAGTCAATGAATGAAATAAAAAAGAATGTAAAATATTAGAAGAAGGTGAACATGCAGATATCAAAAAGATAATAATGGGAACAAATTGGGATGGGAAAAGAAATGTGTTGGATGTTAATTTTTTAAGTAAATAGTGGGGTGGGAATGGTAAATTACGGGGTACTAAATAGATTTAGCCAAATAAATTTTGCTGACAAGATTTGTTAGGTATAAATTCGAATCGCTAAAGGGACTCGAACAATGTTTAAGAGGGGCAAATTTTATGGAAATTCTATACAAGAAGGGACCCCGGCAATGTTTAAGCAGGGAAATTTTTATGGAGATTCCATACAAAATGTATCCTATATGAAGGGTTTATTATCGGTAGATTAATTAAATTACAATATTTTCGCTTTTTTACTTTTAGTATCTCCTCATAATCATATTCACTTTTTATCTTCTTTGGTCCTACAAAGAAATAAAGACACTCTAAATAAAAAATAAAAAAAACTCGAATTCATCATATCCGAAATCATCACATTCTAAATGGATGTGTTTATAAAAGATGTTTGTTGTAAGTTTATTTGTCAATTTTGTACATCATATGTGCTTTGAATTAAATAAATTGTTGATGGTTCATTTTATATTAGCAAAATATATGATTGTTTTCAATGGGATGATCCGAGGTCGTAATGAAACTGGATGATTTTGAATGCCTAACATGAGTTTGGTATAATATCAAACTAAATTAAAAAAAAACTTATGCTTTAGGGTTAAATAATTTATTAATTGAGGTTAAAAGTGGAATCAATATTTAAATTATAAGAGGACACCAAATATCTAATGATCCCCTTAACAATAATTAAATTAATAGGATAGTTTATCTCCCTTAGCTATTTTTGGACTATCTTTAACAATGTCCAAAATTTATACATTTTCAAGTGGGTTATTAATGTTTACAGAGGATCAAACCATCCTTATGTTTCCCTTATAGCAATTATTAATGTTTCAGAGGAACAAACATAGTTTAAAATATGCGGTTTAGTCTGTAAAATTAGTGGGGCTTTTATCATGATATATCAAGGTCACTGTAAAAATTGTTGCCTTTTTCCGTGAAAATTTTGATTGGTGGCAGCCGTCACCTGTTTACTCCGTACTTCTATAGGTAGAGAGTTCTTAGTTAACCTATAGTTTGTAGTCTTTCACATTTCCTTTCTGCTGTTTTACATGTTACATTGATTTGCTTCCCTTAGTCTTATTGATGACTTGCGTTATACCACAATCGACTTTTTAATGAAACTTTGTGTCAAAAGTGTCATGCTTTTCCCTTGTTAAATTGTGGTGATATGAACACACATTTTATATATCGGCATGAATTTTGGATGTAACACCACATGAAGACTCCTTTTATTACTTGCATTTATTAACTTGATCTGGTCCCAATACTGTTGTTATTGCATGGATGTAAGGTATTTTTTCGATCCACAAATATTTGATGGCTACCTATATTCTTTGTTCACATATAATGCAATTAGGAGTTTTCCTACTAAGAGAAGCATGGCCACCTTTATTTTTCAATCTGGTCTACCTATGATTGTCAACATCAAGTAGCCTATAAAGGTTTTCAAAACGGGATTTAAGTCGCAGATTGTATAGTTCAAACCTTAAATCGAAATGGGATTTAAAATTGTAAATCGTAGATTCAAAAGATTCATATTTTAAAGTTTTTACATATTTTGGAACCGATTTTGATATTTGAACTTCTACCATTAAACTTAAAACTCAATTTTCTCATTTATTTCATTTTCATTTATTTTTAAACATTATAATTGGAATTGTAAATCCAAATAAGCATATTAAATATGTTAGTATGAGTTGATTGTCCTTTTTTTAATTGCAGTTTAGCCTAAGTTTGAATCGGAATGTAAGTCGAATCGTAAAGGGAGAGATCATGTCTAAATCGGAGTTTAAATCGTAAGGTTTTGGATTTTTGACAATAATGTAGCCTATCTTGGAATTTTCTTTACGCTACTTTTGATCAAGAAAAATAGTTAGCGTCGAATAACAGATTTATGTGCACAGTATAGAGCATCAACATTTTTGTTATTGATATAATGCGATCCATACCGGTCTAACTTGCAATAATTACTAAGCTATTGTGTAGGTAGATTAACTGTCTAATACTTCATTTTTTTTCTTCCTCTGTACTCTTGTGGGTAATTGAATATTGCCTAATAGAATTTGTAAAATTGTTTATCATAGTCAACTATCTCAAGGAAAGTACTAAATGGCCAATAATACTAATATAAGACCTTTTTCTACTTGGTTAAGCTGCAGCTATTGTACTGTCATGCATGAGCATAATACACTTTAATCTTGCATTAAGAAGTTATATTGTCGTGCTTGTATATAATGTATTTTTGACACTGTACTGTAATCAAAAGGTTACATCTTTTGCTGGGAAACAATAAATTACATGGACTAGAGCAATCTGTTTGTTAGGACTTGCCCAGATTATGATCTGACTTGATTGTAGTCACCCTATGTTCTACTGGTGCAATATCCATAGTTTTCAAAATGCACGCCTAGACTCAAAAGAGCTCAAGGCACAGCCTCTTTTACCTTTTAAGGCGCACATGTCAATAAAGGTGCACAAAAACAAACATTTTTGCAAAAGTTGAAAAGCCTTGACGTGCACATTTTTGCACCTTAACAATAGCATGATAATATTAACATTTTTTCCCTTTTGTTTTTTGATATTCTCTCTCGGTCTCTTCTATTTTTTGCCTTCTTTTCTAGAATCCCTTTCTTGCTGCCCATGAATATTGAGATTAGGAAAACCTCACTTTTTCCATTGACCTGTTCATATTTTGTTTGAAAGCTTAAACACGAAGCTGAAATTGATTGAAGAAATGATTTGTTCAATTTTTGTTCTAATTTATTTTTTTTTTCTATTTTTTTTTTTTATGATTCTCCAATTGAAGAGAAGCTAGTCTAACACCGCTTAAGATGATTTGGACATCTCCAACGGAGGCCTTTCGAAGCACAGGTGCGCGTTGGAATTATAGGCCGCGTCATGCTAAAAGAGAGGTAGATGTCGACCAAGGTTGACATGGGAGGAAGTAGTAAAAAGAGACTTGAGAGATTAGAATATATCCGAAGAGCTGGTGTCGGACATGAGTGCATGAAAGTTAGCGATTCACATACCAGAAACATAATGAGTTTTTTTTACTTATGGTTGGTTTGGGGGCAGTGTTATAAGTTTTAGATTATAGGAAAAGTGAATAGGAGCCTAAAACATAGTGTTTGATCTTCGGTCCCTATTACTATTAGTACCATTATTACTATTAGTATTATTATTATTAATATCATGATTTTTTTTAAATTTCTTTATCTATTTTTATTTTATTTTATTTATTATTATTATTATTTGTTTGATTGTTTTACCTTATTTTATTTTTATCTTTATTTCTATTTTCACCTTTATATATATATATATATATATATATTATATATATATATATAGTCTAATATTATTACTGTTACTTTTAAATTGACTTTGTTATTTAGTTCTGGGTTTCATCTCTAACCGACCCCAACTTGTTTGAGAATAATGACTTTGTTGTTATTGTTATATATTTTTTATGATTCTAACTTTCCATTTATAATGCTATAAATCTATTACGATAGAATTTGAGTTTATACCGATTAAATATGTTATTAGTTATATTAATTTAGAATGTTATGCTACATCAACTGGGGATTATAGGCACGACTAATACTGCTGCGGAAATAAAGGGCGGATTTCAGGAAAGCACTTGAATTTCATCGGTTACGATTCCTTCTGTTTATAAATCCAGCCCTGAGAGCCGGTCGAAGCAGCATTTTGCTTCAATTTATTGTTGTATAATTTTAGATTTTACAGCGTTGAGCTGTTTAGAGAAATAATTACACAAATTCAACATGAAATAAACTTCAGTTGACTATAATAAAATTAACAGGTAGACGATAAAATAGCATTTGCAGTTTTGAATGAAAAACGCGCGCTTATGTGCAAGATGCAAAAAAGCTCAAGGTGCAGGTCTTGTGCCTTGCTGCGCTTTTTTGAATTGACTATTTTGGCAATACCTCAATACTAGTGTGTAACCCGTGCGTTGCACACGGTAACGATGTTAAAAAGTAATACTTAAATTTTAATTATTATTAACAATTGAATCTTTTAAGCACTATATGATAAACTTGTTGAAATAAAAAAAAATTATAATTTAAAATGATATACAACACTCAAATGTAAGGTAAATGGTCGCTAATACATACATACATACATACATATATATAGTTGATGCTATGTGATACAATTATTTTTTATATAAATGGATGAAAAAAATTGAATTTTCCATTTTTATTAATATGAATTTGTATATATAATTTTAATGATTTACAATGGAATAATGAATATTATGTAATTAAATATATTTAAATATTTTAAATCAGTAATCAGCTTAACTAATTAGATATATGGAGCTGAATATAAGAAAGGAGAGAAAAAATGAGTAGAGCTTTGTATGTAGTTGCAGTTGAGAAAAATATCTTACGATCAACTTATCTGAAATGAACTTTTATTCATTATCTAAGATTTCAATTAGTAAACCTTTTTTTAACTTAGAAATTAATCATAAATTTCACGTTATTATAGGAATGTCATGTTTACAACTTCAATATTTGCAAAAACAAAAAAATGTTACGTTATTTTGAGTTGTGAGTTCGGTAAGTTTTAATATCATGTTGAATATAAGAATGTCGACATAACCTAATTTGTGTTTGAGTAATCTATGCATCCACATCCCAATGTTGTAAGTTATAAATTTATCCTTGAAAAGTTGTAAAAAATAAAATTTGTACTAAAAATGTATGATATTATTTTGAGATAAATGAATTATAAGTTAAAAATATATTATTGTTTATGTTTACATTTTATGTTGTGCGATCCATATATCTTTATATATGAACAAAAATAACAATTTTATCATCTTCGTCCACGCGCGTGTGTTGTATGCATACTTAAATCGATATATATTTTAAGATTTATTAGATGAATTATTAAATATTGGTAAATTGAATTTAATTGAATGATTTAAAATAAAGATTACATAATCAAAACAAATCGATTTCTCGTTCAATTACTCAGAAGCAAAATCAATTTTCACAGTCTCCCCAAAACCAAAATCACTTTCACAAAATCAAAGTTACAATTTCCAATTTCTTTGAGTCTGTGTTTGATGTCGCGGTTGTGGTTGGTGTTTTGCAGGAGGCGGTGAGGAGAAAATTTTGACTAGGTCGCGGTTTGGTTGAGGTTGAGGTCGCGAGTTGTTGGCGATGATTGTGTTAGTCGAGGAAGGTGGATTGGAGTCTGGCCATGGCAGATGAGTTGGGTTTTTTGGCATTGAAGTCAGAGAAACAATTTGTTGTATATGCAAAAAGGTGGAGCAACGTACTTGAAGAAAAAAAATGATTCATAACAAAATATTGAAAAATATTATCTCTCAATTTCAAAAACAGTTAGTTCAAAAATAAACAGTTACTACAGGAAGAAAATTGATACCTACATAGAAGAAACTGATACCTACAGGAAGAAAATCGATACCTACATAAAAGAAACTGATACCTACAGAAACAAAACTGATACCCACATAAGAGAAACTGATACCTACAAAAACAAAACTGATACCTACATAAAAGAAACTGATACCTACAGAAACAAAACTGACACCTAAGAAAACAAAAAAGATAACTACATAATAAAAAATAAAACAAAATATTTGGCAAATATGTCTTAAAGTAATAGCTACAAACGAAAAAATTCATACACAAATCGATCCTAAGTGTGCTAGTAAAAATATTAAATATTTTAATTCAAAGCATACTATATGCTTGTACTATTAAATTTGATGTTTCACAATTAAATTTGATAGTTGTAAAGTAATGTAATTTTGTTGAAATTTGTACTTGTGAAGTAATTATGTTATGTTTTTAAAACAAAGCTGCTCTTACTTGTAAAAACACACACTAGAACTAATACTGTAAAAATATTTAACTGATACTAAAACTGAATACATCCACTTACAATAAACTGAACACAAATTAACAACAAATTCCATTTATAACAAATTCCATGATATACTGAATACAAAGTAATAACAAAAGATTCAATTACAATAAACCACCAAAACAAGTCACACATCCACTTATTAATCTGAACAAATTCAAAATGAAAAATCAAATCATATCCTCTTCGAAGCTTAACAATTCCATTTATTATGATCAAGCTGCTTTGCACTCGCCACATCTGTTATGCTTATTCTGAAAATATGAAAATCCTCCTTTAGACTTAGCTGATGGTCTACATGCGCCACATTATCACCACTGTTAAAAAAAACATTAGTAAAAACATGTTCAGTTTAGAACATTAGTTTTTCCATTTCAGAAAGCTGATACCTAAGGTATACAAAACTGATACCTAGTTACCGATAATCAAAAAAAAATTATACTAAGAAAAATAAAAATGATAGCAGAAAACTGATCCTAAGATATGATATTTTTCCACTCTATCACAAGCTTATATACAACCCAATCAATAATACTTTTCCAATCATAACAAGCTTATATCTCATTCTTCAAATCATATAAAGAGCAATCAATAGACAATCGACTGCTAAAAGTGTTATAATCCAACACAAACAGACAAATAAGACTGTTATCCCCACAGCCGAAAAAAAATAAAAATAAACATTAGTAAAAATATGTTTAATGTAGAACATTAATTATTCAATTTCACAAAACTGATACCTACCGTATACAAAACTGATACCTAGTTACTGATAATAATAAAATGATAATAAGAAAAAAATAAAAATGAAACCCAAAAATTGAACATAAAATTTGATATTTTTCAACTCTATCACAACTGTATATACAACCCAAACAACTTTATATCAAAACTTTGAAAAAAAACGAGATCACGGTAGAAATATGAAAAGAACGAGCTCGACAAACGCGCATGAGAAAAATATAATAGATGAACTATAATTTTCAGAAGAATGAAATTGAAATGATCAAACAAGATTGATCGATATTTTGATTGCGAGAGTAAATTGGATCGCGACAGAAAAATTTGATCGAAACGAAGAAGAAGAAGAAAAAGCGCGTGAAAGAGGCTGGAAGGATAATACGTGCGTGTCCTTCTGAGAAAATAATTAGCGGGCTGTCCTAAATCTAAAAAAAGCCCTAAAAATTGTCCTGGAGGAAAATTTCATGTTTATCAAATGGTTTAAATTTTTAATTACGTAATTAGTTTAATTGTATGAACTTAAATGTAAAATATTAGAAGAGAATTAAGAAAGCATTTGTGAATAATCTTAGAAAATTTTAAAAGTATGTATTTGATTATAAATTGGCATTAGAAGTTTAATAGAATAATTATGAAGTGATAAATTACTAAAATTTAAAATCAAAATATCGAGAGAAAATTAAGGGGAGTAAATAAAACCCCTACAATTAATGAGAGAGCTTGAATTTCTTCTGCTTTACTATTATTTAATAGATAAGAATACTTTCCTAAATATTATCAGTTGAGTCATCTAGCTACAACTTTCACCTCTTTCAACCGCTGATTTCCTTTTTTGATTATATTATTTTAGAAATGCCCAAAACGACTAAGTTACTAGTTGGCCCACAAATGATTACAGTTGAACAGTTTCACTTGTTGGAAATTAGCAGTCTTATAATGGATCTTAGAAGGTTGTTATGCTGTTGATTGCGGCTTGGACAATATGTTTGAGATAGTTTATACCTACCAATTCTCTTGTTAAAAGTTCCACTTCCTTATGTTTTATCGATATCCATTGTATAATTATGTTAGGATTGATGTCTTTCTTCTGCCCATCAGGTAAATTTTTTGTTTTAGATAAAATCATAAAACAATATTACCGACAGTGCTGCAGTGCAAATGGTTAGGCTTTATATATTGCCAAATACCATATTTATTATTGTACATTGTACTATTCCATATGATTGAATTTGAATTTAGGAACTAGTCATATGCATATATATTATTTGGTTCAAGTATATGTGTGAGTATATCAGCATGTCTTTATGTGTGTATTTTATATGCAAGCTACAGCTAAACATATAATTGCTGTGTATAGTTAGGAAGAAATAATAGACTTGTGGTGGTATGATATGTTTTAGATATTTAAAAATTTCTGGATTAACCAACAGTTAGAGTTGCACAGTTAGAATTGATAGAAAATTCTCGTTGATATTAACAGTTGAGATTATGTTAACCTGTGCTCGATGAGCACATGTTAATTTGTATTTCTTAATACTGAAAGACAATACAAGTTGTGCAAACCAAAAAATAACATTACAATCAAACTAAAGTACAATATCCTATAAGGATATTTTTGTGATTTAATTATGCATAAGAATATTCCAGCACTTGTTATCGTTTTCTTTTAAATTTGTTAATAAGCTACTTGGTAGTTTGGTTGTGATGGTTGATGAATTCTCATATTTAAATTAGCTACAATCTTTTGATTTGTTGTAGGAGCGGAGAGTGTTTAGTAATCATGTTGGAGATGCAATTTCAGCACTGCAGACTATAAAATCGTCAGATTCATCTTATGGGAGAGCAGATCTAACTACACTATTCCAAAAAGCAGCCTACGAAGCAAAAAAATCTAAGCTACAGGGTCGAATATTCAGAGTGGTAATACACTGTTATTTATGTTCTTTTTGCCTTGCATGCATTTATGCAATACCCCCCTAATGATACGAGGTGACTGTGACATGAATATAAAAATAATGGATTTGCTTTCTAAGTTGGGGTTCGTATCATATTAAAATTGTATTAACCAGAGCACAACTACATGCATAAATATACAGATACTTGTATATACATAAACATCTAAGTAGTTAATATCGGTGTTGGCAACATATCGGTCAAATACTTTTATGCGATATTTAAAAATATCGAGATAACATTGGATAATTTTGCACATGTTTATAACAAGTTACCAATGCTACAATAACTATGTTCTAATGTTATAATTATATAATTTTTTTGGATATTTTAATAAATATTGCCAAGGTACTATTAAAGACTGATTGCATAAACAATATAGATATAGATTGCAACTCCTAAATCTTGGTTCATTATCAATGGGGGTGTGGACACACACACAGATTTCAACTTCTAAATCTTGGTGTATGATATTTACAAAAATAAAATATAAAAAAATGTGAAATTTTATGAGTCAACATATCATCAGAAAAAAAAAAGCGATTAAAAAGAGAAGTATCTCTTATACGATGTTGCTAACGGTAAAAAATTCGCACACAATAAAACATGCAAAGTAAAGGAAGACTGAGAAATTATGGTTATAACTGAGCAGATAGAACACTTGGATTTCTAATATTGTCCATACATCGTCATTACTTTATACAAAATCCAACAAATTAAGGAAGTGAGGAGATTTATTCTTCAACTTATTCTATTTTCCTCATATAAAATAATGATCGATATTCATTAAATATATCAGATGTTTTACACTAAACATTGGTGCAATATATCGACATATATCGGACATTTTACACTATATTGATAAATTGATGACATATAGTGTTTCAGTAGAATAATACACTGTGAAGCGCACTCACTTTCAAATTCCTAAAGTTGATTGTAGAGTTTCTCAACTTTCAAAAAAGCCAGTCGTCCAAGTCACAGTTTTCATCTCATTATCAAACTCTAAAATTCCTTATGCTTGGTTTTATAACTAGTTTACATATTAGAAGGGCCAACCTGCTCTTGGAGCTTCGGATTTTGTATGCACTTGGCAAGCGAGTCAATTACCATAATTTCTCGATACAGCTACGTGAAATCTAATTATTGTTATGGTATAGACAAAGGAAAGAAGTGGGAAAATATGGTCTGTGGGTATTAATAGTTTATTTACACTAGTGGCTTGATGTGCTATATATAAATAACAACGGCGAATTGTTCAACCTTCGATACCGATGTCCCTGTCTATTATTAATAACTGCCAACATCGTGTATGTTCATGCTTATATATTGTATTATGTTTAAGCTCCCATTCATTTTGATTTATTTGTTTACTTAATTATTATTATTTTCAGTTAATGCTACAACTTAGACCTATCTTCTGAACATTATTTTTACAAATGTATATAGCTGTATACTGAAGACATACAAGTAGGATAAAAGATTAATTCGGCACTGATGTTTTGTATACATAATTCGAGATAGGTTTCTAGTTTGCAGCATAACCATGACAGCCAAATGTTGCTCAATATCTAATTTAACAACTGATAAACAATGCCAGATATTGATCTACTGCTGATCAGCAATGCCTTTGATGACGATGTTCCACTCTACTACTAGTATCCGAACTTTCTAACTGCCACCATTGTCAAACTTCTCAACTTCGATTTTTAACAGTTATATTTTAAAGTTTCATGGTTCTTTGTCATACTATATTCAAGCTCGCATTTGTTTTGAATGCAACTTTCCGATCAATGCTAAAATTTGAACTTATAAATAGCCGTTAAAGAACCATAAGCAGGAAAGTTATTTTATGTGATTGTTTTGGAAAAGTTAGGGTCTGTTTGGCTTCAAAAATTGAGGTAGTGTTTGGCTTGAAAATGTGTTTTGTGTTTTCAACGTAGATTTTAAGATGCAAGGAAGAGGAGAAGAGGTTGGAGAACAGTCGATTTAGAAATGGTTTTAACATATAAAATTGAAAATAATCTTTTTTTTTTGAAAAAAATCAAAAACTATTTTCTCCCTTCATCTTCCCCAATTTATTTGAATATGTTTTTCCAATTCCTCCGCCTTTTGACATAGATATTGAAGACGCAAAACACAAAACTTGTTTACAAGCCAAACATCATCTAAGTTTTGTGTTTTCAATATGTACTTCAAAATGCATTGTAGAGGAAGATGCGGATGGAAAACGGTTAGTGTGGAAATGATTTTAACATGTAAAATTAAAAACAATTTTGTTTTCTTGTTTTCCGCTTTTTAGTGAGGCCAAAAAATATGTTCTTCCTCCTTTTTCACCTCTTTATTACAATGGTTAGTATTTTCCACCCCTCACGTTTCCCATAACTTTCAAAGTACATACGAAAACGCAAAACTTAGGACCCGTTTGGTTTCATTTGAATTTTTTGATTTCCTTATTCAAAAGTCATTACAAAATATGGAGAGAGGAGGAAAATATTTAAAGTTTTAAATCATTATGATGATGATGAAGGGACGACGGATGAGATAGACTGACGGTGGAGGACGACAAATGGGATGACAAGAAGGCGGAAAGATGGATCGTTTCTTGTGCATTTATTATTTTTTTAAACATGGAAAACAAAATAAATTTGTTTTCCATTTTGTATGTTACATTTTTCAAATTGGTTGTTTTCCAAAAAATACTTGTTGTCGTGCGTACACCTTTTTGTTTGAACAAAAATCCAAAGCTAAAAATGACAAACCAATCGGGGCTTTTAATTTTGAAACCAAACAGACCCTTGATTTTGCAAATTCATAGCGTAATGGTTTTTTTTTTGTTTTTTTTTTAAAGAATATAGTAGTAGTACTTGATTCAAGCAGAGTACCTGCTTTGATGTCTCACCGGTTCGAACCCGTGACCTCTGGAACCTCGGTCTAGAGCGTCATACCACTTGCCACTCGAGATAGTGGTTCTCGACATAGCGTAATGTTACATACATCATCTAAATCAACTAGCTATACAATAATGCAGATATTGATCTACTGCCGATCATCAACGCCGCCAGAGCACAGGTATCCGGTAAGCTCGAAGAACTTCACTCTGGACATCGTGTACCTGCACGACAAGCCATGCACGGAGAACTGCCCGCAAAGGGTGTACGACACCTTAGTGGATGCCCTCGAGCACGTGAGCGAGTACGAGGCCTACATCTTCGAGACTTGTCAAATGGTGAATCGGGTGGTGGCCCGCCTCCTCCTCTCCCTTCTGTGCCACCCTCATCAACGTTGCCCTCAGGACGATCTCGACATCCCTAGGCAGCTCTCTAGGAAGCCCTCGCCGACTACCAGCTTGGAGCTTGCTGTTCCTGCAGAGGATGAGTCGTCCACTGTGACTTCTTAAAGAGTTTCAGCTGAAGTCCCTAGTCTGTTGTTTTGCTTTCTCTTTTATGTATTAGCTTTGAAATGCAGGTTATGCTGCTGTTGGTTTACATGTATATTTTGAAATATGGCTAGAATGACTCTTAGGTTTTTATTATCTATGTTTGAAAAGTTGCTATGGCTTTAAATTTAGGTGCATTACTTTGCAATTTAACTATACGTTAATTTGGATCAGAGCCCTTTTGTTTTTTTGGTATAAATATTTATTTTCTACTAATGCTTTCACATCGCAATAATCTGCTTTGCAAATATTTTCGTTAGTAGCATTTCTTTTCACCTTAACTAATTTGGTATTTGAAGTGAGCAACAAGTTTGAATGTATTTGCTGTATTTATTGGTTTAACATTAGAGCTGTCATGGTAATGATAAATTTACCAGTACCAGCTAATTGGTTACCATTTTCAAGTGAAATTTACCATTACCAGCCAATCGGTTACCATTTTTAAATGAAATCGGTATACCAGTTTAATCGGTATGATAACAGTAAATTTATTATTTTCTACTATAAATCATCGGTAACGTTTCTTCAATAACAGTGGTAACGGTAAATTTATAATACATGTATATGTATGTAACATGTTTTATTATAGACATTTAGAACCAAGCAAATGATTTAGTTTATTAACCCATTGAAATAATATTAAATACACTTTACTTCTTTCTCATTTATGTCTTTTATTAAGTAACCCTATAAATTGTATAATGAAGCACGTTATGGTATGAATACGTGTTATGTTACTAACCTTTTTTAAACAAATGGTATTTTACCATTACCAGTGTAACGATTACCAGATTATCGGTATACCAATCTTCTGTGTGCTTATACCTATCGGTAACGGTAACGGTAAGCAATTTTCGTTTACCAGTAAAAATGAAACGGTAACAGTATTTGCGAAATGGTAACGGTAATCATTACCACAGCAACCTTAGTCAACATTGAAACGAATGTTAGCTTTTATAGAAATTTTACTTAGTTTTTTTTTTTTTTTTTTTTTTTTTTTTTTTTTTTTTTTTCATTTTTCATTTTTATTAGCTCAATATTTTTAAGCCGAGGAACTAGCTTAGAGATGGTAAAAATTACTGTGTTTTTTTTAACATTATTTCCGAGAGCATTCAGATCAGCTGTTGTGAGTTTGAGCGCTTCATTCGGTGCATGAAAACGATGCATATGATTTTGCCTCGCCATTTATTGTGTAATGTATAATCTTTTTTCCAGTTAACCGATAGGTAAAAAAATTGCTTATGGATTATATCAAGTGAAAATTAGGTACATGTTACTTTTTTCTAAACTTAATATAAATTAAAAATTACTTTACGCTTCCTTTTTAAATCTTAGAACTCTTTTACACAAACTAGAAATCCCCATTAAAAAATTTAGTAAAAATTCAACAAAATAAACTTTAACTTTTGTCATTAATATCGTAGCTTCTTTGTTTTTTTTAATGCAAATTCTTAACTTCATTGAAATCAACTTTAATGAAAAAATTTAAACATTTTTGAATGAGAGTAAGTAGTTGTGAGAGTTGTTTTAATTGATATTTTAGGTAACTTCATCAAAATTGTATAAATTTGAAAATGTTCATTGATTTTAATGTTTTAATTAGATGACTTATAGTAGGAAATTTTGCTTATATAGGTCCGTTTTCCAAAAAAAGAATAGGCCCATTTTAAAATATTTACAAGAATATGCTGTTTTGACTACATGAGTTGTTGGTTGAGTAATTATTGAAGAAGACTTTTGAAAAGTCGTCCAAAGGAGATTTTTCAAAAATCGCCTTTGGGCGACTTTTCCATTCAATAATTTCCTACGTCCATTGTTCTTCTGTATGGTTATTACCACTATCGATAAGGCGATTTTTCAAAATCAGGCGATTTTTGAAAATCGTCTTTGGGCAAATTTTGAAAAATCGCCTTCACCGGTGAATCCAGACAACGTTGAGGTAGCTAAAACATGCATATTTCTGTAATTACTTTCAAAACAGACCTAATTATGTTATATTTTTTCTTAAAAAGGCCAAACTTGGCAAAAAAATGCTATAAAAAATAAGGGTAATTTAGTCATAGTTTTTCTTAGCAAAATAATGGTATGTGTTAGATTATTTTTTGTGTACGAATAGAATTTGCAATTTAAAATATCTATTTAAAACTAAACAAACGAAGAAAAAAATCAAAAATAAAAACAAAAACAACAGGGAAAAAGGAAAAAAAGATCAAACTAAAAGTAAATTAAATTTTAAAACACAAAAACTCTCCTTATATGAAAACAACGGCAAATATGATTTAATGTGACAAGAACACAAAATACTAAATGTGGGCATAAACCACACCGCTATACGGAAACCATCCACGCCGACTGCAAAAACGGTGTAGAATTCAGGACCGAATCTTCTAAGCAGAGCAAATATCCCAAATCGGACCGACCCGCATCGATACGGTTCAGTTGCGATTTGGACGATTGTACCGACCATATTAAATCGGACCGAAATGAAATTTTACACTAGTAATCTTATGATAAAAATATAAGCAACTCCTATCTTATTTTAGATTCTAACGATGTATATTTTATTTCCATGTATGTTGTTGTTATATTAATAATAATCGTTGTCATAAAGGAAGAACTTATAGTTTTAGTATGATATTTCCATCTTATTTTTTTGGATAAATGCTAATTATAATCTTATCCTAGTCATTTTATTTAATGATTGTGCATTGATTAATGTTGATGTTTGTTTAATCTACAAAAAAGTCTCACTTGTAACTAAATGTCAAATTGAAATATTCATACAATTAAAAATTAATCTTTCATTTCAATATAACATTGTGTGTTTTAACCTTTAAGTTAAAAGCTTCACACGGTTGGCTTTGTAAATTGTTTGTTGATGGAAGTTGTAACGACCCGTAATTTTACCACTTTGGAAATTGGATATTTAATTGATTTTAGATATTCAAATGTAGAATTTGTAAACTTAAATAATCATATTTCATGTGATAAATAAAAATGACAAACTTATTTCTTGAAGTAAATTAAGATTTGGAACTTTTATCACAAAATTGACAAAATTTACAAGAGTCGGATTTCGATAAAATTTAATATACTTTTGAAAATTTGTAAATGGTAAATAACTCTTTTTAATGGTTAAATAATGATGTGATAATAATAGAAATTTGATTTATAATGATTTTATAAACATATAAACTTATTTTATAAAAACTGACAAATTTTGTCGCACGTTGACAAATCAACGTCGTATTTTTACAATTAGATTTTAATATTATGAATTTATTATTAACTAAATATGATGACAAGCTTATTTTCAGTTTTGGTTTACATAAATAAATAGTTTAACAAAAACGTCGAAATGTGAACGTAAAACATTTTGTCGAAAATTAACGTTTTGTCGACTCAAAGTTGTTGCAACGTTGTCGCACCTTTATTTTCTTATATAGAAACATATATTCAAATAGTATAAGTATTAATTAATTCATTGATCAAGTTTACTTTTACTAAACGTATTAAAAAAAATTAGGATTTCATTAAGAAAACGTAAGCACAAAATTTTAAAATATGTCAAATCAAACCAAACATAATTGTTACTTTATTTTTCTTACTCCTTAAGTGAAAGTGACATAAAATATGATTTGAAATGTGATGTTAAGTGTTGAAAAAAATAAAGTAGCTTAAAAAGTAAGTAAAGTGTATTTTGATCATTTTACATAATAGTATTTTATTTCAATTTTTTTCCTATAAATACTTACCTCCATTCTCACTTTCTTTCATACAAATTTCCATCTTCTTCTTCCTTTTCCAAGCTTTTCTTCCACTCTCTAATGGCTTCTTCTCTTTTTCTACTAACTTTTTTTAAAATCATGTTAAATCAACTCCAAACATCACCATACTTTGCTAAAGTTCTTATATCGTCATTAAAACATTGTTTAACGTCTAAGAAGTGAAGAAATGATGGAGGAAGAGGTAGAATAGGACAAGGCCGAACCATTTGGAAGGAAGAAAGCAAGTTCGTGAAGCTACAAAGCAAGAAAAAGAGAAGGAGGTGCTGCTGGAATCAAAATGAAAGTCTACAAAAGAAAGATTGGTAGAGTGGAACTAATAGTGAGTACTCATATTTACTAATTAATCCATAAATTATTTCAAGTATAATGATTTGAAAATTTAAATATGTTGAATGAATGTTTGATAACTTGGTTGCAAATTGGTTGATTATGTGATTGTTTATGTGGTTGATAACTTATTTGATAAATGATAAGAGAAATGATTAGAAATTAAACATAGTTAATTAAATGAGAATTAAATCAAATATGTGTATGGAAGTAATTTAGCCTCTTAATGATTAAAATAGTTAAAAATATGGTTTAAAATAAATTTGAAGTGTTTCGGATAAGTTCGAAGCAAGTCACAAAATTGGTCACAATCGAGCTCGTCACGTAGCGTCTGTTCGTAAGTTTCGACCTGTAACTTCAAATTAAAGTAGAGAATGATTTGTAAGCCAGATTTGATCAAATAAAAATTCTCTGGTTCATAATGATAATAGTTTTCAAATGAAGAAAGAAAATCAAGATTTCATTCAGTATATTTTGAATTATATCCAAATCAATTTTCTGAAAAAATCACGCTAGTGCAGTTAAGTGATCATAATAGGAAATCTGTTAAAATGAAAGTTTTTAATTATGGAAAAATGTGGAATAAATTTTATAAATCTATTAAAATAATTTACAAGAGATTTGGAATGGAAAATATGAATTTTCAAATATTAAAAAGTTGTTTAAATCAAATAAGTTTATATAGCACTTTCCACGGCACTTTTATGCTGCGAATTCTATAACCTTTTGAATATAAGTTTAAACATAACTATTCTTTCCTAAATATTTTGTGAATGATTTTAAAAGAATAATTAAGCAATTTAATGATGATTTGGAAGTTTTAATAGATTTTGAATAAATGGTTAAGAGGAATTCTTTATACCACTTAAGTAAAAAGTGAAGAAGATTGAATATAATAACAACCGAGTATGCAGAAACAACTAGTGCATTTGTCCCGCCTGTGAGAGCTAAACGGTAAAACAAGGCGTGTAACTAAGTTTAGGGATGGAGCAACCAATGCCTTGAACTTACCTGGCCTTCGCTTTATCTTTAAGAGAGGGGTGGAACAGATCGAAAAGAAAGCCCGGATGCTCTAAAAGATCATATTTAAGTTTTTCCAAAATAAAAGAAAAGAAAGAAATTCTTTGATTGTTAATTAACCACTTAACATTTTTTATTCGATGATTGGTACAAAGGAACCGGGATCGGATTTGGGTGATTCCTATCCGAAAAACCAGGATCGAGTTTGGGTGATTCCTATTCGAAAACCCCTTCAAGCTAATTTTTGGAATAAAATATATTGAAAATAACGATCATTGATGACAAAGATCTTCATGATGTAGGTGTAACAATCCTGATTTTAGTGATTACCTGTTAATATTAAATTATAACGGTAGTTATAATTTAATATTGAGAATTAAATACAATTAGAGTTTTAAATTGTTTATTTGAAGTAAACAATGAATTTTGGGAATAAAAGGTGAGAATAAAGTTTTAGAAGCCTCTTTATTGTGGTTTGAGTTAAAATAAATAAGAAATGATTTTTATTTAGTGATAATGCAATAATTTTATTAATTATTGTCATTTTTGCTTCTTTTAGTAATTTTTAAAAGAAATAATTAATTTTATGGTGGTTTATTTAAATAAAAAGGTGGATATTGGATTTTAAAATATGTTTTGGTTATAAATAAGGTTTGAAACATTTTTCTAAGTAGAAAAGTATTTTTGTTGAATTTTAGAAGTTAAAAATGTGAACTTTTGTATTTATTGATGAAAATAGTGTATTTTTGTAAAATAAGGTTTATAATAATAAAATTCTTTTAAAAATAAAAAATTAATCTTTTCTTACGATGGAAAATATTTTACTTCTTATGTTTGTAGGATTATAAATTTTTATTTGTATGAAAAGTGGAAGAAAATGGCTTTGTTCTTTTATATAATGTAAATATGAAGCCTTTTGATTTAAGTGTTTAATATATAACATTAGCCATTTTATTTTATTTTGATTAATGGGTCTTAGCCCATTAGTATCTTGCCCAACCTGTTAGTAAACTATAAAGGAGAAAGAAATGAAGTATCTACCTTCATTCTCCTTCGACCAAAAGCTTCAAAACTTAAGAAACTCATTTCCTTTTATAAACCCTAGCCAAAAATCATCAAATCAAACTCAAATTTAGTGTTTTAAATATCTATTTGAAGTTAAAAATAAAGGTAATCAGAATCTAAAACCTAATATTTCATCAAAAGCCTAAATTTGTGAATGATTATTTGTTAACTACTTTCTTCTTTCTTGCATGCACTTGTTTTATAGTTTTACAGGTTGAAGAAGCTCAAATTCAACCCAAGCTTCAATCTTTCTCCATTAGTTCGGGTATTTGCTATCAAAAATCAAAGGTGAGTTAGAAAACTCACAAAAACTAGCCGAGCCAAGCTCAGAATCGCCGAAAAATTGCTTTGTAGTTTGTTTTTACTTTCAATTTTGTTTGTATCAAACCTTCTCTGGTTGGTACTTTGCATGTTAATATCTTTTGATTCCGGCAATAAAACGCTACCGGATTTCTTGCATTTGGTAGCTTGCATGTTGAAATTCATTTCTGCAAATTTTGGTTGAAAAATATTGTTATTTGTATGTTCAATCCGTTTTTGCAAAATTAAGAAAACACAGTTTTTCTGCCTGTTGAAATTGTTTTCTTGAGTTGCTGCAAACATGGCCTGAGTCAATGTTTGAGATGGCATAACTTTTTCATTCTCATTGGAATTCGTCGATTCTTTTTTTGTTTGAAAGATGGAGTTCTCTACTATAAGCATACCAAATTTCAGGTCATTTCGACATAGATAGCTTATACAAATATGCTGCCAAACTTTGACATGGACTATGTTTTTTCCCAGTTTTACAGTGAAAACACCGTCTGGGTTCAACTTTGAACTTTCTCATATTTTATCTAAAATGCATCATTCTTTTTTTGTTTGAAAGATAAAGTTTTCTAACATATATATACATATTTTAAGCTCAATACGATGCCATATGATTGTGACGCCCCACTCCGAGAGCCTCGTTAACAAAGAGTATTACTTAGATAATACTGTCGGCTAACGCGGACAATAGAGTATAATGGAAGCGACCATGTGCAATCTTACCTTAACTATTCACTAAATATGTCGAAAAGTAGAAACACATTAAAATTCGACCTATTCAATAAATATTTAAAGCAAAACTACAATGGCTATAGGATCTATCAGAAGAAAATATAACAACTCAAATGTAATATACATCACAGAACAGTCGATCATAATATACACATACACAGATACACCACAGAGTATACAAAATAATACATGTCAAGTGGTACAGGAGACCACCATATACAGACGAGACGAAAGAGTATAAATCAGAGTTATAACAGATAAGGACTACAAAAGACGCTATAACAAAATGAAGCTAGCGAATAGTCCATGCGGAAGCAAAATAGGCTAAGTCCCCAAAAGCACCTAACCTGAAACATCTCGGTCTGACCCGAGTATAAAATACACGGGTCAGTCTAGATAACAAATCAGTTAGATAAACTGAACACTAATAAACCTGCAAGGACATACAGTATAATAAATATCTCTAGGGGAGATAACACAATCATCAACAAGAGATGAATCATATAGTACAAGCCTCATACCATCGGCAACATACAGAAACAAAGGATACAAATATCCCAAAACAAGCCAATAGGCAAACAACAAATACCAATAAGGTATACAAGTTCCACAAGGTAAACGCTATACTCCATGCGGCTCAAAAAGACCAATACCAAAGGGCGATACCAAGGGAATATACATATCAATGAAACATCATAAAATTTGCTCGAGCTCGGTACTGTACAAACAAGGATCCATGAGCCCGAAGACTCCAAACCCAAGTATCACCCATGCGGCACATAAGGCCAACATCAGAGCGAAACTATATAGGGCAACAAACCCGAAGGCACACACCCGAAGGCAACATACCCGAAGGCAACAAACCTAGGGAGACAGTCCAAAGACACTATCCCAGAGGCAACAAACCGTAGTGGTGAAGGTCGAAGACCCAGTACTGGACACCACTAACTGGCGGAATGTGTCACAACTCTCGAAAAGGAATCCGAAAAGTGTTAACGTATGTCCCATAACCACTCGTTTGCACTAAACGGTTTACTATCCGTCAGTCCCTTTCACACTCAAAGCAGTACAAAGTTTACCTCATATCATCGATAAACCAAACCCGAAGGTCAAAACAATCAATCGAATAGGTCGAGGATTAATCGGAAAGACAAACGCACAGATTCATGGTCCCTGTTTTGCCCAACCATTTAATCACCCTTCCACTTCGTTCGAAGTGCGAAAGTGTGTGTGTTTTAAATAGAATTTATAAATTAGAGAAACGAACTTTTAAATGCGATTCGAGAGATTATTTTATAAAAACCCGTGGATTAAAATTAAAAGGAACCATCAAAGTCAAAACAATTGATAATCATACATAGGATCATCATGAATCGATTCAAATTGAAAATTCAATCCCAAAAGGCAAAGTGGGCTGAAACAGCAGGTTCAGTCGACTGAACAGAGTTTTCAGTCGACTGACCCTATACCTGGAAAATTTTCCAGGTTTAGGAAACTTTCTGTTTCCAGGTTCAGTCGACTGTGCAGAGTTTTTCAGTCGACTGAATCATGCCTGGAAACTCTCGGGTTTCAGGTTCAGTCGACTGAACAGAGTTTTCAGTCGACTGAATCATGCCTGGGCTGTTTTTCAGCCTTATTCAAATGAAGAGCAAACTCTCCCAAAATGCAATCGGACGAACATTGGCTCTAAGGGCTTATGCCAATCGACAACCCGACCCTATATGTTCCTCGATGCATCACCAAAACATGATTAAAACATCAAAGTTAGGATTTCAAAGATTTGAACCCAAAACACTAAAAATTGGAATATTCCCCAATTCAATTGCAAGTGCATATGAACAAGGTGTTAGGAATTCATACCTAACATCAATGAAATCAAGAGAAGTAGATGTGAGTTCAAAACTCACCTTTTTACACAAAACAAAGAAGATGAAGAAGCACAATTGCAAGGGATCAACCAACTACACTCCACTTCAACACTACAAGCTTCAATCTAGAATCAAAAGCAAGTATTTCCTAAGTTAGGGTTAGGAAATTACTGAAATTGAAGAGGAGAAAAGATGGAGAAGGTGGAGATGAACTTACCAATGGATCCTCTTTGATTTTGGAGCAAGAATCAAGTTACAAAGGAGAAACTAGGGCTTGCTAATTTCTATTTCTCTTTCCTTTCCCCCATTTCAGTTTTTAGTTTAAGAAATAAAATGAAATGAAGATGAAATGAAGAGAAGGGTTGAGCTAGGGGTTAAGTGAGCTAGTGGGCTGAACCCAACCCCAAACCCAATAGGAAAAGTAGCCAAAATTTCACAAACTCCAAACATATCAAAGATTATACTCAAAAAGATCGCAAACGCCATTTTGGACTCAATGGAAATGGTTTCGAGCTCCAATTCGGCTATTTGACCCCAAAATCCGAATAACGACGCTATATTTAAATCAAACATTTAAATATAAAATCGTTAAATATGCGGGTTGTTACAATGATCCTCTGTTATATGCCTGAAAGTTGAATCCAAGATGGTTTCAGGCCTGTACATTTTTTGGTTCTTGAACTGTTGCAAACATGGTCTGAGTCCTTTTTTGAGACAGCATAACTCATTCATTTCAAATCGGATTTGAATAGTTCTTCTTAAATATTAAAGTAGGAGTGCTGATTTACATTCCAAAAAATTTCATGACAATCTGGGTTCGTTTGCTATTTCAAAACTGCTATCGAACTTGAACCCGCAGCCTGCTGAAATTCAGCGATTTAACCTTGTTTTGGTCCAACTTTGAAACGATGCAGATTCTTCATTTCAATTTGGATTTGAATGATTCTTTCTGCGGATTGAAGTAGGAATGTTGAGCTACATTCCTACATAATTTCAAGTCATTTTGAAACTGTTAACTTGTTTAAACCTGCTGTCGACTATTGAGTCGTAGTTTGTTTTAAACGGATAATACGTGTAATTTTCGTTGTTTCGTTGTTTTCTTGATATTTCTTTCTGGATTTCATACATAGGTAATATAATATGTTTTAAAAACATTTTTCATGGGCTTTAGAAATTATTATTATATCTATTATTTTTAGTTTAAAAATTATATACTCTATAATAAGAGAATTTCAAAGGCAATTTCTAAAGCGATTTCAAAATCATTCCTAAAACTCGTTTTTTTAACTTAATTTCTATATAAAACACACAATTTTGCACTTCGAGCGAAGAGGGAGAAGAATTAAATGATTAGATAAAACGCGTGCTATGAACACGTGCCCTTATCTTTTCAGTTAATTCCTAATCTATTCGTTTGATCGTTTTGACCTTCGGGTCTGGTTTACCGATGAGATGAGGTAAACTTTGTACTGCTTTGAGTGTGAGACTAATGGTTAGTAAACCGTTTAGTGCAAACATGTGGTATGGGACACACGTTAACACTTTGCGGGTTCCTATTCGAGGTTTTTTTTTACACATATTGCCAGTTCGTAGTGTCCAGTACTGGGCCTCCGAACCTTCGCCACTACAGTTTGTTGCCTTCGGGTTTGTGCCTTTGGGCTTATTGCCTTCGAGTTTGTGCCTTCGGGTTTGTTACCCTATAGTATTGCTTTTGGAGTTGGTCCTTCGCTACCGCTTGAGAGATACTTGGGTTTATCACCTTCGGGCTTGTGGATCCTTGTTTATACAGTATCGAGCATGTGCATCCTTTGTTTCATTGATATTTATATTTTCTAGAGTATCGCCTTTCGGAGTAAGTCTTTTGAACCACTTGATACATAGCGATTACCTTGTGGAAACTTGTGTTACCTTCTTTGGTATTTGTTATTTGCCTTTTTGGCTTGATTTGGGATATTCATATCCTTTGTTTATTTGAGTTCGATGATATGAGGCTTGTTATGATTCATCTTTTGTTAGTTGATCGAGTTATCTCTTTTAGAGATATTTGTGGTACTTTATGACCTTGCATGTTCATTATCATTTAGCTTATCTAACTGATTTGTTTAGCTAGATTGACCCTTGTATTTTATACTCGGGTCAGACCGAGGTGTTTCAGGTTAGGTACATTTGGGCTTAGCCTATTCTGCTTCCGCATGGACTATTCTGCTAGCTCCTTTGGTTATAGCTTTTTGTATAGTCCTTTTGGTTGTAACTCCGATATGTATATTCTTTTGACTCGCCTGAATATTGTGGTTGCTATACCACTTGACATGTATCATTTTGTATACTCTGTGACGTATCTGTATATGTGTATATGTATGTGATGATCTACTGTTCTGTGATGTGTTTTACATTTGAGTTGTTATATTTTGTTCTGTAACATCCCGCCCTTTTGACCACCCCAGTCGGTAATTAAACCAACTTAAAGCGTTCAAAATGACAGATTGTTATTTAGTTTATAGAGTTTAAACAGAATCAACCACAGAATCACAGAATAATAATATTTCGAAAAAAAGAATCTTTTTTTTTCTATTTTCTTACAAATATCAGAGTTTATACAATGTATTGAACTTATACAACGGAATATTTCTTTAAGTACAAAATCCCCGAACTAAAGCGAGCATTTCCCCCTCTCTCTAACGTTGCTGCCCGGAAAACCTTCAAGCTGTAAAATACTCGGTCTGACCCTAGTATCACATTCAAAAGAAAATAATACACGGGTCGGTCTAATTCAAACTCAGTTATTAGTGCATAGAGGCAAACATAATCAAATAGACGACAGTCACAATAATTCTCGTCTATCCGACCCTTTTAATAAAGAAATCGGATAACGGTAAATATAACACCAAACAGTGTTAAACAACAAATTAGCAGAATCAAATTATCAACAAGATAAATGAAAAGATTATCAATGAAGATAATTTATAAAACATCAGAATTGCCTAAATGACAATTAACAAAAATACCTAATTATTAAGAAAATAATTAGAAACTCAGAATCTAATTATCAAATAGATAATTAGACAATAACGAAATAATCAAACCAAATCAATTTAAACAATTGAAATGTTACTTAAAAGCATCAAAACTGATTGGCTGCAATACATGCTTGCGTGCACTGCCTCGCCGCTACAGCATATAAAGTCACACCAACTCCAAATACTAACAGCAAGTCGAAACTGCAGAAGTCAAGTCACGGATATCATGACTCAACACAACTACAAACAAAATAGAAGGAGGGTGAGGGCGCCAGAGGTATGGCACCACAACACATAAATACATGAATAAGTGATACAACAGTTCAGTGAACTGAAGTGAAGTCACAAGTGTAAAACTACACGAGACTAAGTGCCATCAAGTAAACCAGACTCAACGTGAATGATCAGGTCATAGGCATATAATCCATCAGATTAGAGCATGCAAGTGAATCATAAACCAAGTGTACCCAAAAATACAACAGTGGAACGCAAGTGCAGACTATACATAAGTCTAAAAAAATGTCCAAAATGCTAACATGTGAATATGCAGCGTGCACATATAAAGTGGTGCACTGCAAATTCAAGCATCAGACTTCATGTCGAACAAGAAAAACACAAGTCAGAAAACAAGCAAGCTTCGAATGTATAAGATAACAGCTCCAGATGGTACACTTTACAAAGGCAAACTAAACACAATGCAACTACATGATGACTGGAACATAATTCATATATGTAGCCTCGACCAGGTTACACATTGAAGAAAATATGCAAAACAAGTAGCATAAGAAAAGACAATGAGGAATAATTCGAGTTCACCATGCAACAGTAGTGATAAACCAGAATACCATCATATGTACAAAACCCAATGCAAAGACCAGCGATGTAACTCAATGCATATCCCAAAATTTTCGACCAGACTATACAATGAACTAGAAGGAATGGGCTAGCATGAATAGTATGGCAAAAGACAAACAAAATCAACATCAAAAAAAATCAAGTGCGCAACACTTATCAAATGAAGACTCAAATTTCAATTTCACTGTCTCACCATCAGCGTATCATTGACAAAGTGAAACAACAAATATACAGCAATCTCAATCCAAGGCCGAAGCCATTAGAATTCATCGACGACCAAAATCATATAATGGTATGGTACAGTTCAACAATATCACCAACATTTTAAGAAATCAAGTGACCGAAGTCAAATGCAAGCACCAGTTTTAAACAAAAACAAAGAATGGAAATGGTCATCAAGTAACAGAGAAACTCGAAAAAACTATCATCAAACAATAATTCGAACAAGCCAAACATGCAGATGAGTTGTACAGCAATTCCCAAATAGGCAAGTTCGAACAATGCCAAAATCGAAAACATTATCAACTCAGAGCCGAGTTTGACAGCGTCAAACATCGAAGTGAAAAACCTAAAACACGTGCCACTTCAAGTTCGCAGAGGACATGATCAAAACAGTGAGTAATTTTGTTTCAAATAGAAATGAATACATACTAAGGACAATTACACAAAGAGGCACATTAATGTACAACATCAAAATTCAAGCGTCATGGTATACTACAGGGATGAACACAGGAGAATGGGATGCACAGGTCAGGGAAGCAACAAAGTGCCAATGAAACATGTGCAGCCCAATGAACAGAGGCAATAAAGGTCAGGGAACACACTGTAAGGGTCGACTCAGGGCATCAAAACAATGCCGAAGTCATTCCAGCAAAGTGACAGTGCAAATAAGTGCACACTAGAGATACTACAGACTACATAAACCAAAGCAAAATCAGGTCGAACAGAGACTAAAGACCAATCCATAATGAAGACAAGCTACTAAAGCAAAAACATGTACTGTGCTCGAGACAATTATCAACTGGTCTCAATTTCGAATAAACAAACTGGAACCAGAGACAGAAACAAAATCAAACGAAGATACCCAATGGTATCAGATGCTCAAGTCCAGTGCACAAGTACAGGTTATGATAATAAAAAAATCAAGTCGAAGTCGTAAATGAACAAATCAATTTTTCATCTCAAAGCCAAAAGAATTCAAAGCCGTGTTTTATCAAAATCGAACAAGTTAGTAACCATCTCGAACATCCATACGAATATCGAATGGCCGAGCATAGTATTGCTAATCAAGCAAAAGTCAACAAAATCAAGTAGTCCAGTATACACAAATTGGAAGTAGTCAAAGACAAGTTCCACCATGGAGATCGAAGTCAAATACTATCACAAAACCAAAGTGTCCGAAGTCAAAATACCAGAAAATTCAAAGCAGTGGAAATCGCAAAATCACATATACGAATGAAATTGAATTAGATGTGAGTAATTAAAATTACTCACCTTTGTCGAAGCAACGGCGAGCTCAATCAAGATGCGACCACTCGAGCAAGTAAATCAACTTCAATCGAGCAATTGATGTCGGCCTCTTCGATTCGATAAAGCCCTAATTTTTAAAGAGGAACGAACGAATAATCGGGGCCGCCATTGTTTATTTTCTTTGCTTTCATACTGAACAAATGCAATAGGATGAATTGCTTACATATCTATATAAAAAGACAGTTTGTACAGATATTTTTTTTCCTCTGGTTCGACTGAAGATGTTTTTATAAACTAAATCTCGGCTGAGAGGATCTTGGACATGCTGAGAGGATGTGGCATTAAATGCCTGAGTCCTTTCTTCTCTTTTGTTCTATTATTTGTACATAAACAACTTGTTTCTTGCCTTGAATTTCGGCTGAGATGTATTATGTTGTGTACTTTGTCTATATTCCTTTGAAATCTTCACTTCCCTTTGCTTTGTTTTTTTTTGTATTGATAAAATTTATTCCTTTTTAAGCATCATTATCTATATTACATTCATTTGCATATATCATATCAAATGTCAAAAATGTAGAGTCTTAAATTTAATTGAATAAGATAAATTTGATTTTTAAAATCCAAAGATTCTATATTTTAAAATTTAATTACCAATTTCATTCTGATAATTTGAAATTCAAGTCAAACCATCATTCAAATATTTAAAATTAATTAAATATTTTCAATTAAATTGTTCAAAATTCTAGGTCGTTACAACCTTCCCCCCCTAAAAGAATTTCGTTCCGAAATTACAAGTTAGGAAAAATGGTCCTTAACTCGTCTACTATTTTTCACAATCCAAATAGTTTTATCAACTTACTAACCTAAATCCTTTTATTAAAGATCCATTATCATTTCAATTAACTTTCCAACTTCAATTATAAGTTTCAAACAACATTGTTTCCTTCTCAATTCAAATTTAAATTTAAATTCAAATTTTAAACTTTTCTCAAAAAAAAATTCCAACACTTTAAATTTTCGAAAAATTTCGCCAGCATCTCCTTTGCGTGGCTAACTTGTACTACTACAAAATGCCACATCGGGCCCCTAATTTCAAAAAGAAAAGAAAAAACCAAGCGGCTAGACAAGAAAATCATCAAATCTCATATCGAAATTGAAATATGTACCTTTTTGTCAAGCAATTTAATTTTTATCTTCGAATCAAAAATTTCCAATTCCTTTTATACACCTGTATATCCTGCTAGTAGTAGTATCCAATTCCAACATTCAAGTCATTTTGCCAATTCCATTACAAATTTTTTCAATATATGCTTCTTATACACTTTTACTTCCCTATTGAAGTTATATGTTCATTTTCATTCAATTTTACATTTCAAATTTCATTTGAATTCAATTCACAATTTCAATTCTGTTTGATTTCAATTTATCTTCCAAATATTGAATTTTATCGATTAACTTTCCTTTACTACTGCACTATTTTAAATTAGTTCCAATTACTAATTCATTACAAATTCCAATTCATTTTATTCAAATTTGTTTTCAATTCACTATTTTGGTTTATAATAACCACTCATATTTAAACTTGAAATTCTTTATGTTAGAGATTTGCTTATTACATCTTTTCCAAAGCTGTGGACTTTCAAGACATTTTAAAGATCTTCTTCCTTAGTTTATTAGGTTGGAATTATGTAATTTTAATTTTAGACTATTGATTTGCTATTTAAAGTTTTTGAAAATACTTACTAACTCGAAATTTAACAAGTCTATCGTCGTTCTTATAGACATTAGGCATACGCTGGCCAGGCGCAAGACTAAAAATCTCCAAGTACTAAATGTACTTGCTTCAACTCCCAGTGAAAATACTTAAAAATCCTTTTAAAAATGGATATGGAAAGCACGTTCCTCCATGGATCACAGTTACTCGGCGGTTACGCTGCTATCCCAGTAGAATCGCTTGTAATCTGTAGATTTCACATCTCTCAAATTTCGCCATGGTTGTTGCCATAGATCGCAGTTCACCCGGCGGTTACTCCACTATCCCAGTGGAACCGCTTGTAATCATAGGCATCTCGCCCCTCGAATTTCGCTCTGGCATCTAGATCGCATTTTACACGACGGTTGCGCCACTATCCAAGTGGAATCGCTTGTAACTGTAGGCATCACACCCCTCGAATTACGGTAGTATACATCATCATCAATCAACATGTTCCCATCAACATGATCCCATCACGAGGGATTCCAATTTAAATGGACACTCCAACTTATGGAAATTCTACGTAGCTACGAATTTCAAATGGACACTCATTCCGAGTTCCAACACCTTCACAAATTTTCAATAGAAGGTACTTTTCTGTATCCTCAGTTTAGAAAACATAATGTCATATATATAGTACTTCATTTCACATTTCATACATATCATACCTATGTAAACTTACATAGGATTTCCATAACAATTACTTTCCAAACTGATGGTTTTCGAATTTACTACATTCTCATATATAAGTTTCGAAAACCTCCGTATCCCATACCCATAACAAATAGAGGATTCCTGAATTTTCCATCTCGTTACCAATTTAAAATTTTCCTCTAAATCGATTTGGAAGTTTAAGGTTATCTCAAACCCAATTCATATTCATAATTCAATTTATTATCGACTTCACATTCGATTTGGATTTTACGTTACATTGTCAATTCTCAACACCTAATTGATGTCTACCGATATATAACCTCTGAGCTCGTACGTCTCAAAGAAGGGTGTATATAGCTAAGAGAATAAATTCTCTGCCACCAAACAGATATATATTTAATAGAGATCAATTGCTATGTCATCAATTCACAATGTTAGACATACAATCCAAACCGACCATCCAAAATTCAAAGCTCAACTTATATTGTTTTTGTTGTCGAAGTTAAACTCAATTTAACTCAAGATTCAATCTTTTTGAAAAATTTCAAGTTGAACTAATTGTTCAAATTTCCCATTTAACTTTTTCAACTTCGAATTAATTCATAGTTTGAATTCCTCATTCTTTTCACAATATCAGTTTTAAACCGACTTTAAATTTTCCAGTATTAAGTTTTCCACTTAACTTAATTCTCTGCTCGTTTAAATTCAAATTAATCACTGAATCTATTAAATCTATTATGGATCATCATGTTGACAAACCTCAAATTTGAACTCTAAATCCCGTTTGAACCTTTGCATTTGCTTTCTATTTCCAAAATAATCAACTAGTTGTTTAGTAAGCCATTTATCGACTTGGTTCCATTAGATTCATATCTCCACGTTAACTATTTTAGGCATTAGTCTAAACTTGAAATATAAGCTTTACATCAAAACTAGTTTGATTCATACAGTTAAGTCGACAAATAGATTTCCTTCCCAAGATGCTATTTTATTAAAATATTTCTTTCCGTACAAAACTATACATAGCTTAATACTTTTATAATACATGCATAGAAGATTTTGGATTACAAAAGATAGTATTACAAAATATGTTGATTGCTTCAAATATACTGATTGGTTTAAGATTCAGAATTATTGAGGACTATCGACTTCCTGTCTGGTAGTACGCATCTTTGCCAAACTTCCCTCTTTGGTTTGCACTTTTTCAGGTTTTATTAAAGGAGGATTAACACATTCAAAGTCAACATGTCCCCAATTCCTACAGTTCCCGCAAAAATGTGAGATGTTTCCATCCTTATCTATCATCCTTACACTTTTCGGTCTAGCTGATCGAGCTATAGCTTGCTTTCATGCTGCCTTTCGGTGCAGTTTCTGGCTATATGTCCAATCTGGCGACAATGGTAGCAGATTGTCAATCTGTCGACTGGTAAATCGAGTGCGCGCTTCTTCCTTTTCACTTCAGGACAATGACTAAGAAAATGCCCTTTCCCTTGACATTTAAAACATACAATCTCAAGAAGAGCGAACCGGTCATCCACATTCGTTTTCTTTCTCTTCTCTCGACACATAACGGCATAATGTCCCTTTTTATGACATCGATAATAGATAACATCATCATAGGGACCAGGTCCTTGCCTTTCATTGATTTTCCTTTCGATTTCCGCATGTGCCACTTCTGCTTCTCTACGGGCAATTGCTCTTTGTTCACGGCGTACTGCTTTTTGTGCTTTGGTTTTTGCCATTATAATTAACTAGTGCGTGGCCCGTGCTACGCACACGGGTAGATAAGTAAGGACAGATGATATGTTTTTTCTGGTTATTTGTTATTGCTTGTAGGTCTGTGTTTTATGTTATTTACTGTGTGGAATATGATGTTCACATTGGACTTCTTCTTTTTGTGTCTTATGTAAAGTTGTTAGATAATATTGTAATAATTTTCTAGTTAGGTAACTGCTATAGCCAATTTGTTTGGTAATTATGTTGGGCAACAGAGTTAGCAAACAGAAGCGAAGGGAATGAAAGAATGGTCAATGTTGAGTTTGTTTAGTGTAATGTAACTATGTAGTTGTTTGATCTTGTGTATTTGCTTTTATGGTATCTGTCATTTACTCTATGTTAATCATTGAACTTGTAGTTTAAAACAATGGTAAATGTAAAGACCAATATCCATTGGTGTTTTGAATATACTAAGGAGCCGTCTGACCGGTAAACTGATGACGTTTAAAATGAAGTTCACCAAATATCGCTATTATGTAAGTGACCTTCTTGTAATGAAAAGCAGCAGTACTGAAATAAAATAAAGTTCACCAAATATTCAAAATTGTTAACAGCACAATAGAATTTGAAGTGGTAAAAATTGCATCCCAAACCGGCTGAAGTATAAAAGAGATTTTGAAAAAAAGTAATTATTATTACAAATAACATAATAAATACTGTGTTGATAAGCTGAATAGGAATCCTCACATGAAATTTATTCCAGTACTGCCTGATCCATTGTCATGCTTTAAATCATCCATCGTCAGATCATCCAGTGAAAAAACACTATCAAATCACGTAATATTGTTTGTTTTTGAACTTTCTAACTAATAACATAATACATAGCATTCTCACAGTAATATAATAAATATCAGAAACTATTGTGCATGATGCACTCTTTGCATGTAAACATAAATGATACCTTGTTCTCCAGGGATATGCCTGTAGATGGTTGATGTAAAGATAGTGGGATTGAACCCTTCTAGCGTAAATAGTAATGAGACATCTTGAATGCAGTCGAACTTAACTTTAAAATGAAATAAATATTAGGTATCAAAAGATAACGTAAGACACAAATGAATCAGTGACGGGATCGTAATCATAATTTGTTACATGTTACACAATTGAATCAGTTTAACTTATATTTTTTGTCTCAAGGTAATTTGACAGATTTTATCAACCTAATCATAATTTGTTATATGTTAATTTACTGCAAGAAATTATGTCAATATTTATGAAATTCGATGGTCTATCAAGGCATGATGATATAATATTTTATTGCAAGAAAATATATCAATATTTATGGAAGGGAACAACAGTCTATCAGGTATTAATATGTATGCAATCAAATGAAAGATATTGGAAGCAAGACTTGATCCTCTTATACATGCTCTTCCTCCTTGTTCCCTGGTTGGAGCTCATTCAACAACTGGTTGCTGAAGCTCTTGTTGTAGGCTTTGAATATGCACACTCAGCACATTCAACTACTGGCGTTGAACTGCCATGTCATCAAACACACTTTGTTCCTGTTCGCATGATGATGCTATAGCTGCTCCATAAGTTGAAGATGTTGCAATGGTCCAGACTCAGGCATAACCATTGCAGGATGATGTGCATGTTCTAGTCCAAATGTAGCGTCTATCTACTGCACATTCATAAGCGTCTTCTTCATCATCGAATGCTTCAGAAGATACCATCTTTAACCGAGTTTTGAACCTACGAGTGTTATCTAGTGCTCCTTCTATGCATGACCAATATTCTTTCTCATAGCCTTATCCAAAAAAAACACTGCAAATGCTCGGGTTTTATTAAAATATAGTCTGCTTTGCTTCAGTCTGTTGCGTTGGCCTGTGCACTATTGCAAGTCCATCCCCAGTTTTATTATTACAAATTACTACTGTTTTTATTCGTAAAGTTGTTTTGCAGCGCGTAAATGTATTTAGCAGATATATTGCAGTGTATTAGTTATTACCTGTTAGAAGGTAAGTAAATAATGTGGAAGTGACCGTTGCTTTATTTTGATGTTTATTGACACATCATTCAATTTAATATGCAATGGAACTTGCGTGCACATGTGTACGCAGTAATATGTGTTTTACAACACTAATAGCCCGTACTGAAGTTGGTTTAATGCTGGACAGTGAGTTGACAATTCGTTGACAGTGTAATTTGTCAGTACACAAATAAGACGCAGAAGAGGGTGTAATAAATATGTGAAAAAATATTGTGACCAAACAACAGTGCAGAAAAATGGGATCGAAATATATATGTAGTAATGAAATGTATATGCAGGAAAGTACGTACGAAATACATGTGCTGTGCGCAAAGTACGTAGGAATTTAGGGAAGATTCGTGAAATTTTATACCGATGAAATGTATATGTGTGGGCGAAAAGAATAAAAGCAGAAACAAACATTTATCTTAACTCTGTTTGTAGTGTTCCAGAAGGTGCAAATAAACAGTGGTTAACAGTAAAGTGAAGTGGGTATAAATGAAGCATAATTGGACCGTAGTAATAACTGTCATTCATTACACTGGTTAAAAATACAGGGTACAGCCGTACAGATCTTTAAACAAACATAAACAGATGCAGTAAGTAAATAGAGTTGGACACTTGCAGACAGAACAGAACAGAAAAGTTAAGACTGGGTAAGACAGGGGTAGGATGGTGCTGCAGACGTACGATGGTCCGTCTTGCGATTGCCGTCATGTCTGCCTACTTCTTCCTCTTACTTCCACTCAGTCGTCCCCGTTTTTTCTGCTTACCATCAGACAGCATGTGAAAGGTAGGTTCATTCTCCCCTTCAACGGTGTGTTCAGTTATGCTGCCGTCTTGTAAACACTCGTCAGTCTCCTACAGTAGTATATACGTTAGTCAGTTATTGTGTTATGTGGAAATAAGGGTGGATTGTGGGTTGGAACGCAGACCTATTTAACTTTAATATTTTCTGTGTTTATCACACCTGGACAATAAAAGCAGCGTAGCGGTAGGTAAAATGTATGTCAGATATCGTTAAAGGAATGGACGGAGTATTGAGAAGGAGTCATACCAATTTTTGTGATAGTGCTTGATTCAGCAGTTAGCTGTGTACCATCACCTTCTTTTGGATCCTTTGGTTCCAAGGGGTCAGGCCGATCAGGCATAGGGTTGTAAGGCTGGTGAATTTGTGAAACTCTACTAACAGTGAGCGATTTTCCATAATTCATTATGTCGTACTTTGACGGTTTGAATTCAAACCGGGCTTCTGTTCCCATCAAGCTGCTGAACAGTTTATCAATCACTTCGTCACCGTTGGTCTGAAGAGAAAAATATAGTAGGGTTAGGTCGGGTGAGTTAGTGGAAGAAGGACATTGACAACAGTTGATTGCGATGGTTAGACACATGGAAGCTAGTGTTGTAAAATGAGAAAATACAGTAGGTGTAACATGTGTACCGTTTTGGATATATCCATCATCTCGTCGACGCTCCTTTTGAGGAGGTAAGCAGCATCTTTGTCAAAAGCAGTTACAGTCGCAGTACCGGTATGGTCAAAAACTTCCATAGATATCATATACCTGTGAGGATATAACATAAGGGAAGGGAGTTGAAAAGGAACAGTGAACTTAGTTGTGCACACCTGTTTACTGGATGAGTAACATTGTTATTGCATTTGGAGCAGCTAAAGCCGGTTGCTTCCTTTGTCACCGTCTTCCTACAAATGGGACAGGAAAGATAACTCCATGTTGATGAAGTGTTAATCCTCATCAATGTTGCGTTTACGACATACTTCTTTGACTGCAAAGGAGGGAGAACAATCGAAAAATGATAACTACGAAGTAAAGGTAACATAGTGGTACAAATAAAAGATAATGACATACGTGACAGTTATTAGAGCGTATGTCGTCTAACATATTAGCTATGGTACTTCTGATTTCCGAGTCGTAAGTAGTTGAAGATGTAGGCCGTTGATGCTCAACTGATGTAACGGTACTGCCTTCACTGTCAGTGACACTGAAATGTAATGCGGTAACAATAAGGTCGTGGATGATGTGTACATATCAGATAAATTTGTTAGCAATTAGGTGGAGGTATACCGTGAAAGTAATTTTGCCATCTCTGGACAGTCAGTGCTGAAGTATATTTGTGTAGCATTGGTGGATGAAAAGGTAAACTCTCCTACAATTATTAGTTTGGGGATAAAGTAGATATTCGTCAATGAAATATAAAGGAGGAACGACATTTTACCTTTGAATAGCTTGACTATCATTGAGGTGAATACCACCGACGGTGCTTGTTTTTCTGATTCAATAGCAGTCTCATCTATGAGGTCAGTTTTGTCAGCCCACAAAGTAATAGATGTATTTTTTAAACTGTGTAAAAGTTAAAAGGGAGAGTGTTAGTGAGGCAAAAATGTAGATGTAAATGTGAAGCAGTGATAAATGTTAAACCTTCCAGTGTAAACAGTGATCTCTCTTTTAGATGTTTGACATCCGGTCCTTGTTGTCAATTGGACAACATCTGAAATACCTCGCAGTACCCCAGCAACATCTGATAGGAAGAAAAGAAAAAAAGGAATGTCAAACAAATTGGAGGAGAAGTGTTAGTTGAAAGGGTAGAATGATAGTATACAGCGTGTAGTAGTTGGAAAAGTGAGTGCACCTGTAAGTTGAGCCACCTTATCTATGCGTTGAGCAAGAGTTTCATTATCGACAAAACCAAATTTGTATCGTGGAATATTGTGCAGCGTTGGTGGAAGCCGTTTGACTTTGGTGTCATTGCGAAAGATGATCATTAACTCTTCATCTATAGGACGGTACGTATTCTGGGCAGGGTAGACGTTGAATGTTTCAATCTCGTATAAACACTGTTCTTCAAACGTCTGTGAGTATTTATCCACCAAGCTCTTTGGCACGACAGCATGCTTTTGGTTGCCCTGTCGTATACTCAAGTGTGATTTAGTAGCAAAATGAAAGTTAGTGATAATAAAATGTCTGCATATTAAGTGGGTTTACGACTCACCTTTATGTCAAGAAGATGAAGATTGGTGGAGTAAATCTCTTTTGCGGCTTTGGAGATTGAATTCCACATCCTAGACAGTCGTACATGAATGCGATCCCAGTTAGGACCGACTTGCAACTCAGATAGTAGTTGATATTGGGTTGCCATTGTGATAACTGTTGAAAGAAACGTAAAAATGGTTAATAACAGTGGCAAGCAGAATAGTGGTAGAGCATGTACAGATATGATATTTGCAGTGGGGTATGTGCCATAGAAGGTTTACCGGGTCAATGGATTTTGTTTTGTTCAGAAGGAGGGTGGTACCAGGGAAGTATGTCGTACAGTGGGAGATTAAAATTTGTGGAGGCCTATGGTACATAAAAAATGATCATGCTGAGTTATTTGTAGGTGGAAACTGTAGGCTGTAACTGATGTACAGTTTTGAAAAGCCATATTTTCAACGCATGTACAGAAGGTGGTTTGCCTCTGTTCGTGGTTGATGTAGTTACCTATGGAAATGGGTTGACTGGTTGACTGGAAAAATAAGTGTATCCAAAAGACAGTTGCAAGGGAGAAAAAAATTACGTGGAGTTGAACTCTTTAGCAGTTGGTGATGAAAGTTTTGTGTATGTGAAAAATTTGGAGTTCGTGAATGGATTACAGCTGTATTGCCCACACACTATATTTGAAGTCGGTTATGTTTTTGCTTTAGTACGTTGACATAGGGATAAGGGGTGACACAGTTTGATGGTGAGGATAAAAATAAGCAGGAATGTGCATACTGGTGCAAAATAAATGTACATAGTAAGTGAGCGTACAGAAATATGCCTGTACTATTATATGAAAGTACAACGCAGCAAACAGCAAAGGTAGAACGTATAAAGGACAGAAAACAGGTAAGAGGTAAAATATCATGGTACTCGTTGGTATGTTAGTGAAAATGTTAATATTAAAGAATGCGGTTGTCTATTAGTTAGGTGATTTTGAAGGACTTTTAAGTATGGAATGATATTCAGAAACACCGTAAGGAACAGAATACATATACGTAGGTACATCGAGAGGCTTACAACGTTAGAATTCAGAGGGCATGATTAAAAGCAGCAGCATTTGGAAATATTGAGAACAAAGGATTGTGGAAAAGCCAAGCAAATTCCATTGAACATGAAACGACTCATTTGATTACAGTATATACAGTAACAGTCTTCATACAACAATCTACCTATACTTACAAACTACCATCCAATCAACTGTAACCCCTAATCCAGCCAAATACTTTTTCTGGCCACCTTTGTGACACCATAACCCAACCGGGACAGTTAGGCATGTGTATCATTACCAATTCATCCTTCATTCCATATCATTTAAAAAGTTTGTTTATGGCGAACAATTTTCCTTCAACTGTGTTATCTTCTTTGTTTACCTTTTTCTTCATCCTGTCCACCTGAAGCAAAGTAATTCATATTTGTATATTACGATCTGAACAAAATGTATATTAGTGTGAAATAAACCACGCAAGTGATAAAAGATTGAGAAAATGACGTAGGTTCGACAGAAGTTGCCTCTAAGTAGTACCAGCCTTCTTCTCGATTCCATCTCAGTATTGCCTCTCTCCGCACCTACTTTTTTATTTTTTTGCCTTTTCCGATTATTTAGGTCAAAGCTCCTCTGGAAAGAATATCCAAATACGTCATAATATAATAGTAAAACTTTGTTTCTACCTGTTGATGAACAATTTAATTGCCAGTGTTCTTTGAGGTTTACAAAGAAATAGAGTTAGAACTTGTATCCATTTAAAATCCATGAATATCAGAACATAAACATTTGTACCTTCAGACAGTATAAAAAAAACATTAAAGTTGTAAGCATTTGTTTATCTTTGTTACGACAAAACGTCATAAACTTTGCACTTAATATAAAAAACAAACGTATCTAATAGTTGTACAATAAAAACCTCCAAAGTGTCGAGCACTAATAACACAGGACTGTACCACAGTGTGCATATAGTTTTGTACCCTTTGTACATTTCACAACACAAAGCTACATTAGTTTATTGGCTAATTTTGAACCATCAGTATAGGGAAAGGCTGTCCCATGATGTGCGGGCAAACCATAATTTGCTGTTGCATCCGTATATAGTTTAGAATTTTATATGTTTTTGCCACTAGTTTTATGCACACGTGGAGTAAGTATACAATTTTTCAAATTTATTTGTCCCAGTCATGATGGGTCAGTTTATCACTAAAATATAGAAGCAATGACCAATTGTGAAGATTGATCATAAGCTGTAGGTAATTTTATCTACCACAACTGCTAGCATGAAGCTTGATAATATATGTTTTCTTGTATCATGATTCCACCATAGGTAAATATGTTTAATCATCAGTAGAGCCGGGGATGTTGACAAACATTTGCCACAAATCCATATTTCTTCTATGACAAAATAAAATCAAAATCTACAGTAGAAAATTATGGTTACCAAAAATTTGGGTCCAAATCAATTGATAATTTATGTATCTGAACAGTAAGCAGTTTAATCAATTTCAATACAACTGTAGACAGTTTAGGAAAAACTCAGGAACGGAGGAAAGTGAAAGATCGGTGCAGTAGTAATTCCACATCAAGTTGTAAGTCATAAATCAATTTTAAACTGTGTTTTACGGTTAGGGAAGCATCATAAATTATGTATAACATAGTCAGGCCTCGGTTCTCGCAATTGAACATGGAACTGGCATTAGAGTTTACGTACAAACATAATAAGGGGAAAAGCAAAATTTATGGAAACCAGTACACAGAAGTCATCATCCAGACGATCACATCTGCTAATCATTGGTTTGGGAAAATTGGTGTACGGAGACAATGTGGTAAAGCATATGAACTAACGGTTGGAAGTCGTGTGGGTAAGGTCAACAAAGTCGACAGTTCGTACGACGTGATTAAAATTGTCAAGTTCACTTTGTTAAATGTAGGAAGACAACAGCAGATAGAGTAAATAAGGCGGTGCAGAAGAAAATAAAACTACAATCACGCGGAGGAAGGAAGAACTTTAATATAAAGTAATAGATTTTGACCTTTACCGGGATGTTTCCCCCTGCCTTCAAATCATTTTACTTCGGCTATTTACTTCTGAATGAACTGACGATGTTGAAATCTTAATACATAACCTATTTTGGAACTCCTACAGCATTACCTGTAAAATTGATGGACTTGTCTTCACTAAATTTCTCGGCCAAAGATTGGTTCATACCCCTTTACATCATTATATTTAACTCTGAGTAGAAATGGAAGTATGAACATAAATTAGCACATTTTGATTTCCGAATGAGCAGTCAGAGTATCAAAGTAAATTAATAAGCTTTCTACAAGCATTTAGTGAAGACAGTATTTGTAAAGTGCTAATTAGTAACACCATATAGTAGTAAAACCATTTAAACTGATGAACTTTGTTGGTAGAAATTCATGAGTTGAACATGATGAAACAATTATAATATCAGAACAGAAATGTATTGATGTCATAATATAAAATGATAAGGTGAAACTAAATCTGGCATTGACATGAACATAAATGGTAATATTGTGAACAGTAATAAAATATCACCTCATCTCACAATTTTGGAATGCATAGAACAATTCAAGTAATTCCCCCCGCTTCCTAGTCTGAAATGGATAGAAAATACATGAATCATACTTAGTATTTTTGTAAATAGCTGCATCCATAGAAGCGGCAATGTGTTCTAACAACATTTACATTAAACAATTATAACTAATACGGTAGAAAAGTGGGAAAAAATGCAACAGCTTTTGATTTTAGTAACACAGAGTAAAAACAGATACCAAAAAAAACCAATCCATCATTTTATGTTCATTATGTGAAATGAATCAAATCCAATAAGTAATTAGTAATAAAATAAACCAAGTACCCAGTTGATGTCCAAGCACTGTATACGTAAATCAGTAATAACATGGTACATAATTCAAAAGAAATGAGTAAATAAAATAAATGGAAGAAAAATAGGTACAAAAAAGCACCTCGAAAAGGCAGCAATGGAATTTATCATATGAGTTGAGAAAGCATGAATCCACCAGTGGGGAAGAAGGAGGTGCCTCTGTCGATACGATTGACGTTGTCCCCACCAATAAGTTTTAGGTTTTGCTTTAAATCGATTATAGTTGTGTCATTTCGTTGGGCAACTGAAAAAAGGACTTTCGCCCATAGTATTCAGTAGAAAATGTGGATCAGCAGTGATCTGCAGAGGAAAATGAAACGGTTACGAATGTAACAATTTTTTTTGTAAATTGGTGGTACAGTACATAAATTTATTTTACAAAAAAATTTCGTAGAACCCATTTGCTCAGAATTTGGATTGTCCCCGTCTGACCACTGTGCCTATTAAATAGAGAAGAAGAAAACAGGGAAAAGGATGATATGTTTAGTAATTAATATGAAATGATTTGTACATTGGTATCAATGTATGAAAAACAAATTTGACTGGTTATCATAAATATGACAGGAAAAGGAGTTGTCAAACATGTTTAACAGCTGAAATAAAACTTATAATATAACTCATAAAACTTAAATAAAAAGGAACTGCAAATAAGGCCGTTGTTATAAAAACCTATTATGTAGTTGATTTGCTTTAAAATTGGTTAGCCAACATTGTATTGTGAAGCCAATGTGTTAGATACGCACTTTTATACTGACAGACTTGTTTTTTATTGCAATCAGCAATGTATTGCTTAACAGTTGTGTAAAGTGGAGTAGGTATTAGGTTGCATGCATAATCATTCTTAACTGTATAGTTAAACAGTTACAGAACTATTCTACATCACTCTGCACTTGATCAGATACTACAACAGCTGAGTGAACAACCACCAAAAAACAGTATGACGTAAACGGTTTAAAAAGCCATGAACATACGTGTAACATAATAATATCCGCTGCAGTAGTAATTAAAAAAAATAAAAAGAAGACACAAAACAATTACATTACAGTAAAGTTTAGACTGAAGTCCAAAAAGTTAAACGGATATGAGTATCCATTTCTCCAAATATTCAAGTAAAACCAAGCAAATTTGAACCAAAAAAGCCATAAAAAAATGTAATAAATGTTATAGACGTCACAAATTGGATCAAAACATGAGTTGTAGTAAATGTGTGTATGATCAAAATGTTATACAGTCGTGTTTTGACGGCTACGGACTTTGCCAAAAATAAATTTTGTTTATCTTGGAGGTTTTCAGGAGGAGAAAACTGAACAAGCAGTAAGAGAAACTAATATACAACATGAGGAGCAATGTAGCAGATGGTAATCCTGATGAGCTCGATTTAGTTGTCACCAATTAGTCTGTCCATATTCTCATCCTATAATTATAATTATATCAGTAATACACAAAACTGGGCATATTGGAATGGTATGTGTCAGTGGAGAAATCTGTGTTCTTGCCATACTGCCCGCACATAACAACAGTTAAGGTTGAGTTGTTCAGGTCAGAAGTGTAGAATGGTAGGTCAGTGTTGTTAGGCTTAAACAGAACATGCAGTAAACAGTACAGCAGACACAGATCGATAACGTAGAAATTTAAATTAACTCATAGTTAGTTAGAAATAAATGTGTGAACATAGGATGCAAATGACCCACTAAATTTTCTAAAGCGGTGGACAATAATATTTTTTTAACATATGACAGAATGTGCAGACATAACAGCATCCATCTGGTTACTAATATTCGTTACACATGAGCATCAAACAGAGACCATTTAAAGCTGTAGGTGCGGAATATAAATCGGCCACAACAGGAAATGAACTGTGTTAACAATGAATATATCATACCAGTAAGTTACAAATATATAAGTGCATGGGAAAAAATATACAATAAAAATTCAGATAGTAGTAGTGAGGGTAGAGAGTGCGTGAAGTAGGGGCAAATGAATTTGCACTGTGAAGATGAAGAGATGGTAGTGGGTAAAAATAGATACAACAGAAACCAGTCATTTAACTGCATTTTTTCCCTCCCTAAGCTCATCCTGAAAGCAGAAGGAAGAATGTTAACATAATTGATTGAGAGAGTCAGCAGTAAAGTGGATGTAGTAAACGATGTAAGATGTGATTACCGGATAAACCGTTGAAAACTTCTTTATATACAATATTTTTGGTTAGCCCATGATGTCCACCTTCCAACTGACCAATTAAAAACTTAATACCCTTGTATGAAGATGTTCTTGATACAGCAACATACAACTGACCATGGCTAAAAACAGGGAGGGGCAAATATATGCCTATATTCGCTAATGTTTGCCCTTGGCTTTTATTTATTGTCATTGAGAAGCAAACCTTCACGGGGAATTGTAGCCTACGTAACACAAACGGCCATTTTGTATCGGCAGACGTGAGGATGATGCGGGGAATGAGCACCCTCGTACCGATATTAGTACCAGTAATTATTTCTGCTTCAATAACTCTTTCAGCAAGTTGAGTTACAATTAACCTCGTTCCGTTGCAAAGGCCTAACCTCTGGTTCAAATTTCGTAACAACATAATTGGAACCCCTGTCTTCAACTGCAGAATGTGGTTAGGTAATCCAGATATTTTTAGAGTGTTAAGAAATTCGGTAGGATAAAGAGTATGTTGATCATCCACTTGTTCAGATGAAGGACTGATGGAATCAGCACTGAAATAGGACCTTAATTCACCGTTAATTTGAGAAAGGATGTAGGAGTTAATTTCCTCAACAAATTCGTTAGTCGTAGCGAGCACGCACCGTGTGCGCAAATACTCTTTGTCTGGTAACCTACTATGCAAATCAGGATATATAATGTCAACCATATTTTTTAGACCACAATCTCCAACATCGATAAGATATTCAGAAGGTATAGTAATCCACGAAGGATCATCGTCACCGTCTAGTGAAACTGCATCCAAGTTTCCATCTCCAATGTCAAGCACCCATTGTGAAAACTTCTCAATTTTCTCCATTTCACGGGGGTTGCATGTTGAACGTTGCAGTCTCATGTTTGTTCTGAGGATGAAAACCTTACACTTTGCCCATAGATACGAATTGCTGATGGAAGCAGAGACCACCGTATCTCTAGTACCTTTTTGAACTACTGGCAAAGTTTGTCGAAAATCACCTCCCAGTAAAACCGTCTTTCCTCTGAAAAGCCTGGAAGGACCGTAATCAGTACCAACCTGCATTATATCCTGTAAACTTTTTTCAAATGCCTCTAGGGCATTACGATGCATCATAGGTGCTTCATCCCAAATAATTAAATCAGTGGATTTGAGCAACTGTCCTAATGGAGATTGTTTTGATATATTGCATGTTGAATTATCATCAGCAATGAGTGGAATTTTGAATTTTGAATGGGCGGTTCTACCACCAGGTAAAAGTAAGGACGCTATACCAGAAGAAGCGACAGCTAAAACAATCTTCCCTTCTGCTCTAAAGTAAGTGATAATGGTTTTCCAGAGAAAAGTTTTACCAGTACCCCCACTTCCGTAAACAAAGTAGAAACCACCTTCATTACGGTCAACAGAGTCACGCACAGCGCTAAATATCTTTTGCTGCTCAACATTTAAAGACGACATAAGCGGTTGTGACTCAGCTTTCAACATTTCAATATCATAATCATTTTCAGATGTTAGCAAGGTACAGTGACCTGTGAAAACTGAAGTAAGATCCGATGGAGGGATGAAGTCAAATTCTGCCACAGATCTACCACTTTTATTCATTATCTTTTCTACTTCACGTACAATCTCCAACTTAAGCTGACGGTCATCATAACGCTCGGTTTCTTCTTCATACATACGAACGTGACGCCATTCAATATCCTCCGCCAACATTTTCCAACATCTATTCCAAAGTTGTAGTGGGTTGGATACTTCGCAGAAAAGCAGCAACATAACAAAAAGTTCACGTAGAGACGCTGCAGTTGCCCAACATGATGCCTCGTTTAAAGCTATGTTCCATTCATTATCGTCTTCAAGTAATCCGCGTGCAACACACGCACTTTTAAAAGAGTCATAAACAACGGAATTAACGGTTCTTATCTCTTCATAGCTGGTTGGTCCTTTGACAATGTTTAGAAGCAGACGTAAGTAAAATCGTTCGCCGCATGTTGGATGAGCAAAATAAACTCTACCTATTGTGTCCCCTTTTTTCCGTGCTGTCCACTTGCCAATTTTTTTGTTCCACACCCATTTTGTAGGAAACTCTACATATGTTAACTTTCGTGCCTCCGCACTAATTTTATTAGTGCGCATCCATTCAGTGAAAATAGTATTGTTAACAGTAGGTTGACGTACTAACTCAGCCAAATTATCATCATCGTGAAAAACAACGTTTTGCTCTTCTGGTAAATGAAAGTGCAATCGTTCAACTGCAGGTTTTCGATAGTGAATATCAAATTTGAAAATTCTCCAACTTGCTTCTGAAGCTGATATATAACGACAATCTATATAAGTCTTTATTTCATCCACCTCTCGAATAAAATTCTGCTTTGTAACATTGTTTTCCTCAATTACAACAGCAGCCCTATCGTGGCCTTTGTGAATGTATTTGAACAAATACTTAACAGACTTCGCCCGATTGCATATCTCAACATTAATATGTGCTTGAAACTTCACAACCAAACTCACATTATGTGGAATTACCCAACAATTATTTAGATTAACCCCAGATAATGTGGTGACAAAGTTATCGTTGCTGCGTCTTCTATACTTTGGAAACCCATGCTTGTCGTACGTCGTTTCTGAATTGATCCGTTTTGGGTAATGTTTTGAACATTTACCGTTTATCATACATGGGCAGTTAGGATTAAGAACGCCGCACGGTCCATTTACCATAAACTGACTGACTGATTGGAATGCAACAGGATCTGCCTCACGGTCTGGTAGTTCTGCACTGACCATCTTATCCACCTCAGCTGTCGTTTTAGGTCTGTCTTCCCCCCGTACAAACAGTAAGATATGTGCATGAGGCAAGCCACGCTTTTGAAATTCAATAGCATACAAAGCTGCAAAAATATTTACCAACATTAATCAATATTGGTAGGGTACGTAACTATTTTCAACAAAATTTTAGTGCATGATGTGATGTACCTGCATTTACTTTTCCAAAATGTTCTTTTTCCTTTATGTCATGCATTAATTGCTGCAACTTGATGTGGAAAACACGTGAAATTATATCCGGTCTATCTTCTACCCTTTGACCTGGAATTGTTTTTAGACCCTCCTTAATCTCTGGCCATTGAGAGTTGCATGTAAATGTGATAAAGTAATCCGGAGAACCAGCCCATCGACAAATTGCCATTGCATCTTGGTAGTTTTGAATCATATACCTAGGGCCACCAGTGAAAGAAGAAGGCAAAACCATTCTCCTGCCAATAGACAAAGCTGATGTGTCACCCGCTGCAACCGCATCCTTCAGCCCTTTGTATAGTTCAGATCTTATGTTATGTTGGTTATTTCTAATCCAATTCAATCTGTCCTCCTCAATGCAACAGTATGCATCAACTATTAGCTGCTGGAACAATCTCCCACCGTAAAGCAAGGTATTACCATCTCCCTCTCTGTATTGCAGTATGTAAGCATAATATTCACGGATGGTTACCATGTCGTCCTTATCGATATCAGATGGGTCGATGGATTGATAAGGAATGTTAAGTCTGTAACCATCCTCTGCATAGGGAAATAAGAGGGGATACTGCATGGCCATAAAACTGGGATGTTTCTCGTTAATTCTCTTAAGAAGTCCACTTTTCTCCTCGATTATGATGTCCCTATAACCTTCACTTCGACTACCATTCCCTGTAACTAACGCTGCAATCTCAGAACTTGTTGGTATATTGTACTGTCTACCATCTCTATCCCTCCTTTCCAACAAATGAAGTGATACATTGGACAAACTACTACTCTCATACCTGTCTCTAGCCATGCGGAACACCTTAGCCAGCTCGTTACAGTCATTGAACATAGATATTAAATTTTTAATAATATAGGGGTTTGTAGACTGGCTAGCGGACAACCCAGGCGCATTAAGTCTGTTCGTAACCTCGTTGGCTGTGTCGTAGATATATAGCTGTGCAAATTTAGCATTCCCCTCGGTGGGAAGCATAGAGCCTATTTTATGATAATTCTGCCCTCTGATTCTAAATACGTAAGGACCCCGACCTATGTTCACTGAATTATCAATACGCCCACCCATAGATGTAAATGCAAACATCCCGTTATATACCCGTATGTTCTCTCTGAAATTAGAACTATCACGGCCACCATTGTAATCAAGCAGGCTATGTAAATAGTCAGGGCATTTTTTGTAGCGTGGTAACTTAATTTTACCGCCCTTGCAGCAAATAGAAAACTTTGGATTCACGGGTCTTCTAGACTTCCTGTTCCTTTCTTCGTACCAAACTAATGCATTACAACTTGAGCACACATAGGTAGGACCACCAAAATTCCATGGCTGAACTGTAGCACCTGTGTCAACAGATTATGAGTCAGTGTTCCTAACACGAATGTGCAATGTAAACCTACCAAGAGTAAAGAAAGTGGTGGAAGAACATTTTTTACTTACTTAACAGCATAGTAAAATTTACTGCGTAAACCGTACAATTTGTGAATTGGATATTAGCAAACGTAAATATGTTTAAAACGGAATATGTAAATGAGTTCTTCCAGGTTATATTATATTTTCTAGGAGATAGGAAGATTCAGAGTACACCATTACCTATGCCTATTTTTGCAAACACACTGATGCGTGAATTCGGCGAGGCAATTTGTCCAATTTTTTTCCCCCTGTTTTTGTTACAGCGCAAAGCAGCAGTTGTAGTTTAGTAATACGTGAATGAAATAACAATAGGTAACCGACAGAACCTACCATAACGACCACTTCTTCCTGAAGTTATCATTCTCCTATACGACGCATCTCCATGGGAGTCGCTTGTACCTTCCACCACTGAACCCTCTTTCTACAAAACTGTAGTCCTTTTCCTTTTTCTCATGTTGATTGCACCTCTTCTTTCAGCTCTAGCGTTCCTAGCCACATCGGTGGTTTCCATCACTTCTGCTTAAGCGAAAGACTTGGAAGATGTTACAATCGTCAGGAACACAGTATGTAGTTTGTACAGCCTGCATCAGTGGCAATAAATAGTATTACGTACACAATACAAATAAATACGGTACTACTCCCCATCAAATTTTTTAACTTGTGTCAGCGGGGAGGAACAGAATTCTACATACTTATGTACATATAGAACGTGTGGTCCGTTAGTCAGTCATACGGTAAACAATATTTGACTGTAGTCGACAGGCTTGTGTAGGGAAATATGATCAGGAGGACATGTTGTGCAAAAAACAGTGTTTAGTAGGAGGAATATTGTTCGGTAATGCCATACAAAAGTATAAAAGTAGATGATTGTAGAACGCAATTAGCATGTTGAACATGGCATGTCTGACGGAAAACAACTCATTTATATGGTTTGAACAACACAACCCCATTCATATGGCATTGCAAGCTGCAAGTGAAATCTGTAATTCTGATGGCAAATTCTTCAACGAAAATAGTACAATTTTTTTTTTAAAAAAAAATTGGTTGGATGATAAAGGCTGGCCACACAAAACAAATAACAAATTAACAGATTCAGATGATAAATCACATGACAAAACTATAATGAATACATAGACTGTAATGTAGGAAATTTGAGTAGGCCATTATGGCTCCGCATCGTCTTGGTCTGTCAAAATCTTGCATAGCTGACAAATACTGTGCCGCTGATAGGGGCTCATAATACGAAGAGGCACAGTATAAGGGAAAAAAAATTATTCTATGAAACTTTATGGTTTTCATGCACGACTACTGCTGTGTAATTTTTTATTATAATGTCATGCTTTCTGTAATTGCAGATGAGAATTGAATTTTGTTTGGGAGGAGCAAATGTATGACATAGGCACAGGACAAAAAAAGAGTTAAGTTCTGGATACATATATAGATTGTACGAAGTGTACACCCAAACTGATCAACCATAGCAAACAAAATACATTGCATCTACAAAAAGAAACAGTACCTCATTTGTACCATGTACATTCCTGGCAGTCTACAAAATATCAATACAAAAATTCCGCTTCGTAGTATGAAAACATTATTTAACAATTCATTATAATGTAGGAGAAAAAATTTCAAGGACATTTGTTTAATCAAAAATGAAAACATTCTTTCACGTTATAATCAAATGAATGGGCCCTTTGGTCTGTTCTCTCAACAAAATACATCTATGTTTTTCCAGAATTTTATAAGAACAATAAGGTAATAAAATTTCGTTGTTCTACTCATACAACAGGAAGTACCGAAGAAAAACAGGATAACACAGCATAAAACAACAGTTACACCATGGTTAGATAAAAGGTAAGAAAAACAGAAATAGAAATAGGGCATTAAAAATTGAGCAGTTCCATGCTTGGTATAAATTGGTGATGTACCAGTAGCAAATGGGGAAAAACTATGTTGAACATTAAGTACCGGAGGATTAAAATGAGTATCAATACAATCGGCGGGATTGGGTGAGCAGATAAATACCTTTCCGGGAGCACTAACTCTTCGTTATTCAGCAATCAAAATCATCCCATTTCAACACCTGGAAAAAAAAGTGGAGAGCAAGTTACCGGGCTGTATGTGCTTCATTGGAAAAGATACCATAGTATATGTTATATTTTGTATAACTGTAAAGACACATCTAATACATAGAAATTTGGACATACAAAGGGGAAACATGGGTGGAAGTGAAAAGATGTAAAATTGTACACATGTTATGTCACATCTTTGTATAACGTACACAGTTACGAAGTTGAAATGGAGGACGTCCAGAAGGGGAGGTGTTTGCAGATCATAATGTAGTTAAACAGTAACATCAACTCCAAGTATGTGGAGTAAAGTAAGGTGCATTTAAAGGGGTGTTAACATAACAGGATGATGCAGAAAATCAGTTTACCATACAAATTTTGTTAAGCGCATTCGAATTGACTGTCTGTATTTGGGCTGATACAGATGGTCGGAGGGGAAAAATAATATATCTTAGTTTGTTTGATTACACTGTAAGCACCGTACTGTATGACTGTCCGTGAAATAATTAATTAGAATATGAGGAGAAGTAAACACGTAGCAGTAGCAATCACGACAGATAATGAGATCAACTTATATCATACCACATATGGAGAAAGGACTGAGCAAGCGTGTGTTGGTAGCAAAGCGATGCAATTTTGAACGAACCACGGTTCTACTGGCTGCAAAAGGAGAGGAGGGACAGTTAGAGAAGAGCAATGATTTGAAATTTATACAGTACAATTATGAAGGAACAAACACTGTCTCTCCCAACGGTACGCACACCTGAACATCCGTCTGTCCACCTAAAGACTGCACTATGGACCAGGAGTGCCACTTCCACATGCAAGTAGTAGCACACACAGTAAGCGTTACAAACCAAACTACTATACCAACAGTTTGTTACAACGACGTGTGTCCAACTCATTGTATATTTAAATGAGTTATCTAACTGTTAAATTTAGATATGTCACAAAGAAGAAGCGATAAAAAGTTATAAGTATGCATACAATGAGCAGTATAATCACAGTAGTTCCGGGTATTGTAACTGCAGTACACAGGTTGGTTTTAAAAAAAGGTGGGGAAGTTGGAACAAAATGTAACTGGTCATGTGCATACCATTGAAATACTCCTTAATTCATTTGAGTTGAAACAACAGGTTAAAAATTGAATAAACCATCCCGAGCAGACAGGACAGAACCGGAGTGAACGCGTATCGTACACACTTAGTTTAAGAGCAGTATGATGTGACTAACATCATGCCGTCACTGTGAACTCTTACTACCAATGTCTGATATTTGTTGGAGTGTGAAAGCAGGGAAAAAAGTAAGTTGCACTTGTCCGTCTGCCTCCATACATGTGTGGGGGGTGTGGGTGAATGTATAAATAACAGTGTGCAACTGAGATGAGCTCATAATACGCGCAGGCAGTGGAAGGTAAAATAAATATTATGTTACGAGCGTAGAAATCATTTACAGCAACAAGAACTGAGCATAAAACAGTCATATGAATTTATGACGAAAAAGTATGATGAGCATAAAGTATTGCAGGACGGAAATGAGTATGGGTACAGTCATAGGGAATGGGTGAGGAGTTACATACCGTTCCAGGAGTACTAAGCCCTCGTCAGTCAGCAGACAGAATCATCCCTGCTCAAGACCTGAAAAAGACAGCGGGCAGCAAGTTACCGGGCTGTATGTGCTCAGTTGGAAACAATAGTGTAGTGTGTATCATAGTTTAGAAAACAGTAAGGATACGTGAAATAAGAAAAAATACGGACATACAAAGGTGAAACGTGAGTAGGAGAGGAAGACAACATGTTCATAGTGCTGTTTACAGTAGTTGCCAGACATATGTTAACGGTACTATCTATGCCATAAACGTTCAGGTTGTCAGAATTGACCGAATAACATGTTGCCCTTTGCGCATGTTTTAAACATACCATCCAGTTTACATAACACTCAAATGGCAGACTGTATGTGAACACATCGGTAGCGATAGTGCGCAAGTGCAGGTGTGAGTAAGAAAATATTGCTACAGCTACGTGGGCTCATGTTCACAAATTATTTTGAACATGCTTCACAAACTCGCAACATACAGCTTTCAAACAGAGAAATGATGTGTTGGTAGAAAAATTAAAACAACTGTTATGTTCTTGAATTTCAGTTGTGAACAGACTGGGGAAAAATGAGGATGACCCAGTAAATGGCTTCCAAAGTGTTGCGTTATCACATATTTTTTCATGTAAGCACCTTCCTTTTAGGTGGAAGGAAGGTGGTACAGACTGCTACAGACGGTCGGAGGATAAAAACAGTATGTCATAGTAAGATTGATCAAACTGTACGCAATACTATCTCCGCCTGAACAGTCGAACTGAACACACCGTCAACTGAAACCAAGAGGAACATTTGTATACAGGGGAGCCACGGTAATGTATTCAAAGTGGGTAACGAATGGCGTGGGCACGTTGAAGTAAGGGAGAACAACATAAACGTAGGCAGTGCAAATTACTAAACATTGGGTGAGTCGTACATTGGAGATGGGGTAATTCGTTGACGGATATACAGCAACGTGGAGAATGTAGAAAGTAAAGAAATTGAAGTGCTGACCTATTTCGGAGCGAAGACTGAGGACGACAACCAAGTGGACGTAGCAGGCAGTCGCAACGGGGTTGACGCAGAGGGCAGGTAAGCAGGGGGATGCGGAGCAAGGCGAGAAGAGGAGGAGAACAGATTGTGGGTCGTTGTGAAGGGGGGCGGCTGAACGGCCAGATTGAATAGGACGGTAAGTGTCAATTTGTCGGAGGCTGAAGGGGAGGGGAATTAGGCATCAACGGCGAAAAATTGGGTGGGCTGAGGGAATGAATGTGGAAATAGAGGGGAAGGAGTTGGGGGATGAGGATAACGGGGAGGGAATATAAGTTAGAAGTGGAAGGGAGTGGTTTCAAAGGGACAGATGTCGACATACGACGGTCCTGGTTTCTGCTTTCCTTTATAAGTAATAGACAAGATGTTTTCGAAGTTTCCTATTAAAATTTACAATCCCTATTAGCAAAGGTTGGATTATTCAATCATTTCCCCAAGACAATTTGCAAATTTACATTATCCTGATATATATGATTTTTATTCAACCAAACTTGAGATTCAACTCCGGATTTTATTCCAAACATTTGAAATATACATATACATACATACACACACACACACACACACACACACATACATACTTGCGTATCAAACCTTGCTTGAAACATAAAAAAAAATTATTTGATTTTATTATTTTCAAAAATATTTTGAAAAATTACTTGAATTTTTTTCCTGTATATACTACTAGTATTGTTCTTCAAAACATTTGAAACCAATTTTCAAAAGAATTCAGAATCAAATTCCCAAGTTATAGTTCAATGATCCCCTTGGCTATAACTAAATTGACATGTCATTTTATTTCCCAATTATTACTTTGGAGAGATATTCAAAATATTTGATTGACACCATTTCGTTAATTTACTTAACTTATATTTTATTTTTCATAAATCTCAGCAATTCGATAATGGGTTTTCGAATGATCGGGACTCAAACCTAAGGAGAACTTACCGAAGAGAAACATCGTAAACCTAAATTTAGAGAGGGGGTTTTCCGAAAAGGATTTGAATTTTCAAAATACCTTTTATTTTTCAAAAAAAAACAATTTTATACTTCTTTAGATTTGAAAAACACTTTCTTTAAAGTGATCCTAGTGACTATTCGTATTAAACATCATAAACTAAGCTTTGTATAAACCAAAGCTCTGATACCACTTTGTAACATCCCGCCCTTTTGACCGCCCCCAGTCGGTAACTAAACCAACTTGAAACGTTCAAAATGATGGATTGTTATTTAGTTTATAGAGTTTAAACTAAATCAGCCACAGAATCACAGAATAACAATATTTCGAAAAAAAGAATCTTTTTTTTTCTATTTTCTTACAAATATCAGAGTTTATACAATGCATTGAACTTATACAACGGAATATTTCTTTAAGTACAAAATCCCCGAACTAAAGTGAGCGTTTCCCCCTCTCTCTAACGTCGCTGCCGGGAAAACCTTCACTTCCCTTTGCTTTGGTTTGCTTTTTTTTTTTGTATTGATAAAATTTATTCCTTTTTAAAGATCATTATCTATATTACATTCATTTGCATATATCATATCAAATGTCAAAAATGTAGAGTCTTAAATTTAATTGAATAAGATAAATTTGATTTTTAAAATCCAAAGATTCTATATTTTAAAATTAGTTACCAATTTCATTCTGATAATTTGAAATTCAAGTCAAACCATCATTCAAATATTTAAAATTAATTAAATATTTTCAATTAAATTGTTCAAAATTCTGGGTCGTTACATGTTCTGTTAGATCTTATAGCCATTATAGTTTTTTATTAAATATCTATTGGATATGTGGATCCACCTAAAAAAATATGCTACATTTATCGACGTATTCAGTAGATAGTTAAGACAAGACTATAGATGGTCGCTCCTATCCAGCTTTATTCTCCGTATTAGTAGACGGTATTACCTTGTAATACTCTTTGCTAATGTGGTCTCGGAGTGGGGCGTCATAGTAGGTCTACTTACCACTAGTTCCTGGAGGTAAAATTTACCATATCTAAGGTGGCAGTAGTGCCTCTATTATAAAAATCTTCGATTTACAAAAATATGATTTGAAATTAAAAAGGAAATCTTTGATTAAGATTTAATAAATGATTTGGAAATATTTTTCCTATGTTAAAGGCTATAACTTGAGTATAAAAAATCTTTGATTAAGATTAAAAGAATGATTTGAAAAAGTTTTCCTAAGTAAAAGAGAAAATGATTTGGAATTATTTCAAGATCTAAAGAGGTTTAAATAAACCAAATGATTTAATAAACGAGGCTTAATGATTTCGTACACTCTTGAAAAGAAAATGAGATAAATTTAAAAGAGTATATCTAAAAAATATATTTGATTTAAATAGATGATGAAGTAATTGATTGATGATTGATGATCATATGAGCTTAACATTTTTAAATCATTAATTGGCTTCGAAGGAACAAGGTCGGATTTGGGTGATTCCTATCCGCAAACCGCTTTGAACCAATGTATACGTACGGAAATGAAGACATGTTAAAGATGATGATTATTGAAGACCGAGGATCTTCACAGTGTGAGGACTGCTTGTAGAGATGCTATGGGTCGCTCCCATTACAGAGTTATTTATAGTAGTGGTCTCCTCATTTTGGAGATTTTTTTGGATTGCAAAGGCTTCTTGCCTAGTAATGGCAGAGGAAAGTGCCTTCGGTTTCGTTCACTCCCCAAATGAACTTATATGGAAGAATGTCTGACATTGCGCTCCTGATCATATTAATTGATCTCTATCAACGTATCATTTGCTTGGTGGCAGAGAAGGCAACTTCTCTTAGCTTCACACCCTTTCCTGAAACATATGAGCTCAGGAGTTATACGTTGGTAGAAATCAGTTGTGTGATTAAGAAATGGAAATGTGGCATTCAAAGTGAAAATTATTATAATTAAAACATGGTTTTGTATGAAAAGTGTGACTTTAAAGAAATTGAGCGTAGCCTCACTAGCCTCACATCTCGGTAGATGATATGGGATACTATATGGTCTGACAAATATAAATTCGGAATAAGTGAGTATGTATGGTCGTGTCCAATATGTTGGGCACTTTAAGGAAAACATCTCTCAAGGCATTTATTGCCCCATTTTGACAAAGTGGTTAGCTTGAGAAAAGCAAGGAACTACCTGTTATCAGTGGTAGTATAGCAAGTACAGTTCAAAGTGACTAGCTTGAGAAAGATGATTAAGGCACCGTAGGAATTATGTTTGTTATGCGTGGATCAGAGAAAAGGCTGCTAGTTCCCTATCATATTGGAAATTCAATCCCAGTACGAGATTTATGGTTTTGATTGTATTCACAAAATTGCTGTAATGACTTGCAAACATTTTAGCTACCCCTTTTTAGTATCATATATTCCGTTCAGTATATTCCAGTGATCCAGTCCTGATATATTACTTAGACTTAGTCTGCGTATTGATACCTTATTTGAATAAGTTTATTTGAAAGTGTTTTCAAAGGAATGTTATTAAAAATAATATTAAATGATTTGGTATAAAAGTGTTTTGGTTATCATAAGGTAAAACCTATCCGTGTTTATGTGTGGGCGTGGTCTTATGAGATATCCTTCTTTTCAAAGGTTTTGATAATATAGTCATTTTAATTTTTGAGAATCTCACGCTGTTTTATCAAGCCTGATCCGGGTATTGTTATTACCCGAGTTAGATCCGACTAGTTTCAGGTTTAGCTGAAGACAGTTGGAATTTTCAAAGGAGAGCTGGAGATCTTCATCATCGTATGGACGTATTCTATTATCCGCTACATCTATTGCATTTGTTTCTTTATTTTTAACATTTGTAAGGACAGAAGTTTATAACTGTCCAGGCTGAATTTAGGTTAGACTCTGATATTATACTTTAAAATTTTCCATTGTAAAATTATTAATGAAATAATATAAGTTCTTCCATTCATGTGTGATTTTGTTCTGTCTTTATTTTCTTTCTACCGTTAATGGTCCGTCTTATCATGCAATTGAAGTTAGACATGTGTGGTTTATTGTCGATTCAAAGAGGATGAAAAAACGGATCATTGCAGAAGTAATTCTCTTATTCATATTTAATATGGGTTCAAATTGGACGGACCAAAATTGGACCGTATTACATCAAAACCGAACCAAAAATGAACCGTTTAAAAGATTAGTATAATGGTTTGTATTTTTGATTAACTGTTTGCTGCGGTGCGAAAGTGGTTAGGTCTCCAAACCGCACCAAACTAACCCGCGCCCACCCCTGCAAAATACAGATACAGTGGGATACACATACACATTTAAAAAATGAAGTGATAGGAGAAAGTGCAGAATGAAGTGAATCCGTTAGAATATATTTATAGAAGAGAAAAAGGAAGAAACACTAATAAAAAGAGAAGAAACATGTATTTGTCATTAGAATATATTTATAGAAGAGAAGAAGGAAGAAAACTAATAAAAAGAGAAGAAACATGTAGTTGTCATATCCATGTAACCAGGATGACACCACTACTTTACACACACGGGATGTCGACGTCATTTTTGTTTAGATCTAAACAATCATGGTTTAGTTACTTTTGTTGATTGACTTAGTGAAAGTTTGTTGATTGGAAACTACATATCTAAATTTATGCTGCTCCAGCTTGTTCACCTTATTTTTCTTAAACTTATAGTAATGTTAATTGCATTCAATGAAATAGTCAGTGATGTTTATTGCATTCAATGAAGTAGTCTGCTGCAGCGATAATTATTTCAAGATCATATATATGATGATCTAAAGACTTCAAACAGAACATGAAGTATCATAAAGTATGATAACTTGTTCAATTTTTAAACTGTTGATGTAGCATGCACTGGTTGATAATTTTTGGAGACTCAAGTATCTAACAGTCGATGATTCAGAACAAGAACGATATATGAAATGGTATATTTAGCATGACTAGAACAGATTTAAAGTAGTTCTACAACAATTAAAATGGTTAAAATGAAAAGCTGTTTTTACAACATGAAAAAGAGTAGAAAAATAAAATAAGCACAGGACTTTTTGTACAGACGTATGTGTTAGAGGCCCTTTATAGGGAATGAGATATTGTCCTACATCGATAAAAATAAGTTAATGTTCATGCTTATATACTACATTCCTCAAACGCATATTGACCCTTAGGGTCAGGTAATTTTGTGCGAGGGGGAGGACCTATATGGCCTTGAATTAACATGCATGCGCGCCGTCCGAACCGAACCGGGTCGGATGCGGGTACAATAAGAGTGGACCGCATTATATTTTTGCTGCACAGCAGTAAATACTTTTCTACTGCTTAAATTTAAATAGAAGTGACTGGTGGATTGGAAATACACATTGCGAACTGTCTGACCGGACGCGACTTTTCAACTAAAAATAGACGTTGCAAATGAAGAGAAGCGACTATTGCAAACCGCGACAGCTTTCAACCATTGCAAATGAAGAGACGCGACCGTTGCAAACCGCGATAGTTTTTTAGACGTTGCAGTCGAAGAGATGCGGCGGTTCCCAACAGACATAATCGTTAGGAATTAGCCTATAAAAGGAGAAGGAAACCTGATCAGTTTGCCACTCCAAATTCTCTTTTCTTCTTCGTTTCTTCATCTCTACTATCTATGCGCTCCTGCATGTCACGCAGAAGATTATACACATCGCAATCTCGAGCAGATCACGTCTGTTGTATCTTGGGAGACTTTGAACAAAGTTTTAAGGAAATTGTTACGACAGGCCTCGGACGAAATTTCCTTCTTCATCCGGTTAGATTTCTGTTTACTTATATATTTATATACATTATGTAATCTTTCTGTTTCAGCATTGTGTTGTTTCTGCGAAGTAGTACAGCATTTGTTTGTCACTATAGCTTAATACAACAATTTGTTGTTGTTATTGCTATAGTTTGTTTTGGTAAATTAATTACAACAAAGTTATTGTTCAAAATTATTAATACAGAATTCCAAAGTAGTGGCAATCTGATTTGTAAACTAGTGTGACGAGTTTATAACATATTGGTCTCTGTGTTTGGTATACTGATCGTATAAAATCTTAAGACTTTCCTTTTTCACTAAAACAAAGATGGCAAGAGTTGAACTATCAGCAAAAACTGCTACCCATAACAGGCATGATCCTTTTAAAGGAGATGCTGATGACTTCATAACATCGCAGAGTCAAATGCTGTTTTATCTTACTACGTTAGGGCTATATAAATGCATTAAGAAGGATGAACCAAAGCCTAAAGACGGACAAACTAGAGAAAAAGACGCAGCTGTTTTTCTAGAAATTGACTCATGGAAGCATTCAGACTTCTTATGACAAAATTACATTATCAACTGTCTAGATAAAGTACTATATAAAGTACTTCAGCCACACTAGACAGAAAAATCCCTACGGACTGCACTTGCAAATAAATACAAGACGCAGAATGTCTGTTTGAAGAAGTTCATAGTAGATAAATTCATAGAATACAAAGCGGTGGATTCCAAATTCGTAACTAGTCAAGTGTAGGAACTCCAACTTATAATTCATGAACTTGAAGCAGAAGGACATCAAGTTTGAGAATCATTCCTTGTAGAAGCGATAACATGAAAATTACCATCATCTTGGAGAGACTATCACAACTATTTGAAACATAAGAAAAAGGTGATTTCGTTAGATGTTTTCATTGTCAGATTAAAAACTAAGGCAGATAATCATGGAATAACACAACCTAAAGGTGAAGAGGCACTTGTTATAGAAGGGTCAAAGAAGAAAGGACACTTCAACAACAAAAAGAAAAAGAGAAAGGCACTAGATAATCAATCCAAAGATAAGCAAACCAAGAAGTTCAAAGGCGAATGTTGGATCTGCGAAAAGACTGGGCACGCAGCTAAAGATTGCAGGCACAAGAAGATGAATGACAAATCGGTGGCAAATATAGTAGAAAATTTGAGTTCAACCATTGAGGAGATGAACTTTTCAAGAGTTATTTCAGAATGCAACTTTATAGAGAACCCTGCATAGTGGTGGGTAGACACAGGCGCTACTCGTCATGTCTGTTTTGATATATCGATGTTCTCCACTTACATGAAATACGATCAGGAAGAAAAACTCTACATGGGTAATTCTATAGTTTCCATGATGAAGGTAACGACACCGTCGTCCTTAAATTTACATCTAGAAAAACATTTGACACTAGTTGAAGTTCTTCATGTTTCAGATATCCGCAAGAACCTTATCTCTGGACCTATGCTGTCAAAGAAAGGCTTCCGTATGGTCTTCGAGTCAGATAAAGTAGTGATGTCTAAGGCTGGAATTTATATAGTAAGGGGTTATTCATGTGATGGCCTATTTAAGGCAAGCGTAGCCGTAGCAGCAATAAGACTATATATTCTGATTGTGCTATTAACAAAAATGAAGTTTCTTATTTGGTTGAGCATGAAATCTTACAACGGCGTGATAGATTAGGACATATAAATTTTCAAAAAATGAAAAAATTAGCAAACTTAGGATTAATTCCTAAATTCCAAGTAGATAAAAACTACAAATGTAAGACATATGTGGAAGCAAAATTGGTTAAAAAATCATTTCATACCTTTGATAGAAGTACAGAACCATTAGGTTTGGTTCACACTGATTTATATGATTTTAAATCATTACCTACAAGAGGTGGGAAAAAGTAGTTTATCACTTTTATTGACGAATATACACGATATTGCTATGTACATCTTTTGAATAGTAAAGATGAAGCAATAACGTTGTTTATAAAATATAAGGCTGAATTAGAAAATCGGTTAAATAAAATGATCAAGATGTTGAGATCTGATCGAGTTGGAGAATGTGAATCACCATTTGAATAATTCTATGCAGAAAACCAATATAATTCATCAAACAATAGCTCCATATTCACCACAACAAAATGGCATTACAGAGAGAAAGAATCGAACAGTAACGACTCGTAAAATTTTATTGGTTTTAATGTTATATTTAACTAAATTTTGTGAAATTTTAAAATATTTGAATTTAGAAATAAAATTTGATATTTGGAATACGTCTACTTTAACATAGCAAATGTCAAATTTTCATTTGATAATATAGAAGTTTATCTCCTTGTGTAAATTCTATTTAAATTTAAATCAGTTAAAAATTTATGATAATAAAATATTTTTCAAACCTGAATATTTTTATACAATAAATTTGTAAATTATCTTCTAAGTGAGACGTCATATTTCGTTTCTTCAAGTTTGGACTGATGTTGCCCTGTTTAATTTATTTCTGGTAAATTTGCAGCATTTTCGATACTGATTATCGACTTTCGATAGGATGATCGTACAACTGATATTTATATACCGCTTTGATTGTCTCGTCGTGCTGATCTCCGCAGCATATTCATTCGTGTGTTTCGGAGTTCATAACACGACGAAATCGGTGAACCACTTACCTATATCGGTACCTTTAAGCCTTTTGATCTACCAATGACCATTCATTTCACATAGTGCAAAGTTGTACATCCACTAGCCTTTGTTTCCCTAAAATTTGATAGGATGACTGTCAATATTCCTAACTGTTCATTTATGGCACCTGCTATTCCTATTGGTTCTGCAATTCAAAGCAAATTAAAATATATCTTTGCGTTAAAGCTTGAACTACTCCATTTCTATTTCGTTCGAAGTCCCACCTTTCCACTTGCTGCCTTCTTCCTGTACCGATCAACGTAGCCTCTCCTCCTTCCCACTACCTCCACACGCAACTCGGCCCCTCACCACAAAAACCCAATAGCAAACTGTTTTGATATACTGATCGTATAATAGTATGTGGGAAAAAACTTCTAACATTTAGCACTATGCAAGAACCTTCTACTGGTGCAGTATATGCCTGACAGGGATGTCCAAGCAATTCTGACAGATACATCAAGCTTCTCTACATTGTTTTTTCTCATGCATCGTAGTTTTTCTGGAATCATTTGTCATTTGGGACGAGTTCAGCATCCCTTATGAAGTAGTTGAACCAATATACAACAACCTATACAATTTATGGGTTAATATGGTTTGAAGATTGAGGTAGTGCAAATATGAGTATCGGTTTGTACATGTAAACACAACATTGTTTGCATTTTTGTAGACATAAGCACATGTATAATCTCATGCAGTTATGGTTAAGTTTATATAGCAGTTCTATTTTAGATAAGTTGTAGTTTTAGGCATGACTTACATCAATGGTAATCTCTTTTCTTCTTCCCTTTCTATCATGTGCTATACGTGGACTAGCTTGTACACTTGAAATATTGTTATCCTCTTCATCATCATGCAGTTTACATAGGGGGTTTACGGTATCAAATGGTTGAAAAATATAGCAAGGTTGTAACGAAAACTTAGGCCCGCTCTCGGACATTGCAAATGCTAACCTAGGAATTACATCTTACTTATCTTAAGTTAGATGTAATTAATACGTCGACGGTTTAATGGTCCGTGTTTGAGCTCCAAAATGGAGCGTTTTAGTAGGACATATTAATTACATCTGATTTATTAGAGATAGATACTTTAAAAAAGTTTTTTGCATCCACAGGTGTGAATAGGTTATCATTATGTGAACATTAAAAAAAGATATATAGAGCGGACATGATCATTTAAGCACAACGGTTAAAACATTACATGTAAACATTTTGGTTTGTCAATAATATTAATTTAAAAAATGTAGCAATACGCAGTGTACGTTTAGGTGTTAAATAAAGTTTCTACTAACAGCAGTTAAAAGAAAAATCTGATGAGGTTAGAGTGTTTTAAATGATATTTGTGTAATAAGCCAAGAAAGTAAGGTTTTAATTGAAGTTCTCTTACTTGACGGTTTGTATTTCATAGTTCATCCATTAGACGGGGTTGTGTACAGTCAACTGACTCCAGGACTACAGATCCTTGACTATCGGGTTTGTTATTGAGCACAGGAATTTTTGTTGATTTATTTTTTTTGGATCTGCAATTTTTCAACAGGTAAGTTTAGAAGTATATTTGCAAAGATAGTTTAGAGCAAACATGCATTATCTCTGTGTCCATACCTTTTGATGGCATATTCTAATGCCGAGATACACTTTTGTTGCCTTTGTGAGTCCAATGTAAATGGCCCTAAAACAAAAGCTTAGTTTAGAAATATAATCTTAAACTACTATTTTAAAAGAAAATCTCTTATGCCCGTATATGAAATCTTTGTTGATATGACTACAACAAGGAGTTGGTAGGCGTACAACCACCAAATCATTTTTTTCAACCCACAAAGACACAACAGGCCGATGAGCACCATTGTCCAAGTGGTTAAGTGATTCGGCTTTGGTACGAGAGGTCACAAGTTCAAAACTTGCGTAGCGTGATTCGAACATTTATTGACATGTGATATGTTGTCCAGTGACATGTTGCATATAAAGTACCATTTCAGAAAAAACATCAATTTTGCCACTACTAAGATTAGAAATCAAAAAAAGATAAAGTTTGGTTTTGTACCTTTTAAACTGCGATATTCAAAAGTAAATGGAACTGAAATTTTTTGAACCTGATTGATTCGATGTGCAAATCTTGACGGACTGGGCTCCATTTTGTTGGGTGATGTGAAGAATTTTTTTAATTTCACGTAGGACACTTCCCACATCCATTAACATTTTTTACAAATTAATATGCACAAACATTAATCATGTAACAATCATTTAAATAGATATGGATTGCCAATAATGCATAAAGTTTACCTGTTAACTGACACTTTTGTACATTCGGCTTCACGTTGTTGTTAACAAATTTGAATTTGTATCGGGGAATGTCATCTACATTGGCAACACCCTCCTAACTTGAGTATCAGTTCAAATTGTAATGTCCAATCCTCATCGATCGCTATGTATTTTGCCTCCAAATCCTTGATTTGAATCTTTTTATTCCATAAACTTCTACATGTTTAAACGTGTCCCAAAACTGTTTTAGTATATGCTTTCTCACCATCGTAGATTTCTGACTACCATACATCAATTTGAATTTCATGGCATAGTATTAGCATGGTAGCATAGCTTTTGATGTTAATCTCATGACATTGAGCGTATTGGAATATAACTTTCTTCGTCTGACTCGGTGATTAAATGATCTAAATATTTGGACAGTAAGATATCAAAGACTGAAATTACCTCACTATCAAGCAATTGCATATTGATTGCATACGGTTCATTTGTGCTTTGAGAAACCAACATCGATAATCATATAACACTAACTTTGATAGTAGACCACTATGTTTCATAGACCAAGTTAGGTCGAAGTTGATGCTTCTGATTCATCAATACCACAGTTTCATAAACATGAGGACTTGTTAGTTTTAATGAAAAGTAAAATAATGCATACTCAAGGTAGAAAACGAGTAGGGAGTACATTGATGCCTATGTTATAATTAATGCTTAAACCTCACATTATAATCAATTTCAAGGTACTCAATGTGAATCTTGTTGAACTAAGTTATGGTCAAAGAATACATTGATGCTTGTATCATAATATGGATATGTAGTCCAGATCATGCCTGAAATCAGTGTGAGTGCTAAAGCAATAGTATAACATATGATTAACTGATGTGTTGTACACATTTCAGTCATAACATGGACTTGGGTAGGGGGAAATGATAGAAAGATGCATAAACCATTTAAAGGCAATGAATTTGATATAAGTAAAATATACTATGTAAATAAATAACTATACTAGTCTACCACATCTGATAGACTGTAATATTATGTAGCAGTACTAAGACAGTTGTTTAAAAATTAGAAATGAAGCTATTTGAAATACACTATTAAACAAGTTTGAGTACAAATTAAGAAAATAAGCAATATTAAAGGAAAAAACAATTTTCTCATCTTAGACAGTTGGAAATCGACATTGATCATTTCCTCTAATCAATAATTCCATTAATCTTTGTATTGCAAAACTGGATTCCACAGAGATATAACTATAATTATTCGTTCTATGCAGACTGTAGCAAGGTAAAGAGTAGTTGAAAACTAATATGGCTTCAATCACCAAACCACATGACCTATTCTATCGCACTTAAAATAAGAGATGCAAGAGCTAATTCATTGGTTGTATTACGTAACATTTGTTCATTACACTGAATAAGTTTATAAGCTCTTGTACTGTAAAACGCAAGCGAATTTCATAAGTGATAAGTTTGTGAATAATTATGAAATTTTAGGTATATGTTTCATTTGCAAATGATGAACAATTATGTCTAATTTGATTTTGGCATTTTGATCCAACCTACCAGATTACAACTCTAATATACGGAAGAAATATAACATCATACACATACTTGTTATTCATAATGATAGTAATAAAACTGCTTCATTACAATTATAAATACGAAAAATGTGAAATAAGGCATTATATACTAAATGCTACTAGCAAACAAACATAATGCAAGCGACAGGTTGATACCATGGAAGTAACTATGCAATCATATGAATTCATGGCAATCATAACTTGCTAACATTAACAATTATTCAAATATTCATTCGTAATCAAAGAATAAACTAAGTTTTTCCTAGATACACTAATCAAAACTATACATTAACAATTTAACCAATACCTTCTATAACCATTAAAGTGTAATTTTCTCATGATTGGTGAACCAAATCGTGTTCCTCTCCGTCATTGAGCATGTTGGAGTTGATTGATTCAACACGCCAGAAATATTATAATTCATTGTAACTTAACTACATAGTAATTTTACTTATAAATACAACTGCAATTAAAATGATTTGCTTTATCTACCGAGGAGGTAGGTCGTGCTTTTGGTACCGAGGAGGCGGGTCACTGCTTCCAGTATTGAGGCGGTAGGTTTAGGATGGATGGAGGCACGTCGCTGGTTTTGGAGTTCAGTCGATAGCTAAGGTTTTGGATTATTTGGTTTTGGAGTTTGACCTGTATGATAATTCATTGAAATTTGAAATTTGAAGTAGAGTTTGTTTAAGAAGACAGTAAACCTGAAATGACGCAGTATTGGAAGAAACCATGGTGAGACATATTACATTTTTTACGCTTCACAGAATTTGATTTTAGACAATAAAAGTCTCCGTAACGATCGGTTTGATTATAAGAAAGTTATATATAGTCTCATTAGATCCTATGCAGCTCTCTATCATGTTAAAGCGACTTCAATTTTGAATGGATAGTTATTTTTTCAATTTTTGTAGAACTGCTTTAGAACCATTAAAAAAGATCTGTAACAATCCTCATTTCTTCGATGATTCTCTACTATTTTTTTATTTTTTTAATTTTCCATTCTATCAGACCTATTGAAAGTGATTTTTAATGAACTATCTTCGTTTTTTTTTTCATGTTTGGATGGTCGAACTTTGCTTTGTAAAAGTAAATTGTTTTAGGTGGTTCCATTTACTCTCATAATAACTTTTTTGCAGTGTAATCCCTTTAAAATTCATGGTCGCTTATTTTAAAATAAGTTCTTTTGATAATGTCTTTTTTTTCCATTTGAAAGTGTGGTGAATTTTCAAATAGTTTTTAAATAGGCTGTGTTCAAAAAGAAACTTGACTATTTGGCTTCTGCGTGATAATGTAATGTTATTAATCGAAAATAAATTTTAGATGAATCATACAGTTGAACTATTTCTCAAATTTTCACAAAAAAAATTAATATATGAGAAATTTTGGTACACATCCTTACGATTATAAGAAATTAGCATTCGGTCCCTTTAAATTTTCTTTTCTAAATGATATCATTATTTTTATAAAAAAGATAAAATTCAAGAGAGTATTTGGGTAATTTTACTAATATTAACATGCGCTCTTAGTATATTCGTTCATAACTCATAACCGCCATAATACACGTCGAAGTGGCTGCTTTAAAATTTGAAAACGAGAGAAGTAAAAACCGAAATCCAAAAAAGAGGGATATTGTGACGCCCCACCTCTATACTCACGCTAGCCAAGGACACTACGGAGTAATGACGTCAACTAGCATGAAGAATAAGGCTGTTGAGGAGCGACCATCCATGTAATTGCTTTATGCGAACACCGATATGTCAGATAGTATAACATGCATTTCGTTTCAAGAGAAAATCCGACATACCGATACAAACTCAAAACTACTACACAGTGGCTATGTGGTCTTCGAAAACAAATATAGAAATAAACATAACATAAATCAGTCATAGATATTCATACCACAAAGGCGGAAATAGATATGAATATTACACATAGAAGTGTACATCAGAATAGTGGTCATACAAGATCCACAACATCACAAAAGAATAGGTACAAGTACTAGACAAAAGAATAAGTATACATCAAGGAGTCTCTATCTCGTATGTATAACAACAAAAACTACTAAACTAGAGTAGTTAGTCAAAAGTCAGATAATGTTTCCAAAAGAGGAGTCAAGCAGAAGCACCTGTAACATCTCGGTCTGACCCTAGTATTATTTAATAAGAAAATAATAAACGGATCAGTCTAGCTATAAATATCAGATAAAATGAGATAGAATAAGAGATATGACAAATAAAAATGCATGATAACAATAATGCCATATTATGAAAAGTATATATTAGACAACACAAAAATCATACAATATCTCAAAAAATCTCAAAGCACTAAAAAGAATTTCATATTCTTTATTTCATTCACCAAACCCTAAATATCGGCAAACATAACATTGCCAATCACAAAAAGAGGTGAAACACAAATTCTAGAAATCATCAACTAGAAATCCAGAAATCACAAAAGGGGGAGGCCTAGCACAACATGAGAGCATGAAAACTCACCAATACGTGTATCACAAACGGGCCGCTAACCTATGCCATAGAGCCAGTGCAACGACGTAGTACAATATCGGCACGTCCATGGAACCTAAAACTCAAATAATTCGAAAGAACTACGTAGTACAACGGTACGCCCGATGAACCTGATAAGACGGTACAACGATGTTGTACAATGGTACACCCGATGAACCGAACTCCATAAAAGAACGTGGGTCGCTAGCCCACAAAAATGAGTTGAAACTCCAAAGAACCAATAGGTCGTTAGCCTATAAAAGAAATGAGACGAACTCAATAAAACGAGGTATAGTCCCCCACGTGGACAAAGAGGCATAGCATATCGCTAGCCTAGATCACAAAATGATCATCATTGATCAATAAAAAGTGTGAATTACACTAAGCTAGTAAATAAATGAGTTTAGTTTCATGTCCCATAACCACTGGCTTAGCTTAAATATTTACGAACAAATTGTAGATTTTCACTCGAAAATTATCACAAGAGTTTCAATCGAACAAGTCCAAAAATTAACCGACGAAGTAAACGCAAGCGTTTCATACCACTTGTTTTGCTAAGCCGTTTAATTAGATTTTCTCGTACGAACGAGGTAAAGGTTTGTATATACTAATAGGTTGGAAAACGGTTTTAATAAACGAGCTTTGTATTAAAATAGTGTTGAAATCGTTTTGATGAAAGGGTTTTGATATTTACTACTAGTATAGAAACCTTTGTATTTCAAAGTGACAAGTCACAGAAATGATTGTAGAAACAATCAATCACCAAAATTTCATATACGAAGACGTGAATCAAATCCTTAGAAATCGATACCGAATCCATCAAAATGGATATTCCCAAAAATCTTGGAAAAGAAGTTATCAAAGTAAACAAAGGTGATAACAACTAATCAGAGAAACAAGAATAGATTAAAAAATGTAAATTCAAACACAAAAGGAAAAATAGGCAGAGACAGCAGATTCAGTCGACTGGAACAGGGTGGTCAGTCGACTGACACAAATCCTAAAAACTTTCTATTTCCAGGTTCAGTCGACTGAACTAAAGTGGTCAGTCGACTGAATCATGCTTGGAAATTTTCGATTTCCAGGCTCAATCGACTGATCCAGAATGGTCAATCGACTGACACTGGCCCAGGAAATTTTCTAGGTTCGGTTCAGTCGACTGACTTCCGGGTTCAGTTGACTGAACTGAAAATTCCAGTATTTTCAGCCTAGTTCCTCCAAGGGCAAAAACCCAACAAATGGCGGTCGAACGAGCAATGGGTGCTAGAGGTTTACGCCAATCGGCAACCTAGCCTTATTGGCTCTTCGATGTACCACCAAAAACATGTTCAAACATCAAAGTTAGGAATTTTGAAGATTTTGACTTCAAAACACCAAAAATTGGAATGTTCTTAAAACCAATTCAATCTAAGTGAATGAACAAGAATAGATGTTAGGAATTCATACCTAACAACAATGAAAGCTATAGACGTAGATGTGAGTTCAAAAACTCACCTTTTATTCAAAAACAATGAAGGAGAAGCTTGAAAACAAAAGGAAGATCAACTACTCTTCAATTTCAACTCTAAAAGTTCCAATCTAAAATCATAAGCAAATATATCCTAGGTTAGGTTATAGAAAATTTCTGAAATTGGAGAGGGATTGAGATGGAGAAGAAGCAGAGGATGCTTACTTAAGCTTCTCTTTGATTTTGGAGCTAGAACTTGGATTTACAAAAGAAAATAGGGCTTAGGATTTTAATTTCCAATCTCTTCCCTCGTTTTCACTAAAGCTTGAAGTATTAGGAAATGAGAATAAATGAAGAGGAGAGGGGGTGGAGTTAGGATATAAGTTGAGTTGGGTTAGTGGGCTGAAACCAAAACCCAAACCCAAAGCCCTAAGTGAAAACATCAAAATTCCATCTAACTCCGAACATATTGATGTCTATACTCAAAAAGGTCGCAAACGCCATTTTGAACTCAATGGAAGTGGTCTCGAGTCCTAATTCGACTGTTTGCAAAAGGTAGCTTTTCGGACCTTAATCCGACTAACGATGCTATATTTAATTAAAATATTTAAATATACAATCGTAAAATATGAGGGTTGTTACAGATGTAGAAAATAGTTTCTAAAAGGGAATGATATAGGACAAATAAGTTTAGAAAAAATGACTTGTGCATAATTTTCACTTATTATATTTTCTAGTGTATGTTAAGATATTGCGTATGTATGAATATAATTATCCATTTTAAACATCTCATGTTCATGTGATAATGTAGATGTTGTAAAGGGTTGTAACTAATTTGGTGCATCTATTAACACCCGCTTTTCACACTCCATTTATAATATTAAAATTTTAATTTTATATTTACCCTCAACTGATTAATTAGATATTTGCTTCATGTAACCTCTTTTGCCCGTTGATACTTTGAAAGAGAATTGAATATTTCATGTTGAAAGTAAGCGGTGATTAAACTATAAATTCTACAGACTTTGTTCAGCACGCCACTTCTTTTACTTTTAACTTTGCTCGATTATTGATGTTAAAGCTTTGATCGAACAACTTAAATAAATTATGGTGTCATTTACTTAACTGCTTTCACTTTACTTTATATTTACTCTTCGTTATCATTTTTATTTGTGATTTTCTTATTGATCTTAGTAGATAAGATTTAATTTCATAAATTAACTTTTAAATAGTTTAGTCTTAAGATCCATTACACATAACCTTGTCGAGATATCCCACATTAAGGGCCACTTCTGGCATTAGAGTGCATGGTTTTTAAATAATTCATTATTTGATTTTTGAAAAATTAAACGGCTAATAACATTAATATGGTACTTCATGATTCATATGATCAATTATCTAGTCAATCGATAGATTATCTAATAAATTTGATAAAATATCAAAAATTAATTTTATTAATAGATAAATTAAAAGCTTTTGTGACCAACATTGCAAAATTAGAAATGAAAATTATGAATTGAAAAATAATATTTTTATATAATATTTTTTAAATGTAAAATATTTAGAAATTGGTTGATTGAAAAATCAAAATGATAAACTAATTTTTTTATTAAATAATCCAGATGCTCAAATTTTACCTCTTGAGATGGAGAATTGGGGTTTAAAAGACAAGAAATCCGAATGAAAGTGGTATATTGAAAAATAGCAATAAATCTTTTAAAAAGAAAAATTAGGATTATAAAGTTAAATTCGACGAGCTTAATGGAAAAGTCACAAAATTTAACAAAGGTCAAAATGGTTTAAATTCAATTTTATCATTTTCTAGACCTTTAAATACTAAATGTGGTTTAGGATACAATAAAAACAATCATAGAAATAGCAATAGATATCCTTTCATGTATAGTAAAAATGTTAATGCTAGTACTAGATTTTAAGTAAAATCTAAACTGACTTTTTACATATTTTCAAGTAATTATGTAATGTTTCTAACACCTATAGCAGTATAAAACCATTAACAGGGAACAAGAACAAAAATTATCTAATTATTTGAGTTCCTATTAATCGAAAAAATAGACAAAAATATATTGAAGATTTTAATAATGATGTTCATTTATCTAATGATTATGTTTTTAATGTGTATACAAACTCTTCATGGGTTTCGATTTTCAAAATTTAACCCAACGGACCCTTAAATAAAATAGGGTACCGGTGCACATAATTTTACCTTTTAGGTAGCAAACCAACAAAAATATAAAGAAGGAGAAATGGATATGGACAACGAATATTCAAAGCATATAATGGGAAATCCATAGGCACTAGCCAATACTATATACAAATATGGGTAAACCTAATGAAAATGATGTGTTATTGGCATCAATAACATCGATATTTCTAAAACTTATTTTATTTCTAATGTTTCTTAAGCATTGATTTTGATTCCCTTCGTACTTGTTGGTTAAACACACACAAATACACATACACGCACGATTCATACATTACTTTATAGACAATGTCTATATATATTTCCTAGTCATGCTTCAATAATAATTTTCTGCCTATATTCATGGATTATAGGGGAAATGTATAAATATATTAGGAAAATTTATAGAAGGAGTTAAATATTATATATTTTATCTCTTAAATATTTATATGTTTATCGTCATCAAGAAGAGGGATATTGTTAATATCTTGAGTATTGATTTTGATGACCATAACCATATAAGTATTACCACCAATATTTCTTTGAATTGTGCAGTATTTTTAGATATATTATAGAGACATTTTATACTGATAAAAAAACTTAGCAGAAAAAATGAATTTATATATATGAGGATTGATCAAAGCAAATTGAAGAACCAACTCAAGATGAATGGAATACAAGTGCTTTATTGACAGGGATTTTGAAGTGTTTAGTAAGTTTGTCAGAGTCTTGTAACTTATGTAAAGACCCGATAGTAAATATCTTTGATACTTTTCTTTTACTAAACTCTATTTTCATCTCTAATTTTTTTAAATAAAAATACAATGATAGCTTCCAAAGTTATAACGATCAAAATAATTTATTTATAATGATTTTTATAAGTGACCGGGTCATGTCAACATATTCTAAATTATATGTCAGCATAGAGTTGAAAATGCTGATATACTCTGAAATTATATGATATACTGAATACTGAATGACATACTAATCATTGGATAACTTTTCAAATTTAAACGAGTGGACGCTTCTCTTCGTCATTTTATCAAAAGTCACATCTCTTAATTCCCCATATAAAGACTAGAAAATGAGTTTTGATATACAATTCTCTCTTTTTCTCATGCTCTTTCAATTCTATACTTTATGAGAAAAGTTCCATTGAATACTCTTCACTCTTTTTGCAAATCCCCACTTATACTCTATATCTTCAAGGATTTGCAAACCACACAATATCGAAAAGATTGTACTTGAATTCCTAGTTATTTTCCCTCTGGTCTCATCCCATTCCTCAAAGATTCCATAGATAAACTGCTACTAGAGGTTTGTAAGATAATCATACCAAATCTGTTAGAATCTGTATTGCAGATACAACTACTTGTCATTGTCTACTATTGTTTATAAAGAGAAAGGTGTTCTTGCCACATAAGGATATTTTGTAACGACCCAAAATTTTTATTTATTAAAATCTGGACATTTAATTAAGTTTAAATATTATTAAGTGAATTTATAAGTCGAATAAATTTTATTTCGAATAATTGGATTTAATTGAATAATTAAATCGATAATTTAATATGTTAAAGTATGGAAAAAATTGAAAATTTGTTTAAATATGATTAATAATGATGTGTAAAATTTTATTTTATCATATTGAAGTTAGAACGATGTTTTAGAACTTTTAAAATCGAATTAGAAGTTTATTTGTGAAAATTGAATATTTTAATATTTAATCGACTAGTAAAATTAGCCGTTTTTCGAACAGTCTCAGAATTGGATGAAACTAGTTCTATTGGATCCATAATAGTTTGTTATTACCAGATTTCAACTTTCGTGTCAATCGGAGTTTTCGTTTGATCGTGGCAGCTCGAAACGCATCGAATTTTTTTTAATATTAATTTGGCGAGTTAAAATAGCCATTTTTCAAACTATCTTGGATTTCGACAAAACCAGTTTCATCGGATCCGTAATGTGATATTATTGTATGGTTTAAAATTTCGTGTCAATCGGATTTATCGTTTGTCCGGTACAAGCTAAAACGCCTAGAAAATTGTTTAATCCGTTTAATTTTAAATCGAACGTTTATTGCCATAACTCGCACAGATGACCGAATTAGCTCCCGAAACACATTCCATTGTGCTCGGAACGCGGGGTAAACCTTAGGAACGCCAACCGGCACGCTTCGTTTGGAGTTCGGAAATTCCGGGTGAATAGTAAATTGGAAAATTTTCTATAAAAGGCCCTCACTTATTCACATTTGCATCCAAACCCTCTCCACTCAGAAACCCTAGCCGCCATTATCTATTCAATGGCCAGAAAACGTCCACAAACATCCTCATTTATCTTCCAATCCGTCAATCTATACAACAAACTTTCTAAATGAAAGTTGTAGAGCATAGAGAGTTCTATAAATCCAACGGCTATGATCGTGTTTGGAGCTTTGGATCAACGAGAATTTAGGCTCAAAGCCGTCGTGTTTGCACGCGTTTCTAGGGTAGAGGGTGCAGCCGAGTTCAACTATATTGGTGGTGAAGGAAGAGCATGACGCGAGCTTCGATATGGTGCCGATATGATGGGGTTTCGTCGTCGTTGGTGGCTTGCGTGTATTAGGGTTATAGGCGTGAATGGGTTCGTGATTCCTGCAGGGTAGAACGCGTGGGAAGGAGAAGGTGATGGGCGGCCTGGATGAAGCAAGAGATAGTGCACGGTGATGATCTGTTCTAGGTTTAGAAAAATTAAATTATGTTGTAAATTTAGTTTATAAAATTCGTGTAACTTTGAAAAATCATATCTTTTTCATACGAGATCGAAAACGCGCGAAACCAGTTGCGTTGGAATCGTATGGACGAGCACTACGCTGTGGAATTGGATTGGAGTCATTTGGAGTTAGTGAGAATTTCGGGTAAAATTAAACGTCCGTTTAATTTTATTCGAAATAAATCGCTAAAACAAAATTGAAATCAAGGTGAGAAACTTCTCACTCAATCGAATCGGTTTCGATTTTAATTTTAAATAGTTATATTTAAAATTCTTGAATGTATGTTTGAATGATGATTGTTATCTATTGATTGTTAAAATAGACATTATGTGCCGTTAGTAAGCGGATGTTATTTATTAAAAATATATACCGCGAATATTTCGTAAACAGTGAAATTGGTATTATTTATGTACTTGGAATTGATTTCCCGCAGTATATAGCGGATGAGACCCTATTGCCCTATTAAGCAGATAATATTTTAAATCCCATATACCGCGATAATTTCGTACTGGAACGGAATTGGTATTGTGCTAACATTTTTGAATGCAGGAAAACAGGTTGGAGGGATCCAACTGGATTCCTCAACAGTATTTATTTGATTTCAGATATTTTGATATTTGATGGATTATCATATCGATATATGATGTCGTTGTTGTCGTGATTGACTATTTGGTGTGTAGCATCATTGGGCCAAATTTTGGAATTTTAAAAGGATTTTAAAATTGATTTTTTTGAAAGTATACGTTTATAATATTTTTGGAATTGATTCATTTTTAAATAAATAACGTTATAAATTTAATGTTATAAAAATTATGATTTTTGAGAAAAATAGTTAAAAGTTGATTTTTGAAAATATGGGTTAATGATTTTATAAAATAGTTTAAATTGGGATTTCTGAATTTATTATAAAAAGTTTTAAAATAGGATTTATGAAATTTGATTATTTTATAAATCAAAGAGAATGATGAAATTATAAAGGAGTTTAAAGACGTTTCAAATAATAATATAAATTGATTTATATAAAAGATTTATAAATAGATATTTGTAAATCTAAAATATTTGAATTATAAAACGAGTTTTTATAAGTGTTATAAATAGATATTTGTAAATTAAAAATATTGGAATTATAAAACGAGTTTTTATAAGTGTTAGAATGAAGTGTAAATGAATTTCATAAATGAATGAAATTTATAGAATTATAAACGGTGAAGTTATAAATGGAATTTTATAAGCAGTAGGTTTATAAAATTTGTAAAGTTATTTGAAGAATAGATTTGGGTAAATAAATGAATCTTATAAGTTATAAGATTTATAATTTGGCAAGTTAAAGGAACGATCTTGTAAACAAATAAATTATAAGCATTTAACTTATAATATGAACCTTTGGTTTAAAATTGAGTTATAAATTGAATAGGTAAATAAAGGAGGTTTATAAAAGGAAGTTGTTATAAAATAAATAGAAATGGAATTTATTAACGTTGTTTTATAAATCCGCAAACGACTTATTTTGATAAGCAAATTGTTGTAACTCATTTATGGAGTTATATTCACGTTTTAGACAGTGAATAATCCTTTAAAATAAAATGAATAGAAGTGACGAAATTGGTTAACATAGTGTATTCACGTTTTTGAATAGTGAATAATATGTTAAAGAAAATGTTTTGGATGTGATGTTTTAAATAAAATTAAAACGATCTAATGTTGTTTTTAAAAGGTGTTAAGATTCGAAACCATAGATTTCAACATTCATTGTTGAAATAGACGTTTTCGAGAAATAGAAGGAAATGGTGGACTATAACACTGTTGTTATAGTAAATGATTTCCGAAAGGAAATGTTTTGTATAGTATTGGGATTTATATATCTATTTTAATTTCGAATCCCTATAATAGTGATTTTGGGTTGTCGTAACGATGTTTTACGCAACATTCGTTTTGATCCAAATAAATATGTTTAAGAGAATGATTTCCTTAAAGAATGAAATATATACTTAATCTTGATTTAAGTATATTGAATATTTTCCAAGTATAGAAAATAAAAAGACTTGTGAATTACTTATTAATAAATAAGTATGGAAATGTTTTCCAATGTGAAATGAAACGTTTTTGAGAATTTATCTTTTTGAAGATAAATTGAAAATGAATAATTGAAATCGTTTATTCATAAATATTTTGGAATGTAAATTCACTATGGAATTTATAAAAAGAAAATGGGAATTTGTTTAAAAATAAATATTGATTTATTTTTGAAGTGTGAAATTATATATCTTGTAAAGATATCTTTGGAAAATAAATAATTTGGAAAATTATTTAGAATCTGGTGATGTTGTGCATATCCATTGATAGTTCAATAACCGACTATCAATATTTACCTTTGAATAGGTATTTGTTGTGATTTTCTTGAATTTGAATGCCACACTTATTTTTAAATTATTGCGCTCGTTATTCGGATTACCCATTCCGAATAGTGATACGACGTAATGGATAGCATTGATGACCGGTGTTGAAGACCGGATATTTTTGAAAGCGGAAGGATTACCATCGAATGTTTCTGCACCGAATGGCCCCGGTATAGAAATTCCATATGTGATGGGAAGTCCGGACGTGATTAGTGAATATCCGGGTTGCAAGGACTTCTTTGTAAGTGCCTTCGGTTCTGTTCGATCCCGGAACAGACTTGTATGGATTGTATGTCTGACATTACAAGTTGATATATAAAGCTGATTTCTTTCAAACATATTTCTGTTGGTGGCGGAGAATTTATTCTCTTAGCTTAACACCCTTCTCTGAGACGTACGAGCTCAGAGGTTATGTAGTTGAAGGTTTTTAGCAATATGCTTCCAATTTGGTAATGTGACATGCTGAGTGTTGCTGTGAAATGATCATTGTTTGATCATTTGTGATATGATCATTTGTTTGATCACTTATCTTTGTGATCATTTCTATGATCATTTGTTGACCCAAAGCACAGCTTTTGTATAAAGCGTGGCTTTGTGGACGAAACTTCGTCGAGCCTCACACCCCGGAATGGTCAAAACAGGAAAGATGCAGCAAGGTTATAAGGGGTAGCTCCCTTTAGGGTATGTGCATTTCCTTCTGGAAAAGGGTGGTATCTTGGTATGGAGCCTAGATACTTACTCATGTTGAAACACTTTATTTATGATTGTGTGATGTTGGTTACGAGCGCTCGGTTAAAGGTCCCAAAGGACCGGGCGATGACATACTCGTGTCAGTAGTTACCCAGTTAGGGGTAACCCGACCTTGTGTTGGCAGAGATCCGGTTAGGTTCTCGGGGACGTCCTTCCAGAGGCGTTCTCATGTGGCAATGGGAAGTTCCTTGGCCTGACCATTTGTTGGAAATCCAAAGAAACAATATGAGACTTGTACGGTTTTAGTTGTAGAACCTATCATTCACTTATGGTGGCGCCCCACTGTTTGGATGGTAGCTATAGTAGGCATACGATAATGGTCGTATGTTGGCTAAGATTTATATCTTTATTTTCGAAATGAATTTTTCCTACACTATGCACTAGTAATAATATCAAATGTTTCTTTTTAATGCGTATCAAGCATCTTTGACTATCATAAGGAGAAATCTCCTCCGATTCTGCGTTTGCATTGTGTGTGTGTGCAGGAGGCCTTATGGTAGTCTCATTTTTAAAAGCATTGCGAATTGACTTTAAAAATATTCCTCTATTTTGATTTTAAAGATAAATAAACTGTTTTGAGTTCTCACACCAGTCACATGACTGACTCGGAGTTTATTGTTTTCCTTCCTAAACTCTGGGTGCCCACCAATTTCCACACGGGCAATCAAGAGTTAAGGTTTATCAGGATATTCTGGAATTCAGGAGTTGTAGGAGGCAAGCTGGATGGCATGGCGTATTACTAGTATATAGTATTTCTTTTTCCGTTGTTTGTTGTTGTTTGTTGTACACTCTGATGTAATGAAATGTAATGTGATGTAATGTAATAACTGATATAGTTCTTTGTTTAAAGATTATTCATTTATCTATTATATGTTGTTCCGCCGCAGATTGTGAGATTCTGATATTGTTCTGTTGTTTTCTGTTCTGTTCCATTCTATTTTCTATCTTTTCTCTCTTCTTCTACCTTTTTCTTTTTCTTTTTCTTAAACAATGAGAATTCGTATTTCTGTTCATCTTGAGTTAATCTATGGAGATTAGTGCATATTCAAGGAGTATGGATTTGTGGGTCCTCACATATTTAGTAGGAAAAGTGTATCTTGCCTCTTAAGGAAAGTTGGGTTTGTAAAGGTGTAATTTCCACCCATGGAAGACATGTTGATGTAGTAGAAATTCCATATGGGGACTATAGGATTAGATGTAGGATTGCTCGAACCGGAAAAATTCTTGGTTTTCATTTACTTTACTACTTTCACTTCACTTTACATTTGCATTATTATTGTATTTTTTTGTGATTTGATTATTGATCTAAGTGAATAAACTTTTTCATAAATTAACTTTTAAATGGTGGATGTACACTATTCACCCCCTCCAGTGTAATAACGGCCTTAATATCCATTCCACATGTGTTAGGATATCTAACTTTAAGTAACTCTTAACGATATACTATTTTCCTTTCCTTATAGGATTTTGATTGATTGGTGGTGTGTGAATAAACCCAAAGCCAGTTGTGACAACCCATATTTTAACGCTTGGTAATTAACATAATAAATCATTGTAATTGGATTAAACAATATAAATGAACTTATGGCTTAAATGATGAATTTTCAAACATCAATGAATTAGGAGTCAACACGTATTCCATTGCATTTGTAATGTGTTATATATGGCAAACATATAAATTTTGTTAAAATCATATAATATGATAAGAAAAGAAGAAAGGAGAAGATAAGGGCAACTAGTAATTAAACCATAAACTTGCTTTATAATGTCTAAAATGAAACACTTTCTCATTATTTTCGCTTTTCTTCTTCTCCTCCAAAAAAATAGATTATATTTCCAAATCTTATAATTTTCATAACTTCTTTAATTCTTAATGTAAAGTTACAAATAAATACATTGAATTCATGTCAGAAGATCCTTTACAAATCTACTATTCAGGTTAACATTTTGTTGGGGATTTAGGCCAAATATTTGAAATTAAGATTGCTTCAAGATTAGATTAGCTCGAAATCTAGATTGCTTTGAATTTGGTGAGTGTTATTTCTATTCTATACTCTATGATCATTATTTATTCTATGTATTGTTATTGAATATCAATGTTAGGTTAGAGGATGATGAATGAACTTAAATCGAGATTTAAATGGGAAAAACCATATTAAATGATTATTTATGTTTAACCATAAAATGAATGTGTTAAATGCTTAAGAATGAATGAATTGAAATATTTTTATTTTTTGATTTGGATTATTTTGATCAATTTTTTGGTTTGGAAACGATTGTATGAGTAGAGAATGGCTTAGGGTATTTGAGAATGACATTATTTTATGGATGTGAAAGTTGGAATAAAAGTAAAAGAGCTACAACCAAATGATAGTTGAAATTGTATTCGCCACCTCAAAGTTGTTTAACGATTATGAAGCACTACTCATTTAAATGTCAAACAAATTATAACAAGGGAGTGAATCTGAGTGGAGAAACATTAGTGTAAAGTGTCTCGATGATGCAAAACAAAATGTCGAAGAGAAGGATTTAAAAATGAATGAGAGAAAGAGAAGAAGGTGTGATGAATTTCCACCAAAGGAAGTTCTCCCATCAAAGGGCATTCAGTTATTTTAGGATGTTGATTCCCATAATATTTCATTGTAAAATAAAATAGCTCAAACACATGGATTTTGATTTAGACATTTGAAATTAAGGCCAGACGTATGAATCTCTTGTCCAAACATATAAACTAAATTATACAGCTGTTTGGTTTTGGGTCGGGTTCATTGTTATACCCACAAAGTGCTTGAAAGGTGTAGTGTGACTAAACAGCAATAGATGAGTTTAGGAATGGTACGCCAAGTCTCAAAAAACATATAATTAATGGTATATGATATAGAGACTAAAATGATGGTTTGAGATGCATTTTTGATTCATATAGTGGTTTTATAAAGTCATTCGATGGCTTCTTGATGAGATGGGTTACATATTTCGAGAACTCTATACGAGATGTGTTTGCATCATAAGTCCATGTCCCTTGAATAGGCTTCAAGATTTGATACCAATAAGCCATTTACTTCATGAGGCATGGTTGTCCTAATTGCTCTGTTAGACGACGTTGATTTAGCGATTGAAGACGTTTAATCTTGATAATAAGGGTGCTAAACTTCAGGCTACAATGCAGCAAGGTTTATCGACCTCGAGTTACTTGTTCTTCTCATGGTTAAAAAATTGTAATGGCTAGACACATGCATATAGATTTGAGTTCAAGATGATTATAGGTGGTAGACGATGCAATAAAGTGAAGTGTTATGGTATTAATGTTATATTGATGACCATACTTAGCGGGTCTTGGCTTTACCAAGGGATGTGAGGCCCACTAGCCTGGTGTGTGATAGTTAAGACGCACTCGATTACCATGATGATTAGTAGTTGATAGAATTATCAAATATTGTGTTGCAATATAGTAGAAACGTGCTAACTTGTTGGATGTACGTGAAGATGTTGGTTGATATAGGGTTTCATTATCTCGTATTGCACCATTCGATATTATACATAATATAGTAGCGTATTGGTAAGATTGGTAAATATTTCCTTTTCACCAGTCTTTATATCTAACCCTCTCTATGTTGTCTCCTTTGATAATATATTCATTGAATATGTTGACTTAGAGAAGGAATTTAGAGAGCTAGAGGTGAGATTTAGTGCTATAACCATTATCGATATTACCATATTTATCCCCTTTTTTTGGGTTATAGACATATTAAACTGTTTTTACTTGGAAACATGTTATATGTGGATTTGATGTAATATTTAAATTCCATTTGTTTGGAAATATGATGTTTTATGATATTGAACCTTATGTCTCATTTATATGATTTCCATTTAGTCCTATACATATTATATTGTTAATTATTCCTTCCGTTGTGAGATAGTTACTTATATGTTCTGATAGATATGCTTTGTTTTTTTAAATACCACCTTACGATCCATCATCCGTGATGCTTACGGGATTCGAGTGCATTTATGCATGGATTACAAGTGTCATCAATGATAGGTCTTTACACTGTTTCCATATAAATCATCACATTCTAAAAAATTAAGAAACAAGTAACTTTTACAGTGAACATAGGAAGAGCTAACATAACAGAAGATTTATAACTACAAAGAGTTACATTAACTTACAAAGTCATTAGCCACATCATTTACTGCCTTTAAACCTTCCTTATATTACACCTTTCTAAGACTAAATGATGCATCCCTATGTTCATCTCCTGATAAAATGACAAAAGTGTAGTGGGACAGGATTGTGGGTGTGTTGGAAAAAATAAGGATATAGGGTATCTTCTAGTCCACTACACATAACAATCAGGATCCCCTACCTATGTTATTTGCTGAGGAGGAGAATAAAACTTAGGTGAATGGTTCATCTCAGTAGACATGACGATTGGAGCTTGAATGCCAAGCTTCAAAATTGAAGGACCTAAAGAATCTAGTTCTTAATTCGAATCGCAACATACATTTTCTTCTATAATATGACCATAAACAGTCATATACTCAGAAGACTAGTCAACAAATAAAAAAAATGTTATATAATGGAGTGATTATTTGAATATGATATAGGATGACAATTTAACTTGGAAATGTACCTGTAACATTTCAATAAAATCCATAATATGACTTCATATGGACATCAACAACATCAAAACTTTGGTGTGGATAAAGAATAGGTGACCCCCAATCATAGTACTGAGCTGCAACCAAATCAAGTAATGACTCCAAATACCCAAGTCTAATACTTTTGGGAAAAAAGGGAACCCATCATATGCAACATAAAATCCTAGCACTATGGTCTAAATATTTTGAATTTTGCAATTTATAGTTCTCGTGAAAATAATTAGTAAGATGGGACATCGTGACATTTTGGATCTTGATATTGGATTCAGCTAGTAGTGGAAGAAAGCGAATACTTTCGCTTTTTAAGCTAATAAATATGAAAGGGTTAGTGGTATGACCTTGTGACAACTATGTAATTATTACGTATATCTAACTCTATAATCTATCTTGTTCGTAATAAATGTGTGTTTATATTTTATACATTGTGATATAAAAAATTAAGTAATTAATTTAAGGTATATAATTAAGAAAATCCTTAAACAAAATTTAATGTAATTGTAGTTATAAATAATTACAGTCGTGAGTAATTAATCGCAAAATGAAAGAACATTTTGTTTTTAATATTCTTGGTCAAGATGTTTTTAAAAGGGAAACTGATATATTAATTGAGACCAGAGTGTGTAATGCTCTTCAAAACTGTTGGATAGTTTATTACTCATGTCTATTGGAAAACTAAAGGGCTGTGTACTCATAATTATTGGATAATTGTGGAATGACTCATCTAAAATTTTTCCGTTGGTTGATAACAACTAGGTCAAAATATAAATCTTAATGCGATGATGTTACACAGTTCCCTCGACATAAGAATACCATGAAACTTTAATATGCATACTTAAATTTGATTATAGTTAAATTATTGCACGGCGACCAATCGATCGACTATCGTTGGGTATGAGTTGAAGCATTAGAAGCAAAGAACCATTCAATAGAGAACTCATCTCCTCAGCTATATAAGGTTGGTATCACTGTCAACTATAGTCAAATAAAAATCAAAATTTCTAGCCTAAGTAGAATGGTTGACGATAAATATTATAATTGAACCAAGGACTTTGTTATGAACTAATCAAGTTGAATGTGGATAAAATTAGAGTTTTGACCAATACCCGACACCATACATCCTAATGTGATATTGTGTTGGCTAAGAGAACATGTGCATATTATTGCCACGATTGGTACCTCTTAAGGTAACATAAAATATGATTTTTCCAAAAAGATCATTAGGTGATGATTTTGGCCAAATTGTCATGCCACTAGTTAATATAACACATGAACATTAGTTATTGAGTTATTTAATATTAATTGCTAGTTGAATTTGTACCTTTGAGATACGTAACCGCATTTGTGAATTATCCAAAAAACCACATGGATGACTTAGTTAATAAAGTATTATAAATTATTTAAATAAATTAATATTTGAGAAATGCTAATTACTAATTTGTTTGATGTTTTGAGTGTTATTAGTAATTGTTGGGATGTGTATGTAAAAATTTATATATATACATATCGATATACAATGTCAATATTTATTTAAATGGGTTTTGAATACAAATAATTATTTAATAGGCTTTTGGAAAAAATTAATCCATGACAAGGTTATGTCGTCGCTAGCCATACATAGGAGAGAGGGGATTGGCTTAATTGAGAATTAATTATAAATTAAAATGGGGAAGTTTATAGAGAGAATGATAATGGTTTCTATTATATCGATAAAATATATGTTCTTATTCATTTCTCTTTTAATTTTCTTTTCCTTTTTGTCACTTTGTCCATGGCCGCCGCCCCTCTATTATGGCCTTTTGTTAATCTTACCCAAAAATAAATAAATAAAATAAGTTGTTTCATTCATTTCTAGCAAGACCGGTTGAAAATTCAAGCAATTTAAGTGTCAATTCTCAAATCAATGTGTCGTGAAGGGATATATTCAAATAGGTAACTATAATATTTTACCTCACATATTCATACATGCCTACCCTTGTCCCATGTAGTTGTATGCAATATATTCTGTTAACACTAAATTAGATTAGATGTATGATTGTCACATATGTTGTTTTAGAAATGAAATTCATAGCAAAATATATACATGCAATCAAATTTATTGTTTAATTTTTGTGTCAATTTATTTTGGTCATTTTAATCATGATATAAAAATAACATTTGTTTGATGTTTAATATTATATATATATATATATACATGAAAATAATCAATTTTCCATTTCAATCATGATTCAAATTATGCAAAATTTGTACGTTTAAAATTGTTTATACATATTTGTGTATTAAAAAATTGTCTTGTACAAAAAACCTATTTATTTTAATCATTTTGGTCATGTATACATTTAAATAAAAATGGATATACATACAAATACATATATATATATATATATTATAATGTGGAATTAGATTTCAAATATATATACCTAGTTTGCTAAAATTTAAATACGTTATTTGCGTAAAAAATCTTTTACTATGGTTATGATTCAAAATGTTAATTTTATACATCTATATCTTTAGGTGATTTGATTTATACAATGCAAATATGCAGTAAAAATAAATTAAATCTATTGTAGATCGAAATATTGAAAAGATTTTGAATTTTCATTAAGAGAGAGTTTTAGTTTTAGTTTCGCATCTAAAAGACAATTAATGAGAGTTGGCTCTCTAAATAACTCTTTTTTATATTTTACATAAAGTTAGTTTTATATGAACATGGAAATATATATATATACACACACGTATATATTACATATATACATATGTCTAAGATGTGTGTGCGTATATATAGTACTATCAACATGTGTATACAAAACTTATACATATGTAATAGTATATTTTTTGATAGTAAAAGTGAAACTTTAATCAATAAGAGGATATGTTCTAATGTCTCAAAAGCTTGAAACCCATGACTCTATAACCTAAGCCAAAAGCGTCATGCCACTTGTTAGAACAAGAATTCCAAGTTTGATAATGACAAATCCATACTATAGTACACTAGTTGAAGAAATATCATTAAAGCTTCAAAAGATAGAGAAGGGATTGTGCTAGAGGCTTTGGAAGAGCGTCTATTGGAAGAACATTCGAAGATTGTGTATTAATGGGTTGTTCCATCTTAGTTATATACTGTTAAAACTCACAAGAACCACACATCACCATTAGATACTCCCAATGACCATAAAATTTAATTTGTAGAATTTTTTAAAAGCCATCAAAAGCTTTTGAGTTTTGAAATTAATATTTCCATCGGTGGACCATTAGATGGCCCCCGATGATTGGTACAAAATTGATCTAAAAAAGATGAGAATAATTTTTTCTTTCTTTTCATCTAAGTAGTCGTATTTCCTCCTTCTGCTAAAACGACCTTCTACAATGGTGAATGATCATATCTCTTCATCAAATCCTTCCCAATTTATAAATAGCTTTGATTTCAATAGTTGAAACACCTTTCTTGCTCTTTAATTTTCTAATCTATATTCTAAAACCCTAGTCTATTTCATATGCTCAAATCAATGATTATTTAACTTACAATAATCAATGTTCGGATTTCTGACCTCCTAAACTCTGGCATATTCATCTACAAGCTAGTTCTTGTGAGTTATAAGAGATTGTGCTATATCGGGCAATTTGTGTATTGAAGACATGACTTCTTCCTAAGTTTGTATTTTATCAAGTTAGCATGAAAGACATGTTCAGCCAAGTGTATAGTCCTATTCCTCCAGACAAAGTGAGGGCGTCAGTGAGTTAAAGCCATAATAAGAGATTCTGGAATTGGATGTAGGACGGTGATTTGAACCATAATAAAAAGTCCAATGTGCAAGTTATTTATTTTATTTTGTTTTATTTTCAGTTAGCTTATAATATTATTTATATAGTTTAACAATAAAAATACGATCCTATGCACTTTTATTTGGTATCTGAGCAGGATATTTCATAAACTATAATAGGGTTTATTGAATATAACATGGCATGCATAAGTACTTCCGTAGAAAGTTAGTCTACTGCACAACCCCCACTACTTACTAGTAGTGATTATAATTTCTAATAGAATATATATATATGGAAGCAAACGGTCTTGAAATTTGGGATGCTACATAAACTAAATATGAAATTCCAACTACACCATTAAACACATGGAATTCCAAACAAAATACTGCTACAACCAGTAATTCAAAAGCTATGAATATTCTCATTTGTGCATTAGATTAAAATGAATTTGCTAGAGGTATGACATTCAAAACTGCTTATGATATATGACACACTTTACAAGTCACTCATCATGACATAAGTGAAGTTAAACAATCTCGAATAGCTATGTTAAAAAGTTAATAACAAAATTTTAGGATGAAGGATAATGAAAATATTTCTGTTATATACTCCCGTTTATAAGACATTACACATGCACTAGTAGGAATAGGTGAAACTTTATCTGAATTTGATATTGTTGCAAAAATATTAAACTCTTTCACCAATGATTGGGATAGAAAAGTGTTAGCAATTGAAGAAGCCAGCGATCTCTCTTAGCTCAAGGTAGGGGAGGTAATCAACAATCTAATGGACTAAGAAGTGAATTTGCAGGCTAGAAAGATACATAACAAGGACAAAAGGACTATAACATTCCAAGTTGAGGAGGACACTGAATTAGATGAAGATGAGATGGCCTTCATAGAAAATTCAAAAGGAATGTAAAGAGAGGAAATAACGATAGCAATAGCTCGGGACTCAAATGCTTTGGTTGTAATAAATTCGGACATATCATAAAAGAACGTCTTTATAATGAAAGAAGACGTTCAAGAATAAGAATAGATTTGGAAAATTCGATAAAAAGAAAAATCTGCAAATCAAGACACTTAGGATAATTCAAACTCCTCATCGTCTTTTGATAGCGATAGCGACACTGAGCAAGCTACATCTACTTTATGGCCATAAAAGATGAGATATCCACTCACATTAGTAAAAAGAGGGGATGGATTCTAAATAGTGGATTTTCCAACCACATGATGGGCAACTCCAATATGCTTACAATATCAGACCAATGGATGGGGGTACCATATCTTTCGTTGATAATTCAAAAAGATGCATCATTGCAATCAGGGACATCAGCAACGATGGTAATCCAAATTCACCCTTAATTACTAATATTTACTTGTTAAAAATTTAATACGTAATTTGTTTAGTACAACTATGTGATAATGGCTTTAAAGTTAATTTGAAAAAGATTGTTGTAATATCTTTGATTATAATGAAAGATTAATTTTTGAAGGTATAAGAAAATGAAATATTTATATTTTGAATATGAAGTTAATAATGATAGTAACCTATGTCTTATAGCGAATTTGAATGATCCATGGCTATGAAACAAAAGGTTATGTCATATTAACTTTAAATTATTCAATAAATTAGCAAAACACTAAATTGTAAGAGGTAAATCTAAAATGAATTTTAAAGTAAATAACTTATATGACACTTGTCAAAAGGAAAACTAAGAAAATCTTCTTTTAAATCTTAGATGAAATTTCTACCAATAAACCTTTGGAATTATTCCATCTAGATTTATTTGGGCCAAATCAAGTTAGATCAATAAATTATAATAAGTATGTTTTTGTAGTCGCTGATGATTTTTCAAGATATACTTGGACCTAGTTTTTAAAACATAAAAGTGATAATTTCAAAATGTATAGGAATTTCATAAAATGAATTTAGAATTTAAAAGTCAAAAATATTCGAAGCGACCATAGAGGAGAGTTTGTAATGATGAATTTGGTTACTTTTGTAATAAAATAGGAATTAATCATAACTTTTCTTTTCCTAAAACACCACAATAAAATGGTGTTGTGGAAAGAAAAAATACAACCTTACAAGAATGCACAAGAACATTACTAATTCGTACCGCTGTACCTCTGAATTTCTAGACTAAAGCGCTAGCTACTGCTTGTTTTGTTCTAAATCGCGTTTTAATTCGTCCTAAAACTAAAAGTACCCCTTATGAACTCATTTATCAACATAAACCTAAAGTATAATACTATAAAGTTTTTGGATAAAAATGTTTTATTTTAAACATTAACGATAATCTTGGTAAGTTTGACTCTAAAGCCAATGAAGGAATTTTTATCGATTATTCAGAAAGAAGTAAAAGCTTATGCATATTCAATAAAAGAACTAGCTCAATTGCGAAACTTTACATGTCTTTTTTGATGAATTTTTTTACAAAATAGACGATAATATTGGAATAACTAATGTTAATCAACCTTCAACTGCTATTCAAAATATAGAACAAGATAAATCAAACGATGTTACTCAAGAAATAAATGACTTACTAGAACAAAATAAAAACAAAAAAACGTGAAGAAATTTGAAAGATCTTCTTATTGAAAATATACTAGGAGATATAAGAACTAAAGTATGAACCATATGACAACTAAATAAGATGAGTCACATATCATTTATTTCTACAATTGAACCCAAAAACTATGATAAAGCAGGAAAAACGAATATTGGATTATGGCTATGCAAGAAGAATTTAATCGATTCGAATGAAATAATATATGGGAATTAGTCCCAAGACCTACTGATCAAGCTATAATAGGAACTAAATGGGTGTATAAAAATAAAAATGATGAAAATGGTGATATAGTTGGAAATAAAGCTAGACTGATCGCTCAAAAATACAATCAAGAGGATGGAATCGACCATGAAGAGACCTTTACTCCTGTTGCATGATTTGAAGCAATTATAATACTCCTAGATTTTCTTGTCTCAATGGATTTAAAAGTGCTTTCTTACATGGGTTTACAAAAGAAAACGTTTATGATTAAATAACTGTGATAACCTAGATTTTTGGACATCTATTAATTGGAAATTAACTGATTTTAAATATTAAAAATATCTGTTATAAATGTAAATTGGTTTAAACCACAATAAATGTTGAGACATCAAGTCTTTGGAGATGATAAATCCTACAGTAAATAAGTAAATAATGTATTTTACCATTTGAATTCAAGAATAAAATATCCATAAGTATATAAATGGATACTACAAGCTATATAGTATATATATAAGCATAAGTATGCATGTATGCATTTATGCCTACATAGAATAAAATATAAGGTATGAAATATATAGAAATATATATTTAGCATCAAAGATATACAAGTTTATGAGGTTCAATAGATATATAAATATATATTGATGGTGAAGAGGAACTATGATTTGAAATTCGAATAAATATCTCAAAAAGTAATCTAGGAATAAACTCCACATTTTATAACACTAGTATATATAGTTATTAATTTACGTATACATAGCATATGCTTAAATAAGATAGGTAAAGAGTTATATAATATTAAGTTAGATGGTAATAGAAATATACATAAAAAGAAAATATAAAAACATATATATAAGAATACAAAACATTAATAAATATAAAATGCATGCATAAAACATTTGTTAAATAGGAGGGTATTCTTGTTTACATGTCTCGAGATTTCTTCTAAAAATATATATGGATTTCCTCGTTTTCAAATATATAGCTCAGTTTATGCTTTTCAACATTTATCTCAATTTTCATCCTTCTTCCATTTTCTATTTAACACAAACCAAAAACCTAAAAAATATAAGAGAAAACTAAATCAAATCCAAGCTTTCATCTGAAACACATCTAGGTAGCAACTCAAGTTCAACTAAACAAAGAAGATCAGATCTAAATCAAGTTGGTAGTTCTAGTTTTCAAACTGTTGCTCTGTTCATACAAAGGTGAGTAAACCTCTCCATTTTCTTACTGGTTTTTTTATACTTATGTGTTAATTAACTATTTTTGTTAAATCTAGGATCTGGATCAAGAATATGTAAAACTGTGTGATAAGATTTATACATACATACATACATAAATACATACATACATATACATATGAGGGTGTTAACAAGTAAGCAGTTTTCTTTTTATATATAAAAAGCATTAGTTCTAAAAAAATCTACTGTAAGTAAAATTTTCTTTCAAAAGCCAAATCTTCTTATTATCTTGTGCATGCAAGAACTAAAGGGTAGAAATTAACTGGATATGCAATGGTGGAAAGTGAGTGTGCCTGGGTATATAAGCATGTAGATGCCTGTGGATTTTGGTCTCTGTTCATACTTATTTGCTTGAAAAACTGTTAACTTAAACTTCAAAAATCAACGTTCCTTTATACAATTGAATTCAGGTTACGATGCTAAAAGGAAAGTTGCTTGATTTTGATTGTACATCATTCCAAAATTTGTTCCAGTAAGGATTATAGAATAAAGAACCTAAAATAAGTATTTTACTGTAAGTGAACTCATATTGGGGGAAAGTTCAATTGTCAAAATATGAGTTCTGGTTTATGGGAATTTGATTGCCCTCAAAAGTAATAAATTTTGGTAGGTGTTTTATGATTTTTAATCATGTATGCATTGGGATATAAGTGGATGAAAGGAATTGGGAAATCAGGCATTTCCGGTGGCTCGGTGGTTTTCGGGACAAATGGTGGGTCAGGGAGGAGCGTAGGGTGGAGGCGCTCATGGAAGAAATAGTGGAGCGGCATATATTGCAATGGGGTGATCGGGCGAGAATGATTTAGGGTTTAGGGGTCGGAATTTCTGTTTTGGGTAAATTGGAGATGGCGGCTTCGAAGGGGAAAGTGAGGGTTTCGGTATGGGGGGTCAAGTTGGGGAAAAGAGTAACGGAGCTCCTGGTGGAACGGGGAGTCGACCAATGGTCGGTAGCGGTAGGTCGAGGTGGATGTTGGAAGGGGCAGCTCGTCCCAAATTTGGATCAATGGTCGAGTTTAGAGAATCAGTGATGTCACTGATTTTCCAATAGGGGAATGTGGTGCTGAGGTAGTGGGAGACTTACGAGGTTGGTCGACGGTGCGGTTAGATGGCCGGAGATGCATGATTAGGGGCATGAATTTGTGCACAGTTTCGTGCAAGTTAGGAGCAGTGTAAAGGAACTGGAAAGGAGAGGAGAGAAAAAAAATATAGGAGAAGAATATGGGCTGGGCCAGGTCGGAAAATTGGAAAAAAGAGAGAAGGGAAGTTGAGATTGGATCGAAAGCATGGGCTATGGGCCATGATTTCTTTTTATAATTCAAACAAAATGAATAATGTAGCAAAGTTTCAAAGCAGGTATTAACCTAGTTTCAGAGAGAAATATGAATAAAGTTCCCAAAGAAAAATGAACAAGTTTTCAAGCAAAGATATTGAACGAGTTTTTAAAGAAAAGTTTTGATCAAGTTGTCAAGTAATATTCAAATATTTAAATTATGAAGTTAAAAGTTTTTAAGATTAATTGATTTGGTTTTGAATAGACATTTATTAAGTTAATTATTTAGTTAAATTCCTAAGTGTTTTTCAGGTGAAACTTAATAATATAGTTAAGTAGTTAATTAAGATAAATAGTTTATCTTAAATTAATTAAGGTCTTAATTAACTAAAGGGAAATTAATTAATGTGATTAATTAAAGGTTAAATAATTAGTGTAAGTAATTAGGATAATTACTTAATGAAATTAAAGGATAATTACATAATGTAATTAATTAAGGATCATTAATTAATGTAGTTAATTATAGTATAATTAATTAATATAAGTAGTTAAAGGTGAATTAATTAATGAGAATAATTAAGGGATGATTAATTAATTTTATTAATTAATTAAAATACATGGTTTATAATTAATTCAGGATAATTAAGAAGGATTTAAAAGCAATTAATTTAATTTATTTGGAGATTAAATTAAATTAATTAGGAATTGTACAACAAATTAATCTTGCTTATTGATGATTAAGTAATGTCGAATGCCTTGAATTGATTGATACCTCTGATGTGTGATGCTCCATGATATGAATGGTTGGATTGATCTGTTAATAAATGTGAACCATTTATTTAATTTGATATCTGTGATAGATTTCTGTGGGCATATGATATTATTAATTAATTTAAACTATTCACTTAAAAAACTTAGATAAAAAGGGGTATTGGGTTCGAAGAGACCAGTGTCGGGTATCAGAAAATGCCCGAAACCACTTCGATTTGTAATCTACAATAATTCTTTACAGTTTGATATGTGCAACCAATAGGCTGGAATGTATAATTTAAGTAAACTAGACCGTTGAAACTAGATATTGGTACTTAGGGATTGATATGTGAAATAAGTGTTGGTTTAAATAAGTTGAGTACTCGTTATGAGGTACGAGTTACCTCGGGTTTTCAGTTATGTTTTAAAACTTGGTATTTCAAATTATATAGGTTTACCCACGTTGGTTTCCACCCTGACCCGGGTGTTACTTTGCTGTAATGCTCGGGTCAGACCGAATATTACAGATTTTCAGGTTAGGACGTTCTAGAGCACATGAGGCGAGCTGGATGGCAGGAACGTATGGAGTGTATTCCGCTGTGTATTGGTGTTGTATTGATAGTAGTCTAAGACAAGTAAATCTTAACTATCCAGTTTATGTATTAGCGGTTGTACTCTGGTATATTGAATGTAATCTAACAATTACAGCTTTCTTTATATAAATGCTATATTTTAAATAATATTTAATCCGTTGCGAATGTGATGTTGTTGTTTCCTGTTCTTCTTCTTCATCTTTCTTCTTTATCCTAACAAATCTAGCATTTTCGGGGTCGAAATTCTTAGGTTGTTACATTTTGGTATCAGAGCATAAGGTTAAGCGAGAACCTTGGCTCTGGTGGGTTTACTCATTAAGGATAGGGTTAGTAGTACCCTAGAATGAGCTGAGTGTGTGTGTGTGTGTATATGAGAGCGTGCTTGTTATTTTCTTATATAAAGATTTTAAAAATGGTTGATTCTTATATAAGTTTATATTTTGATATATAAAGAAATAATTTTTCTAATTGGTTATTGAATTATTGGAATTAATTAAATATAATGATTTAAGTGGTAATATATATAACCAAATAGGAATTGGATAATATGAACTACACTATAAGATAAGCTAGAAATGGATTCAAACTAGAGAATAAAATCCTGAAGTTTGTAAGAATGTTTTCAAAATGTTGAATTATGTTACTTTCATTTTATTATCCAATAAATTATGATAGAATATATAGTGAATTAGTTTCCAGTTATGGTAACCTTGGTTATTATTCTAGAATGTTTGTTGTATCTTGATAATGGAATGTTAATGATTAAGTAGAATGAAATGTTTCAAGGAAGAAATAATGATTTATAAATTGGAATTGAAGATAATTAAAATTGTGAAGTTTTAAATCTAAATCCTGGAAACTTGAAATTGTTTTAAAGGAATTTGTTTTAAATTAAAACCAAAGGTGGTTTAAAATTTAAAGTATGACTTGGTGAGCAAAGGAAATAAATATGTATATATGTGGGATATACATAATATTAAAAATGATTTGAAATAAACTCTAAGGTTGAGTTTTGAATGTTTCCTTGGAATATGATGTGAAAACCCAAAGTGAAATATGTTTTTAAACTTAAGTGGGAAGATTATTAATAAGAAGTTTAAAATTTGAAATGGGAATTCAAATTGGGTGAAGTTGACTGGATTAAATAAATTGAATTTAACTTAGGGGAAGTTAGATGAGTTTAGAATGAACAACCTAAATTGGAATTTACAAGATGAAATTAGATTTAACTTAGAGAAGTTAAATGGGTTGAATTGAAGGGGGTTTGTGTGATTTCAAAATGGGTTTGAGATCTGGAAATTGGAAATGGATGCTATTAATGAATGTTTTTAATAATTTGGATGTTTATTTATTTTGACTTATCCTGGCATCATCCTGTTGTTATTAATAATCTATGAAACTGAGAATTGGATTGTTTTAAATGAATTAAGAAATGGAATTTTGAAATTTGGACGCAGAATTAAATTGTTTAAAGATTTAGGATATAAATTAAAAATAAAGGTTGATGTGATTTAAGAATTCAATCAACTTTTAAAAATTTAACTCGAATTTATATAATTCGAGAGGGTTTAAAGTTGAGATTTGAATTGAATTTGATTTGAGTTAAATGGAAATGAGATTGAAGTTGAATGAATTCAAATTCAAATAAGGAAATGATTAGAATTTAGGATAGAAATTGAATTTAATTCAAATTGAATTGGAATTGAATTAATTTAAATGAAAGTGGAGATTGGAAACTGATTGGAAGTGGAGATTGGGAAATTGAACAGTTTGACTCTGAAACTATTTTCAAATAAAATTGTTTTAATATAACTGTTTTAAATCTATTTTCCTAGCTATTTACTATACAACTTTTCTTTTTTCTTTTTTAAAAAAGCCCAAACTATCTTATACTTATTTTACAACTATTTTGAAACTAATTACTATTTTACATCTGTTTTACAAACTAATTACTATTTTACAACTATTTTGCAACTATCTAACTATTCTACAAACTATTTAACTATTTACAACTATTTTATAATTACTTCACTATTTTATCGCTATTTTACAACTATTTATCTATTAAACTTTTCAAGTTATTTTCTAAATTCAAGTTGGTCAGAGTGCAAACTGTTTACAACTAAAGTGATGACCTAAATGGAAATTGAATCAATTGTGAATAAGTGAATAGAAATCAAAATGAAGGTGAATAGAAAGAATATTCATTTAGCAAATTATCAATGAAGATAAATACGTAGGATGTACGCATATTATTCTATTTGCAGAATGATTTGATCCAGATTCGAGCATAGAATTTAAAGATAGTATATCAATTCGAGTACGGATTTTTTACTCGATTTTCGACGGCGAAGCTGGATATGGATTTTTTTTGATTTATTCTGGAAATTCTCTATCATAGTTAGGCTATGTAAGGAGAATGATGGTTTCTGATCAAGGAACCAAATCTGAGTCCACACTAGGAAGTCGGGTGGACGATACTAGTTCGGAAGTGAAATTGTGTGATCGAGTGAGCGATCAGATTAGATATTATGTACGGATGATATATGTACATCGTACGTGCTTGAATAAAATTGATATTGAAATTTTTATAAAAATGAGAAATGATTTTTAAAAAAAGTATATTTGAGAATTATATATGAATAAAAGTGGGAGTTGGATATCTTTTGAAATTTCAGTTTATGAAAAGTAAGTGATATGGTTGGTAACTTTATAAAAGAAAATCAAATATGAATGTTGATTTGGCATGGTGAAGTTATATATATTGTTATGTATGATAAGCTCCCTTATGTTGGATCTATATCCAGAAGAAAAGATTTTTGGAAATATTTGAAGCACGAAAAAAGAATTTATATAAGTATGAAGTGATCCAAGATTTTTCAAGGTTATATATATAAATGATTTTATGGGAAAGATTTTGAAAAAAGGTTTTAGAACCTATGAATTTTGGAACAACATTGGATTTTTGGGAAAAATCAATTTTGGAAAGCCAAGTTTGGAACTACCGATTTGAGATATCAATTATGTGTACAGGAGATTTTTATATGAATCATAAAGGGTATGATTTGAGGATACTATAAGTGTATAGTATAAATTTTTTTGAGATTGGCTTTGGGGAAAAAGGTACTCCCATTGAAATGAACTTCATAGGAGGTCCATGGGGTGGTTCTGCCTTGAGCCTAAGGGGGAGGCTCTAAGTTGGATCCTGGGAGGAAATTCGGACAAACTGAAGATCCTGAGGACTTTTGTTGTGGGTAGCGAAAGTTGAAGGCGATAATGCCTACAGAGACATTTGGGTTATGATGTGACGACAGTGTAACTCGATGTCACTGCGATCTACTATGGACCATAGCGAAAGTCATGTGGCCGTGAGAGCCAACGGTCTACATTTGATTTTGACGTGATGGCAACATAACATCGGTAGACTGTGATTTATGAAGACATGGCGAAAGTCGTGAGGCAGTGAGAGCCTAAGGCTACATTGAGACTCTGAGACTCGACTGATGTAGTTTGTGACCTATGAAGGAGTGGTGAAGCTTCATTTGGCAGCGAAATTCGAGGGCACTGATGCCTACATTTACATGGATTTTTCCGTGATGGCGACGCAATCCTGGATGTAGCTGCGATCAGTGGAGGGTTCCATAGCATAATCAAGGAGCGTGGAGTGCCTACAGTTGTCTATGGATTTTGCCGGGATGGCAACGTAACCATCGGGTTAACGGCGACCTTGGAGGGAGTGATGATTTCTAGAGCATTCTCACCAAAGATGTTTCCTCTATTTCCAAAAATGTTTTCTATACTTTCAACCAAATGTTTTCCCAAGTATTTTCGTTAGGTGCTGAAAACAGGTTTACCAAATAGTTATAGATTTTCAGTCCTACGCCTGATCAACAAATGACCGAATTTCTATGAGAACAAGGATAGACTTAAAGAGACATCGAGTTATAAAAAGTATTTTTATAAAGCTATTTTGATAATATTATATAGATTTTTTTTAAAAGTGTTTTAAAGATTTTAAATAAAAAGAGTATATGGTTAAGAATGTTCAAAAAGTAATTCAATGGATAATACGCATTTTGATAAATTATGGTTTCATTCCTTTTCGAGGACGAAAATATTTAAAGGGGGAAGGAATGTGATAACCCAGATTTTTGGACATCTGTTAATTAGAAATTAACTGATTTTAAATATTAAAAATATCAATTATAAACATAAATTGGTTTAAAACATAAATGTTGAGATATCAAGTCTCTGGAGATGATAAATCTTATAGTAAATAAGTAAATAATATATTTTACCATTTGAATTCAAGAATAAAATATCCATAAGTACATAAATGGATACATACAAGCCATATAGTATATATATAAGCATAAACATGCATGTATGCATTTATGCCCATATAGAATATATTTTGATGGTGAAGAGGAACTATGATTTGAAATTCAAATAAATATCTCAAAAAGTAGTATAGGAATAAACTCCACATTTTATGACACTAATATATATAGTTATTAATTTATGTATACATAGCATATGCTTAAATAAGAATAGGTAAAGAGTTATATAATATTAAGTTGCATGGTAATAGAAATATAAATAGAAAGAAAATATAAAAATATATATAAGAATATAAAACATTAATAAATATAAAATGCATGTATAAAACATTTGTTAACTAGGAGGGGATTCTTGTTTACAAGTGTCAAGATTTCTTCTAAAAATATTTATGGATTTCCTCATTTTCAAATATATAGTTCAGTTTGTACTTTTCAACATTTATCTCAGTTTTCATCCTTCTTCCGTTTCTATTTAGCACAAACCAAAAACCTAAAAATATAAGAGAACACTAAATCAAATCCAAGCTTTCATCTGAAACAAATCAAGGTAGCAACTCAAGTTCAACTAAATAAAGAAGATCAGATCTAAATCAAGTTGGCAGTTCCAGTTTTCAAACTGTTCCTCTGTTCATAAAAAGATGAGTAAACCTCTCCATTTTCTTACTGATTTTTTTATACTTATGTGTTAATTAACTATTCTTGTTAAATCTAGGATCTGGGTCAAGAATATGTAAAACTATATGATAAGATCTATACATATATATGAATATGTTAACAAGTTAGCAGTTTTCTTTTTATACATAAAAAGCATTAGTTCTATAACAAATCTACAGCAAGTAAACTTTTCTTTCAAAAGCCAAATCTTCTTATTATCTTGTGCATGCAAGAATTAAAGGGTAGAAATGAACTGAATATATATTGCATGGTGGAAAGTGAGTGTGCCTGGGCACATAAGCATGTAGATGCCTATGGATTTTGGTCTCTGTTCACACTTATTTGCTTGTTAAACTGTTAACTTAAACTTCAAAAATCAACCTTCCTTTATACAATTGAATTTAGGTTATGATGCTAAAAGGAAGTTGCTTGATTTTGATTGCACATCATTCCAAAATTTGTTCCAATAAGGATTATAGAGTAAAGAATCTAAAATAAGAATTTTACTGTAAGTGAAGAGATATTGGGGGAAAGTTCAATTGTCAAAATATGAGTTTTGATTTATGGGAACTTGATCGCCCTCAAAAGCAATAAATTTTGGTGGGGGTTTTATGATTTTTAATCACGTATGCATTGGGATATAAGTGGATGAACGGAATTGGGACTTCAGGCATTTCCGGTGGCTCAGTAGTTTTCGGGACAAATGGTGGGTCAGGGAGGAGCGTAGGGAGGAGGCGCTCATGGAGGAAATGGTGGAGCAGTTTATATTGCAGTGGGGTGGTCGGGCGAGAATGATTTAGAGTTTAGGGGTCAGAATTGCTAGTTTCGGTAAATTTGAGATGGTGGCTTAGGAGGGGAAAGTGAGGATTTCGGTATAGGGGATCAAGTTGGGGAAAAGAGTAATGGAGCTCCTGGTGGAACGGGGCGTCAGCCAATGGTCGGTAGTGGTAGCTCTAGGTGGATGTTGGGAGGGGCGGCTCGTCCTAGATTTGGATCTACGGTCGATTTTAGAGATTCCAGTGATGCCAAAGATTATCCAGTATGGGAATGTGGTGCTGAGGTGGTGGGAGACTTGCGGGGTTGGTTGACGGTGGAGTTAGATGGCCGAAGATGCGTGATTGGGTGCACGGATTTGTGCACAGTTTCGTGCAAGTTAGGAGCCGAGTAAAGGAACTAGAAAGGTGAGGAGAGAAAAAAATATAGGAGAAGAATATGGGCTGGGTCGGGTCGGAAAATTGGAAATAAAAAGAGAAGGGAAGTTGAGAATGGATCGGAAGCATGGGCTTTGGGCCGTAATTTCTTTTTATAATTCAAATAAAATGAATCATGTAACAAAATTTCAAAGCTGGTATTAACCTATTTTCAAAGAGAAATATGAACAAAGTTCCCAAAGAAAAATGAACAAGTTTTCAAGAAAAGATATTGAACGAGTTTTTAAAGCAAAGTTTTGATCAAGTTTTCAAGTAAAATTTAAAGATTTAAATTTGTGAAGTTAAAAGTTTTTAAGACTAATTGATTTGGTTTTGAATAACCATTTATTAGGTTAATTATTTAATTAAATCCCTATGTGTTTTTCAGGTGAAACTTAATAATATAGTTTAAGTAATTAATTAAGATAAATAGTTTATCTTAAATTAATTAAGGTCTTAACTAATTAAAGGGAAATTAATTAATGTTATTAATTAAAGGTTAAATAATTAGTGTAAGTAACTAGAATAATTACCTATTGAAATTAAAAGATAATTACATAATGTAATTAATTAAGGATCATCAATTATTGTAGTTAATTATAGTATAATTAATTAATATAAGTAGTTAAAGGTGAATTAATTAATGAGAATAATTAAGGGATGATTAATTAATTTCATTAATTAGTTAAGATACATGGTTTATAATTAATTGAGGATAATTAAGCAGGATTTGAAAGTAATTAATTTAATTTATTTGGAGATTAAATTAAATTAATTAGGAATTGTACAACAAATTAGTCTTGCTTATGGATGATTAAGTTATGTTGAATACCTTGAATTGATTGATACGTCTGATGTGTGATGCTCCATGATATGAATAGATGGATTGATCTGTTAATAAACATGAATCATTTGTTCAATTTGACATCTATGATAGATTTCTGTAGGCATATGATATTCTGAATTTATTTAAACAGTTTACTTAAACAGCTTAGATAAATATGGGTATTGGATTCGAAGAGACCGGGGTCGGGTATCGACAAGTACCCGAAACCACTTCGATTTGTAATCTACAATAATTCTTTAAAGTTTGATGTGTGCAATCATAGGCTGGAATGGAATAATTTAAGTAATCTGGACCGTTGAAATTAGGTAGTGGTACTTAGGGATTGATTTGTGAAATAAGTGTTGGTTTAAACAAGTTAATAACTCGTTGTGAGATATGAGTTACCCTGGGTTTTCAGTTATGTTTCAAAACATGGTATTTCAAATTATATGGGTTTACTCACATTGGTTTCTGTTAGTCCGTGAGATGATGGTTTGATAGCAACAACCTTAGAATAAAATATAAATACTAACATTATAAGTTTAGATATATATGTATATGCAGGATTTAACCATGCAGGTAACAAGAATGAAGACTGTATAGTATAGAGATTCAATATATCAAGATTGAAGACTCATGAGTATCAAGATTATCATGAGTTCAATAATTAAAGTAATTTATTCTTTAATTATAAATTTTGTTAAATCTCGTAGAAAAGCACTGCCATCTTAAAATCCAATTTATTCGTGGAATGGAGTCCACTTCGAGCCTGTTAAATGGATGGAACCCTAAGTAGGATGGAACCTAGAAAAAATCTAATGGAACATTGTTTTGTATCCGCTAACTTTTTATTCAAAATGATTTTTTTCAGAAATAATATCTTATTTTCAAAATGTTTTCAAAACCTTCCTTTTAAAAATATCAAAAACCTCTATCCTGCTTTTAAACAATTTTAGCCTCAAAATCACCTTTAATTTTAAAGTCAAAATACTCCTAATTTCAAACTATCTTTTAATATAATATATTTAACTTTTAAATATTTATACTTAGATTTAAATATAAAATTATAGTTAAATTATATATATATTATTCTCTATATTTACTTATGAATTTTAACTATAGTCAAGTATATAAAGTTTAAAATAGTTTTAATATAAAATAAAAGTTATTTTCAAAGAAAATAAAGACACCAAAAAATCCTTTGAGATGTCGACATGCCCAAGTACCCCATGTCGACATGGTGTCAGTTGAGTTTAAAATTTAATTTTCAAAAGAAGTGTCTATTTGTCATAACTCTTCACGAACGGACATGACTGTTGTTCTTCTATAATAGGGGTCAGTTTTAACAAATTTTGCATCAGATTTTATGGTTTTTCACTTCTCTTCTTTTTCCACTTTTCTTAATACATATTCTTACCATTACCCTGCCGAAATCAACATTGAACGGAACTCGATCATTCGTAGTTTGATTCTTCATCACTCTCTCAACAAGATCCTCAGTGCTATTCAGAGTTATATGGTTTTTGTAATCAACTTAGCGAGAAAAGGTGTGATTGTAGCCTTGAAAATCAATCAAGCAAGATAAGGTGTGATTGTAGCCTTGGGAAATCAATTAGGTGAGCTTGTTGCCCGTAAAATCAAGTGGGTGAACTTGTTGCCCGAAAAATAAAGTATCTCTACCCAGAGGATTGTGAATCTGGAGGGTGTGCCTCATAGGCTTGAAATCGGGGGTGTAATTGTAAAAGATTTCTTTGAAAAGAAATCTGTACTTGTGTGCGGGACTGGATGTAGGGTAACTCCGAACCAGTATAAAATCCGATATGTTCTTTCCTTTACTGCTTTTATTTTATTTCTGCATCTATGTTTGTTTCTGTGATCATATCTATACTTGTATATTGCGTCCATCTGTGTATAAATCAACATAAACTCAAAAAGATTTAGTAATTCTTTATAAACACTATTCACCCCCCTCTAGTGTTATCTCTAGCCTTAAGATCCGTAATCCGCATTTCTCACAATTGGTATCGGAGCAAGGTTTTCAAAGTTTCATAGTCTGATTTTTGAAAAAGTTTTAAAATGGCTATATTTGTTAATACTAGTTTAGAAATATTCAAATCATCATTGTTTCATGAGTCTGCATATAATCAATATTCAAATTCAAGTTATCTACCAAAATTGTTTGATGTGTAGGAATCATGCTTTATGGCTGTTGAAGAATGAATCCATAATGGACAAATTATGCAGTTCAGAAAGAACAAATTGATACTTGATAGTGGATGTTCTAGACACATGACTGGCAATCCAGATATACTACATGATATTATCTACAAATACGGAGGACTGGTTGACTTTGGAGACAATTCAAAAGGATATGTTATTGGCATAGGCAAAGTCGGTAATTCTGAAACTCCTACTATTACTAATGTTTTGCCAATTAAGAATCTGAAACATAATCTCCTAAGTATAAGTCAACTCCGTAATAAAGGATATAAGATTAAATTTGAAAATCCCAAACTTTTGGCAATATAAATTTAACAATTTGTATTAAAAATTAAATTGATTTGATAATTTTTGATAATAAATTTTGAATTGATTTAATAATCTTCTTTTAATAAATATCTAAATCGGTAGATTTTATCTTTTTAAAGCAAATAAATTGTTTTCTGTTCATAATATATATAATTGTATATATTGTAAATAGATAAGCTTTGGTTTGGAATTTAGTAAATGAATCAATTTTCTAATCCTAATTTATTTTTGGTAAATTGGAAATTTTGATTTAAATTTAACATTTAGCTTTTCAAAGCAATTTAATAAATATCTATATGGTTTATAAATATTAAAGGTAAATCTTATTTGTTTTAAAATTATATTTAATTAGCTTAAATATGAATTTAAATTAGATTAACATAAAAGCTTTGTTTTATTTTCTTTTTAAATATTGCTTGAAATTATATATAAGAATTTAAAATACAATTTACATATGATCTTAATATACTGAGTAATAGAAGTAAATTATAATCTCTTTTATAAATCATTTAATATTGTTTAAATTGTTATTTTCAAATAATAATTATAATATTAGTTCTTATGAACATAAATAGATTTTATAAGAAATAGGAATTGTTATTTTTAAATTTAAAGAGAGTTATATATGTATATATAACTTGATTTTTAAATTGGATTTGATAATTTAATTTAAATTTGAATTTAATGTTTTGAAATTTAAAAGAATAAATATTTAAAAATATTTGAATAAGCTTTTATTCATAATTTGTTTTGTTTCATTTTTCTTTAAATTAAAAAGGAATTTATTTATATATATACATAAGAAATAATAAATTAAGGTTTAAAAACTTCTATAAACAACTTAAATTAAAATAAAATACTTAAATTTACATGTGTAAATCTCTTAACATCCAAATGACATGTGTTAAGTCATAAAATAAACCAAGTGACAAACGTTAAAAATTAGAACAAGTGTCCTATTTAAATTTTCTTTTTCTTTTATTTTAATTTAATCAAAAAATTTCTTATATAAACACATTACCACTCACTTTTATTCTTTCTTCTATTCCTTTTCAAAACTTGAGAAAATTTTCAGCCAACGTTTAAACCAAGATCTGGAATCTAAAATCATCTTCATTCAAAACAGAAAATTCTGTTCATACAAATCTGTAATTCCCCTTAAAAAAAACCAAACCTGAAAACAGTATTCCTCTAACCAAAATAAACCAAAAGCTATCTGAATCATCTTCAAACCTGTAATTCATTTTGCAAATCAAATTTGAACCTGTAGCCACTCAAAGCATTAACCTGAAAGCAATTCTGCAATCTAAGACCTGCATGCAACAACAGTTTCATCCAAGCCTGCATTTTCCAATTTCTGGAAACATGCATGCAATTGTAATCAGGGAGAAAGCATTTCAGTGAATCAGGATTAAAGTTTACAAAAATCAAAGAAGCAACTTGAAGTTTTAAAATCTAAGCAATCCAATTTCAAGCATTTTCAAAAATAGTTTGCTCTGTTCATCATTCTATTCGGTGAGTAACCTCACTCTTTTATAAAATTAAGTATAAATTTAGTTGCTTATTTTACTCTAGAAATAATTGTGTTTGTATGCTATTTACAAGTTATTATTGGTATATATATGATTGTATGAAGTTGTGCATGCTGCTGTAATTCATTTTTCTGTACTTAAGTTTCCAGATTCTAGAATTTTTTTAAAATTCCATTTCATTTAATCTAAGCTGTGTTAAGATTTAATCAAAATGGAGTTGTTAACATAAGTTAAGTTTTAAAAATTTTATTTAATATATAAAAAAACTGTAATGTCTGAAAACAAAATATAACAGAACAAAACTTTTGAAAGAAAAAATTTGATCATACAGATTCATTAATTCAAGAGTATAAACCGATTACATGATCTAAAACTAGAATTTTAAACTGAAATCAAGAATTTTAGTTTGAAATTGGTTGAGTATTTCTGGATTAACCAGAAATCATGTTTTGGGTTGGAACTGTCAATCTAGGTGTTCGGGGTGACCAGTATCTTCTCTAGTGATGAAATGGTGATAGGAGAATTAGGGAAAAATAGATGGAGGTAGATCTGTGCATTGAGGCAATGGGGGGTTTTGGATTGAAGTTTTTTAACCTTAGTTTTCTCTGTGGATCAGTAAATTGATTGTAGTGACATCTTCAGATGATCGATCTTTCCCAGATTTAGGGGAATGATTGATGGAGTGTGGAAGAAGTAGTGGCCGGAGGTGAAGCTTCTCTGGTGGTCGGATTTTGGTGTTCGAAGCGATTCACAGTGTTCGACATTTTACTAGTTTGACCTTGAAAGCTCGTTTTGATTTTGGGGTTCTGTAATTTGTTTGATGGTCGGAATTATATTAGGAGGTGACCGTTGACTTACGCGTGTGGTCGCGAGGGGTCGGAGTTGACGGCAGCGGTGGTGTAGGTGCACAGTGATCATGGTGTGTCAGCTGTGATTTTTTGGGGGAGAATGGGTACTCGTGTTGGTTCGGGCTGTTTCATGTTTTTGCTCGAAGCATTTGGATGTTGAACTCGAAGTCATTGTGATGTGGGCTCGGGTGTGTTGATGTTTCAGGATTTTGTAAACCGTCAGTACTTTAAAATTTGAATGAATTCAATTGAAATGTTACTCAAGTTTTACTCGAGATATTTTGGGTTTTGTTCAGGCTAGGATAGGATTAGGCCCGAGTGAATTATGTGTTGCTCGAGCTAGTTTTGTTCAGGTTAGAAAACTTGTTCTGTTTTCAAATTTAGAACTGAATTTTAAAGTATAAAGCAAAAATTGGTGAAGTGTTTAAAAATGTTTCTCAAAAGAATTCGAATTTAAATTGGGGTTTGAAATGTAAAGGAATGTTTTAAACAAAGTTTAAATCTAATTCGAATCTGAATTTGAATCTTTATTTAAATTAAATTTAAGTTTCATAAATTTAAGTGTTTTAACAATTTTGAATGATAAAGTAAAATTTAAATGTTTTGAATTTAAAAAGGAATTGGTTATAAAATCTTGTAAAATTTCTTTTATAAGAGAAAGTATTCTTTATCATGTAAAATTAAAGGTTTTAAATTGATTTTAAATTTTATTGAAGATAAATTAAGTTTCATTTTAAAACTTGAATTTAAAATGAAATTTTAAATTAAATTTGGAAATGAATGTTTTCAAATATATTTGTGAATGATAATTTAACCATTGATAAGAAAAAAGGTTTTATCTTAAAGTTAAATTAGAATTTAATGATTTGTAATTCATTTAATTATTAAGGTAATTAAATGGATAATTAATTTATTTAATAAATTAACGAAATGAATAATTACTCAAGGTAATTAAGGGTTTAATCTTAAAGGTTTAAGATTTATTATTCTTAGAATAATTAACTTGTAATTTATGAATCATTAATCTAATAAGATTAGATTTTAATTAATGATTAGTAATTAGTTAATCAAGTAATAAAGGATTAATTAAATTATAGTTAACGCTTAATTAACTAAATAATTAGGGGTTAATTAATGGGCTATTAATGGTTAAATAAGTTGTAATTAATAATGATTAAAATAAGCTAATTACTTTAGAAAAATAATTAATGAATTGTTAATAGTTAATGTAGTCATTAACTATGGATTATTTAATAATTAATTAATGTGATTGATTTTTAATAATTAATTAGATTAATTAATTTCAAGATAATCATTTGTGTAAATTGCTAAGTATAATTACTTATGGAAATAATTAAGGAATAATTACTTATTGTAATTAATCGAGTTTAATTTGATTAGATAAGTTAATTAATTCAGTTTAATTAATTTAAATAATCATTTGATGATTTGTGGAGTATAATTACTTAATGTAATTTAATGGAGAGAAATTACTTAGGAAAGTAATTAATGGGTAATTACTGGATGTAATTAGTTGAAGTTGATTGATGATGAAATTAATTTGAGTATAATTACTTTATAAAATTAATCAAGGAATTAATTAGAGATTATTAATTAAGGAGTAATTAATTTATCTGGTGAAGTAATTAAGGGTAGTTAATTACTTAATGGAGTTAATCAAGGGTGATTAACAATTATGGTTTAATTGAAGATTAATTACTTAATGTAATTAATTTAAATAGAAAATGTAATTGGAAATCATTAATTATTATAATTAATGATGTAATCAAGTATAGATTGTTTAGAAATAATTAATCAATGAAGGAATTAACTAATGTAATTAACTAAGGAGTAATGTAATTAATTATAGTTAATTAATTGAGGAAGTAATTAAAGATTAATTACTGTATTTGGTTGAGTATAATTAATTTATGAAATTAATTAATGGATAATTACTTGAATATAATTAAAGGTTAATTAACCAGGGATGATTAATTAAAATGAATAATCGATTGATGATTAATTAATTGACTGATAATTAATTTATGGTAATGTAAGCAAGATTTATATTAATGTAGTAATTAATTTAATTCACTTTAAATTAATTAGAAATGATGTAATTAATTTAATTCATTTTAAATTAATTATATTTCGTGTGATTATTAATCATTGCTTACATGAATGGATGATATTGTTTGCCTTGAATGATTTGAATCTCAGATATAAGATAAGTAATGTTGAGTGATATGGATGCATTGGTTGCATTGTGATGATGATTTGGATTATCTTTTGATAATGATAATATGGATTATCTGTTGTGATGATTATCTATTGTGTTAAGTGTATTATCTATCCGTGTATATAGATAATTGAATTGTTTTAAACTCTAAAACAACTTGGCCTTAAAAGACACGCTTTGGATTTCGATGAGACCGGGATCAGGTTTCCAGATTTAGATATCCGAAAACTACATCGATCCAAATTAACGATAGGTCGTGAATCTCAAGTGAAGAGTGAAGACTCGAGGTGTAAGAACTATTCATCGGTATAACTCTGAGTGTGATTCCGAGATGAGTTTGATGGAGCAGTACTTTCAGATTCGAGATAAAGATTCAGAGTGCAAGGGTTATCGTCGTTAACTCTTAGGGTGATTCCAAAGTGAGTGTAACGAGATAATGCCTTCGGTTTCGTTCGAACCCGGAACGAACTTGTATGGATTGAATGCTTTCAGAACATCGTCAGGTGGATGATGAGCATTCTAAGAGATGTGTTCTCTAAAGGTAATCGTAGCCTCAAGCCTCATCAACCGGGAATGGCTAAAACAGGGGAAGTGCAGCAAGGCTAAGTGGGTCATGCCCAAGTAGGACGAGATTTTCCCCCGTCTAGAAGTCCCTTTTTATTTTGGCTGTGTGGCCGGTTGGAACGTACGCCAACTGCGGGGTTGTCTTGTTCGGGACTGTCCAGTAAGGGATGGTTCCGGTCTTGTGTTGCAGGGGATTGGGAGTGAACCTCGGTACGTTGATCTAGGCCACGTATTGTGACGGGCTGTACCCCGGTAGCCCTGCCATTAATGGAATCCAAAATCCAATAAGTGCCAACGGTTTTGATTGTATTACCCACTTTTGTGGCTAGTAGCTGGAATTTAATAATGTAACAATTTCGGCTATTTCATATTTACTTGAAAACCCTAGACCTATTATAATATCACTAGATTTCCTATCAAATGTTTTGGTTTGCGTAAGGTAAAAACTTTTCCATGTTTATGTGTGGGAAGTCTTACGTGATACCTTTCTTTTCAAAGGTTTTTCAAAGTTAAGCAACTTTAACCTGTTACTCACACAGTCTCATGTCTGACCCGGAGTTTATTTTATGTTTTCTTAAACTCTTGGGTACTTAAATTTTTACGAGTAGCCAAGGGATTCAGGTTAGCTTTGACGAATTATGGAGGAGCAATGGAGAAGGAGGCTTCGGCGTTAGATATATTGTTTCCATTGTGTGTTCTCTGTGTTGTTATCTCTTTGTTGTATTGTATTGAGTTGTAATAACTAGACAGGTGTTTATAACTGTCTTGTATGTGATGTATACGCTGTGTAACTCTGATAAGTGTTGTATACTATGTAATACTTATGTTATTAATACAATGTATTAGTTCCGCTGTTGAGATTCTGATGTTGTTTCTTCTTTTTTCTCTTTCTTTTCTCTTTTCTTTCCTTTTCTTTCTTCAAGACGATGCGATTTTCTGTGGTGAGAAAGTCGAGTCGTCACAGTTGGTATCAGAGCGCTAGGTTGATTGAATACCTAGGCTTTGAAGTGATTTCTTTCTTGAGAGAGCGTATTTGTAATTACACACACACACACACACACACACACTTCTACCTATCTGTTGGGTTACCTATTCAGGTTTTCCAATATAAGTTATAAAGGTAGATAAGGTAGTGGGGTGTGTAACACGACTACTACCAATGGTTGGAGTTTGAATGTTGAAGGTTGGAAGGGTATCCGTCGAGTCTGTAGACCTAATACCGTCTCAAGTGAGTTTTGCGGCTGGATGTAAGGATTTCATCGATCTCTGAGGGAAACCTGTTAAGGTTTGGAGTCCATCTTGGTAGTGCAAGTTGGATGAGTAGAGTTTGGATCTATCGATTGGGCAGAAGAAAATAATGGTATCTTGACACCTCAGGAATTAGTTGCTGTGTGATGAGACGCAATGACTATGGATGTCTTCGAAGATTTTTCTTTGGAACAAGTTTAAGAAGTATGTCTGCTTCGATGTTGTGGCTAGGTTTAGCAGGATGTTTCTATTTGGTTTGAGGTCTGAGTTTCTCGAAGAGCTTTGGATTAGGAAGTCTTTGACGTCGGTGTCAGCAGTACAGCTCGGACTGTTCTGTGCTAGCAAGGAGGCCTTCTGGTTAGCAGTTTTTTTCTGGAGGTGGAGTTCAGAAGCTGCAGCGTGGATCCATTTCTTTGATGGATTGGCTAGATAAGTGTAAGCTGTTCTGATTGGTAAAGGGTGAACAGTTTTCTTTGGATATTAGGCTGGGTTGATCGCAAAGTGACTTGCGATAGCTTGAGTGTTCTCTTGAGTTATCAGAAGTTTGTCTATATCTGGAGATTGAGTTTTTTTTCTTATCGACTGGATTCCAGGAGTGGAACTGGTGGTTCGGCTTAGTAGAAGATGGTTCCTAGAGATAGAGTTTGATGAAGCAGCTCATATTTTTGGAGGAACATCTGAGTTTTCTTTTATGGATCTGTTGAACCATATTTCTGAGATGTGTTGTCCAGTTTGTGCTCATCAGCATTTTCTTCTACTTCAGATCAGAGTTGTGTAGTGGAAGCAGTTTGGAAGTGCTTTAGTTTTGTTTTTCCAGATAGGAGAAATAAGGTAGTCTTCTGATGTTTGTGGTGTAGGGTTGGTGTTCTTGGTTTGGGATTGATCTTAAGAAAATCATTCTATTGGGTTGTTTTGGTCCATTTTGTTTCTAGAGACATCAGCGAAGGTTAAGCTGATCGGGAGAGATGAAGGAAGCCCAGGAATCGTCAGAAAAGTGTTTTGTGGATAAGAGACGAAGGAATTTGGATTTTGGAGTCGGAGATTTGATTTTGGGTGAGTTTTCTCCGATCTAAGGAGCTATAAGATTGGATAAGACTGGGTAAGTCAGCTCCGAGGTGTTTCGGATCTTTTCGTGTTCTTGTGAGGATTAGTGTTTGATTTTCAAGGTTAAATTGCTAGTTTGGATAACTGGGATTCGATGTGTTTCACATATCTCTGAGGGAGTACGTGTACGATTTATTTCTGGTTTTGGAACCAGCAATTCAGGAGGATGTGATTGTTGAGTCAGACTTGTCTGTAGTCTGATACCTTGTTTAGTTTTGTTAATTGAGTCGGATAGGAGCTCTGTAGCTTAGTAGTATTGATTGTTTGGATTTTGTAGTGTGAGTAACCCGGTATTTATACTTGGGAAACTCTAGAAAATCCTATCCAGAATTTTTGTCTGGATAGTTAGATTTGTTTGTTTGAATAATTTGGTTGCTATGATTGTAAGCATATGATTGATATATGCTTGTGTTTTAAAATAAAATCTTAAGATAGATTATTAAATTATCTTTGCTTTTAAATTTCGGGGACGAAATTCTTTTAAGGGGGGAGGAATGTGATATCCCGAATTTTTGGCAATATAAATTTAGTAATCCGTGTTAAAAATTAAATTAAATTGATTTGATAATTTGGATAATAAATTTTGAATTGATTTAATAATCTTCTTTTAATAAATATTTAAATTGGTAGATTTTATCTTTTTAAAGCAAATAAATTGTTTTCTGTTTATAATATATATAATTGTATATATTGTAAATAGATAAGCTTTGGTTTGGAATTTAGTAAATGAATCAATTTTCTAATCCTGATTTATTTTTGGTAAATTGGAAATTTTGATTTAAATTTAACATTTAGCTTCTCAAAGCAATTTAATAAATATCTATGTGGTTTGTAAAATATTAAAGGTAAATCTTATTTTTTTTAAATTATATTTAATTAGCTTAAATATGAATTTAATTAGATTAACGTAAAAGATTTGTTTTATTTTCTTTTTAAATATTGCTTGAAATTATATATAAGAATTTAAAATACAATTTACATATGATCTTAATATATTGAGTAATAGAAGTAAATTATAATCTCTTTTATGAATCATTTAATATGGTTTGGATTGTTATTTTCAAATAATAATTGTAATACTTAGTTCTTATGAACATAAATAGATTTTATAAGAAATACGAATTGTTATTTTTAAGTTTAATGAGAGTTATATATGTATATATATATAACTTGATTTTTAAATTGGGTTTGATAATTTAATTTAAATTTGAATTTAATGTTTTGAAATTTAAAAGAATAAATGCATAAAAATATTTGAATAAGCTTTTATTCATAATTTGTTTTGTTTCATTTCTCTTTAAATTAAAAAGGAATTTATTTATATATATATACATAAGAAATAATAAATTAAGGTTTAAAAACTTTTATAAACAACTTAAATTAAAATAAAATACTTAAATTTACATGTGTAAATCTCTTAACATCCAAATGACATGTGTTAAGTCATAAAATAAACCAAGTGACAAATGTTAAAAATTAGAACAAGTGTCCTATTTAAATTTTCTTTCATTTTAATTTAATCAAAAAATTTCTTATATAAACACATTGCTACTCACTTTTATTCTTTCTTCTATTCTTTTTCAAAACTTGAGAAAATATTCAGCCAACATTTAAACCAAGATCTGAAATCTAAAATCGTCTTCATTCAAAACAGAAAATTCTGTTCAAACAAATCTGTAATTCCCCTCAAAAAAAACCAAACCTGAAAACAGTATTCCTCTGACCAAAATAAACCAAAAGCTATCTGAATCTTCTTCAAACCTGAAATTCATTTTGCAAATCAAATTTAAACCTGTAGCCCTTCAAAACATTAACCTCAAAGCAATTCTGCAATCTAAGGCCTGCATGCAACAGCAGTTTCATCCAAGCCTGCATTTTCCAATTTCTGGAAACATGCATGCAATTGTAATCAAGGAGCAAGCATTTCAGTGAATCAGGATCAAAGTTTACAAAAATCAAAGAAGCAACTTGAAGTTTTGAAATCTAAGCAATCCAGTTTCAAGCATTTTAAAAATAATTTGCTCTGTTCATCATCCTATTCGGTGAGTAACCTCACTCTCTTATAAAATTAAGTATAAATTTAGTTGCTTATTTTACTCTGGAAATAATTGTGTTTGTATGCTATTTATAAGTTATTACTGGTATATATATGATTGTATGAAGTTGTGCATGCTGCTGTAATTCATTTTTCTGTACTTAAGTTTCCAGGTTCTAGAATTTTTTTTTAAAATTCCATTTCATTTAATCTAAGCTTTGCTAAGATTTTAAGATTTAATCAAAATGGCGCTGTTAACATAAGTTAAATTTTAAAATTTTTATTTAATATATAAAAAAACTGTAATGTCTGAAAACAAAATATAACAGAACAAAACTTTTGAAAAAAAAATTTGATCATACAGATTCATTAATTCAAGAGTATAAACCGATTACATGATCTAAAACTTGAATTTTAAAACTGAAATCAAGAATTTTAGTTTGAAATTGGTTGAGTATTTCTGGTTTAACCAGAAATCATGTTTTAGGTTGGAACTGTCAATCTGGTGTTCGGGGTGACCAGTATCTTCTCTAGTGATGAAATGGTGATAGGAGAATTAGGGAAAAATAGATGGAGGTGGATCTGTGCATTGAGTCGATGAGGGTTTTGGATTGAAGTTTTTTAACCCTAGTTTTCTCTGTGGATCAGTAAATTGATTGTCGTGACATCTTCAGATGATCGATCTTTCCCAGATTTAGGGGAATGATTGATGGAGTGTGGAAGAAGTAGTGGCCGGAGGTGAAGCTTCTCTGGTGGTCGGATTTTGGTGTTCGAAGCGATTCCCAGTGTTCGACATTTTACTAGTTTGACCTTGAAAGCTCGTTTTGATTTTGGGGTTCTGTAATTTGTTTGTTGGTCGGAATTATATTGGGAGGTGACCGTCGACTTAAGCGTGTGGTCGCGAGGGGTCGGAGTTGACGGCAGCGAAGGTGCAGGTGCACGGTGATCATGGTGTGTCAGCTGTGTTTTTTTGGGGGAGAATGGGTACTCGTGTTGGTTCGGGCTGTTTCATGTTTTTGCTCGAAGCATTTGGATGTTGAACTCGAAGTCATTGTGATGTGGGCTCGGGTGTGTTGATGTTTCAGGGTTTGGAAAACTGTCAGTACTTTAAAATTTGAATGAATTCATATGAAATGTTACTCGAGTTTTACTCGAGATATTTTGGGTTTTGCTCGGGCTAGGATAGGAATAGGCCCAAGTGAATTATGTGTTGCTCGAGCTAGTTTTGTTCAGGTTAGAAAACTTGTTCTGTTTTCAAATTTAAAACTGAATTTTAAAGTATAAAGCAAAAATTTGTTAAGTGTTTAAAAACGTTTCTTAAAAGAATTTGAATTTAAATTGGGGTTTGAAATGCAAAGGAATGTTTTAAACAAAGTTTAAATCTGATTCAAATCTGAATTTGAATCTTTGTTTAAATTAGATTTAAATTTCATAAATTTAAGTGTTTTAACAATTTTGAATGATAAAGTAAAATTTAAATGTTTTGAATTTAAAAAGGAATTGGTTTTAAACTCTTGTAAAATTTCTTTTATAAGAGAAAGTATTTTTATCATGTAAATTTAAAGGTTTTAAATTGATTTTAAATTTTGTTGAAGATAAATTGAGTTTCATTTTAAACTTGAATTTAAAATGAAATTTTAAATTAAATTTGGAAATGAATGTTTTCAAATATATTTGTGAATGATAATTTAACCATTGATAAGAGTATCTTAAAGTTAAATTAGAATTTGGTGATTTTTAATTCATTTAATTATTAGGGTAATTAAATGGATAATTAATTCATTTAATAAATTAATGAAATGAATAATTACTCAAGGTAATTAAGGGTTTAATCTTAAAGGTTTAAGATTTATTATTCTTAGAATAATTAACTTGTAATTTATGAATCATTAATTTAATAAGATTAGATTTTAATTAATTATTAGTAATTAATTAATCAAGTAATAAAGGATTAATTAAGTTACAGTTAACACTTAATTAACTAAATAATTAGGGGTTAATTAATGGGCTATTAATTGTTAATTAAGTTGTAATTAATAATGATTAAAATAAGTTAATTACTTTAGAAAAATAATTAATGAATTGTTAATAGTTAATGAGGTCGTTAACTAAGGATTATTTAATAATTAATTAATGTGATCAATTTTTAATAATTAATTAGATTAATTAATTTGAAGATAATCATTTGTGTAAATTGATAAGTATAATTACTTATGGAAGTAATTAAGGAATAAATTACTTATCGTAATTAATCGAGTTTAATTTGATTATATAAGTTAATTAATTCAGTTTAATTAATTTGAATAATCATTTGATGATTTGTGGAGTATAATTACTTAATGTAATTTAATGGAGAGAAATTACTTAGGAAAGTAAGTAATGGGTAATTACTGTATGTAATTAATTGAAGTTGGTTGATGATGAAAGTAATATGAGTATAATTACTTTATAAAATTAATCAAGGGATTAATTAGAGATAATTAATTAAGGAGTAATTAATTTATCCGGTGAAGTAATTAAGGGTAGCTAATTAATGAATGGAGTTAATCAAGGGTGATTAACAATTATGGTTTAATTGAAGCTTAATTACTTAATGTAATTAACTTAAATAGAAAATGTAATTGGATATCATTAATTATTATAATTAATGATGTATTTAAGTATAGATTGTTTAGAAATAATTAATCAATGAAGGAATTAATTAATGTAATTAACTAAGGAGTAATGTAATTAATTATAGTTAATTAATTAAGGAAGTAATTAAAGATTAATTAATGTATTTGGTTAAGTATAATTAATTTGTGAAATTAATTAGTGGATAATTACTTGAATGTAATTAATGGATAATTAATCAGGGATGATTAATTAGAATGAATAATTGGTTGATGATTAATTATTGATTGATAATTAATTTATGGTAATGTAAGAAAAATTTATATTAATGTAGTAATTAATTTAATTCACTTTAAATTAATTAGAAATGATGTAGTTAATTTAATTCATTTTAAATTAATTATATTTGGTGTGATTATTAATCATTGCTTACATGAATGGATGATATTGTTTGCCTTGAATGGTTTGAATCTCAGATATAAGATAAGTAATGTTGAGTGATATGGATGCATTGGTTGCAATGTGATGATGATTTGGATTATCTTTTGATAATGATAATATGGATTATCTGTTGTGATGATTATCTATTGTGGTAAGTGTATTATCTATCTGTGTATATAGATAATTGAATTTTTTTAAACTCTAAAACAACTTGGCCTTAAAAGACAGGCTTTGGATTTCGATGAGACCGGGATCGGGTTTCCAGATTTGGATATCCGAAAACCACATCAATCCAAATTAACGATAGGTCGTGAATCTCAAGTGAAGAGTGAAGACTCGAGGTGTAAGAACTATTCGTCGGTACAACTCTGAGGGTGATTCCGAGATGAGTTTGACGGAGTAGTACTTTCAGATTTGAGATAAAGATTCAGAGTGCAAGGGTTATCGTCGTTAATTCTGAGGGTGATTCCAAAGTGAGTGTAACGAGATAATGCCTTCGGTTTCGTTCGAACCCGGAACGAACTTGTATGGATTGAATGCTTTCAGACATCGTCAGGTGGATGATGAGCATTCTAAGAGATGTGTTCTCTAAAGGTAATCGTAGCCTCAGGCCCCATCAACCGGGAATGGCTAAAACAAGGTAGGTGCAGCAAGGCTAAGTGGGTCATTCCCAAGTAGGACAAAATTTTCCCCTATCTGGAAGTCCCTTTTTTATTTCGGCTGTGTGGGCGGTTGGAACGTACGCCAACTGTGGGGTTGTCTTGTTCGAGACTGTCCAGTAAGGGATGGTTCCGGTCTTGTGTTGCAGAGGATTGGAAGTGATCCTCGGTACGTTGATCTAGGCCACGTACTGTGCCAGGCGGTACCCTGGTAGCCCTGCCATTGATGGAATCCAAAATCCAATAAGTGTCAACGGTTTTGATTGTATTACCCACATTGTGGCTAGTAGCTGGAATTTAATGATGTAACAATTTCGGCTATTTCATATTTACTTGAAAACCCTAGACCTATTATAATATCGCTGGATTTCCTATCAAATGTTTTGGTTAGTGTAAGATAAAAACTTTTCCATGTTTATGTGTGGGAAGTCTTACATGATACCTTTCTTTTCAAAGGTTTTTCAAAGTTAAGCAACTTTAACCTGTTACTCACACCAGACCCATGTCTAACCCGGAGTTTGTCTTCTGTTTTCTTAAACTCTTGGGGACTCAAATTTTTACGAGTACCCAAGGGATTCAGGTTAGCTTTGACGAATTATGGAGGAGCAATGGAGAAGGAGACTTCGGCGTTAGATATATAGTTTCCGCTGTGTGTTCTCTGTGTTGGTATCTCTTTGTTGTATTGTATTGAGTTGTAATAACTAGACAGTTGTTTATAACCGTGTAGTATGTGATGTATATGCTGTGTAACTCTGATTAGTGTTGTATACTATGTAATACTTATGTTATTAATATAGTTTATTCGTTCCGCTGTTGAGATTCTGATGTTGTTTCTTCTTTCTTCTCTTTCTTTTCTCTTTTCTATCCCTTTCTTTCTTCAAGATGATGCAATTTTCTATGGTGAGAAAGTCGGGTCGTCACAATAAATGTCACATCGAAGATAATAATGCAACCATAATATTTGAGGGAGTCGGGAAAAAGAGTATTTATATTCTTAGTATGAAAGTTTCAAATGATAACCTGTGTCTGTTGGCAAATACAAGTGACCCTTGGATTTGGCATAAGTGATTTGGGCATTTGAATTTCAAACTTTTATCTAGACTGTCAAAACATGATCTAGTAAGAGGTCTCCCTAAAATGAATTTTAAAGTAGATAGTTTACGTGATGCATGTCAATTAGGAAAACTTAGAAAAAGTTCCTTTAAATTAAAAGATATGATTTCAACTTCAAAACCTCTTGAATTACTTCATCTTGATTTATTTGGTCCATCTCAAATTATGTCAATAAATCATAGTAAATATGTTTTGTAATTGTAGATGATTATTCTAGATTTATATGGACAATATTTTTGAAACATAAAAGTGATACTTTTGAATGTTTTAAGAACTTTTCAAAAAGAATTCAAAATCAATTTTCTCTAAAAATTATAACGATTCGAAGTGATCACGATGGTGAATTTGAAAATGGAAAGTTTGAGGAATTCTACAATAAAAAGGGAATAGCTCACAATTTTTCATTTCCAAGAACACCACAATAAAACGGAGTAATAGAACGTAAAAATAGGACGATTCAAGAGTGTGCCAGGACTATGATTTCAAATAGTAATGTAACGACCCAATTTTTCGATGTCTGAAAGTCGACATTAATACGTCCACTATATCAAATGCCGCACAGTCGAATGCCGGAAAGCCGAACCTTTAGGTTTAAGAAGAAGAGATAGAAGAAGAAGACAGAAGAAGAACAGAAACAATAACAGAATCTCACATTTCGCAGAGGGACAACATATAATAGATAAATGAATATCTTAAAACAAAAGCACTATATCAATTTATACATCACATTATCAGAGTTTACAACGACACAGTACAAACATTGACGGTTATAGTAACTTGTGTACAATACAATTTGACTTACACTAACCCAGATGCAACAAACACTACATAGTATAAGTAATACGCCTCACCATCCAGCTTCAACTCCAGATCTCTACAGCAGCTTCTTGACTTCGCTTCCGAATAACAGATAACTTGACTCTAGGCTGCCCGTGTGGGAAATTATGGGTACCCAGAGTTTAGAAAGGGAACAATAAACTCCATGTCAGTCATGTGACTGGTGTGAGATATTAAAAACAGTTATTTTCACAAAGGAAATAAAAGAAATCCGCTAAGCTTTTGGAAAATGAAACTACCATAAGGCCTCCCGGCGCACACATAATGCAATCGCAGACTTGGGGGAGATTTCTGCTTGTGATAGTCAAACATGCTTGATACGCAAAATCCTTTGATATTATTATTATTAGTGCATGGTGCAGAAAACATTTCGAAAGTATAATTTTAATCTTAGCCAGCATAGGTTCCATTATATTATGCCTGCTATAGCTACCTCCTGAGGAGGCAGGTTATACAATTGCAATCGTAAAGGGCTCGTATTGTTTCTTTGGATTTCCAAAAAATGGTCAGGCAAAGGAACTTCCTATGCCACATGGGTACACCTCTGGAGGGATATCCCGAGAACCTACCCGGATCTCTGCCAACACAAGGTCGGTTACCCCCTTTCCGGGAAGTAAAACCTAAGATATGCCACCCCCGGTCGTTTGCGACCTTTATCCGAGGATCCTCAACACCAACAACCATAAAGAAAAGTATTTGCAGTAACCACATAGGCTAAATATTAGGGCTCCATACCTGATACCACCCTTTTCCAGAAGGAATGGACATACCCTAGGGGGGCTACCCCTGAAACCTTGCCGCATCTTTCTTGTTTCGACCATTTCCGGGTTGTGAGGTCCGACGAGGTCTCGTCCACAAAGCTACACTTTTCACAAAGTCATGCTTTGATTAACAAATGATCAGCAGCACTTCGTATGCCACATTACCAAATTAGGAATGCATCACTAGTAACCATCAACTACATAACCTCTGAGCTCGTACGTCTCAGAGAAGGGTGTTAGGCAAAGAGAATAAATTCTCCGCCACCAACAGAAATGTATTTGATAGAAACCAGCTTTACATCTCAAAGTGTAACGTCAGACACACATCCATACAAATCCGTTCCGGGATTGAACGGAACCGAAGGCACTTCAAAGAAGCCCATGCAAATCCGGATATTCACTAGTCACGTCCGGAATCCCCATCACAAGGAGGGATAAGATCTCTATACCAGAGCAACCTGGCGTAGAGACATTCGACAGGTAATCCTTTCGTTTTTGAAAATACCCGGTCTTCAACACCATCTTCAAATGCAATCCCATTTCGTCGTACCACTATTCGGAATGGGTTTTATGACACAAAATCCTCTCCCGGCTAATCCAAATAATGAATGCTTATTTTTAAAAATAAGTGTTCATTGAGATTTCAAACAAATCACAACAATTTCCACGTTGATCTTCTAAAACAAAAGATCCATCACAATCACAATGGTTCGATGTGGGTTTCGAATATCCATTTGGAATTCGACTCCCGGTCGCATTGAAATTCTAATGCCATTTAAAAGGCCAATATTGATAGTCGATTATTTTACTATCAGACAACATCTACAACAATTGCCGGATTTAAATAAATTTCCGAAATTATTTATTTTCAAAATATTTCCGCAAGATATATTTCACACTTCAACCATTTGAAAACAAATTTCAAATTACTTTCCACATTTCAATAATTTGAAAACAAATTTCAAATCACTTTTCCTTACGCGTCATACATTTCCAAATATTTATTCATTTCCACTAGAAATCTGCCGAGTTAAAATAATTCAAATCACTTATCCAAAATGTTCTTGGAACATTTAAAATAAAACCATCTTGAATACTTACATAAAATATTGGTTATGAAAACCTTATACTAATTATCACATATAAGATTTTAGTCCCAACTAAAATTTTAAAATAAAATTAGTAGATAAGGTATAACCTTTTAAATAATCGTTTCCTAAAAAAAAATATCAATTTTAATCTTTAAAATAATCCCTTCTATAAGTAGTTAAATAAATCCATACTTTAAAGATTTGAAACCAGTTAAGAAAATAATTTATCCAAAGTATCCTTTCTAAAACAATCCTTAAAAATTTCAGTTTATATTTATAGGATATTTCGAAATCATACTCAGCTCTCGAGGGAAAATACGTTTTCCATTTAAAAATGGTTCATTCAAATCAATTAATAAATCTTTCTTAATTTATTTTAAATTTACGTTCCAAATCCGTAAATTCCTTTCACACTTTTTTTAAAATAACCAAATGTTTATTTTAAAACAAATTTCCCTTTCCTTTATAAATTTCCATTGTGAATTTAAACTTCTAAATATCCATTGATCATGCTTTGACAAAGTCATGCTTTGATCAACAAATGATCAGCAGCACTTCGTATGCCACATTACCAAATGGGGAATGTATCACTAGTAACCATCAACTGCATAACCTCTAAGCTCGTACGTCTCAGAGAAGGGTGTTAAATTAAGAGAATAAATTCTCCGCCACCAACAGAAATGTATTTGATAGAAACCAGCTTTACATCTCAAAGTGTAACGTCAGACACACATCCATACAAGTCTGTTTCGGGATTGAACGGAACCGAAGTCACTTCAAAGAAGCCCTTGCAAATCCGGATATTCACTAGTCACGTCCGGAATACCCATCACAAGGTGGGATAAGATCTCTATACCGGAGCAACCCAGTGCAGAGACATTCGACAGGTAATCCTTTCGTTTTTGAAAATACCCGGTCTTCAACACCACCTTCAATCCTATTTCGTCGTATCATTATTTGGAATGGGTTTTATGACACAAAGTCCTCTCCTAGCTAATATGAATAATGAGCGCTTATTTTTAAAAATAAGTGTTCACTCAGATTTCAAACAAATCACTACAATTTCCACGTTGATCTTCTAAAACAAAAGATCCATCACAATCACAAAGGATCGATGTATCCATTTGGAATTCGACTCCCGGTCGCATTGAAATTCTAATGCCATTTAAAAGGCCAATATTGATAGTCGGTTATTTAACTATTAGTCAACATCCATAACAATTGCCGGATTTAAATAAATTTCCCAAATTATTTATTTTCAAAATATTTCCGCAAGATACATTTCACACTTCAACCATTTGAAAACAAATTTCAAATTACTTTCCACATTTCAATACTTCGAAAACAAATTTCAAATCACTTTTCCTTACGCGCAATACATTCCCAAATATTTATTCATTCTACTAGAAATCTGCCGAGTTAAAATAATTCAAATCACTTATCCAAAATATTCTTGGAACATTTAAAATAAAACCATCTTGAATACTTACTTAAAATATTTGTTATGAAAACCTTATATTAATTATCACATATAAGATTTTAAGTCCCGACTAATTTTTAAAATAAAATTAGTAGATAAGGTATAACCATTTGAATAATCATTTCCTAAAACAAATATCAATTTTAATCTTTAAAATAATCCCTTCTATAAGTAATTAAATAAATCCATACTTCAAAGATTTGAAACCAGTTAAGAAAATAATTTATCCAAAGTATCCTTCCTAAAACCATCCTTCAAAATTTCAGTTTATATTTATAGGCTATTTCGAAATCATACTCAGCTTTCCAGGGAAAATACAATTTCCATTTCAAAATGGTTCATTCAAATAAATTAATAAATCTTCCTTGATTTATTTTAAATTTACATTCCAAATCTGTAAATTCCTTTCACACTTTATTTAAAATAACCAAATGTTTATTTTAAAACAAATTTCCCTTTCCTTTATAAATTCCCATTGTGAATTTAAACTTCTAAATATCCATTGATATACGATTTACAAATCAGTTTCTAAATATTCATTTTCAGCACCGAATTAAATTCTAAACTGATTTCCAAATTTATGTACAAATACCAAATCAATTTCCAAAATTGATTTCTAAATTTATTTCGACACCCAATTTATCATCTTTAGAAACAAATTCCTTCTTTTAAATTTATTCAACTTTCTAAAATTAATTTACTATAAACTTTCTACTAAATTTCAAAAATCCGATTTTATGTATTTCTGATATCCTACGATATCAAAAATATATTCGGCTAAATTATAGCCTTCAACAGTCTCAATCATAAATAGTCACACATGGATTACAAATAATCAACACACAATATTGAAACTAATTCAAATATTTGAGGAATCCAGTTGGATCCCTCCAACCTGTATTCCCTGCATCCACAGACGTTAGCACAACAATTAAATACCAATTCCACTTCGAGGTGGAATATCGCGGTATACGGGATTTATAAAATGGCATCCGCTATTATGCGGCAATAGGGTCTCATCCGCTATATAATGCGGGAAATCAACAACTGCAATATATATTATATACTACTATATATATAATATCATCTAGTGAATAATTATTATAAATCAATCATCCAAGCACACAGTCAATCAATTTTAAATCTACCATTCAAAATTTAAATCAGAACAATACTGATTGAGTGAGAAGATCTCACCTTTAACAATGCATGCGGTCCATTTTCCATTCCAGTTTGTTTTTCACGATCTTTAAACCTTGTACAAACATCATAAGATTTTTATTAATATATTCGATTTGTCGAACAATTAAATTCCCATTTGATAATATTTAATTTAAATTAACAATTTTGTTTTTTTGGGACGAATAATTAAATTTTCAGTCAATTACCTTTAATAAATTGTTTTTAGAAACTAATATAAATTAATTTTAAACTAATAAATTTTCTTTCCTTTTCCGTATAAATTTTCCTGTTTATCTAGCTTACTGTAAAATACCAGAATAAATATTTAAATCTACATAGACCTTACTGCATAAATTTATTTATTTATTTAAACCTTATTTCAAATTTATTTCCAAATATCTATATGTATGTACACATATATTGAAATTATTAAAATTCAATACCTCATGGGCCTGGCGTTCGAATATCTGGAAACCTTAATCCTTGCCTTTGCCGTTCGAACTTCGATCGACCCCACAGCAATCGTCGAACCTATGCCTTAAGCCATCGCACCTCCTCGTACTTGCTCGCTATCGAACCGACTCAGCTTCGATTATCCTCGCGAAAGCTTGCCCTAACTTCCCTCCAACGATCGATACATCTTGCTTGCCTTCGACATTCGCCATCGCGAATTCAAACACGACATCGCCGCACCTGCCCACGCGTACGCGCCGTTCGCCACCACGTCGTAGCTCGAACCTCGCCCCTTCGAAACCGTGACACCATTGCCGCACGCCAAGCCAAACCCTCGCGACCTCTACCCAAGTCGTGCTACTCGCCTGTGGTTTTGGACTCCAATTCGAACGAAGGGAGGTAGATTAGAAATTTCGAATGCCCCCTTTTCTTTTTTTTCCGGCCAATCAAGAGGAAGAGGAAGATAGATTTTATAAAGGTGAAAGTTTGCGATTTCTTGAATAGCAGCCATTTTGAACGAGCTTTCAATTTTTTTTAACTGAAGAAAGGAATTCATGATTTAAAATATAAAGGAGAGGGTGGCTTCAGGTATACGATAGATTGAGTTTGACTTTTCAACTATTCATATATATATATAACATTTTAATCAAAATATCTCATTTTACATAACTAAAATTCTAAACTCCTATCGAGAAGTGCCACTAGGCATTTATAATGTTATACGCCTATTCCGAACGCAATGGAAAAGGTTTCGAGTCCTAATTCGATCGTATGGAGAAGATAGCTTTTCAAATCGAGTTATTAAATTGAATTTCAATTTAAATTTTCAATGCGTTTGCTTATGTGCGGCCAAACGACAACTCCAAACATTACAAAAATTGAAATCCGATAATAATACAATCTTACGGATCCAATAGAGCTGGTTTCGTCAAATTCCGAGACTGTGCCTCGGAAGACTATTTTTTTAAATATCGATTTAAACAGTAAAATTCCAAACTGAACAAAACATTTCCAAATTCAATTCTGAAGCTTCCATTTATCTCAGTATTATCAATATAAATTTCGAAGCCTTTAAATTATTTTTAATCGGCTTAAAAATCAAGATTCAAATTTTTACCCAACTTCAGTAAATTAAATTCAAAAACTTAGTTGTCAAATTCATATTTGTAACTAAAATTCAAGTTAAACTAATCTCCAAATATTTAAAATCGATTAAATATTTCATTTTCAAATGTTAAAAATTTCCTGATCGTCACATCCTTCCTCCCTTAAAAGAATTTCGTCCCGAAATTACTAGTTAAGAAGAATGATCCTCAACTATGCGGCGCATAGGGTCTCATCCGCTGCATAATGCGGGAAATCAACAACTCCAATATATACTATATACTACTATATATATAATATCATCTAGTGAACAATTATTATAAATCAATCATCCAAGCACACAGTCAATCAATTTTAAATCTAACCATTCAAAATTTAAATCAGAACAATATTGAATGAGTGAGAAGATCTCACTTTTAACAATGCATGCAGTCCATTTTCCATTCCAGATTGTTTTTCACGATCTTTAAACCTTGTAACAAACATCATAAGGTTTTTATTAATATATTCAAATTTGTCGAACAATTAAATTCCCATTTGATAATATTTAATTTATATTAACAATTTGGTTTTTTTGGACGAATAATTAAATTTTCAGTCAATTACCTATAATGAATTGTTTTTAGAAACTAATATAAATTAATTTTAAACTAATAAATTTTCTTTTCTTTTCCGTATAAATTTTCCTATTTATCTATAGCTTACTGTAAAATACCAAAATAAATATTTAAATTTTCATATACCTTACTGCATAAAAAAATTTATTTATTTAAACCTTATTTTAAATTTATTTCCAAATATCTATATGTATATACACATATATTGAAATTATTAAAATTCAATACCTCACGGCTCTGGCGTTCGAACATCTAGAAACCCTAATCCTTGCCTTTGCCGTTCGAACTTCGATCGACCCTACAGCAATCGTCGAACCTGTGCCCTAAGCCATCGCGCCTCCTCGTACTTGCTCGCCATCGACCCGATTCAGCTTCGATTATCCTCGGAAAGCTTGCCCTAACTGCCCTCCAACGATCGATACATCTTGCCCCCTTCGACATTCGCCATCGCGAATTCAAACACGACATCGCCGCACCTGCCCACACGTACGAGCCGTTTTCCACCACGTCGTAACTCGAACCTCGCCCTTCCGAAACCGCCACACCACTACCGCACGCCAAGCCAAACCCTCGCCACCTCTACCCAAGTCGTGTCGCTCGCCTGTGGGTTTGGACTCCGATTCGAACGAAGGAAGGAAGATTTGAAATTTCGAATGCCTTCTTTTTCTTTTTTTTGGGGTCAATCAAGAGGAAGAGGAAGATTGATTTTATAAAGGTGAAAGCTTGCAATTTCTTGAACAGCGCCCATTTTGAACAAGCTTTCATTTTTTTTAACTGAAGGAAAGAATTCACGAGTTAAAATATAAAGGAGAAGGTGGCTTCAGGTATACGATAGATTGAGTTTGGCTTTTCAACTAGTTATATATATATATATATAACATTTTAATCAAAATATCTCATTTTGCATAACTAAAATTCTGAACTCCTATCGAGGCATGCCGCTAGGCATTTATAATGTTATGCGCCTATTCCGAACGCAATGGAAAAGGTTTCGAGTTCTAATTCGATCGTATGGAGAAGATAGCTTTTCGAATCCAGTTATTAAATTAAATTTCGATTTAAATTTTCAATGCGTTTGCTTATCGTATGACCAAATGACAACTCCAAACGTTACGAAAATTAAAATCCGATAATAATACAATATTACGAATAAAATAGAACTGGTTTTGTCGAATTCCGAGACTGTGCCTCGAAAGACTATTTTTTTAAATATCGATTTAAATAGTAAAATTCAATTCTGAAGCTTCCATTAACCTCGGTATTATTAATATAAATTTTCGAAGCCTTTAAATTATTTTTAATCGGCTTGAAAATCAAGATTCTAATTTCTACCCAACTTCAGTAAATTAAATTCAAAAACTTAGTTGTCAAATTCATATTTGAAATTAAAATTCAAGTTAAACTAATCTCCAAATATTTAAAATCGATTAAATATTTCATTTTCAAATGTTAAAAATTTCCGGGTCGTCACAAGTAATTTACCAAAGAATTTTTGGGCAGAAGCAGTTGCTACCGCCTGTTATATTTTAAATAGAATTTTAATTAGACCTCTAATTGATAAGACATCTTATGAACTTCTTTATTCAAAGAAACCTAAGGTATCTTATTTCAGAATTTTTGGAAGTAAATGCTTTATTTTAAATAAAAAAGATAATTTAGATAAATTTGATCCTAAATCCGACAAAAGGAATCTTTATCGGATACTCTAATAGAAGTAAAGCATACGGAGTGTTTAATTTGAAAACTAACACCATTGAAGAAACATTGCATGTTTCATTTGATGAAAATTTCAAAAAAAATGAAGATACAAATGATGAAGAGGATTTAATCACTCAAAATCAAGAATCAATTGAAACTAATAATATATTAATCATCCTAATAAAAGGACTAAACTTTTAAAAGATCATCGTATAGAAAATATACTGGGAGATATGAAATCTGTTGTTAAAACTAGAAATCAACTAAGTCAAATGAGTAATGTAGATTTTATATCAACTATTGAACCCAAAAATTCAAAAGAAGCATCAACTGATGATTCATGGATTTTGGCTATGCAAGAAGAATTGAATCAATTTACTAGAAATGATGTTTGGGAACTTGTTCCTAGACCAGAAAATAAAACCATAATTGGAACTAAATGGGTTTATAAAAATAAAATGAATGAACAAGGAGAGGTAGTTAGAAATAAAGTTCGATTAGTCGCTCAAGGTTATTGTCAAGAAGAAGGAATATATTTTGATGAAACCTTTGCTCCCGTAGCAAGATTGGAAGCCATTAGGACTCTACTTGCTTTCCCAAATCATAATAATTTCAAATTATTTCAAATGGATGTTAAAAGTGCCTTTTTAAATGGATTTGTGAAAGAAGAAGTATACGTTGAACAACCACCACATTTGAAAATGATAAAGTACCAAATCATGTTTACAAACTTAAGAAAGCTTTATTTGGTCTAAAACAAGCTCCTAGAGCCTGGTATGATAGAATAAGATCTTATCTATTACAATCAAATTTTGGAATTGATAAAGTAGATAATACTCTTTCTATTGAAAGAAATAAAAATGATATTCAACCAGTACAAGTTTACGTAGATGATATCATTTTTGGATCAACTAATTTTGAAATGAATAAAGAATTTTTTTGAATTAATGACAAAAGAGTTTGAGATGAGTCATATGGGGAATTAAATTTCTTTTTAGGATTACAAATAAAACAATTAGATAATGGTATCTTTATTAGTCAAGAAAAATATGCTAAAGACCTAATTAGTAAATTTGGTTTGACTACTGCGAGTAGAAAACCCACTCCCATGGCAACCAATAGGTACCTTAGTAAAGAAGATCTCTCGAAAGATGTAGATCAAAAATTATATAGAAGAATGATTGGATCACTACTCTATATTACTGCTAGTAGACCTGATATCATGCATAGTGTTTGTCTCTATACCAGATATCAATCTCAACCTAAAGAGACCCACTTAAAAGCCGTAAAACGAATCATAAGATATGTTAAATACACATCTGATTATGGTTTATTTTACCCTAAAAATGATCCTTTGACTTAATATCTTACTGTGATGCTGACTATGCTTATTGTAAAACAGACCGAAAAAGTACAAGTGGGACTTGTCACTTTTTGGGGCATTCTCTGGTTTCTTGGCTTAGTAAAAAGCAAAACACAGTTTCTTTATCAACAACTAAAGCAGATTATATTTCTGCTACTTTGGCTTGTTCTTAAGTAATATATATGCAATAAACTTTAAAAGATTATGGTTTAAAATTTTCAAAATCACTAATTTATTGTGACAATATGAGTGCGATAAATTTATCCAAAAATACTACTTAACATGCTCGAACTAAACATATTGATATCAGACATCATTTTCTCAGAGATAATATAAGTAAGGAAGTAATTACTCTAGATTATATCAATTCTGAGAATCAAATTGCTGATATCTTAACAAAACCATTAAATGAATTTATATTTACTAAATTAAGAAGAGAATTAGGTATTTGTTCAATAACTGAAATATAAAATATAAATAAACAAAAGTATATTTAAAATTATTTCAAAATAACTTAAATAGGCAAAACTCAAAGACTATGTCGACATACTCCTCTACCCTATGTCGACATACAACGTTTTTAAATTTTGAAAATTTTCCCACCAAAATTCAAAAATAATTAGTTATATATTCTTCACGTTTTCGAAATTTTATTGACCTTTTCTGTTATCTCTCTGTTCTTCTCTCTGAAATCAAATAATCAATGGCCTCCTCTTCCAAATCAAACATAAAATCAACCTTTCGTTCCCCTCTCCTACGTCTGGTCCATTTCAACGTACTATTCTCGCTCGTGTGACTAAAATAAAGGACTCTCTGAAGGATGCACTTTAGATGATGACTGAAATTCAAGTGATTCAACTCCGTATGACAAAGGAACAATAAAGGCAAGGCAAGATTCTTAGGAATTTGCAAAAATTTTATAATGGATAATCAAGCCAACCCTATATTGATTGATGAAGATTCTTCACTCAATCAAGAACAAGAGGCCAGCGAAGAAGAAGAAGAAGAACCCATGGAAGAAGCGCACATAGAGGATGATGACCAAGTCATGTGTGTTGGAGAAGTGTGTTTTGACAAGAATGGGAATCTTGTCGAACAATGTGGAAATTTCTGTTTCCACTATCCAAACTATTTGATTTATAGATCTCTTATGTTCAAAAACACACTAGCTTCTTCTCTTTCTTTACTATTGTTGTTTATTCCTTCTTGCGTTTACAACGAAAATGTACATATAACTATATGATTAATAAATTAATTGTGTTCTTATTTGTGTGTTCTTCTATTAATACATATAACTATACGGTTATTATATACTTAAGATAGTTAGTAGTTTAGGATTAGATTTATTATTAGATCTAAGTGTTGATTATTTATGATAACACTATTATTATAATCACATAGAATATTAGATTTGGGAAGAGTTATATAGTTTGAAGTTACAAAGTTTAGAGTTTGTTTTTGTTGATGACAAAGGGGGAGAAGTATAAAATAGGGTAATTAGGCATGGATTAAGGGAGAGTTATTAGTTTTAGGGGGAGTTATTAGGATAGAAGTAATATTTTATAAACAAAGGTTGTCATCATCAAAAAGGGAGAGATTTTTAGTCCGTGAGATGATGGTTTTGATGACAACAACCTTAGAATAAAATATAAATACTAACATTATAAGTTTAGATATATATGTATATGTAGGATTTAACCATGCACGTAACAAGAATGAAGACTATACAGTATAGAGATTCAAGATATCAAGATTGAATACTCATGAGTATCAAGATTATCAAGAGTTCAAGAATTCAAGTAATTTATTCTTCAATTAGAAATTTTGTTAAAACTCATAGAAAAGCACTGACATCTTAAAATCCAATTTATTCGTGGAATGGAATCCACTTCAAGCCTGTTAAAAGGATGGAACCCTAAGTAGGATGGAACCCTAAGTAGGATGGAACCTACAAAAAATCTAGTGGAACATTGTTTTGTATCCGCTAACTTTTTATTCAAAATGATTTTTTTCAAAAATTATACCTTGTTTTCAAAATGATTTCAAAACCTTCTTTTTAAAAACATCGAAAACCTCTATCCTGATTTTAAACAATTTTAGCCTCAAAATCACCTTTAATTTCAAAGTCAAAATACACCTAATTTCAAACTATCTTTTAATATAATATATTTAATTTTTAATATTTATACCTAGATTTAAATATAAAATTATAGTTAAATTCTATATATATTATTCTCTATACTACTTATGAATTTTAACTATAGTCAAGTATGTAAAGTTTAAAATGGTTTTAATATAAAATAAAGGTTATTTTCAAAGAAAATCAAAACACCAAAAAAATCCTTTGGGATGTCGACATGCCCAAGTACCCCATGTCGACGTGGTGTTAGTTGAGTTTAAAATTTAAATTTCAAAAGAAGTATCGATTCATCATAACTCTTCACGAATGGACATGACTGTTGTTCTTCTATAAATAGAGGTCAGTTTCAACGAATTTTACATCAGATTTTCTGGTTTTTCACTTCTCTGCTTCTTTTCTTAATACATATTCTTACCATTACTCTGCCGAAATCAACACTGAATCGAACTCAATCATTTGTAGTTTGATTCTCTATCACTCTCTCAACAAGATCCTCGGTGCTATTCAGAGTTATAGGCTTTTTGTAATCAACTTAGCGAGAAAAGGTGTGATTGTAGCCTTGAAAATCAATCAAGCGAGATAAGGTGTGATTGTAGCCTTGGGAAATCAATTGGGTGAGCTTGTTGCCTGTAAAATCAAGTGGGTGAACTTGTTGCCCGGCAAATCAAGTATCTCTACCCAGAGGATTGTGATTCTAGAGGGTCTACCTCGTAGCCTTAAAATCGAGGGTGCAATTGTAAAAGATTGCTTTTGATAAGAAATTCGTACTTGTGTGTGGGACTAGATGTAGGGTAACTTCGAACCAGTATAAAATCCGGTGTGTTCTTTCCTTTACTACTTTTTATTTTATTTCTGCATCTGTGTTTGTTTCTGTGATCATATCTATACTTGTATATGTCGTACATCTATGTATAAATCAACATAAACTCAAAAAGATTTAATAATTCTTTGTAAACATTATTCAACCCCCCTCTAGTGTTAACTCTAGCCTTAAGATCCGTAATCCGCATTTCTCATAGTTTCCAGCCTGGCCCGGGTGTTACTTTGGTGTAATGCTCGGGTCAGACCGAGCATTACATATTTTCAGGTTAGGACGTTCTGGAGCTCAAGAGGCAAGCTGCATGGCAGGAACGCATGGAGTGTATTCCACTGTGTATTGGAGTTGTATTGATAGTAGTCTGGGACAAGTAAATCTTAACCATCCAGTTTATGCATAAGTGGTTGTACTCTGATATATTGAATGTAATCTAACAATTACAGCTTTCTTTGTATAAATTCTATTATTTGATATTATATTTAATCCGTTGCGAATGTGAGACGCTGTTGTTTCATGTTCTTCTTCTTCCCCTTTCTTCTTTATCCTAACAAATCTGGCATTTTCGGGGTCGAAAATCTCGGATCGTTACAATAACCACCCTTTTTAAACATAAAAAATATCCATATCATAATTATAAACATAACAAGGTTTTATATGGTCATAAGCAAGCACCACATGCTTGGTATGAAAGACTAAAAATCTATTGCTAAATTTTGGTTTTGAAATTGGAAAAGATGACTCCACATTTTTTATAAAACATGAATATAATGATTTAATACTTAATCAAATATATGTTGATGATAATGTCTTTATTCTACTAACAAAACATTGTACTAGTTTTCTAAAATAACGTGAAAATAATTTGAAATGTCACATACTATGTTAAATTATTTTCTTGGGTTACAAGTTAAACAACTAAAAAATGGAATTTTCGTTTCATATTAAAAGATTAGGTGTCGACAATATGAGCAGTCAGACAATGCCAATAAGTACAACTGTTCACATGGACAAACATGAGAATTGTAAGGATCGGAGACAATATAGGAATATGATTAGATCATTACTTAGACGAAGAGGTCACACCAATGAGTTGTTCAAAGAATTTTATAATATCTAATTAGAACTAAAGATTATGGTCTTTTCTATCCGGAAGGGTGTGCATTCGAATTTGTATCATACAACGATGATGATTTTCATAGATGTCATACTGATAGAAAAAGTACTAGTGGTACACGCCACTTTATGGATCAGTCTTTAGTTTAATGTTCAGTAAGAAACAAAACGTCGTGTCCTTATCTACGTGTGAACCAAAGTATACATCGACTGCTTTAACTTGCGTCAGATAATTTATAAGCAGTAAATACTAAATGAGTGTAAATTAAACTACAGTAAATACTAAATGAGTGTAAATTAAACTAGATCACTCATTTACTGTGATAATACCAGTGTGATTAATTTGGCAAAAAATCCTGTAAATCACTCTAGAATTAAGCACATTTATATAAGACACCATTTTTCAAGTGATCATTTTGAAAAAAGATATTACCCTAGAATTTGTAAACATTGAAAATCAAATTGTGGATATATTTACAAAACCATTAAATGAAAATATGTACATTAGATTATGTTGAGAATTAGGAATTTTTTCGATAAATGATATAGTTTAAAACTTTAATTATACAATCATATATTAAAAAAATTATATATTTTGAGACATTTACGTAACTATTTCTCAAAAAAATTAATAATTGATACAAGTTTAATAAACTTTGTTTTAAGATAAAGTTAAATTACTAATAAAATTTTCTTTTAACAGAAACTATCAAAATTTTAATTATATTTCATAGGCAAAACTATATAAAAACCACAAATCAATTATTTAAAACCTAAATTATCTATTAAAAATAATTATTTATTTAATAAATAATAAAAATTCTTTTAAAAATTTTAAACTATTAAACATTTGTATCATATATATATATATATATATATATATATATATATATATATATTGTTAAAAAATGAAAATAATGGCCAACCGATGCATCGATATGAAGAAATCGGTCCACCGGCGACGGCTTTTGTTTGCAGACCCGAATGCCATTTAAATTTTCCACTTACCACTCTCCTCATTATTTTCAAACTCAAATTTGATTTCAAAACCCCTTTCCCTTCTTTCCAGCCTTCATTCTTTAAAATCCATCAAATTGTCTAACAAAACTCAAATCTTTAGACATGGCAAGAGGAAATAGAAGCATCTCCCCAACCTTCCTTAGCTCAATCGACGAATTGCTAACCGATGAACTAGAAATTGGTTGAAGAATAAAAGAGAAAATATCAAGAAATTCAACGCTCTAATGGTGATTAAGCATCTCGACGGAGTGTTAGTAAATTTAAGTTCACTAAACTTACATGACATTTGCAATTAATTCAATCGTGCCGAGTTAGTGAACATTATAAACTTGAATGGCTTTGAAATTGATATATATCCAAGATGTATAGCTCTCTTTTACAATAATCTAGAAGTTGGAAATGATGACAATGGATTGCTCTTGTGCACTAGCGTAAAAGATGTTGAAAATGCATTGAGAGAAAATGAGTTAGGTGATATTAGGTATTTCATCTGATGGAATGCCATCAGATATAATTTTTGATAAAGAACCTATTTTGCAGCAAATGCTTCAAAAAACTAATGCTAATTGGACAACTTCTAACTTGACCCACCAAGCTCGTATTATTATCCTTATTCTTCAGCACAACTTAATTCTGACAACGAGCGGTATTAACGAGATTTTTCCCTTGGTCCGTAAATGCACATATGCTATTTTGGAGAATTCAAAAAAATTACGCTAATGTTGTAATAAACAACATGATGCAAAATCAATCAAGAGAAAAACGACAATATAATCCATACGTTAATTTGATTACAATAATTCTTCGTCATTTTGGAGTTGCGTTGGATGATAAGTGTGATAACCCAGATTTTTAGGCATCAGATAATTAGATAATTACCTGGTTTTAACTATTAAAAATACTAATTTTTATAGTTGAACAAATAAATCTGGTAATTAAAATTTATATCTGGAAAAAATATTATTTGATAATCTCCTAATATAATTAATTTAAATGGGCAAAACTAATTTTTTTGAAATAAATTAAATATGTGATTGTTTAAAAAATATATATATATATGAGTTGATTTTGAATTGATTTTGAATTTGTGGTTTGAAATTCAAAAAATAAATATGTATGATTATTACTAGTGTATAATTAAGATTTTAAAATCTTCTCTTTTAAGAGTTATATATATGTATAAATACTAGGAAAGGTATGAATATAAATATAAAACATAAATTGATAAAACGAAATGTATTTATTTAAAAATTGAAATAAAAAAAGATTTAATATGTATATATTAATAAACTTAGAGATAAAACATAAAAAAACATATAATTTTTATACAAGACTAAATACTGAATATAATATAAAATTTTATCAAAAACATATTAAAATCATTAATACATGATATTTACAAATGTAAAAGATTTTAGCATGCATTTAAAACATGTGTAATATTATAAGCATAAGGCAAATATAATATAAAAGTTTTATTAACATATTTAAATATTAATGCATAAATAAAAGACAAATGTAAATCATGTAATATACTTAAACCTGTGTAAGATAATTTTATCATAAAACTTAACATTTGTAAGTAAAAATTTAACATGCAATTTACAAGTGTGTATATTTTTAACAAGTGTCACAAATTCATTTTATTTTTCTTTTATTATTTTCAAAATCATAAAAAAGGATTAATATATCTGTACATTCTCTACTCAATTTTTCTTCTATCCTCATTTTTAAGACTAAAAATCAAAAGCCTATACAACTAAATCCAAATATAAAATCAAGCAATTATTGCAACCTGATCAAGCAAAGCAAGGGTTAAGGCTTCAAACATGCAAATTCAAACTAAATTCTGAGATCAAAATCAATACCAAGCCTCAGTATTAACACATCAGTTTCCAGATCAGTTTAAACAAATTCCAGGCTTTCTCTGTTTACATGTGCAGATTAGTAAACTTTTATCTTAAAGCTTAATCTGTCTATGTATATGACTGCATGAGATAATCCTTGACAACTATGATGAGTAGTATGTTTTGCATGTTTGTTGCGAGATGATTGCATGTATATATGTATGTGAATAGGGATCAGCATGTCTCTATGATTAGATATGTCTCTAGTCTTAGTTTACAGACACAACAACTAAAAAAATCAATGTCTCTTCATATGAATCAAATTAGATTAAGATGTTTAAGGGAATTATGTTCGAATTGACTAAACAATATTTTAAAAATAACTAAGTGTGGAACTAGTTAGTATTTCATTGGAAATTTGGAAATTTCAACAATGAACATGTTTATGTCAAAAATCAATGTTCGAAATTCCATGAATTGATTTCATAAACTAATTCGTTGTAGAAAATGATGAATTTTGATTTAAAAGTCTGAATTTTTAAGTGGGTTTTTGGGTGGGAATTTCGAGTTGAACGAGAAATGATTATTCTTCAATTTTCGGCGATCGAGGTTTTGGGAGATGTCGAGTTCATTGATGGAGTAAGATCATGGGTTGGGGTGTTTGGGAAAATTGGTCGGGGAATTTTTAGCGGGCCGGGGTTGCGCGGCAAAGAGGGAGTAGGGTTTTAGGGGCTTGTTTGGTTGATGTCGAGATCGGGGCATTTGCATCTTCATGGATGATCTAGAGGCTATTGGTGGTTGGGGAAAAGAAGTAGGTGAGCAAGGCAAAGGACTGGACGGAGTTGTGGGTTCTCCGGTAGGCAGTAGTGGCGGCGAGAATGGGATTTAACGAGCAGGTTAGGTTCTAGGTTGAATCTGAGTAGCTTATTTTTGATTTTCGGCCTAATCGATGGTGATCGGTGGTCGGAATGTTTGGGGAAGGCTACGGCGACTCACCGAGGGTTTCGGAGTTGATCAACGATGGTTAGATCGGCGTGCATGGTGCACATATGTACGGTGTAGCTGGGAGTTGTAGAGGAGTTGGGGAAGATGGACGTTCTCGTGTTTGACTCGAGACATTTTCGCGTTTGACTCGATGGTTGTGAGTTCATGAGTAACTCAGGATTTGACCTGAGAATTTTGATATATGGCTCGGGTAATTTTATTAGGGGATTAGGTTTGCTTTGAATATTTTAAAGGTTTTAAAATAAAAGTAAATTTGTAACCAGTTTTCAAAGCAAATAGAAATGAACAAGTTTTCACAGCCATTATCAAACAGGTTTCAAAATATAAGTATATTAAAAACTTTAATAAAGAGGTGTATTGAATAAATTAATTTCAAAACTTTTGAATTCAAATAAGTTTATTGATGAAACTAAGTAATTAATTAAAGCAGGTGGTTTATCTTAATTATTTAAGATTTAACAAATTGAAATATATTTTACTAATGCAATTAATGGATAGTAAATTACTTAGTATAAGTGATTAAAGAGTAATTACTGAATGTAATTAATTAGAGGATAGTTAATTACTTAATGTGATCAATTTAAGGTTAATAAATGAATGTAATTAGTTAAAGATAATTAACTAATGGAAGTGATTAAGGGTTAATTAATTTAACTTAAGTGATTATGGGATAATTACTTGATGGAAATAATTAAGAGATAATTAAATTACTTAAAAGATAATTACTTAATGTAAGTAGTTGAAGGGTTAATTCATCAATATAATTAATTAATCAAGGGTTAATTAATGTGATTAATTAAGTAATAATTAAGTAATTAAGGTTAATTACTTAAGTTGGATAATTAAAAATGATTAATTAGTTTCATTAATTAATTAAAGAAATAACAAATGGTTTGTAATTATTGTTAATTAAGTAGGGTTAGGTAATTAATTTATTTGGTTAAATTTAATTATGTGAATAATTAAACTTGCTTTTGGATGATTAAGTCATATTGAATACCTTGAAATTGATTAATGTGTGATGCTCAGTGATAGGCAATGATGGTTGAACTATGATAATGGAGTACCTATCTGAGATGAATTATTGTGTAAATATGTTATCATGAATATAAATTGTATAGTTTAAAACTTGAACAATTTGGCGTAAAGAACAACATTGAAATCGAAGAGATCGGGTCGGGTATTAGTAAATACTCGAAACCACTTCGAGTTGCAATCTACAATAATTCTTTTAAAAAATTGATATGTGAAATCAATAGGTTGGAATGAAATAATATGAACCACTAAAACTATGTAAGGATACTTAGGGATTGAGTTGTGAAATCAGTGTTGACTATAACAAGTTATGGACTCGTAGTGAGATATGAGTTACCCTCGGGTTTCTGTTATGTTTTGAAACTTAGTATTTCAATTTTATGGGTTTACTCATGCTGGTTTCTAGCCAGACCCGGGTGTTACTTTGGTGTAATGCTCGGGTCAGACCGAGTATTACATATTTTCAGGTTAGGACGTTCTGGAGCTCAGGAGGCGAGCTGGATGGCAGGAACGTATGGAGTTTACCGCTGTGTATTTGAGTTTGTTTTGTATAGTCTAGGACAGGTTGATATAATTGCCTAGTCTATTTGTAATGGTTGTACTCTGATATGTTGATGTAAAGTAGCAATTACAGTTTTCTTTGTAAACGCAATTATTTGATATTATATTTTGATCCGCTGCGAATGTGAAATGCTGTTGTTTTCTATTCTTCTTCTACCTTCTTCTTCTTTTCTTTAACAATCTAATATTTTCGGTGTTTGATTGCTCGGCACTTCTACAGTGAACGTATGAGTATTGAATTTTTAAGGTCGAAATTTTAGGTCGTTATATTTTTGGTATCAGAGCAGATGGTTAACCGAGAACCTTGGCTCTGGTGGGTTTACTCATTAAGGATAGGGTCAATGGTACCCTAGAATGAGTTGAGTATGTGAAAGCGTACTTGTTATTTTCTTATGTAATGATTTCAAATTCGTTTTAAAAAATAAATGATTTCTATATATGAATATATTGATATATAAAGCAATATTTTTATAATATATTGAGGAAATTGATTGTTGATTATTGGAATTGAATAGGATTATAAGAATATAGGATTGGAATTCTACTAATTAAGTATAACATGGGTTAGAGAGTTCCCTAATTCAGTAAAGATGGCTAAGAGGGAAGAATGGAAGGCTAGACGCAGAGAGCAAAGAGCAGCTGAACGTAAGGATCAAGAAGAAGCAATTCGGGAATATGAGAAACAGGTTAAGGAAAGGGCTGGACCAGGGCCTTATGATAATGTCACCTACTACAGATGTTTCAATAAGGATCATAAATATCTTCCCATCTTAACTTATCCCAATTCTTGAAAAATCTATTTTAAATATAATTCACATAAATATTTAACATAATTTATGTATTAATTCCATCTTAATTAAATTAAATATTATTAAATCTATATATATCATTTCCCTTTATATATAATAATTTAAGAATTTACATTTAATAAGACCATATATTTCTTCCCAAAACAATGAATTTATTTCCAAAATATTTTATATGGACCAACGATGTCTGTATATATTCCTTATCATATGGTCAAGTGTTACAGATATTTATCATTTCAATCCGTACACTAAATATACACGGGTGGATATCATCTCAACTCGTAATCCCAAATTCAATTAAATGAAAATTGTTTGGGTCTATCATTTCAACCCATAACGAAATCCTCCTATTCTAAAGTCCGTTCGGGTATGTATCATTTCAACCCATAGTGATTTCTATACTAACGGAGAACTTGCAGAGTGATAACAGATATGAAAATAGTAATAACAGCAGGCATATATCATCAAAATAAATATAAACAATAGGATATGGTGTCATATCTCATAAGTGTACAGTTACAAATTAACATTAATAACAGCAGCATATTTCAATTGTCGTTTCAATTGAAATCAAATTTAATAAATAAAAGAACGTTAATCGTGAGTGATTGCTCACCTTTCGAGGTTAGAGAGATAGACAAATGTAGTTGAGTTACGAAGCCCAAGCACAAATCTCAAAGCAAAGTAAGATCGGCACGAATCGACGATCAAAACTGATAAAAGAAATCGATGGGAGCGGGTCAAATTAGCTTGATAAAAATTTAGGCGAGATGTATTTTTATATATTATTATCCTCCTTAAACCCAAAATTCAAATTAAAGTATATATACATTATTATTATTACTTTATAAAAATCAGTACCACAATTATTTGAATAAAATTATATAGGCGATTCAACTTATTATATTTAAAACAAATTAGGACCCAAGATATAAACAACTTAGAAAAATCTATGTATAAATTTTCAAATCAACACATATTTTAAAAATACCTATCATGTTAAAAAAATCTTACATATTTTTTTTCTTTCAAACTATATATTTACAGTTTATGTATGCAGACCATAATGTATGACATATATATCAAATCAGCTACTTATAAACAAATATATATAATAGTATAAAAACTAAACTCCCATATACTTACTTTATTAAATAGATGTATGCATATAATTCTAGTCAATCACATAAATAAGCTCAACAATCATATGAATATTATATTGTTTTAAACCCATACTATATTTGAAAAACAACCGATCCATGATTTCGGTATATAAACTGATATGTATTATATCTATAACTCGCATAACTTACAAAAAGGTAACTTATACGTATATATAACTTACACGTATATATATTATATAAAAATCAATCTAATATGCATTCGGTACTAAAAATCAATACATATCTGCATAAAATATCTTACAATAAAAACAAGTCCTCCAAATATCTTTATATTTTTATAATAGCAGTAGCTGGTTCCAACAATACACAGCTTATCACAAAAGAAAACAAACTTATAATATAATATAAATTATATATAAAAATCTATATATGTATAGAGTTTGAAACCAATAGTTAATAAATTCACATTAATAAACCTATATACCATAAACTAATGAAACATATAATCCATGTCAATATATACAGAACACCCAAAACAACATCAGGTTAAAACAAATTTTCCAAATCATTATATCATTTCATAATCCCATGGCAAAGTATATATGTACTGTAAACTTATACTGTATACCTTCACATATAAAATAACTTCACATGTAATAATATACCCAACTTACTGTAACATTTCAGAAAATCAGAACATATTATATTTTAGTTATTTTAAACTTACATATATATGAACGCAGGTAGAGTCTCGGCAGGGGAGCCGTGGGAAATGCTGCGGCCACGTGTGTTGCTGCGTGGAAGGGGAAATAAGAGGTGCTGCTCGGCCACTGGGATGGATCTGCCTCTCACGGTAGTGGGAAGCAAAATGGTAGGCGAGTGGACGCGGTTGCGTGAGACTGTGGTAGGCGGTGGCCGAGGCGAGCTATGGTGAGGGGACGTGTGTGGGTTGCAGCGATGCTCGGCTACGCTGAGTAAGGGGCGGATCTGGAGGAAGCTACGAGGTGAGTGAGAGGCGAAGGAGGTCAGGGAGAAAGGAAGCTTGGTGGAGAGAAGAATTTGCCTCGCTGTAGTTAAATTATGGAGAGGAGAAGGAAAGAAATAAATAAAGGAGAGGAAGATGGGTTTCAAGAAGAAAGGGAGCAATATAGGGAGAGGGTGAAAGATAGTGAATAGCTGGCAGCCGATAATAATGCATTTGCTTAAATATATAGAAACGTTCTGCTATTATTTCAATTCCAACAGTCACAAGCGAATGAATGAAATTAGATAAATAAAGATGGAACGGCAGCAAATATCAATGAATATAAATAAATGGAAAGTAACAGTACACTTTGATTGACGCAGAAAAATTTAAGCAATTGATGGTTGCTTGGAAGCCACGGCTGAAGTTTGAAATTCAAAGAAACAAAAGGTCACGGACCGGTACCGATACGGTTACCGGTTTCGCGAGCTCCGCTGTATACCGGACTTTTAAAACACATAAAACAAATATACTGCGGAGATCAGCACAATGGGACGATCAAAACGGTATGCAGATATTGGTAGAACGATCATCCGATCAAAAGTCGAAAATCGGTACTGAAAAAGCTATTAATTTGTCAAACATAAGGTAAACGGAGCAGTAGACGTCCGATTTTGGAAAAACGAACGATGACGTCTCAGTCAGAAGAGGAATTAGAAATTTTCTAAAGAATAATATCCAGACTTGAAAATAAATTTATTATCAGCAATTATTATCTAGCTTTAATTAATTAGAATTCCACAACGAAATAAACTTTGATAAAATTAATTGAAAATTTAAAATCTGCTATATTTAAATATACGTATTCTAAATATATGAAAATTTTAAAATTTCAATTATTATAAATTTCACAAATATTCAATTAAATACGTTATAAAATCAATTAAAAATCGTTAAAATTTTCCAGGTCGTTACACTCTCCCCCCACTCAAAACTTTTCGTCCCCGAAAAGGAAGGAGGTAGGAGAATTGTACAACCAGAAATAAAAGTAGATTGGAAGTCAAGATTGAACAAATAATTTGAACTAAATACATTTTACTTGAAAACTTCATTTGCAATTCGATTATCTTTGATACTTTAAAACTTTTCAAAACTCCTTTGAAACTAATCATTTACACTGTTACTTATATTTACAAAGAAGCTTTTTTTTTTTAAAAAAAATATTAAATCCAAAAATTCATGAATTTTTTTTTATTTTATTTAATTAGTAACTAAAAAAAATGTCTATAAAACTAAAATTTCTATTAAACAATGTAGTATACAAATAAGCAATATTAAAGAGATTATGTTCAAAAGGAAAGGAAGGTAGATTCTGGAAACAGAATATAAGTGAACAACTAAAGTTGAGCAGATGAGGTAGATTCAAAAGAATAGAATCGGGCACGAATAATTTATTTTAAACCATAAGAATTTAAATTTCAAATATTAATACAAAATTTCTTTGTTGAAAATACTTTTATAATAAAATACCTTTATAAATAAAATACTTTTATACCGAAACCAATTTTTCTTTCAAAAATACTTTTATAACTCGGTGTTTTAACAAGTTTATCCTCGTTCTTGCAGACTCTGGCCATGCATTGATCAGGCGCAAAGCTAGAGTTCTTCAAGTACTTAGTAGACCTATTTCAACACCCAGTGAAAATACTTGAAAAACTTTTAAAAAAAAAATAGATATGGAAAGGACAATCCAAACAAACAACCAAACCAAAAACCTTTGTCCGATCATGGTTCGCAGATACACAATGGTTACGCCTGGATCCCCCAGGAAACAATCCATATCCATAAGCTTTCTCAGCCCTGCGAGTTACGCCATGATGACTAGTAGAGTGCAGGATACACAATGGTTACGCCTGGATCCCCCAGGAAACAATCCGTACCCCTAGGCAAGACTCAGCCAGGCACTTGCGCTACTATTCGCGACATACACAGATTGCAGGATACACAATGGTTACGCCTGGATCCCCCAGGAAACAATCCGTACCCCTAGGCAAGACTCAGCCAGGCAATTGCGCTATGCATTCACGAGAGAAAAAAAAACCATGGGTTACGCCACGGCGGGAACACTCGAGTATTACATCCGGAAAACCAAAAATCAGAAAGAATAATATCGATAGAATGAATCCACGATGTGGCCACAAAGCGGATATCAAGCAGAAGGCACTTTCCATATCTTTACTTTGAAAATATATATCATATAGTACCTTTTCAAATCACTTTCAAATATCGTACTTATATAAAGTCCATATATATAGGATTCCATTTTTCCCAAATAGAATACTTTCCAAATCAATAGTAGATCAAATCATACTTATATAGACTTCGATTATATAAAATCTCTTTCCAAATTGAGTACCATTCAAATCAATAGATTTCAAATCAACTTCATACTTATACAATCCATTTTATATAAGTTCGACCACTCCCAAATCAAGTGCTTAATAATATAAGGTTCTCAAATTTCAAATCATTTCAATATCAATTCAGTTTCAAAATCATATATGATTTCACCAAATTTTCTGCCAAATTAAATATCTAAATTTCAAAGTTCCCAAAATAATAGGTTTAGAAAATTATCCCATTTTCCAAATTAAAATAATTCAAGTCAAACGAATTCATTTCCAAAATCACCATATAAGTACTGGTTTTTTTTAAATTCCAATTTAATTTCAAAACCAAATATTTTCCCATAATCAATTATACTCAAAATGGTCTCCAAATTTATAATTATCCCTTTTTTTTTTAAAACTTTTACTATCTATTTCTATGTGAAATATCCAATTTACCTTTCTGAAAACCATTATTCAACTATTTTTTTTTCAAAACATTTCAAAACTAAATTTATATTCTTTATCAAACATTTTATACTCTTCGAAATTTCTTAGCTTTGAAAATTTAATCTCGATTTGGAAGTGTTCGAACATTCAAAATAGTTAGGGAAATCAAATTTTCAATTCAAGAGTTGAAAATCAACAATAAATCAATTATTAAATCCGAAACTCAAGGACTGAACACCGGTCTCATTTTAAATTGTTTCAAATATATACATATATCTTTCGAAAATATCAAATTATACTTCGGAATTTGAAATCGAAATTTGTTTTCACAATATCACTCGCATAGCAAAGCTACTAGAGTGGCCTCCCCCACTCTGAAACTCGAAAATCAATTTCGATGATGCGTGCACTCATCACCGAAATTATTTTCCAGCGACATAAGTGAGTTCTGGACTTCTGTTTTCTTGAAAACTTCTTTGAAACTTCTTCAAAATTATTGGAATTCATTTGAACTCATTTGAAACATTTCTTATTTGGAAAAATACCTTTAAATCGTATTATTTTTATATATTTTCCAAAATCTTAAATCCAATTTCAAAATACCTGAATTCAATTCTCGAATTTCAAATTTAACCCTTCAGTTGTAAATCATTTTTATATAAATCAATTTCTTACAAGTTTTCAAATTTTCAAATCCTTTCAAAACTTTTATATAGAACAACATTTCTTATTTGCTTTATATATATAGGTATATAATCCTTATCGAAAACATTTTCGCTTTTATATATTAGAATAAAATCATAGTTATCCAAATAATAATTTCGATATATATAACAATTTCAAAAATACAACATACCCGATCTTTCAAAGGATTATTCAAGGATAGATTTCAAACAAACAGAGATTCAATTTCTTATCAACGAAAACAGGAACATGAATACTTTATTTGAGAACTTCAGTTAAGAAAAAGATACAATAGAGTTTACCGAAAGTAACATAACAACTGCTGAAAACAACAGAATCACAGAAAACCACTCTACATAAACAAAGCATCGGTATTAATTCTACCGGGTGGCACTTCAACGGGTCCAGAACACTCCCCCTCAATATGGCCCCAACTTCTGCATTTCTTGCATAAATGCACGACACGCCCATCCTCCCTAACGAACTGCGGAAACGCAGCCTTCCTTCCGTACTTCCTCACAGGGCAATTCCTGGCTATATGCCCAGGCAGCCTGCAGTGATAGCAAATGGTTGACTGGTCGACTGATGCAGTGGGTGCAGCTTTTGCTTTCTTCACCTTCTGGCAGCGACTGGGAAAATGCCCCGTACAACGGCATTTAAAACAGAAGATCTTGGATCGATAACGCTTGCCCTCTTTCTTCTTTCCTTCATCTCTCTTTCCGCACATGGCTGCATAATGTCCCTTCTCCTGACACCGATAACAGATGACATGGTCATAAGGACCAGGTCCTGCCCTTTCCCTCCACAAGCTTTCCCACTTCTCCATTGCTTCCTCCTGTTCCTTACGGGCTAGTGCTCTCCGAGCTCGACGAGCTGCTTTCTGCTCTTCCGATTTTGCCATCTACAAAATAGTTTCCTATCATCAAGGAGTCCAAAATCAGACAAGATAGAGGTTCAAAATTTTAAGGGAAACTAGCCAAAGGAAGTTTCAAAACAAAGTGGGAAGTCTCGAACGAAAATGGGGAAATTTTATTACAAAATAGAAGATGGATATACTTCTATAAATCGCGGGCGATCTTTACCGGTCCACCGTGACTTTAAGAATATAATCGATGCGGAATTCCAAAACAAATCGGCATTCGATCGCCAGAGAAAGAATTCAGCATATCAAGATATAGCAGCATCATAGACCGAGGATACAGAAGTCTTCGGTGAATCAATGCCGATTGTAAAGGAGTTTTCACCCTCTTTACAAAACATTCAGTGGAGTTATGGCATACTCCAGAATCAAACGAATATAAATAGAAAGAGACAAGAATGAATTTCGGAACCGAGGGACATTTCAAAATTTAAAGGAAATCGAGTCAGAAAGGAAAAGATTCAACTCGAACGAAAGTGATTCTGTAAATAAATTTACCGTATATGCTAAGTTTTGCCTAGAGCCAAAGCTCTGATACCAACTATAGCGGCCTGCTATTTTGGACCATTCAAATCGACAATAAAACCGTACATGTCCGACTTGAATAAGTCAAAATACCGCGTTGTTAATTTAAATTTGGCAAAACATATCATTTACAGTAAATACATCAATCACAGATCACAGACACAGAGTAAATAATGCAGCGGAATAGATAAAGAATAGTAGTTCATGAAGCTACTATATACATATCAGAGTTAGAGATAAAATACAGCAGAACTCTCAAATGCAGTGAAGTCTCCAGTACGAGTAGATGACTTCTCTGAACCAATCAACTGGAAAAGCTGAAAGAATAGATAGCTGTATCATCAAGCTAAACTCCAACTTCGAAGGTGAGTCTCAAAAGCTGTATCACTCGGTCTGACCCGAGCGTGAAGCAAAACACAAAACACTCGAGTCAGGATTAACATTCTTATATCAATAAATTCAACTCAAGTGAAATATCAACTGAAATACAAATAACTTAAAGGATGTTTGGGATGACCATCCTCTAAGGGTCCATGGAACTATCTACGAGGTAGAAATATACACTAGAACACCATGGCCATTTCAACTTAATTTATACTTCAAACCAAATATCATTTTTCTTCAATTATCTCTATATTTCCCAAAATAGTATCTATATATATTAAATAATTTATAAAGTAAAGTATTTTCAATTCCCTCAACTTAACAAATCGTTTCAACATCAACCCGACCTTCCCATTTGAATTAAATTCAATCTCGATTATCAATTTAAATTCAATTCCTAAAATAAACTTTTCAATTTATCGATCTCAAAATCGGATTTGTAAAAAAATACCCCTTCATATTTCAATATATTTCAAAACCTCAAGTACTCAACGGTCAACTAAATTTTTATTCAATTTAGTTTTCTAAATAACAAATTCAAATTTGGTTCAACTTAAATTTTCATTTTAATTCAATTTTAGTTTCTAAATAACAAATTCAACTATATTGATTTTAAATACAGATCCGAATCTCAAAATAAACCATTTAAATTCCAATATAGTTCAAAGCTTTAATATTTAAATGTTCAATTTTACAATTTCATATAGATCTCGATTTAACCTCACTGTTATTTAACCTTAAATTCCATTTTTTCCTCGATATTTTCCTTAATTTAGTTAAACGTGAAATATTCATTAAATCACTTAAATCAAAAATCCAGTTATAAAATCCAACCTTTAAATTTCCCATTCAAAAATTTCAAATTGATTTAATTAAATAAATCTTTATTTAAATGTCATCTTTAATAAACCCAAATTTATCTTCCCATCTTAACTTATCCCAATTCTTGAAAAATCTATTTTAAATATAATTCACATAAATATTTAACATAATTTATGTATTAATTCCATCTTAATTAAATTAAATATTATTAAATCTATATATATCATTTCCCTTTATATATAATAATTTAAGAATTTACATTTAATAAGACCATATATTTCTTCCCAAAACAATGAATTTATTTCCAAAATATTTTATATGGACCAACGATGTCTGTATATATTCCTTATCATATGGTCAAGTGTTACAGATATTTATCATTTCAATCCGTACACTAAATATACACGGGTGGATATCATCTCAACTCATAATCCCAAATTCAATTAAATGAAAATCGTTTGGGTCTATCATTTCAACCCATAACGAAATCCTCCTATTCTAAAGTCCGTTCGGGTATGTATCATTTCAACCCATAGTGATTTCTATACTAACGGAGAACTTGCAGAGTGATAACAGATATGAAAATAGTAATAACAGCAGGCATATATCATCAAAATAAATATAAACAATAGGATATGGTGTCATATCTCATAAGTGTACAGTTACAAATTAACATTAATAACAGCAGCATATTTCAATTGTCGTTTCAATTGAAATCAAATTTAATAAATAAAAGAACGTTAATCGTGAGTGATTGCTCACCTTTCGAGGTTAGAGAGATAGACAAATGTAGTTGAGTTACGAAGCCCAAGCACAAATCTCAAAGCAAAGTAAGATCGGCACGAATCGACGATCAAAACTGATAAAAGAAATCGATGGGAGCGGGTCAAATTAGCTTGATAAAAATTTAGGCGAGATGTATTTTTATATATTATTATCCTCCTTAAACCCAAAATTCAAATTAAAGTATATATACATTATTATTATTACTTTATAAAAATCAGTACCACAATTATTTGAATAAAATTATATAGGCGATTCAACTTATTATATTTAAAACAAATTAGGACCCAAGATATAAACAACTTAGAAAAATCTATGTATAAATTTTCAAATCAACACATATTTTAAAAATACCTATCATGTTAAAAAAATCTTACATATTTTTTTTCTTTCAAACTATATATTTACAGTTTATGTATGCAGACCATAATGTATGACATATATATCAAATCAGCTACTTATAAACAAATATATATAATAGTATAAAAACTAAACTCCCATATACTTACTTTATTAAATAGATGTATGCATATAATTCTAGTCAATCACATAAATAAGCTCAACAATCATATGAATATTATATTGTTTTAAACCCATACTATATTTGAAAAACAACCGATCCATGATTTCGGTATATAAACTGATATGTATTATATCTATAACTCGCATAACTTACAAAAAGGTAACTTATACGTATATATAACTTACACGTATATATATTATATAAAAATCAATCTAATATGCATTCGGTACTAAAAATCAATACATATCTGCATAAAATATCTTACAATAAAAACAAGTCCTCCAAATATCTTTATATTTTTATAATAGCAGTAGCTGGTTCCAACAATACACAGCTTATCACAAAAGAAAACAAACTTATAATATAATATAAATTATATATAAAAATCTATATATGTATAGAGTTTGAAACCAATAGTTAATAAATTCACATTAATAAACCTATATACCATAAACTAATGAAACAGATAATCCATGTCAATATATACAGAACACCCAAAACAACATCAGGTTAAAACAATTTTTCCAAATCATTATATCATTTCATAATCCCATGGCAAAGTATATATGTACTGTAAACTTATACTGTATACCTTCACATATAAAATAACTTCACATATAATAATATACCCAACTTACTGTAACATTTCAGAAAATCAGAACATATTATATTTTAGTTATTTTAAACTTACATATATATGAACGCAGGTAGAGTCTCGGCAGGGGAGCCGTGGGAAATGCTGCGGCCACGTGTGTTGCTGCGTGGAAGGGGAAATAAGAGGTGCTGCTCGGCCACTGGGATGGATCTGCCTCTCACGGTAGTGGGAAGCAAAATGGTAGGCGAGTGGACGCGGTTGCGTGAGACTGTGGTAGGCGGTGGCCGAGGCGAGCTATGGTGAGGGGACGTGTGTGGGTTGCAGCGATGCTCGGCTACGCTGAGTAAGGGGCGGATCTGGAGGAAGCTACGAGGTGAGTGAGAGGCGAAGGAGGTCAGGGAGAAAGGAAGCTTGGTGGAGAGAAGAATTTGCCTCGCTGTAGTTAAATTATGGAGAGGAGAAGGAAAGAAATAAATAAAGGAGAGGAAGATGGGTTTCAAGAAGAAAGGGAGCAATATAGGGAGAGGGTGAAAGATAGTGAATAGCTGGCAGCCGATAATAATGCATTTGCTTAAATATATAGAAACGTTCTGCTATTATTTCAATTCCAACAGTCACAAGCGAATGAATGAAATTAGATAAATAAAGATGGAACGGCAGCAAATATCAATGAATATAAATAAATGGAAAGTAACAGTACACTTTGATTGACGCAGAAAAATTTAAGCAATTGATGGTTGCTTGGAAGCCACGGCTGAAGTTTGAAATTCAAAGAAACAAAAGGTCACGGACCGGTACCGATACGGTTACCGGTTTCGCGAGCTCCGCTGTATACCATACGTTTAAAACACATAAAACAAATATACTGCGGAGATCAGCACAATGGGACGATCAAAACGGTATGCAGATATTGGTAGAACGATCATCCGATCAAAAGTCGAAAATCGGTACTGAAAAAGCTATTAATTTGTCAAACATAAGGTAAACGGAGCAGTAGACGTCCGATTTTGGAAAAACGAACGATGACGTCTCAGTCAGAAGAGGATTTAGAAATTTTCTAAAGAATAATATCCAGACTTGAAAATAAATTTATTATCAGCAATTATTATCTAGCTTGAATTAATTAGAATTCCACAACGAAATAAACTTTGATAAAATTAATTGAAATTTAAAATCTGCTATATTTAAATATACGTATTCTAAATATATGAAAATTTTAAAATTTCAATTATTATAAATTTCACAAATATTCAATTAAATACGTTATAAAATCAATTAAAAATCGTTAAAATTTTCCAGGTCGTTACAATTTGATCATGTGAAAGAATTTTTAAAGGGCTGAAGTTGGAAGACGATCAAATGCGACTAATAGCTTCTTTGCAACTCCAAGAGGAAGCTCTAGCTTGGTGGAAGACTGTTACTATGGATGAGCCGGAAGATGTGTTCACTTGGGAACGATTTAAGGAGGTGTTTGAGAAACGATGTATGCCATCTGCTGGCATCTCTAGAATGTACCAGGAATTTAAGGACTTGAAGCAAGGAAGTTTGTCGTTTAAAGAGTATTTGAATAAGTTCAATGAATTATTTCAATTTGGTCCAGAGCTGGTGAATACACCTTTGAAAAAGAATGAAAGATTTATTCGGGGAATGAACAAGAAATTCCACGAAAGAATGACAGCCCACGTGATAGAATCCTTTTCTGATTTGATCGATATGGGTTATAGATATGCTGCCCTGGATAAGCAGGAAGTTCCAGAGGAGAAGGGAAATAAGAGTAATCCGAATTGGAAAAAAAGAAAGTTCGGAGGCAAGAAACCATATCAAGGCAAGGAGAAGAAGAGCAATCAGGAAAACCCGACGAGGAATATTACTTATTACAATTGTCGGGAAAAGGGCCATTATTCAAATAGCTGCAAGAATCTAAAGAAACAAGTAAGGAAAAAATAGCCTATGAAGACTAGTCAGGGAATGCTATAATTGTCATAAGCCTGGACATGTAGTAAAGGATTTCCCAGCAATGAAGCAAGCTTAGGTAGCGAAAGTGTATGCGATAAAGGATGACCCCTCAACTTCAAGGGAGGATAAAGGAAAAGGAGTTCTAGAAGGTAACCTTATTATCTATGATAGAGTTGTTAGATTTATTTTTGACATGGGAGCTACACGTAGCTTTATCTCCCAACAAACCGTAAATGAATTAAAACTTACACCCGAATTTGTCGACGAGCCCATTTACGTGAAGAATCCAATTGGTGGTCCTACGAACCTTTGTCTACGTTGTCAAGAGGTTTCTACCTCGTATTCTTGTCATCGATTCCCTATCAGCCTTTTCATTCCTGACATTAATGAATTTGAAATCTTACTCGGAATGAACTGGTTAAAGAAATACGAAGCTAGACTATATTGTAACAATCAAACGATTTCGATCAAAACAAAAACTTAAATTTTTTATTGAAATCTCTTGTGAGGATCCAAGCCCTAAGAGAGATAATATAATGTATACTTTAGTATATCCCAAACCTAGTATGGAGTCCATACCTATTGTCTAGGAATTTCCAGATGCGTTTGAAGAGGTTAAATCTTTACCTCCACACAGAGAAATTGAATTCAGAATTGACTTAGTGCCCAATGCTCATCCTGTCGTTCATGCAAGTCGTAGGATGACACCTAGGGAAAGGATAGAACAGGTCAAGCAAACCTGAGATTTGCTAGAAAAAGGATTGATACGTACTAGTGTTTCCGATTGGGGTTCAGTTGTTGTCTCCGTAGCCAAATCTGACGGATCCTTGAGATTGTGCGTGGACTACCACGATCTCAATAAACTAACTCTCAAAAACAAATTCTCTTTACCCATAATCAATGATCTATTTAATCAGCTGCACGGCAATCGATTCTTTTCAAAGACGGATCTAGCTCAAGGATTCCATCAGCTGCGAATTGATGAAGATTGTATTGACTTAACATCTTTCAGGTGTCTAGACACATTCTACGAATGGTTAGTCATGCCTTTCAGACTAACCAATGCTCCCGCATACTTCATAAACTTAATGACCCGTGTATTCCGAAAAGTGTAGAATAAATTTGTACTTGCGTTTATTGATGATATTTTGATTTACTCCAAAACCAAAGAAGAACATGCTGTGCATCTAAGGATTGTTTTGGAAATACCGAGGAAAAACATTATGTTCGCCAAATTTTCCAAGTGTCATTTTTGGGTCAAGGAAGTCAGATTTCTCGGGCAATTGTTAATGAAGTGGGAATTTCTTAGATCCGGACAAGAATTTCGCTATTCTAGACTGGAAGTGACCCACTACTCCAAAAGAAGTTAGAAGTTTTTTGGGTCTAGCGGGATACTACAGAAAGTTTGTCCAAGATATCTCCAAGTTGGCCAGTCCATTGACTAAGCTGGCGATGAAGAATGCTAACTTCGATTGGACTCCGAAATGCGAAGAAGCATTCCAGGAGTTGAAGAAAGATTGACTACTGCTCCTATTCTCGCTATTATTAATGAGAATCAAGGCTTATCTGTTTATACAGATGCTTGTGGTGATGGTGTGGGTGCAGTGCTAATGCAAAATGTAGAGTAATTGCCTATGCGAGTAGACAATTACGTCCACATGAGAAAAAATACCCAACCCATGATCTGGAGCTCTTGGCTGTTATCTTTGCTTTAAAAATCTAGCGTCACTATTTTTTGGGTAAAAAAATCTCTTTCAGCTTTCCTAAGAATTTAAAAAGTTTAACTTAAATTGATAAATATAACTAATAAACCTCTTTCTTCTAGGTGAAAATTTTAAATTATTCACCGACCACAAATCTCTGAAATATCTCTTTAGCAAGAAGGATTTAAATCAGCGGCAACAACGTTGACTGGAATTTCTAGCGTCTTATGACCTAGATATTCTGTATATGCTTGGAAAAGCCAATGTGGTGGCCGATGCTTTGAGTAGAAGACATGTTGTTCTCGCATATCTTTGTCGCTCCTACTCTTCTTAAGAAGATTGCAAGAAAACAAAAGGAAGACAAGTTTCTTCGAGAAATATATAAAAGAATATGTCAAGGTGAAGATACCAGTTTTGAAGTCAATAATGGAGAAACTATAAGACTGAAAGGCAGGATCTGTGTCCCAGACATCCCAGATCTAAAATGGGAAGTGATGGACGAGTGTCAGTAGTCTAAACTCTGTATCCATTTAGGAGTTAATAATATGTATAGAGATATCAAAATAACTTTCTGTGGAAAACAATGAAAAGGGACAAATCTATTTATGTGAGTCACTGTGCTACTTGTCAACAAATTAAAAGTGATCAAAAAAAAATGGCGGGTTTGCTCCAACCATTGGAGGTGCCTAAGTGGAAATGGGATCAAGTGTCTATGGATTTCATAGACTGGTTGCTACAAACTAAGAAGGGGAATGAAGCAATTTGGGTTATTATGGACGTCTGACTAAGACTGCCCATTTCATCCCAGTGAAATCTACCCGGAGAGCGGCAAGTTTGGCTGAACTATGTATAAAAGAGATTGTTCGTCTCCACGGTATGCCGAGCAGTATAGTGAGTGATCATGACCCAATCTTCACTAGCAAATTTTAGGAGTCATTTCAAGCCACATTAGGAACCCAACTGAACTTCAGCACTGCTTATCATCCGTAGTCTGATGGGCAGACAGAAAGAATAAATCGAATATTAGAAGACCTTTTGCGTGCTTGTATACTTGACTTTGGTGGTTTATGGGAGGACCATTTGCATATGGTTGAATTTTCATATAATAATAGCTATCCGACCAGTATCGAAATGGCTTCTTTCGAAGCTTTGTATGGTCATCCGTGTCGATAATCTGCATGTTGGATTGAGTCTGGTGATAGACTTGTCCTTGGATAAGATATGATAAGGAAGCCACAAAGAAAGTTGATTTTATTCGAAAGAAATTGAAAACGGCTCAAAGTCATTAGAAGAGTTATGCCGATAGTAGGGGAAGATCTCTAGAGTTTCAAGTTGGAGATTCTGTTTTTCTCAAAGTTTCTCCAATGCGGGGAGTGTTGAGATTTGGGAAGACTTGTAAGCTGGCACCGCATTATATTAGTCATTTCCCTATACTAGAGAGGATCGGTCCTTTGGCATATCGAGTGCAACTACCCAGCTAGTTATCTGGTGTACGCGATGTGTTTCACGTTTCACATCTTCGGAAATATGTGCATGATCCAGACTGTATTATTGAGGAAGCTGTGAGGAATGCAGATTAAGGATCTTAAGACTGGGATAAAAACTAGAGGGGGTGAATAATGTTTTAGAGAAGTAGTAAATCTTTTTGAGTTTCTTTTAATATTTAAACACAAATGTATGCAATATTCAGACACAGATATGATCATAGAATCAAACACAGATGTAAATATAAAGTAAAAGCAGTAAAGGAAAGAACACACCGAATTTTATACTGGTTCGGAGTTACCATACATCCAGTCCTGCACACAAGTACGGATTTCCTTTCAAAAACAATCCTTATAATTACACCCTCAATTTCAAGGCAACGAGGTACACCCTCCAGATTCACAATCCTCTAGGTAGAGGTACTTGATTTCCCGGGCAACAAGTTCACCCAATTAATTTCCAAGGCTACAATCACACCTTATCTTGTTTGATTGATTTCCAAGGCCACAATCACACCTTTTCTCGTTTAATTGATTATAAAGAAGCCTATAACTCTGAATAGCACTGAGAATTTTGTTGAGATAGTGATAAAGAATCAAACCAAAAATGATCTAGTCAGATTCTTGTTGAATTCGGTAGAGTAATGGTAAGAATATGTATATAGAAATGTGGAATAAGAAGAGGAGTGAAAAACCAAAAAAATCTATATTGAAATTGGTTGAAAACACCCCCTATTTATAGAAGAACAACAGATATATCTATTTGTGAAGAGATATGACGAATAGACACTTCTTTTGAAATTTAAATTTTGAAACCAACTGACACTATGTTGACATGGATAGGTTGAGCATGTCCACATCCCAAAGGAATTTTTGGTGGTTTGTTTTTCTTTGAAAATAACTTCTATCTTATATTAAAATTATTTTATACTTCATAAATATACTCGTCTATAGTTAAATTACAAGTAAATATATAGAATAATGTATACAAAATTTTACTATAATTTTATATTTAAATCTAAGTATAAATATATAAAAGTTAAATATATTATTATTAAAGATAGTTTAAAACAATGGATAGTTTGATTTTGAAATTAAAGATTATTCTGAGGCTAAAAGTAATTGAAATCGGGATAGACGTTTTTGATGCTTTTAAAAGGAAGATTAAATCATTTTGAAAACTAGATAATTTTGTAAAAACATTTGAATAAAAGATTAGCGGATACAAAATAATATTCCACTAGATTTTTCGCAGGTTCCATCCTACTTAGGGTTCCATCCCTTTAACAGACTCGAAGTGGATTCCATTCCATGAATAAATTAGATTTTATGGTGCCAGTTCTTTTCTAGGAGTTTTAACAAAATTCCTAATTAAAAAAATTAAATTACTTGAAATATTGAACTCTTGATAATCTTGATACTCATGAGTCTTCAGGCTTGATATCTTGAATCTCTATGATGTACAGTCTTCATTCTTGGTACCTGCATGGTTAAATCCAGCATATACGTATATATCTAACTTATACTGTTAGTATTTATATTTTGTAATCTATTCTAAGGTTGTTTGTCATCAAAACCATCATCTCAAAGACTAATAATCTCCCCCTTTTTGATGATGACAACCTTTGTTTATAAAATATTACTTCTATCCTAATAACTCCCCCTTAATCTCTGCCTAACTATCCTATTTTATATTTCTCCCCCTTTGTCATCAATCGAAAAATAATTTTAAATATATAACTTCAAACTATATAACTCCCCCTAAATCTAATACTTTATGACATGTGATTATAATGATAGTGTTATCATAAATAATCGACACTTAGATCTAATGCTAAAACTCAGTCCTAAACTCCTAACTAAGTATCCATATAATAACACATATAAGAACACAAATTATTCATTAATTAGATAGTCGTATTTATATTTTCGTGGGAAACATAAGTAAGAACATACACCAAAAGAAAAAAGAGAAAAGAGACTAACGAGTGCCTTTGAAAATGGAAGATTTATGAATCGAACAATTCAGATAGTGGAAACAGAAATTTCCACGTTGTTCGACAAGATTTCCATCTTTATCAAAGCACACTTCACCAACGCAAATGACTTTGTCATCATCTTCTGCGTGCACTTCTTCCATAGGGACTTCTTCTTCTACTTCTTCTTCTTCCTTGCTGACTCTTGTATTTGATCTCCTGAAGAGTCTTCGTCAATCAAGATTGGGTTAGCATGATTGTCCATTAGAAATTTTTGCAAATTCCTACGGATTTTGCCTTGCCTCTCTTGTTCCTTGGCCATTCGAAGTTGCATCACTTGGATTTCAGTCATTAACTGAAGTGCATCCTTCAGAAAATCCTTCATTTTCATCACACGAGCGAGAGTTGTAACGACCCGCCTTTTTGGACAGTTTAAACCGACGATCAAATACACATGTCGATTCCAAACCATTCAAGATGGCAGATAGTTATTGGGGTAAATAAGAATAGAAAGGAAAAGAAATAAAGGAAATGAAACAACACAGAATCTCGCAGCGGAACGATAAAATATAATAGTCAAATAAATAGTTCATGAAGCTGTATACTATACTTTGACAATTATTTATACAACATTTATCAGAGTTATACATATACAACAGAACAATTAAAATAATGCAGCAGATAGCATGATGCAAGGGTAATAATAGTAATAGTATACCAAATCTTCGTATTCATCCTCCAGAATGGATCTTCAAAAATCTGAAAAACTCAGGACCGACCCGAGCGTAATGAAAAGACAAAACACTCGAGTCAGGACTAAAATATCCTTATGAAAGTGAAATCAATCGTAAATAAATATGAGTGTAATGGCGTCGGAGATGTTTACGGGGTTTGACATCTCCTATCCAGTGTCAACGTGCGTGCAATAACTCAAGAGATGTTACGGGATTTTCCATCTCTCAAGGATCCGTGAAACTATCTACTATGTAGTAATATACGCTAAGTAGATAATGCCTATCAGTAATATAAAGTATCAAAATAGTGTTAAGGCATTACCATAATCCCCCTTAACACATTTTATATTCCCAAAAGCATATACAAGACCGCAGTTTCCCCAAAACCGGAAGTCACCAGAGGGCAATCCATATACTCAAGGTACAAATCAAAAACGTAGTGGTCGCGAATAGGATAATCAGTATGACAAGGTACATGAGGCGATACCAACTAGGATACTAGTAGTTGCGTGATCCGGACTGATGTTGGGCATAGCCAGCAGCTACCCCAACACCGCGAAACAACACTCCGAAATCAAGGGGTGCACCCAAATCGCATCACAAATGTAATAGATATGGTATCGAAGAAGCGTGTCCGCTAGAGGTGGCGAACCTCAATGGCCCGGCGCGGCTCCTGTTTTAGTCATGTCAGGGGTCATCCAATATCGTTCTCTTTCTTCAGTCAACACGTACACCAAACCAACCACTTCATTCTGGATCAACACTCCGCGTATAATAGTTATTAAAGTGGTTTTCGGTATCGACAGAGAGTATGTCCATATCCGATCCCGGACTCTTTAATAACTACGTACTATTACACCGTTGGCTCTTTTACATTTCAAATCGATTCATAATTGATATCAAAATATCATATTCGTTTCAAAAATCAAATCCATTTCAAATATCACCGTATCTATCAAAATGTCAGATTCCGTTTCAAAAAAACAATTCTCGCATCAATATCTCATTTCGATTTCAAAGTCATTTCGAATTTCAATTTAGGTTGCAACTTCATCTAACTCAATTCGTATTTAAATTCAAGATTTAAATATAAACATTTCACCTTATTAACCATCTTGAAATTTCTTAGAAAATAGTTTTAAGTAGTTTAACTAATTAAAATAGTTAAAAATACTTAAAATCTTTAAAATGGATTTAAAATAGATAAATTAGTTTAAAATAATTTAAATTGGGTTAAGTAGATTAAAAATAGATTAAAATAGTTTAAGTATTCAAAATGGTTTATATATAACAGAGTAATTTGGAAAACAAATTTAAAACAGCTTCAAAACCAATCCATTTCAATTATAACTTCCCAATTCAAATAAATTTCAATTTCCAATTTACCGATTCAATTTCGATCTCAATTCAAATCAATGTCAAATTTTTACTTCAAATTAATTCAATTTTACATTCACCTTTAATTTTATTCAATTTCAATTTATATCGATTTTTAGTTTGATTTTCCAAAATATCAAATTTTTAACACTTAACAAAATTATCCTTCAATGTTCAAGTTTAAATCCAAATTTCAAATGTGATTAAGTTCCAAGCTCGCCTTCAAAATATCATTTTTATATCACTTTTACTTAGTAATATTCAAAGCTCGAATTAAGGTTAAATCTTTAAACAAACCAATTTTCAAAATTCAATCAAATCCCAATTTTTAAATTTCAAAGTCTCGAATCACATTACTTAACAATTTCTTTTAACCAAGATTTATTTCAATATTCCAAAACTCAATTTTTCAATAAATTCGATTTTTATAAATTGATTTCTATTTATAACCTTTAAATCAAACATTTAAATAAATTTCAAATCGACGATTTCAAAATTTATTAATTTAGCCAATTCGGTGTCCGTATATAATTTTCTATCCTATGGCCAAGTAATTATTTATTTCAATTAAATGTCAGGGATGAGTATATATTACTTAAATTAAATCACAGTATCATATGTATGCATAGCAGGATCTACATAAGCAAATAAACATCCAAACATTCAATTATCAACCAATAGCATCCATCAAAATACATCAACCAATAAACGATACAATTCATGGCAGTTCCATAGTTATCAATGTCAGGTAATTTAATCGCCATTCAATTTTAATTTCAATTTAACTGTCAATTTAATTTTTCAACGGTTAATTCAAATAACAAGCTATATGACAATTAAATTTATATCAAACAACGACAAATAAAATTCATATCACTTCATAATGTCAATTTAACTAGCATAAAGATATTTAGTACGGTGTGAGCGTTATAAAACACTCACCTTGATTTTTACGATTTTAAATTAAATCGAACGACGTTCGATTTAACTCAAAATTTTCTATAGCTCCAAATGGTTCCAATCCAGCTCCATAGCATAGTGCTCGTCCATACGAACGCAACGCAACTGGTTTCGCGCGTTTTCGACCTCGTATGAAAAAGATATGCATTTAACAAGTTTACACGATTTTTATTTAAACTAAATTTACAACTTTTAATTAATTTTAAACCTAACTCATTTACAGCCGTACGATAGCACTCCCCCTTGATCTCGGTCGCACGCACGCTACATCCATCTTCCCGCTCGCATTTGCCTCCAGGTCACGAAGAACCCATAGAGCCGTCAATTAGGGTTCCAAACGCACCCCCCTACGTTCGCCGATAATTCGATCAAAACATGACGAACGACGCGCCTCGGCGAGCTTCACCACCGGCCAGGGCATGGCAAGGCTCAGCCTCCCCTAGCTGCATGAAAACCGTGCCCAAACGCACGACTTTGAATGAACATTGATGTTGATCGGTTGCTCGAAACTCCATCATCACCGTTGGATACCACGGCCTCGCTTTCGATTCTCTAGTTGAGATCGTTGCCTAAAAACTCTTGGATTTGAAGAAATTGAGGGAGGAAGGAGATTGATTACCGGCCATTGATTATAACCAGCGGCGGCTAGGGTTTCTTTTTTATTTTATTTTATTTTGATTGTGAATAAAAGGGGGGTCTATTTATAGGAAACGGCGAATATTTTTTATCCGGCTTTTCCAAACTCCGAATTTCGCGCAGTAACTGACATTCCTAGGGTTTATCCCGCGTTCCGGACACAATGGAATAGGTTTCGGAAGCTAATTCGATCATCTGTGCGATTTACAGCAATAAACGATCGATTTTAAATTAAACCGATTAAACGAATTTCTATGCGTTTTGGCTTGCTCCGGACAAACGGCAAATCCGATTGACACGAAATTTGAAACCATACGATAATATCACATTACGGATCCGATGAAACTGGTTTCGTCAAAATCCGAGACTGTTTGAAAAATGGCTATTTTAACTCGCCAAATTAATATTAAAAACAATTTCGATGCGTTTCGAGCTGCCACGATCAAACGACAACTCCGATTGCTACGAAAATTGAAATCCGATAATAACAAATTATTACGGATCCAATGTAACTAGTTTCGTCCAATTCTGAGACTTTTCAAAATTAGGCTATTTTCCAGTCGATAATTAAATATTAAAATATTCAATTTTCACAAATAAATTTTAAATTCAGTTTTAAAAGTTCTATAACATCACTATAACTTTAATATGATAAAATAAAATTTTACAAATCATTTTTAATCATATTAAACCCGTTATTCATTTTATCCAACAAATTTCAATTTTAAAATCTTATTAACTCTATTAAAATCCAAATATAACTTACATTCACTTGGAAACCAATTTGAATCACATTAAATCAAATTTCAAACATTCACTCTATTTTCATATATTAAATTTCAATATCAAATTAATCATATCAAATTCGAAATTAAATTTATTCAAACATTTGTAATAATAAATTTTACAAATTTGATTATTCTTAAATCACTATCTTTTGAAATATTCAAAACGAACTTATAAAATTTAACTTTTGAAACGAATTAAAATTATAAAACAACTATTTCCATTATACGGTTATTCAAATCCCCATTATTAAATTGTTCTATACTTTCAAAATATTTAATTTAAACAATTTCGATTATCCAATAATTCATTATCTTTTGAAATATTGAAATTGGATTTATAAGAATCAACTTTTAAAACCAATTCACAATTTATAACACTATCTTTATTTTACAGTTATTCAATCATTCAATAAGTTTTAAATATTTAATTTAAACAATTTACGTGTTCAATATTCAATATTTGATTTTAAATAGATTTTACTTATCAATTAATTTCTCTACTTATACCCAATGAATTTCAACATTTAATATCCTATTCAACTATTGATTTCAAAGGCATTCACTAAGTAGCATTCATTTTCATTACTTGGATAATTATTGTTGCAATTCCTTTCAGTTATTATTATTCTAAACGAATTACAATTTTTTTTTCTAACACTAAATCACGAAATCTTATTAAATTAGCTATTTTAATTATCGAAAATTTATGGGTCGTTACACTCTCCCCCACTCAAAACTTTTCGTCCCCGAAAAGGAGAAAGAAGGGAAAAGGAACTAAGTATAGAATTCAACACTAGCTATATTTTATTCAAAGTTATTGACTTATAAAACAATGAAATTCCATTTATAAATCGTTACTACACTTCTACTAAGTTACTCCGAACGGTTTTCTAACTCTAAAAGTTAGTTATCAAAACAAGTTATAAAAAATTTTAAAACTTGAAATTTTTTCTAACACCCGGATTTTACGGAAAATTTCGACAGAGTCTCCTTTGCACGGCTCGATCGGTACAACTACAAAACGCCTCTACGGGCCCCAAACCAATAAAAGAAAATCCAAAAGCCAAGTGGCTCATCAAAAGTCACCAAATCCAATGATAAAATAAACATGTACCTTATATTTTTATTAGCGAGCATATACGAATAATATAGCGCAAAAGCGAGCTCCAAATGCGAAGCAAGCGCAATCCGCACCTACTAAACACTCAACAAACTATGAGAACATGCATATATGAAAATAATATCAATATACATCATATAACAACATAACAACTACATGTGCCAACATAGAAAATGCAACAAAACAACAAATGCAACCATCAATCAACTATCATCCAACTATCATCCAACAAATCCATAACCAATCAATATAAATTCACTTCTCGTTAATATTTATTGACTTGGTTTCAATTTTAATCATAGTTGATTCATTAACGTTGGACTTTACTAACATTCATTCTCAATTCAATTAGTTAACATTCACTAATTTATATTTACATTAGTTCACTTCCAATTTAAATCAAATTAAATTCTATTTAAATTCATTTAACTTTCAATTTGATTTCAGTGATTTATAGCTTTCAATTTCAATAACACTTAATGAATTATATGCAATCCACTAACAATCATATAACAACCAAATCATACCCAACATAACCAAATTATTAATTTTACATTCAATTTGGTTTATCTATTTTATATACATATCCTGTTATATAATTTTAAAAGAATCGTTTTATATTTGGCATCGTGAATTTCCAATATTAACTTTAATTAAGTCCGTAAGCCGTACATATATCATCCGTGAGCAATATCAAATCTAATCGCTTATTCGATCACACAATTTCACTTCCAACTAGTATCGTTCACCCGACTCTCTAATGCGGACTCAGATTTGGTTCTTTGATTGGAAACTGTTATTCTCCTTGCATAGTCATATACTATGGTAGAAAATTCCAGAATCAAATTAAAAATCCATATCCAGGGTTCGCCGTCGAAAATCGAGTGAAAAATCCTAACTTGGATCGATATAAATCATTTCGAAATTTTATTCTCGAATTTGGATCAAATCGTTATGCAAATAAAATAATATACGTACAATCTCACGTATTACCTTCCAATGGATTTCTATACAATTTATCTATATTAAATTATTTTATTGACTTTCATTTTTATTTACAATTAATTATTCACAATCCATTATTCAGTTAGTATATTCATTTCTTTACATAGCATATTCTTTGACATTATCTTTTCTTAACATCATATCAAAAATTTCTTACTCAAGTTCATTTTAAACATTCCATGTGATTTAATTAAATTCAATTTCATTTCCAATTGACTCTTAGCTATAAGAAATTCCTTTGTTTACATTTATTTTATTTTCATAATTTCAGTTAATACAAATTTATTTGTGGAACATTTATTAACGCAGAACATTTTATTAATCATCACTTTAATTTATAGTCATTCCATAAAAGCCTAACTTCTTATATACGACTTTTCTTAGTTTACAGATATCTCAAAGGTTACAAATTCAATTATTTTACAATCCCTTTGCAATTTATATTTATTTTCTATAACCAACTTACAAAGATATAACACGATTCATTTCTTAAGTTCACTTACTTGTTGCATTTATCCATTCATCATTTCATGCTATATTTTAGTATATAACATTTTTTTCACAACCAAAATTTTTATTTGTATACATTTTAATTCATTTTGAGTTTTCCTTACTTGTATACTTCAATTACTTTCAGGTTCTGTTTATTTGTACAACATCTCATTACATATCCAAAACATCATTTTAACTTTTAACATTTGGTAAGTCTTGTTATATTTATCAGAATGCAATTTTGGTATTATACAAATTTATAGAATTTCATCTTACTTAATTAGAATGTTCACAAACTTAATTAGTTTAAATCCTCTTTACCTTTCAACTTTAAAGTTCCCAAACAATAGCTCAAATATCTTAATCCTCTGATTTTATAAATTTTGGTTATTCACATTTCATTCAAATAATTTGAAAATTATTAATTAACCTTAGAAATTTAAATGCCCGGTTCTTTTCAAATCATTTGAAATAAACATATATACTTATATCCCTTTAAATATATCAAATCATACCTTTGGAGTTTAAACCAAAACCCATTTGCCCAAAATAATTTCGAAGAAAAGCAAAGCTTTTTAGAAGTCTCCCCCACTTTGAGACTCGAAAATGAACGTCGATGATGCTGCGCAGTCATTACCGAAATTATTTTCCAGCGACATAAGAGAGGAGTACTAAATTCATTTCTTCTTAAAAATCCTTTCAAAATATTTTCATAAACAATTTCCAACTAATATTACAATATATTCTTTAAAACTTTGAGAATCATTTTTCAAAACCTCCGGGTCTTTAGATTCAATAATTTCCAATTTAAATCTATTTTAAATTTATAGGTCACCTTTATAAAATATCTTATAGGATTTTTTCTTAAAACATTCTACAAGTTGTTTTATTACTGTTCATTTTGTAATTCATCTTATTTACCAAATTACAATATCCACTTAATGTTAATAGCCAATATTTTCATTTCTAGCAACCAGGTAAGCTAGATAAGTCACAATAAATTTTGAAAATAAATTCTTTATACACAAAATATAATTAGGGCAAAATTATTTCATTTACCCAATTTCAAAACAATACTATGTCGAATTGTTCTGTTTAAGTGTTTAGAGATCCCTATCAATGACGTTAATTACTCGTATTGACCAGAATCCATAAGCCACTCAACAAATCAACCAACACAATATAAAACATTTTATATCACTAACAAGTACGTTGTCTCATATATATACACTCAGCGACTCATCATAGGGTATAACTACCCTATTTATAAAGAGTCAGACCCCACAGAGCTAAGGTCATCGCTAAACCAAAGCTCTGATACCAACTGTAACGACCCGCCTTCTTGGACAGTTTAAACCGACGTTCAAATACACATGTCGATTCCAAACCGTTCAAGATGGCAGATAGTTATTGGGGTAAATAAGAAAAGAAAGGAAAAGAAATAAAGGAAATGAAACAACACAGAATCTCGCAGCGGAACGATAAAATATAATAGTCAAATAAACAGTTCATGAAGCTGTCTACTATACTTTGACAATTATTTATACAACATTTATCAGAGTTATACATATACAACAGAACAATTAAAATAATGCAGCAGATAGCATGATGCAAGGTTAATAATAGTAATAGTATACCAAATCTTCGTCTTCATCCTCCAGAATGGATCATCAAAAATCTGAAAAACTCAGGACTGACCCGAGCGTAATGAAAAGACAAAACACTCGAGTCAGGACTAAAATATCCTTATGAAAGTGAAATCAATCGTAAATAAATATGAGTGTAACGGCGTCGGAGATGTTTACGGGGTTTGACATCTCCTATCCAGTGTCAACGTGCGTGCAATAACTCAAGAGATGTTACGGGATTTTCCATCTCTCAAGGATCCGTGAAACTATCTACTATGTAGTAATATACACTAAGTAGATAATTCCTATCAGTAACATAAAGTATCAAAATAGCGTTAAGGCGTTACTATAATCCCCCTTAACACATTTTATATTCCCAAAAGCATATACAAGACCGTAGTTTCCCTAAAACCGGAAGTCACCAGAGGGTAATCCATATACTCAAGGTACAAATCAAAAACGTAGTGGTCGCGAATAGGATAATCAGTATGACAAGGTACATGAGGCGATACCAACTAGGATACTAGTAGTTGCGTGATCCGGACTGATGTTGGGCATAGCCAGCAGCTACCCCAACACCGCGAAACAACACTCCGAAATCAAGGGGTGCACCCAAATCGCATCACAAATGTAATAGATATGGTATCGAAGAAGCGTGTCCGCTAGAGGTGGCGAACCTCAATGGCCCGGCGCGGCTCCTGTTTTAGTCATGTCAGGGGTCATCCAATATCGTTCTCTTTCTTCAGTCAACGCGTACACCAAACCAACCACTTCATTCTGGACCAACACTCCGCGTATAATAGTTATTAAAGTGGTTTTCGGTATCGACAGAGAGTATGTCCATATCTGATCCCGGACTCTTTAATAACTACGTACTATTACACCGTTGGCTCTTTTACATTTCAAATCGATTCATAATTGATATCAAAATATCATATTCGTTTCAAAAATCAAATCCATTTCAAATATCACCGTATCTATCAAAATGTCAGATTCCGTTTCAAAAAAACAATTCTCGCATCAATATCTCATTTCGATTTCAAAGTCATTTCGAATTTCAATTTAGGTTGCAACTTCATCTAACTCAATTCGTATTTAAATTCAAGATTTAAATATAAACATTTCACCTTATTAACCATCTTGAAATTTCTTAGAAAATAGTTTTAAGTAGTTTAACTAATTAAAATAGTTAAAAATACTTAAAATCTTTAAAATGGATTTAAAATAGATAAATTAGTTTAAAATAATTTAAATTGGGTTAAGTAGATTAAAAATAGATTAAAATAGTTTAAGTATTCAAAATGGTTTATATATAACAGAGTAATTTTGAAAACAAATTTAAAACAGCTTCAAAACCAATCCATTTCAATTATAACTTCCCAATTCAAATAAATTTTAATTTCCAATTTACCGATTCAATTTCGATCTCAATTCAAATCAATGTCAAATTTTTACTTCGAATTAATTCAATTTTACATTCACCTTTAATTTTATTCAATTTCAATTTATATCGATTTTTAGCTTGATTTTCCAAAATATCAAATTTTTAACACTTAACAAAATTATCCTTTAATGTTCAAGTTTAAATCCAAATTTCAAATGTGATTAAGTTCCAAGCTCGCCTTCAAAATATCATTTTTATATCACTTTTACTTAGTAATATTCATAGCTCGAATTAAGGTTAAATCTTTAAACAAATCAATTTTTAAAATTCAATCAAATCCCAATTTTTAAATTTCAAAGTCTCGAATCACATTACTTAACAATTTCTTTTAACCAAGATTTATTTCAATATTCCAAAACTCAATTTTTCAATAAATTTGATTTTTATAAATTGATTTCTATTTATAACCTTTAAATCAAACATTTAAATAAATTTCAAATCGACGATTTCAAAAATTATTAATTTAGCCAATTCGGTGTCCGTACATAATTTTCTATCCTATGGCCAAGTAATTATTTATTTCAATTAAATGTCAGGGATGAGTATATATTACTTAAATTAAATCACAGTATCATATGTATGCATAACAGGATCTACATAAGCAAATAAACATCCAAACATTCAATTATCAACCAATAGCATCCATCAAAATACATCAACCAATAAACGATACAATTCATGGCATTTCCATAGTTATCAATGTCAGGTAATTTAATCGCCATTCAATTTTAATTTCAATTTAACTGTCAATTTAATTTTTCAACGGTTAATTCAAATAACAAGTTATATGACAATTAAATTTATATCAAACAACGACAAATAAAATTCATATCACTTCATAATGTCAATTTAACTAGCATAAAGATATTTAGTACGGTGTGAGCGTTATAAAACACTCACCTTGATTTTTATGATTTTAAATTAAATCGAACGACGTTCGATTTAACTCAAAATTTTCTCTAGCTCCAAATGGTTCCAATCCAGTTCCATAGCATAGTGCTCGTCCATACGAACGCAACGCAACTGGTTTCGCGCGTTTTCGACCTCGTATGAAAAAGATATGCATTTAACAAGTTTACACGATTTTTATTTAAACTAAATTTACAGCTTTTAATTAATTTTAAACCTAACTCATTTACAGCCGTACGATAGCACCCCCCCTTGATCTCGGCCGCATGCACGCTACATCCATCTTCCCGCTCGCATTTGCCTCCAGGTCACGAAGAACCCATAGAGCCGTCAATTAGGGTTCCAAACACACCCCCCTACGTTCGCCGATAATTTGATCAGAACATGACGAACGACGTGCCTCGGCGAGCTTCACCACCGGCCAGAGCACGGCAAGGCTCGGCCTCCCCTAGCTGCGCGAAAACCGTGCCCAAACGCACGCCTTTGAATAAACATTGATGTTGATCGGTTGCTCGAAACTCCATCATCGCCGTTGGATACCACGGCCTCGCTACTCTCTTCGATTCTCTAGTTGAAATCGTTGCCTAAAAAGTCTTGGATTTGAAGAAATTGAGGGAGGAAGGAGATTGATTACCGGCCATTGATTATAACCAGCGGCGGCTAGGGTTGGGGTCTATTTATAGGAAACGACGAATATTTTTTATCCGGCTTTTCCAAACTCCGAATTTCGCGCAGTAACTGACGTTCCTAGGGTTTATCCCGCGTTTCGGACACAATGGAACAGGTTTCGGAAGCTAATTCGATCGTCTGTGCGAGTTACAGCAATAAACGATCGATTTTAAATTAAACCGATTAAACGAATTTCTATGCGTTTTGGCTTGCCCCGGACAAACGGCAAATCCGATTGACACGAAATTTAAAACCATACGATAATATCACATTACGGATCCGATGGTTTCGTTGAAATCCGATACTGTTTGAAAAATGGCTATTTTAACTCGCCAAATTAATATTAAAAACAATTTCGATGCGTTTCGAGCTGCCACGATCAAACGACAACTCCGATTACTACGAAAATTGAAATCCGATAATAACAAATTATTACGGATCCAATGGAACTAGTTTCGTCCAATTCTGAGACTTGTCAAAAATTGGCTATTTTCCAGTCGATAATTAAATATTAAAATATTCAATTTTCACAAATAAATTTTAAATTCAGTTTTAAAAGTTCTATAACATCACTATAACTTTAATATGATAAAATAAAATTTTACAAATCATTTTTAATCATATTAAACCCGTTATTCATTTTATCCAACAAATTTCAATTTTAAAATCTTATTAACTCTATTAAAATCCAAATATAACTTACATTCACTTGGAAACCAATTTGAATCACATTAAATCAAATTTCAAACATTCACTCTATTTTCGTATATTAAATTTCAATATCAAATTAATCATATGAAATTCGAAATTAAATTTATTCAAACATTTGTAATATTAAATTTTACAAATTTGATTATTCTTAAATCACTATCTTTTGAAATATTCAAAACGAACCTATAAAATTTAACTTTTGAAACGAATTAAAATTATAAAACAACTATTTCCATTATACGGTTATTCAAATCCCCATTATTAAATTGTTCTATACTTTCAAAGTACTTAATTTAAACAATTTCGATTATCCAATAATTTATTACCTTTTGAAATATTGAAATTGGATTTATAAGAATCAACTTTTAAAACCAATTCACAATTTAGAACACTATCTTTATTTTACAGTTATTCAATCATTCAATAAGTTTTAAATATTTAATTTAAACAATTTACGTATTCAATATTCAATATTTGATTTTAAATAGATTTTACTTATCAATTAATTTCTCTACTTATACCCAATGAATTTCAACATTTAATATCCTATTCAACTATTGATTTCAAAGGCATTCACTAAGTAGCATTCATTTTCATTACTTGGATAATTATTGCTGCAATTCCTTTCAGTTATTATTATTCTAAATGAATTACAAATTTTTTTCTAACACTAAATCACGAAATCTTATTAAATTAGCTATTTTAATTATCGGAAATTTAGGGGTCGTTACAAGAGTAGTACGTTGACATGGACCAGAAGTGGGAGAAGGGAACGAAAAGTTAGAATTTTTGTTTGATTTGGAAGAGGAGGCCATTGATTATTTGATTTCAGAAGATAAAACAGAGAAATAACAGAAAGAATGAATAAAATTTCGAAAATGAGAAGAATATATAACCAATTATTTTGAATTTTGATGGGAAAAATTTTAAAAATTAAAAATAAACATTATATGTCGACATAGGTATAGGGGGGATGTCGACATGGTGCTTTAAATTTTTATTAATTGATTTAATTTTTAATTATACTTTGATATTTATATTTCAGTTATTGAACAAATACCTAATTCTCTTCTTAATTTAGTAAATATAGATTCATTTAGTGGTTTGTTAATATATCAGCAATTTGATTCTCGAAATTAATATAATCTAGAGTAATTACTTCCTTATTTATATTATCTCTGAGAAAATGATGTTTTATATCAATATGTTTAGTTTGAGCATGTTGAGTAGTATTTTTGGATAAATTTATCGCACTAGTATTATCACAATAAATTGGTGATTTCGAGAAATTTAAACCGTAATCTTTTAAAGTTTGTTGCATATATATTACTTGAGAACAAGCCAAAGCAGCAGAAATATATTCTGCTTCAGTCGTTGATAAAGAAACTATGTTTTGCTTTTTACTAAACCAGAAAATCAGAGAATGCCCCAAAAAGTGACAAGTTCCACTTGTTCTTTTTCGGTATGATTTACAACCAGCATAATCAGCATCACAATAAGATCTTAAGTCAAAAGAATCATTTTTAGGGTAAAATAATCCATAATCAGAAGTGTGTTTAACATATCTTATGATACGTTTTACGGCTTTTAAGTGTGTCTCTTTAGGTTGGAATTGATATCTTGCACAGAGACAAACACTATGCATGATATCAGGTCTACTAGCAGTAATATAGTGTAGTGATCCAATCATTCCTCTATATAATTTTTGATCTACATCTTTTGAGAGATCTTCTTTACTAAGGTACTCATTGGTTGCCATGGGAGTGGATTTTCCACTCGCAGCAGTCAAACCAAATTTATTAATTAGGTCTTTAGCATATTTTTCTTAATTAATAAAGATACCATTATCTAATTGTTTTATTTGTAATCCTAAAAAGAAGTTTAATTCACCCATATGACTCATCTCAAACTCTTTTGTCATTATTTCAGAAAATTCTTTATTCATTTCAAAATTAGTTGATCCAAAAATGATATCATCTACGTAAACTTATACTAGTTGAATATCATTTTTATTTCTTTTAATAAAAAGAGTATTATCTACTTTATCAATTTCAAAATTTGATTGTAATAAGTAAGATCTTAGTCTATCATACCAGGCTCTAGGAGCTTGTTTTAGACCATATAAAGCTTTCTTAAGTTTGTAAACATGATTTGGTCATTTTTCATTTTCAAAAACTGGTCGTTGTTCAACATACACTTCCTCTTTTACAAATCCATTTAAAAATGCACTTTTAACATCCATTTGAAGTAGTTTAAAATTATTATGATTTGCGAAAGCAAGTAGAATCCTAATGGCTTCTAATCTTGCTACGGGAGCAAAGGTTTAATCAAAATCTATTCCTTCTTCTTGACAAAAACCTTGAGCGACTAATCAGACTTTATTTCTAACTACCTCTCCTTGTTCATTCATTTTATTTTTATAAACCCATTTAGTTCCAATTATAGTTTTATTTTCAGGTCTAGGAACAAGTTCCCAAACATTATTTATAGTGAATTGATTTAATTCTTCTTGCATAGCCAATATCCATGAATCATCAGTTGGTGCTTCTTTTGGATTTTTGAGTTCAATAGTTGATATAAAAGCTACATTACTCATTGACTTAGTTGATTTCTAGTTTTAAAAACAGATTGCATATCTCCTAGTATATTTTCAATAGGGTGATCTTTTAAAAGTTTAGTCCTTTTATTAGGATGATTAATTTCATTATAAGTTTCAGTTGACTCTAGATTTTGAGTGATTAAATCCTCTTCATCATTTGTATCTTAAAATTTTTTGAAATTTTCATCGAATGAAACATTCATTGTTTCTTCGATGGTGTTAGTTCTTAAATTAAATACTCTGTACGCTTTACTTTTATTAGAATACCCGATAAAGATACCTTTTGTCGGATTTAGGATCAGATTTATCTAAGTCATCTTTAGTATTTAAAATAAAACATTTACTTCCAAAAATTCTAAAATAAGATACTTTAGGTTTCTTTCTATGAAGAAGTTCATAATATGTCTTATCAGTTAAAATTCTATTTAAAATATAACAGCGGTAGCAACTGCTTCTGCCCAAAAATACTTTGGTAATTTACTATCTGAAAGCACAATTCTTGAACACTCTTGAATCATCCTATTTTTACGTTCTACTACTCCGTTTTGTTGTCGAGTTCTTGGAAATGAAAAATTGTTAGTTATTCCCTTTTTATTGCAAAATTTCTCAAACTTTTCATTTTCAAATTCACCACTGTGATCATTACGAATGGTTATAATTTTTGAGAAAGTTGATTTTGAACTCTTTTTGTAAAGTTCTTAAAACATTCAAAAGTATCACTAATATGTTTCAAAAATATTGTCCATATAAATCTGTTGAGTCAAGATTTTCTATATAGAGTTTTGATTTCTGACAAAGGGGATAAGCCGTGATCGACAAAACGAAGTTATTCAGACACAAAGAGCTCCATATGATTAGAGGTTGATTATTTGGTATGTTAGTAATGATTATTTATGTTAAAATCTATCCTCAAATAATCTTATGCCTTCAATCTTCGAATATATATATAAATATATATGAGTGCACATTAACTGTGCACTCTGGACAAAACCGGTTGACTGGTCAAAACCAGGTGGTTGACCGTTTTTGCCCAGAATTCACATATAACGTGCACAAGTGAATATAACGTGTATATATATTCAAATTCCTGTCTATTGGTCTTTTTTGACCTGTCGATCGTTTTCAAACAGAAAGCAACCCTTCGTATAGACACTTCCTTTTCTTTAACGGTTGCTTCTCATTCTCTTCACCAATGATCATGACCTTTGTTCATACCTTTTCACAAATGGTTACAACTATTTATTTCTTATATAAACATCATGAAATCATTATTCCAAACATCTAACACAACTAACGAATCTAATTTTTCTATTCTTCTAATCTCTATTCTATCTTGTACTCTCAAGCGTTCAAATTGCTCATATTCTATCATATATCGTTTTGAATCCTGAAATTTATTTAACATCCTTTTGATTCAATACGATATCCACTTCCAAATCTTCATATATACAAATAATCTATTTGAGGATAAGATTATAGGAAGTTTGTACTACAAGTGACAAAATAGTGTTAGCAAGAACACATACTGTCAAAAACAATTATATTCATCTTTGTTGAAGTCCTCCATGTTGTAAGAGGCAAGTGTTGAAGTCCTCGGTGTTGTAAGAGGCAAGTATTGAAGTCCTCAGTATATTAGAGGCGTGAAATCCCGTTCGTCTGCTCGGGTGTTGTAAACCTGTTCCTCCGGGTGAAGCGAGGTAGTTGGTAGTGAAAATCCAGATAGAAGTCTGGGACTGGACGTAGGACGGTGCTCCGAACCAGTATAAAAATCTCTGGTGTGATTTTTCTATTTTTATTTACTTTGCTATTATCATCTATTTCCTCGTTTATATTATATTCCATATTACACGATCCGTGTGTACTATATTAGCACGTGCACTTGTACACTGCATCCTACACTTGGTATCAGAGCACGGCCATCATATAACCGTAACACAGTTATTTGATATATTCTTGTAATATGGCAAATAACGCAAGTACTAGCACTCAAAACACCACTTACATGGAAGGTCAATCAACACAAAGACCTCCATTTTTCAATGGTCTTAACTATAGTTATTGGACAACACGTATGTCATTCTTTATGCAATCAAATAGTTATGATGCTTGGAATGCAACTCAAAAAGAAATAGTGAATCCAACAACTGATTATTCAGAATGGACTGCGGCTGAGAAAACGGCAGCAGCCGTAAATGCAAGAGCAATAAACATGTTGTTTTGTGCATTAGACCAAAATGAATATAACCGTGTTAGTATCTGCACTACTGCATATCAAATTTGGCAAACGCTGAAAACCACTCATGAAGGTACTAACAAGGTTAAACAAGCCAAAATAGCCATGCTGAAAAGTCAATTTCAAAATTTCAAAATGAAACCAAATGAGACAATCAATGATATGTGTTCACGGTTTCAAACTATCCACCACGCACTTATTGGCTTAGGACAAAAGTATTCTGATTTTGATGTTGTTTCAACAGTCCTACATTCTCTGACTAGTGAATGGGAAGGAAAAGTATTAGCAATTGAAGAAGCTAATGACCTTTCCGTCATGAAGCCAGATGAATTGATAGGAAATCTAATGTCCTACGAAGCTAACGTGCAGACTAGAAAGGAACAAAAAGAAGAAAAGAAAAACGTGGCATTTCATGCTGAAAAAGATGAAAATGAATCAGAGTTTGAAGACGAAGATCTGGCATTCATAGCAAAAGGTTTCAAAAAATTCCTAAAACAACAAAAAGCCAGTCGTTATAACAGAAAGAAATCTGGATCAAATAAACCAACATCATCCTCTATAGAATGCTTCAACTATCACAAAAAGGGGCACATGCACAAGGATTGTCCGGAGCAAAAGAAGAAGTCAGAAAATGACAAATTAAGATATAAAAAGGACAAATCAAAGAAACGAGCATTCTCGGTAACATGGGATGATACAGACTCATCAGAAAGTGATAGTGATACGGAAGATGAACAAGCAAATGTCTGTTTCATGGCAACAGAAGATGAGGTAGAAATTCCTACATTTGATGAAATGCTTGATATTAATGCTGAATTGATAGTCAAATATAAAGACATAAAACGACAGCTAAAAGAAGCCAAAGCAGATTTGAGTAGAGCAGAATTTGAACGAGATATGTTAAAAGACGAGAAGAAAATATTAGAAGAAGAACTTGAAAATTTTCAAGAATCATCATCTAATGTTGACTCTCAATTAGTTCTTTTGAGTCAAGAAATTGAAACTCAAAAAGAGAAAAATGATGCTCTCACTACTAAAAATCATGAGCTTGAGGCAAAAGTCAAAATTCTGGACTTAGAAAAGGCTAGTTTACAAACTAAGTTAGATAACATTACTCAAAATGTTTCTAACTTTAACAAAGGTCGAGAAAATTTGACAAAAATCATTGAAAATTCACAATCTATTTCAAATAAACAAGGTTTGGGATATAAGAAAATGGAAACCAAGAAACATCTTGGTAATAAAAGGAAGAAGAAAGTACAAAAAACTGAAGCTAAGAAAAATCTTAGTTTATTATATTCCAAACCAAAACCAGTTGTGAAATTTCAAAAGAAAAATATCAAGACTATCAAAATATGGGTTCCTAAAACAAATAACAATTTGATTAGGAACAAATATATTCAGAATTTCATGAATACTGTGCATATTAATATTAATTATGTATATAAAGGGGATACCAGACCCGTATGGGTTTGGACTCCTAAGACCTAACTCTTAGGACCCCATAAAAAGTGGGTACCATGGACTTAATTTTATTTTTTGCAGGTCCCACTAAAGAAAAGAGGAAAGTGGATATTAAACATTTTTTTTTGCTTTAAATACATTATTTGGCACTTGTACTAAATAGTGTCATGTTTTAATTCGTACTAGACTTATGTGTATTATAATTCTGTGTGAATGTTACTCTTAATCTGTGATAGTAGTCTTATGTTGCTTATAATCTCTTTTACATCTTTCATTTAACAACTCTTTTTTGTCGATGACAAAGGGGGAGAAAATTGTGCTAACAGTATATATGCAGGACAAAATCTCAAGGAGATATCATATACAGGGGGAGATTCATAACTATGTTGTCATCAATCAAAAAGGGGGAGAATGTTGAGTGAAGATTTTCTATATAGAGTTTTGATTTCTGACAAAGGGGATAAGCCGTGATCGACAAAACGAAGTTATTCAGACACAAAGAGCTCCATATGATTAGAGGTTGATTATTTGGTATGTTAGTAATGATTATTTATGTTAAAATCTATCCTCAAATAATCTTATGCCTTTAATCTTCGAATATATATATAAATATATATGAGTGCACATTAACTGTGCACTCTGGACAAAACCGGTCGACTGGTCAAAACCAGGTGGTCGACCGTTTTTGCCCAGAATGCACATATAACGTGCACAAGTGAATATAACGTGTATATATATTCAAATTCCTGTCTACTGGTCTTTTTTGACCTGTCGACCGTTTTCAAACAGAAAGCAACCCTTCATATAGACACTTCCTTTTCTTCAACGGTTGCTTCTCTTTCTCTTCACCAATGATCATGACCTTTGTTCATACCTTTTCACAAAAGGTTACAACTGTTTATTTCTTATATAAACATCATGAAATCATTATTCCAAACATCTAACACAACTAACGAATCTAATTTTTCTATTCTTCTAATCTCTATTCTATCTTGTACTCTCAAGCGTTCAAATTGCTCATATTCTATCATATATCGTTTTGAATCCTGAAATTTATTTAACATCCTTTTGATTCAATACGATATCCACTTCCAAATCTTCATATATACAAATAATCTATTTGAGGATAAGATTATAGGAAGTTTGTACGACAAGTGACAAAATAGTGTTAGCAAGAACACATACTGTCAAAAACAATTATATTCATCTTTGTTGAAGTCCTCCGTGTTGTAAGAGGAAAGTGTTGAAGTCCTCGGTGTTGTAAGAGGCAAGTATTGAAGTCCTCAGTATATTAGAGGCGTGAAATCCCGTTCGTCTGCTCGGGTGTTGTAAACCTGTTCCTCCGGGTGAAGCGAGGTAGTTGGTAGTGAAAATCCAGATAGAAGTCTGGGACTGGACGTAGGATGGTGCTCCGAACCAGTATAAAAATCTCTGGTGTGATTTTTCTATTTTTATTTACTTTGCTATTATCATCTATGTCCGCATTTATATTATATTCCATATTACACGATCCGTGTGTACTATATTAGCACGTGCACTTGTACACTGCATCCTACAAAATCTAGAATAATCATCCACAATTACAAAACCATATTTACTATGATTTACTGACAGACTTTGAGATGGACTAAATAAATCAAGGTGAAGTAATTCAAGAGGTTTTGAAGTTGAAATCATATCTTTTAATGTAAAAGAACTTTTTCTAAGTTTTCCTAATTGACATACATCACATAGACTATCTACTTTAAAATTCATTTTAGGGAGACCTCTTACTAGATCATGTCTTGATAGTCTGGATAAGGGTTTGACATTCAAATGTCCAAATCTCTTATGCCAAATTCAAGGGTCGCTTGTATTTGCCAAAAGATGCAGGTTATCATTTGAAACATTCATACTAAGAATATAAATATTCTTTTTCCTGATTCCTTCAAATATTATGGTTGAATTATTATCTTCAATGTGACACTTACATTTTTCAAAGTTAATTTTATATCCTTTATCGCAGAGTTAACTTAAACTTAGCAGATTATATTTCAGATGCTTAACTAGCAAAACATTAGAAATAATTGGAGTTTCAGAGTTACTGATTTTGCCGATGCCAATCACATATCCTTTTGAATTGTCTCCAAAGTTAACCAGTCCTCCATCTTTGTATATTATATCATTCAACATATCTGGATTACCAGTCATGTGTCTAGAACATCCACTATAGAGTATCCATTTATTCTTGTTGGATCATAGGTTTTGATTGCTGACAATACACAACAGTTCACGAATTTACGACTACGATAACATCCAGACTCATCGGCTCAGTATATGGTTTGTATAGTTATATATTTTAACAAGAGTCATCAAATATGTATATAGAGTCTAGTTTAGTGCTTTGTTAAAATCTTTCCTCAAGAATCATCATTCACATTCAAATGAACTTGCTTGCATATTTTAATCAAAATCAAGTTTTCAAAAAATGCATGGAGCGGGGCTCAAACCCAGGTCACTAGTTTGGAAGGCATGTACTCTAACCAAATGAGCTACTGCTGTTTTTATTGAACAACAAAATTCAGTCGACTGAATAACCTGAGTCAGTCGACTGAATCTGTGCAGTTTAACATACATGCATAGTTTTAGTCGACTGAATTCCCTGCTCAGTCGACTGAATTTTTTTCTGAAAATTTTTCTTCATATTTTCAGTCGACTGAATCTCCTGCTCAGTCAACTGAATTTAAACCTGCGAATTTTCTCTGAGAAGACACCTTCTTCTTTCCAAGAGTTGCAACCATTCATCAATGGAAATGGAAGCATCTCTTGTTTGCAACCTTTGACAACATATGCATCTCTTCTACAAGTGTAAATTCATGATTCTAACATCATTTAATAAACCGAATTCTCTTTCTTTAATCTTACTATTCTCTTGTTCATATTCTCTAGATATTCTATAAGCAATCACCAATCTATTGCTTGAATCACTGTTTTTGTTTATAACATTCTTTTGATTCATAGCAATTCACATTTCCTAAATCTTCACAAACACATTGCATATTCTCGAGGATAAGATTATAGGAATATTGTACTACATTAGACTCATTAGTGTTGACAAGAACACAACAAGTCGAATATTGTATTTTAGTAATTGAGTTGAAGCCCTCTTCGGTAGTTGAGGCAAGAAATCCCGTTCGGTTGTTCGGGTAAGTTGTAAACCTATTCCTCCGGGTGAAGTGAGGGTGTTAGTTAGTGAAATTCCTAAGAGGAGTTTAGGGACTGGATGTAGGACGAGAGGTCCGAACCAGTATAAAATCCTGGTGTCTTCTTGCATTTACCTACTTTATCTACCTAGACTATTTCATTATTCCATATTACACGATCCTACCGCATAGACCCCTCTTTCAATTGGTATCGGAGCAAGGTTGTCCTATAACCATAACACCGTTATTAGACATATTGATAATATGGAAAATAACGCAAGTACAAGCACAACATCTGCCTATAGTTCTACATTTGCGGAAGGACAATCTACCCAAAGACCTCCTCTATTCAATGGACTAAATTATAACTATTGGGCTACAAGGATGAGGATTTATATGCAAGCAACAAGTTTTGAAGCCTGGAATGCTACTCAAGCAGAGTTCGTTGTACCCACAACCGATTATCCTACATGGACACAAATTCAAAAGAATGAAGCTAGTGCAAATGCCAAAGCTATGAATATGCTATTTTGCACCCTGGATAGAAATGAATTCAACCGTGTGAGCATATGTACTACTGCATATCAGATATGGGAAACTCTTAAAGTCATACATGAAGGCACAAACAAGGTTAAACAAACAGAGATATCCATGCTAAAGAATCAATTCCAAAACTTTAGAATGCGACAAAATGAATCCATCAATGACATGTACTCAAGATTTCAAGACATTCATCATGCTCTAATCGGACTAGGAGAAAGATACACGGACTTTGACATTGTGTCTAAAGTTCTAAATTCACTCACTGATGAATGAGAGAGAAAAGTACTAGCAATCGAGGAAGCAAACGATTTATCTACAATGAAACCAGAAGAATTGAATGGAAATCTTATGTCGTATGAAGTAAATATGCAAGCCAAAAAGGATCAAGCTCAAGAAAGAAAGAATATTGCTTTTCATGCGGAAAAGGAAGAATCAGAGTCTGAAGATGAGGATCTAGCATTTATAGCCAAAAATTTCAAGAAATTCCTAAAGTATAGAAAAGGAAACAAAATCGGAATCAAAAAGAATTTCGTGAACAAACCATCATCCTCAAATATAGAATGCTTCAATTGTCATAAGAAAGGACATATGCAAAAAGATTGCCAAGAAAAAATGAAGGAAAATCAAAAAAACTTCAACAACAAAAACAAGAAGGATAAATTCAAAAAGAAGGCATTTTCTGTAACATGGGATGATTCAGATTCATCTTCATCCGAAAATGATAGTGATAGCGACAATGAACAAGCAAATGTATGCTTCATGGCTCAAGAATCTGAAGTAAATAATTTAACTTTCGACGATTTAATTGAAGTAAACACTGAACTCTTAAGCACAATAAAAATTCTTAAAAAGAAAATTAAGGAAATTCGTGAAAATCAAAACAAAGCTGAGTTTGAGAGAGATATGTTAAATGATGAAAAGAAAATTCTTGAAGAAGAACTTGAAAAAGTTCAAGAATCTTATTCAAATTCGGAAACTCAATTATCACTTTTAAGTCAAGAAATTGAAACTCAAAAATTAAAGAATGATATAATTATTTCTGAAAATCATGATTTAAAAACTAAAATTAGACAAGTTGAGTTAGATAACACTAGTCTCAAAACTAAGCTTGATGACATTACTAAAAATATTTCCAATTTTAATAAAGGGAGAGAAAATTTATCCAGGATTATTGAAAATTCTCAACCTGCTTCAAATAAAAAGGGATTTGGTTATGTTAAGAATTCAAAAGCTCACAATGATAAAAATGGTTTAGGATATAATAAAACTGATCGTAGAAATAGTACTAGATATGCTTTCATGTATAGTAAAAATGATAGTACTAGTATTAAATTTCGAGTAAAGCCTAAATCTAATTTTTATAGAAATTCAAATAATACTATGATCTATAATGTTGATAATTTCTCTAGAAGTACAAAACCATTAACAGGAAACATGAATAAAAATTACCCAAGTATTTGGGTTCCTATTAATTGTAAAAATAGAGAAAAATACATTGATGATTATTTTGATATGGTAGTTAATAATGAAAATTATATCTATAAAGGTTCAACCACACCCAAATGGGTATGGTTTCCTAAAAATTAGGAAATTATAAAAACCTTGGGTATCGCATGTTTTAAATATTAATTTTTTTTCTGATACCTCACATTATAAGTAGTGGTCATTTTGTTTTATATTGCTCTATGCTAACACTTATGTAAAATATATTTTATATCATCATATAAACTCTCCTTTTTGTCGATGACAAAGGGGGAGAAAGATATTGCTCTAACACTATTTGCAGGAATAAACCATGCAAGCACAGATTAAGGGGGAGAAAAGATTAATTATTTACAGGAACATATAGCATAGATTCAGGGGGAGAATCAAGCACAGATTAAGGGGGAGAAAAGATTAATTATTTACAGGAATATATAGCATAGATTCGGGGGGAGAAATCTAAAGCACGATTACAGGAATATATTCAGTGAGGGAGATAAGATCAACAAAAGCTTGTCAAAAATTCGTTCGTAGCAAATGAAGTTGTCATCATCAAAAAGAGGGAGAATGTTGGATCATAGGTTTTGATTGTTGACAATACACAACAGTTCACGAATTTATGACTACGATAACATCCAGACTCATCGGCTCAGTATATGGTTTGTATAGTTATAAATTTTAATAAGAGTCATCAAATATGTATATAGAGTCTAGTTTAGTGCTTTGTTAAAATCTTTCCTCAAGAATCATCATTCACATTCAAATAAACTTGCTTGCATATTTTAATCAAAATCAAGTTTTCAAAAAATGCATGGAGCGGGGCTCAAACCCGGGTCACTAATTTGGAAGGCATGCACTCTAACCAAATGAGCTACTACTGTTTTTTTTGAACAACAGAATTCAGTCGACTGAATAACCTGAGTCAGTCGACTGAATCTGTGCAGTTTAACATACATGCACAGTTTCAGTCGAGTGAATTCCCTGCTCAGTCGACTGAATTTTTTCCTGAAAATTTTTCTTCATATTTTCAGTCGACTGAATCTCCTGCTCAGTCAACTGAATTTAAACCTACGACTTTTCTCTGAAAAGACACCTTCTTCTTCCCAAGAGTTGCAACCATACATCAATGGAAATGGAAGCATCTCTTGTTCGCGACCTTTGACAACATATGCATCTCTTCTACAAGTATAAATTCATGATTCTAACATCATTTAATAAACCGAATTCTCTTTCTTTAATCTTACTATTCTTTTGTTCATATTCTCTAGATATTCTCTAAGCAATCACCAATCTATTGCTTGAATCACTGTTTTTGCTTATAACATTCTTTGGATTCATAGCAATTCACATTTTCTAAATCTTCACAAACACATTGCATATTCTCGAGGATAAGATTATAGGAATATTGTACTACATTAGACTCATTAGTGTTGACAAGAACACAACAAGTCGAATATTGTATTTTAGTAATTGAGTTGAAGTCCTCTTCGGTAGTTGAGGCAAGAAATCCCGTTCGGTTGTTCGGGTAAGTTGTAAACCTATTCCTCCGGGTGAAGTGAGGGTGTTAGTTAGTGAAATTCCTAAGAGGAGCTTAGGGACTGGACATAGGACGAGAGGTCCGAACCAGTATAAAATCCTGGTGTCTCCTTGCATTTACCTACTTTACCTATCTAGACTATTTCATTATTCCATATTACACGATCCTACCGCATAGCCCCCTCTTACAATTCCTTTTGATCTGCACAATTTGACCATTGTGGATTGATTCCTCAATTTCCATAAAGCATGTTTCCTGCACATCAAACAATTTTGGTAGACAACTTGAATTTGAACATTGATTATATGCAGACTCAACAGACAATGACGATCTGAATATTTATAAACTAGTATTAACAAACACAGCCATTTTAAAACTTTTTCAAAAATCAGATTATGAAACTTTGAAAACCTTGCTCTGATACCAAATGTGAGAAATGCGGATTAAGGATCTTAAGGCTAGAATAAACACTAGAGGGGTGTGAATAGTGTTTTAGAGAATTACTAAATCATTATGAGTTTTTGTTAATTTAAACACAAATGTATGCAATATTCAGACACATATATGATCACAGAATCAAACACAGATGCAAATATAAAGTAAAAGCAGTAAAGGAAAGAACACATCGATTTTACACTGGTTCGGATTTACCCTGCATCTAGTCCCGCATACAAGTACGAATTTCCTTTCAAAAACAATCTTTACAATTACACCCTCGATTTCAAGGCAACGAGGTACACCCTCCAGATTCACAATTCTATGGGTAGAGATACTTGATTTCTCGGGAAACAAGTTCGCCCAATTGATTTCCAAGGCTACAATCACACCTTATCTCTCTCGATTGATTTCCAAGGCCACAATCACACCTTTTCTCGTTTAATTGATTATAAAGAAGCCTATAACTCTGAATAGCACTGAGAATCTTGTTGAGATAGTGATAGGGAATCAAACCAGAAATGATCTAGTTAGATTCAATGTTGATTTCGGTAGCGTAATGGTAAGAATATGTATATAGAAATGTGGAAGAAGAAGAGGAGTGAAACACTAGAAAATCTATATTGAAATTTGAAAACAGCCCTTATTTATAGAAGAACAACAACCATGTCCATTCGTGAAGAGATATGACGAATAAACACTTCTTTTGAAACTAGCTGACGCTATGTCGACATGGGTAGGTTAAGCATGTCGACATCCCAAAGGAATATTTGGTGGCTTGTTTTTCTTTGAAAATAACTTCTATCTTATATCAAAATTATTTTAAACTTTATAAATATACTTGTCTATAGTTAAATTACATAAGTAAATATATAGAATAATGTATACAAAATTTTACTAAAATTTAATATTTAAATCTAAGTTTAAATATTTAAAAGTTAAATATATTATTATTAAAGATAGTTTAAAACTACGGATAATTTGATTTTGAAATTAATGATTATTTTGAGGCTAAAAGTATTTGAAATTAGGATAGATGTTTTGATGCTTTTAAAAGGAAGATTTTGAAAACAAGATAATTTTGTAAAAATATTTGAATAAAAGATTGGCGGATACAAAACAATGTTCCACTAGATTTTTCATAGGTTATATCCTACTTAGGGTTCCATCCCTTTAACAGGCTCGAAGTGATTCCATTCCATGAATAAATTGGATTTTAAGATGCCAGTGCTTTTCTAGGAGTTTCAACAAAATTCCTAATTAAAAAAATTAAATTACTTGAAATCTTGAACTCTTGATAATCTTGATATTCTTGATACTTATGAGTCTTCAAGCTTGATATCTTGAATCTCTATATTGTGCAATCTTCATTCTTGGTACCTGCATGGTTAAATCCTGCATATACATATATATCTAAACTTATACTATTAGTATTTATATCTTATAATCTATTCTAAGGTTGTTGTCATCAAAACCATCATCTCAAGGACTAACAAAAGCCGTTCAGCAGGATTTGGAGATCACACCAAATCTAGCAGTAAAGCGAGAGCCGTTAAAGACCATTGATCGTGATGAAAAGCTGTTGAGGAATAAAATTGTGAAACTGGTTAAAGTGCAATGGAGTGGTGATCCAAATGACTGTACTTGGGAAACAGAGGATAGCATGCAGAAGTCCTATCCCAATTGCAGAGTGGATATTTCAGCTTAATCTGGTAAGCCATTTCTCAATTTTCTTTCTATGTTCTTATATTCTTTATTTGTCTTCCTCTCTCTTTCAAATTTCGAGGATGAAATTTTCTTAAAGGGGGGATCTATAATATCCCAAATGTAATTCCGAGGATGAAATTTGGAATTAATTTGAAAATTTTCAAGACAAATAGAATTAGTATTGATTTATACATATATAAATGGATTGTAATTCAAATTTGAATTTGAATTTGAACTTGAATTTAAAATTTAAATAAATACCTTAGTAAAATAATTTGGATTTTAAAATAATATATATAGGTAATTTATTTAATGTATAATTGGTTTAAAACATTTTCTTTAAAACTGTATATAATAATAAATAGGAAAATGTATTTATAAAATAGGAAATATAATTTAAAAATTATACAAAAATATAAGTTAACAAGTGTTAAATTTTAAGTGCATAGATTAACAGGTGTAATTCATGAGACAAATTTTTTAACAAGTGTAATAATCTTGTAAATAAAATGAACAAGTGTCATTTTATTTTTATTTTTGAGAAAATTGATAAAAAAATAGAAAACGAGATTATATAAACCATTTCATCTCCTATCTCTCTCTTTCTTTATCACTTTCAAAACTTTAAAAAAATTAGAAAACAAAACCTGCATAAACTATAAAAATTCAAACCATAAAAATCACCAAAACAAATTTAAAAACAAGTCAAACAAACAATTCAACCCAAAAAAACAAAGATCTGATACAAGTAATCAAAGTAAACAAATTTCAAGCAAGCTATCAGTTAAATAAAATTTCATTTTTGAGATCAAATATCAACAATAAGCAAATTCCAGATTCAAGAATTCATTTTTCAAAATCAAATAAGGTTTCAGATTTTCAAAGTAAATCAACTTATAGGTTACCAGCTCTCTGTTTCTTTTTTTACCAGGTGAGTAAACTTTCAAAAACCTGGATTCTTCTGGTTGTTTGAATCAGGCTTGAAAATTAAATTGTAAAAGTATATACAAGCATGTAAATATATGTACATATATGTGTAATGTGTGTGCATGTCTGATATACAGGCAAAGATGCCTCTATTTGTTCCCAGGTTTCAAAAATAAACCTGTTCAAATTTCAATTATTTGTTCCCTAATCATTGTCAGGCCTTAGGATCTAAACAAGATTGGTTCTTTTAAACATGATTTAAGTTCTAAAAATAAATTTAAGCAAGATAAATTAAAGCTTTCTCTGGAAATTTAAAATTACGGACAAACCCAATGAATGGTAAAATTTCAACCGTCATGATTTCTGATTTCGACTATATTATCTTAATCGTTATTGAAAATAATGATTTTTAAAGATGGAATTGAAATTTTTAAGAAAGTATTCGTTGGGAAATTCGAGGATGAACGATTTTGGGTTTATTAGCGATTTTTGATGATCGGAGTAACGTTGGGTCTCGTGATCGAGGTTGAAGCTTGGTTGATAGTCGGGGATCATTAGAAAAATCCTCGGTGAATTATAATTCACCGAGGTAATGGCGTATAGGGTTTAAAACCCACGTCTGGTCAAGGTCGAAAAATGCATTGTTTCATCATCAATAGTGTGTCGGAGCTGTTCGCACCGATGGGATTCGAAGCATAACGTTTAGACAAAGCTTTGGTCGGAATTGTATGGCCTCTGGTGGCCTGAGGAAGCGGTGCGAGGTGATTACGTGGTGATTGTTTTTGTTCCAGTTTGGGTCAGATGGTTCATTTGCGAGTACGACATCGACTCTGATTTCTGGGTGATCATGAGACTAGTATGGGTCGTAGCCGATGTGTGGAATTTCGGAGATTGGATCGTAGGTGGCCGGAGCTCTGGTGCATGTGCACACGCCATTGGGTTGTGTCAGTTGCCTGAAATGAAGAAGAAAGGGACGACTCGAAGTGATCTTTGGGAAGACTGGGTGAAGGCTCGAGTAATTGTTCGAGTATTTCTGTGTTTTATCAGGTATTAAAAACTTAACTAAAAACCTAAGTATTTAAATGAAAATTTTGGGAACACTCGAGTATGACTCGAAGTAAGAAGGCATTTTTCTCGAGGAACACTCGGGGTTGACTCAGGTTTTACAATTTCCAGTTTTAAAAAATTTAACAATTTAAGTCAATTTAATTTCTAAATTTATTCTTTTAAAAATGATGATTGTTGATTAAGTTGGAATGTGTAGTTAATGATTTTAAAAAAAATTCTCTTATTAATTAAGTTAAGAATGTTTTGAAGTTATATTCAAAAAAAGAGTTTATTTTAAATTAAAAATTAACAAAGTAATTAAGGGGATAATTAAACGTAATTAAATTATTAGCTTAAACGTTAAGTTAATTTATATTATTAATGATAATTAAATAATTAAAGATTTATAATTACTTAATAATTAAAGGTTAATTAATTATAAATAAAAGGTAAATTAATCTATAATTAAGAATAAATTAATTAATATAATAAATTAAAGAATAATTAATTAAAGAATAATTAATTAATGAAAGTAATTCAGATTAGTTAATTTATAATTAAGCATTAATTAATAATAATTAATTAATTTATTAATTAATAATTAAAGGTTAATTAAATTATAATTAATGTTACTTAATTGTTAATTAAGATTAATTAATTAGTAATTAAGGACTAATTAATTAATAATTAAGCATAATAAGGCATTAATTAAAAAGAATTAATGAAGATAATTATGTGATTAATTAATTATGATCACATTGTTAATTCATTTTAATCGTAGATGAATGATTATTATTGAATGCTTTATATATATTGATATCTCTGATATGTCATTGTGATACCATTTGATATGAATTGCTTTGTGCTGAGCTGTGATATCTGTGATGTATTTCTATGTGAATGTGAAAACCCCTTTGGCCCGTAAAACGACATTTGAATTTCGATGCGATAGGGAGTCAGATTCCAGTTGGTTTATCCGAAACCCACGTCGAACCCTAATAGTGAATCTTTATGATTGATATATCCACGTGTTTTAAAATTAAGCGCTCGCTATTCGGTTTAGCCGGGAGAGGACTTTGTGTCATATAACCCATTCCGAATAGTAATACGATGAAATGGATAGCATTTGAAGGCGGTGGTGAAGACCGAGTGTCACGATAGGATAACCTGTTGAATGACTCTGCACTGAGTTGCTCCGGTATAGAGATCTCCATATGTGATAGAGAGTCCGATTGGGATGTGGATGCTCGAATTTGCAAGGGTTTATTTGGAAGTGCCTTCGGTTCCGTTCGAACCCGAAACAGATTTGTATGGTTGTATGTCTGACATTACACTTTGAGATATAAAGCTGATTTCTATCAAATACATTTCTGTCTAGTGGTGGAGAATTTATTATCTTAGCTTAACACCCTTCTCTGAGACGTACGAGCTCAAAGGTCATGTAGTTGATGATTATTAGTGATATACTCCCAATTTGGTAGTGTGGCATGCTGAGTGATGCAGATCATTTGTTGATCAAAGCATGGCTTTTGTGTAAAGCAAGCTTTGTGGACGAGACTTCGTCGAACCTCACAACCCGAAAATGGTCGAAACGGGAAGGATGCAGCAAGGTTATTAGGAGTAGTACCCCTTAGGGTATGTGCATTTCCTTTTGGATAAAAAGTGGTATCATGGAATGGAGAATAGATACTTAACTTGTGTGGATATTGCAATTATTTTGCTTTGTGGTTGTTGTTGTGGCCCCGGATAAAGGTTGGTTACGACTGGGGGATGGCATACTCGTGACAGTTAGTTACCTAGTTACAGAAGTAACCCGGCCTTGTGTTGGCAGAGATCCGGTTAGGTTCTCGGGGCGTCCCTCCAGAGGCGTACCCATGTGGTATAGGAAGTTCCTTATCCTGACCAATTGTTGGAAATCCGATCACCAATACGTGCCCAGTACAGTTTTAGTTGTATAACCTGCCATTTACTTATGGTGGTGACCCACTGTTTAGATGGTAGCTATAGTAGGCATACTACGAAATGTGTATGCTGGCTAAGATTAGTATTATACTTTCAAAATATTTTCTACACTATGCACTAATAATAATACTAAATGAATATTTCTCTTATCAAGCATGTTTGACTATCATAAGAAGAAATCTTCTCCAATTATGCGATTGTATTGTGTGTGTGGCGGGAGGTCTTATGGTAGTTTCATTTTTCAAAAGCATGTCAGATTTCTTTTATAAACTGTTTTTGTACAAACAACTGTTTTTGTTTACTCATACCAGTCCCATGACTGACCCGGAGTTTATTGTTCCCTTCCTAAACTCTGGGTGCCCATAATTTCAACACGGGCAGCCTAGAAGCGGGTTATCCATGTTTTGGAGCTATCTTGGATTCAAAAGTCTTTTGGAAGCTGACGAATTTTGAAAAGCTTTTGATTTGGAAATCTTTTTGAAGTGTTTAGAGTTTTAGAAGACCTTGTCGAAGTTGAACTATGTTTAAAACTTTTTGAAAACTCTGTTGTCATTCCGCTGTGGTGTTGTTATTATTCCGATGTTGTATCATGTGTAGTACTCTGATGATGGCGGTGATTTGTTGTAACCAAATATTATGATGATGTTATACTCAATGTTGTAGTTGTATTATGATTAATGATATCATCTTTTGTTTCCACTGTTTATATTCATCTAATGTTGTTATAAGCTCCACTACAAGAAAAACTATTTTTAGTTGCATTTATTGGTGGCGTTTTAAATTTGTGCAACTGTTGGTAATTTTACAATATAAAAATAAACAAAGAAACGCGGCTAATTCTCCCGCCAGTAATTCGTGGAATTTTTTGCTAAAATTTTTTGTGGCCGCTCAAATTTCCTTTACCACTTTTTCTTCTTCTCAAACTACTCCACTTAAAAAAAATTATTCGTCTCTTCCAATTTACTTTACAAGCCCTAAGTTTCCTAATTCAAAAACTGCGACTGAACAAAAATAAAGAAAACGCGATTTTAAAAGCAGAATTCCAAGTTTCCCGGATCAAAATCCCAATTACCAAAATCAAAACCCCCAACCCAGACTTCGAACTGGATTTAGGTGATTGTGGAATGAATGCGGAGGCGGTGAAGGTGATTTCAAGTGGAGCGGTGTTGGATCAATTCGAGGAGGCGCTGCTATAAGAGACAAAGGAGAGTTTGAGTTTGAGATTTCGCACAGCAGAAGTTGCGAATTTCAGGTGTGTGTCTGCCTTTTTCTTGCTTTTAGTTTATCGTGTCAAATATTTTTTATCAGTACATTGCAAATTAGATACTAATAAAATGAAGGAAAATTTATGTATATATAATTGTAGATCACTTTGCAGGTTCAATAAAAACATGCCTATTTGCAAACTTGTTAAAAACATGCCACATCAGTTGTACAATGGTTTTCCCAATTAGGAAGTAGCAAGCACACTAGTTAGGATCAAGCTATGTTGCCCTCTTAAAGTTACTTTAGAGCCAAAAGCACTTTGTGTTGCTAGTCCATGGTAAGGAAGTAGCATTCGAACTCAAAAAAGAGAAGTGCAGCTTCCGGGGATGAGGGTCAACATATATTCTTTGTATGTATTGATTGATGGATAATAAATGAATGATTGATATGAACCATTTTCACTTTGAATACATCAGTTCATCAAGATTTTGGGGCTATGTTATATGTCACTTGTTGATTGCTTGAACATACAATATGTAAACTGTCAAGTATGTTATACGAGAGTAGTCTGATTATGTACAATTGCTTCCTGACCACATATGGTTTCTTTGTAGGGCACAGTGATGAATGTTAGAAAGGTAATCTAAGAAAAGGCAATTGACATGGGACATTGTTAATAAAATCCGTTCTTTTTCTCTTCTTTTCTCCCTTTAAGGTGATTGAAGCAGCTAAGAAGAGACCTGAGATATTGGTTCAAGTAGGGTTGAAATACAGATACATACCTCCTGTATCAAAACTGCTTGATATAGTTCATAGTGGCAAACTTGGGCATGTTAAAATGGTTGCTATACGTGAACATCGATATCCATTTTTGGTCAAGGTAAAATGCATTCCCTTTTCAGTATGCAATAGAACTATTCAGTACTTAAATGTAAGAAGTGAACAATGTTGGATTATTATTAATTTAATCAATTGTTAAAACTGAAAATTATTGCTAAGACGCAGCAGAAAGCCTACAAAGAGCATGAAGTGCATCCTATACAAATGGCGAGTTCATTTGTTTTGTTTTCTTATCTAACCTCTTTATTTTGTGGTTGTTCAAAAATGCTTGAGTTGATTCTATATCAAATTATTTTGTAGATGCATGTGTGGTCCCTAACAAAATTGTCCCCAATTCAACAAGTGTAAAAAATGTGTGTATTGTCAAAATTTAACTAAATACAAGGAATGCAATTTAATATCAATGCTGCATAGGATAGAATTCTTAAGTGTCCATGAATGAAAAGTAATCATTTTATTACATCCATTTGTCAATATTTTTGTATTTGATGTGTATTTAGTTATACATGATGCACGAAAAATGATACTTTGGGTTATGAAAGGTGTGATAGATATCCTTTTCTTTTATCTGAAGACCCGTTACACACACATATCCAGACAAGTCAAATAGAGTTTTCTAAACCACAAAGAGATATCTGAAGTTTAGCAATTGAAAACATTTAACCATATAATGTAAACTGTAGATGATCTTTTGCTTGTTAATTTTCTAGACTGGGTAATTTGTATAGATGAAAAACTGGAATCGGTTAAAAGTCAATCCAGGAGGAACACAGGTTGAGAAGTGTTGTCACTTTTTTGATTTGATGAGGCTTTTTACAGCAGCAAATCCTGTACGCATGATGGCTTCTGGAGCAATTGATATTAATCACAAGGATGAAATTTACAACGGAAAGGTTAAAATTACATTTTTCGACTTGTCAAATAGATTATTGAAATCAAACATTTTGCAACATCTCTTCTGGTGGAAACATTGTGCAAAATTAAAAGATTTCATGATATGAAAGTATGAAAGCTAAAATTCATTACTCTTGCATTCAAGCAATTTGCAGTACTTGATTTTCACCGATGGAAAGTATGAATCAGGTGCGTGACATAATCGACAACGCATACGTGATTATTGGTTTGATAATGGTTCACGAGGAATGCTTGATCTGTGCATGTTTGCAGAAGGCAGTAAAAATGAAAAAGAAATTTGTGTAGTTGGCGATACTGGCAAGGTAATATTTGGAAAATATTTGCACATAGCTTGTTTATGACATGTTTTTTAAGAGGACAGCATAGCGCATATATCCAAATCTACACCCTAATTGCAAGGTAATATTTGGAAAATATTTGTGCAGACTAGACATATGCACACCCACGCTTCAATGCACTCACTAACACAGCCTATATCTAAATCTACACCCTTACACACACAGTCCCAAACACATGAGGGTTTATATTTTTTTTAGGTATATATAGTGGAGAGAGTTGCATTCAAGTACTCCTCCTTTGTTTTCATTTTAATGCACTGTTTTGATTTTGGATATCATAGTTCAGCTAGTTTGTTATAACATACTCTGTTAATCCATTGTCTTACTGGGACTTGTATGTGGGTAACATATGCATACATCCATTTATATGTATTTAAGAGTGTGGTCATGTTGCTCTGGTGTGTATACACTTGTTTCTATTGAATAATTGCTGTCACTTTTGTGGTGTTCATGTTTGCAATTGTTTCCCTTCATGTCTATTGAATAAAACAGAGGTAACCCTATAAATCAGATTCACAGTTGTGTATGTGTGTTGTGTGTGTGTGTACACACGTCTGTATGTAAGTATGTACATGTATATATATGTTCATGTGTGTGTGAACATAATTTTGGAAAAGGTGTCTTTGTCTCATGTTCTGCGGCCTATACTTTATATTGTTTATGTACAGAGGAAGTAGGAAATAAGAGTAGGCAAATAATGTTGCAGACCAAAATAAATTAAATACTAAAAATAATCACAAGAAACATTAAAACTTATGATCACTTTTTCGTCCCAAAACCATTACATGATAAACTATATCTGGACATGGAGCTTGAATAAATATGGACATGAAAACAATGGCTTGCCTAGAAAGATGTCAAATTATAAGCAATATGTATTATTAATTTTTTCTCATCTTTCAGTCCATGAACACTTTAACCTTATCTGTATCTTTCTTAATATATATTTTTCTTGTATATTCTGTACATGTAGGGATACGATATTAGCTTCCCTGTAACAAATTCTCATTGTGAAGATATGCATAAGCACACACTTATATGCTTCATTGTTCAATCTATGGAGGTAATTTTCTTCCACTTGCAAAAATCTGTTATGAACAAACATTTCTATTCTGCAATCTTCATGGTCAGTGTTTTAGTGTCGAATGTTAAAACTATGCTACAATCATAAAAGGACTTTTGTGTTTTTGACTTTAGTTAGACTAATTATGCTTATGTGTTATCTGACCTTGAAGATCTATGTTTGGACGGTCAACTAAACTATATAGTGAAGGAATTCATATTAGAACTTGAATTTTAGGAACCATGGCTTTTTTCGGTGCTTTTGATACTTATTACTGGTTTTGGTTTCAAGATTTGGCGGTGTTAAACAATTGGTATCAACCAAGGATTTTTTGCAGTTTTTATGTATAGACAATTACTGTAAATGAAAAAAAGTAGTATGAATGTGCAGTTTCAAGATTGGAGATGAAAGTTGAATGTGCAGGAGTAAAAGGAGAAGAATGGTGGAGGAATAGAAGATGAAGTATGCGTGGGGTTGAGTTGGTGATAAAACCTGTCAGTTGGGTGGTGTAGGAGTTGTTTGTGGTTACTGTGTTTGTGAAGGGGAGGATGAAAGTGTGTGGAGGGAATGGTGTGGTCGAATGTATGGATTGAGGAGGAAGTGATGAGGTTGCTTGCTTCACCTGACGGTCAAGAAGCCCTCTGCCAAAATCTAGAAAATACAGGAGCCCTTCACCTGACGGTAGCAGAAGCCTAAAAAGTAGGTCAGCATCTCCAGTTAGAGAGCCCAAGAGATTGTTGAAGCTTCGGAAGGATTTGTCCACCTTGTGAGTTCTTCGTATAACTTTCGGTCTATGACTCTGTATGTATCTACTTCTGTTGACTTCAATACAGCCATGGTCTATGTTAGTATGGGCATGGTGGGAACTACCCTTCAAGTGAGGGCGGTAAGAACGATCTTTTAGTGCAGTGGTCTCATGGAGCAGGTGGCATAGCCCTCATGCTTTGCAAAGCCGCCCAGGTATATATGTTACGTTAGTATAAGAATACTGTATCTTATATTTTACAAGTGATTCAAATTTCAAACAACTAAAATCTCTTTAGATATCATATCTAATTATTGTGAGAATTCAAATTTTAAAACTTGAAACTTAAAACTTTTAAATTAACTTTTAAAACTTAAAAATCAAAGCTTATAATTTAATTTATTTAAAACTTAAAACATATAAAATAAATTAACTTTTAAAAATTAAATTCAAAATTAAATTAACTTTTAAAAGTTTAAACTTAAAACTTTAAATTAACTTTAATTTTACTTTAAATTAACTTTAAATTAACTTTAATTTTACTTTAATTTTACTTTAAATTAACTCTAATTTGAAATTAACTTTAATTTTAAACTTTAAATTAACTTTAATTTTAAATTAACTTAGAACTTTAAATTAAATTAAATTTAAAACTTAAAATTTTAGTACCTTCAACTAAACTGTTAACTAATTGTTTTACTGTTAACTAATTGCTTTACATATTATGCATTAAATTACAATTTACAAAAGTATTATGAATTTAGGTGCTTACATTGTCATTTTTTTCTTGCTCAGATCACCATTCTATCAAAGGAGGGTTCGTAAGTGTGCAAAATTGATTCCTCTATTTAAGCTCAAGAAAGGACTTTATTTCATTTGTTTTATAACTTTGATAATTTATATGACATCATTTATAGTAGGATATACTTGTATAATGTTGTAGATGTTTGATCTCATATTTGAAGTCCTACGAGTTAACGTAATTGTTTGACTATCTGTTGTGCTTTCACTTGTGTAGGCATCATACTTTTGAAGAGAGCAAATTTGGACTTGATGATGCTAGCTTTCACTTGTGTATGCAACAAAGAATTATGGGTAATCAAACGTTTTGTTAGCACTAGTTAGATATAACATTTATTAGTACCCGATGTGTAAATTTGTATACAAATGGTTATTTTATGTGAGTTAGGTCATTTTGTCGAAAAACTATTGTATTGGAATGGTTATGGATATTTTATTTGATTATATGGTTAATGTGTTTTTTAACTTATTTGAATATGATGATTATGTGAGTGATTGTTGATTGATATAATAGAACCAAAATAGACCATTAACAGGAAATAATAGCATGAAAAAATGGTGTAAAATAATAAACAACTTTTAGTAGTGTTTCAAAAACGCTACCGAAATATATATAGTGGCGTTGAGTAAATGCAACCGTAAAACAGGGGTAGAGTTGGAAATTCCATTAGTAGCGCCAAAAAATCTTTTGGTGGCGTGTCTTAAACGCTACAAAAAGATTTATGGTGGCGTTTGAAAAACGCTGCCAAAAATGCATTTATAGTGGCGTTAAAATAAATGCAACAGAAAATCATGGATTTTTAGTCGCATGTTTTCTCGCGGCGTTTATCAAAACGCCACCAAAAGTTTTTGTAGCGTTTTTTGAGCGCCACAAAAAATAAAATTTCTTGTAGTGCTCCATCCAAACTAGAGTTCAACGTTTGAATCTCCGGCAGTCGAATGCAAGTGAGGTATTTGATGTTGATTTTTGAAAGTTGGATTTCAATTCGTGACATTTTCACTCTATTTTCGACAGCGAACCCTAGATATGGATTTTTGATTAATTCTGGAAATTCTCTATCATAGTTAGGCTATGCAAGGAGAATGACAGTTTCTGATCAAGAAACCAGATCTGAGTCCGCATTAGGAAGTCGAGTGGATGACACTAGTTCGAAAGTGAAATTATGTGATTGAGTGGGCGATTAGATTTGATATCCCGTACGAATGGTATATGTACATCATACGGGCACGAATGAAATAGATATTGAATCTTTTTGGATAAGAAACGGGTGATAATTTTTGAAAAGAAAAGGTTTTTGAAATTATTTGAAGTAGAAAAGGGGAATCTATTTAAGTGATCCAAAGATTATTTTCAAGTTGGAAAGGATAAGTTACATAGATATATATATATGTATGTATGTATGTATGTATGTATATATATATATGGTTTTATGAGAATGATTTTGGGGAAAAAGGTTTTGGAACCTATGGAGTTGGAAAAGGCTTTTGATTTTTGGGAAAAATCAATTTATGGGAATTTGGAAAACCAAGTTTGGACCTATCGATTTGAGATATCGATTTTGTGTAAGGAGATTTATGTGAATCATATAGAGTATGATTTGAAATACTACAAGTGTATAGTATAAAAAGTTTTGAGATTGGCTCTAGGGAAAAATGCGCTCCCATTGGAATGAACTTCATAGGAGATCCACAGGGTGGTTCTTCCTTGAGCCCTAAAGGGGAGGCTCTAAATTGAATCCTGAGAGGAAGTTCGGATAAACTGAAGTTCATGAGGATTTTGTGTTGTGGGAAGCGAAAGTCGAGGGCATTGATGCCTACAGAGACATTTGGGTTATGCTATGATGACAGTGTAACTCGATATCACTGCGATCTACTATGGACCATAACAGAAGTCGTGTGTGCTGTGAGAGCCAACAGTCTACGTTTGATTTTTCCATGATGGAAACATAATGTTGGTAGACTACGATCTATGGAGACATAGTGAAAGTCGAGAGGCCGTGAGACCTAAGGCTACATTGGGACTTGACTGATGTAGTCTGCGACCTATGTAGGAGTGGTGAAGTTTCATTTGGCAACGAAAATCGAGGGCGTTGATGCCAATAGTTACATGGACTTTTGCTATGATGGCAATGTAACCCGGGATGTAACTGTGATCTGTGGCGGGTTCCATGGCATAGTCGAGTGGCGCGGAGTGCCTACAGTTATCTATGGATTTTGCTGGGATGGCAACGTAACCATCGGTCTAACTGCGACCATGGAGGGGGTGATGATTTTCAGAGCATTCTCACCAAAGATGTTTCCTTTATTTTCAAAAATGTTTTCAATATTTTTACCAAAATATTTTCCAAGTACTTTTACTAGGTGTTGAAAACAGATCTGCTAAGCACTTACACATTTTCAGCCCTACGCCTGATCAATGTGTGAACGAATTTCTGTGAGAACAAGGATGGACTGGTTGAGACATCGAGTTATAAAAAATATTTTTATAAAACTATTTTGGTAATATTATGTTAATTTTGAAGTGTTTTAAAAATTCTTAATAAAAGAGTTTATTGTTGAAAATGATCAAAAAGCAATTAAAACTAATAATTAGCAATATAATTAGAATTCTGGCTTTGTTCATTTTCGAGGATGAAAAGATTTAATGGGGGGAGGAGTGTGATAACTCGGATTTTTGGGCATCAGGTAATTGGATAATTACCTAGTTTTAACTATTAAAAATATCGATTTTTATAGTTGAACGAATAAATCTGATAATTAATATTTATATCTGGAAAAAAAATTATTTGATAATCTCCTAATATAATTAATTTAAATGGGCAAAACTTATTTTTTTCAAAAAAATTTAAATTTGTTTAATATATATATATAGGAGTTGATTTTAAATTGAATTTGAATTTGTAGTTTGAAATTCAAAGAATAAATATGTATGATATATTAGTGTATAATTAAGATTTTGAAATATTCTCTTTTAAGAGTTATATATGTGTATAAATACTTGGAAAGGTATGAATATAAATATAAAACATAAATTGATAAAAAGAAATGTATTTATTTAAAAAATCAAAATATGAAAAAATAAAAAATAAAAGCTTTAATACATATATATATTAATAAACTTAGAGATAAAACATAAAGAAAAAATATAATTTATATATATCAAAAACATATTAAAATCATTAATACATGCATATTTACAAATGTAAAAGATTTTAGCATACATTTAAAACATGTGTAATATTATAAGCATAAGGTAAATATAATATAAAAGTTTTAATAACATATTTAAATATTTATGCATAGATAAAAGACAAGTGTAAATCATGTTATATACTTAAGCATGTGTAAAGTAATTTTTATCATAAATCTTAACATTTGTAAGTAAAAATTTAACATGCAATTTACAAGTTTGCATATTTTTAACAAGTGTCACAGATTCTTTTTATTTTTCTTTTATTATTTTTAAAATCATAAAAAAGGATTAATATATCTCATTCTCTACTCAATTTTTCTTCTATCCTCATTTTTATTTTAAGACTAAAAATCAAAAGCCTATACAACTAAAACCAGAGAAAAAATCAAACAACTGTTGCAACCTATCAAGCAAAGCAAGGATTAAGGCTTCAAACACGAAAATTCAAACTCAATTCTGAGATCAAAATCAATATCAAACCTCAGTATTAACACATCAGTTTCCAGATCAGTTTAAACAAATTCCAGGCTATCTCTGTTTGCATGTGCAGGTGAGTAAACTTTCATCTTAAAGCTTAATGTGTCTATATATGTGATTGCATGAGATAATCCTTGACAATTATGATGAGTTGTATGTTTTGCATGTTTGTTTAGAGAAGATTGCATGTATATATGTATGTGAATAGGGATCTGCATGTCTCTGTGAATAGATATATCTCTGTTCTTAGTTTACAGACACAAGAACTAAAAAAATCAATTCTCTTCATATGAATCAAATTAGATTAGGATGTTTAAAGGAATTATGTTCGAATTAACTGAACAATATTTTTAAAAATAATTAAGTGTGGAACTAGTTAGTATTTCACTGGAAGTTTGGAAATTTCACTAATGAACATGTTTATGTCAAAAATAAATGTTCGAAATTCCATGAATTGATTTCATAAACTAATTCTTTGTAGAAAATGATTGATTTTGATTTAAAAATCTAAATTTTTAAGTGGGTTTTTGGTGGGAATTTCGAGTTGAATGGGAAATGATTATTCTTCAATTTCTGGCAATCGAGGTTTTGGGAGATGTCGAGTTCATTGATGGAGTAAGATCATGGGTCGGGGTGTTTGGGAAAATTGGTTGGGGAATTTTTAGCAGGCCGTGGTGGTGCGGCGAGGAGGGAGTAGGGTTTTAGGAGCTCGTTTGGTCGATGTCGAGGTCGGGGCATTCGCGTCTTCATGGATGATCTGAAGGCTATCGGTGGTTGGGGAAAAGAAGTAGGTGAGCAAGGCGAAGGACTGGACGGAGTTGTTGGTTCTCAGGTGGGCAGTAGTGGCGACGCAAAGGGGATTTGACGAGCAGGTTGGGTTCTAGGTTGAGTCTTAGTGGCTTGTTTTTGATTTCTAGCCTAACCGATGGTGATGGGTGGTTGGAATGTTAGGGGAAGGTTGCGGCGACTCGTTGAGGGTTTCAGGGTTGACCAGCGATGGTTAGATCGATGTGCATGGTGCACGTGTGTACGGTGTAGCTGGGAGTTGTAAAGGAGTTGGGGAAGATGGACGTTCTCGTGTTTGGCTCGAGACATTTTCGTGTTTGACTCGAAGGTTGTGAGCTCATAGTAACTCGGGAATTGACCCGAGAATTTTGATATGTGGCTAGCGTATTTTTATTAGGGGATCAGGTTTGCTTTGAATTTTTTAAAGGTTTAAAAACAAAAGTAAATTTATAACCAGTTTTCAAGGCAAATAGAAATGAAAAAGTTTTCACAGCCATTATCAAACAGGTTTCAAAATATAAGTATATCAAAAACTTTGATAAAGAGGTGTTTTGACTAAATTAATTTCAAAACTTTTGAATTCAAATAAGGTTATTGATGAAACTAAGTAATTAATTAAAGTAGGTGGTTTATCTTAATTATTTAAGATTTTACGAATTGAAATATAATTTACTAATGTAATTAATGGATAGTTAATTACTTAGTATAAGTGATTAAAGAGTAATTACTGAATGTAATTAATTAGAGGATAGTTAATTACTTAATGTGATTAATTTTAGGTTAATAACTGAATGTAATTAGTTAAAGATAATTAACTAATGGAAGTGATTAAGGGTTAATTAATTTAAGTGATTATGGGATAATTACTTGATGGAAATAATTAAGAGATAATTAAATTACTTAAAAGATAATTACTTAATATAAGTAATTGAAGGGTTAATTCGTTAATATAATTAATTAATCAAGGGTTAATTAATGTGATTAATTAAGAAATAATTACGTAATTAAGGTTAATTACTTAAGCTGGTAATTAAAAATGAATAATTAATTTCATTAATTAATTAAAGAAATAGCAAATGGTTTGTAATTATTGTTAATTAAGCAGGTTTAGGTACTTAATTTATTTGGTTAAGTTTAAATATGTGAACAATTAAACTTGCTTTTGGATGATTAAGTCATATTGAATTCCTTGAAATTGATTAACGTGTGATGCTCTGCGATAGGCAATGATGATTGAACTGTGATAATGTAGTATCTATCTGAGATGAATTATTGTGTAAATATGTTATCTTGAATATAAATTGTATTGTTTAAAACTTGAACAATTTGGCTTAAAGAACAACATTGAAATCGAAGAGACCGGTTAGGTATCAGTAAATACCTGAAACCACTTCGAGTTGTAATCTACAATAATTCTTTTAAAAAATTGATATGTGAAATCAATAGGCTGGAATGGAATAATATGGACCATTGAAACTAAGTAAGAATACTTAAGGATTGACTTGTGAAATCAGTGTTGACTATAACAAGTTATGGACTCGTAGTGAGATGAGTTACCCCCGGGTTTCTGTTATGTTTTGAAACTTAATATTTCAATTTTATGGGTTTACTCATGCTGGTTTCTAGCCTGACCTAGGTGTTACTTTGATGTAATGCTCGGGTCAAATCGAGTATTACATATTTTTAGGTTAGGATGTTCTGGAGCTCAGGAGGCGAGCTGGATGGCAGGAATGTATGGAGTTTACCGTTGTGTATTTGAGTTTTTTTGTGCGGTGTGGGAAAGGTTGCTATAACTGTCTAGTCTATTTGTAATGGTTGTACTCTGATATGTTGAATGTAAAGTAACAATTGCAGTATTCTTCGTAAATGCTATTATTTTAAATTATATTTTGATTCGCTGCGAATGTGAGATGCTATTGTTTTCTATTCTTCTTCTATCTTCTTCTTCTTTTCTTTAACAATCTGAGATTTCCGGCGTTCGATTGCTCGGCACTTTTACAATTAACGCATTAGTGTCGAATTTTCAAGATCGAAATTTTGGATCGTTACAATGAGACTCCAATTAGGCATCCGTACTCTAGTGTTTTTGATGATAAGGTTCTAAAGGCAACAAAGATACTGACAACTCTAGGTGAGATTACTATTGGCACTCCAGTACAATAGTCGACACAGGAAGACATACCTCGTCCATCTTTTTCAGATCAAACTTCCCCTATGCATTCCTTCCCATTTAAAGCTTATATTATTGCAAGTCCTAAGAGGAAAAAACAATAAATTTAAACCCGTGAGGAGTAACTCGAGCAGAAGAGGGAGTTTAACCTTATTCGATCACTATTCAAATGACCATGTAGATCTATTTGGACTTGAGAAAGTGGAGTTGGTACTAACGGTGAGATTAGTGCAACACTTTAGCCCCCACTAGTCTCTCAACCTTCTATTCATGAATTTCGGGTAGGATTTCATGGCTTTAGAAAAATGGGACCTTCATTTCAGGCACCTGGACCTTCTAAGAGGGTATTTAGAGGGATAGAACCTAGACCACAAGTCACCATCACTCATGTTTCAAGATCTCTAATACGTCCTCTAGTATCGGCCAAAGAGCACATGGGATATTTAGAGTTAGATCCTACTACTTCTTCGAGTTATCATGATTTTTCATGATATGTAGCCTCTTCAACATGGTATCACTTTATGATTCATCAACTACATTAGATTGTGTTAGTATAATTTCTCAGTCTTGCATTTTGTTTCAGTTGAAATTAACATTTGTTTTGTCTTGTATGTGGTTTCATTCATCTTGTGACATTAACATTTGTTTAGACTTGTATGTTGTTGTAACATCTACGTTATTTTACGATATATTCTGTGTTTGTCATCTATGTTATATTCTATGTTTGTGACATGTTTTGTGATATTCATTCAGTAATATCAGTATTTATATGCTATTATTCTCCTTTTGATGTGACAAAAGGGGAGAAATAACAGATCCTATGCATACATTCAGAGGGAGTACTGAAATAAAAATTATAAAACATTTTGTGCATACATTTAGTGTTAGGATTGCATTCGTACCATTCATAGTAAACATCCCTTCACGAATGCATATATAAGTTGTCATGGTTAAAAATGAGGAGAATGTTAGAACAAGAATTCCCAGTTTTGACGATGACAACTCCATACTATAGTTTAAAATACACTAGTCGAAGAAATGTCTTCAAAGCTTCAAAAGATGGACAAGGGATCGTGGTAGAAGCTTCAGAAGATCATCTATTAAAAGAAGAATATTATGTATTATTGAGTCGTTATGTCTTAGATATATACCATCAAAACTCATAAGAACCACATATCACTATTCCACGCTCTCAAAGACCATAAAAAAAATTATAGACTTTTTCGTATTTTTAGACTGTTAAAAGCTTCTAAGTTTTGAAATTAACATGCTCATGGATGAACCGATGGAAGGCCACCGGTGCATCGATGCATAAATTGATTTCAAATATTTGAGATGAAATTCTTTTCATTTGAATAGTCATGTTTCTTTCTTCTTCTTCAGATGCGACCTTCTATAATGGCGAAAAATGATATCTTTTCATTAAACCCTTTCAAATCTATAAATAGCCTTGTTTCAACAAGTTTAAATACCGTTCTCACTCTCTAATTCTCTAATCTATTATCTAAAACCCTAGTCTATTTCATATTCTAATCTATAAATTTTGACTTTTGACCTCCTAAACTCCTGCACATTCATCTACAAACCAGTTATTTTGGGTTATAGAAGATCGTACTATATTAGGCGTATCTGTGTATTGAAGACACGTCTTCTGCCAAAGTTTGTATTTTATCATATTAGTGTGAAAGTCTTATTCAGTGGCTCAAGCAATGGTATAGGCCTATTCCTTTGATGAAACGAGGATGTTAGTAGTTAAAGACAATATAATAGATTTTAGAACTAGATGTAGGATGATGATTATAAAACTAGTTATATAATATCATATATAGTTTACCATGAAATACGATCCTACACATCACTACTAACCAGTTGGGCTATTAGTCCTTAACGTATTATAGTATATTCAAATGTTTGTATATACTTTGACATTTATGTTTCTGATATGCATGTGAATTTATCATATGTATATGTGACTAATAGCAATCAAATTATTAGTACGACTAGTTAGTAAATATAAAATAATTTCAAATAAAATATGATTTTATTTATTATTTTATAAATTAAATAGGTTGGATCTAATGCTAATTAGTAGACTTCGTAGGCCAATTAAGATCCGAACAAGGATATTTTTGTAATCTACTCATTCTTTCGTTGCCGGCGGGTCGGGTCCAGTAATGGTACCAGATTCCAGCCCGTATGGTCTATGCAGTCTATTTAGACAACATTTAAGGCCAACTAATAAACTTTTCTATATGATGGGTGTTAAGAGTAGTAATGTCTAGGCTTGGGTTGAATAAAAATAATTCTCCCATCTCTGACTACCGACCTAGCCCAATAGGCGGAGTTAATCCAAAAGGTTGGCTTAGATGTAAGCCCAAAGTTGTTTAAATTCTGGCTTTTAGCATGTAGTTACATATACAATATTATTAAATCTTTTATTATTAAAATATATTTATTATTAAATCGATCACATGTAAATATAAAATATACTTATTATTAACCTTTTAGCTTGTAGTTACTACAAGTCCCATGCAAGAACCAAATTAAACAATTCTAAATACATTCGTAGTTTGGTCACTTAGTCGTTTATTTTCCCAAGACCGTGTGTTGTCTTCTATGAGTTTTGAACTCTAAAGCAATAAAATAATACATATATTCGATCCTTATTCGAGCATATACAAAAGGTGTACAGTGAACAATCGCGTTCGTGTTATACGAAATCTCTTAGAAAATAATTCACTCGAAATGAGCAAGTAAACCATAGTGCAAGATCATGTATTTAATAGATTGAATACAATGAGGTTCTTGTTGTTTTAGAAGAAACACAGAACAAGAATAGCTAGACGGACCTAGAAATTTGATCATTGAAATATCAGTTTGATTAGTTTGCTTTAGTGCAAATTATTCAATGTGCTTAAATGTTAAGAATGTCTGAATGCCCTTTTGTAGAAAGTTCGATGCGATCTTTTAGTAAGAGTTTCCTTTTGAATGTTTTGACAAATTGGATAGGGAAGCGGATGTCTGAAAGTCGATGTAACAGAGGCACGATAGGAATGAATAGAGTGAATAATTGTGTTTGATAAAGAGATAGCGAAGATGAAAATAGTTTAAAATACTAGTAGATACTTGATATGGAATAAGAAATGTTATTTCTATTTCAAGTTTATTTTCATGTAGAAAATTATTTTCCATGAGAATTATTTTTTCGAGTTTAAGATATTTGATCTGAAACTCTCGACAGTAAACTAGTTACAGTAAATGAAATAAACAACTTATAATAAGTGATCGAATGAAGCTTCGTATTATTTCATGTATTATTATTATTATAATGATGGAAATACTAGAAGCATGCTATGTAACACTTACTAATGAATGCATAAATCACAAAAGATTGGTTTCGTATATATACCAAATATTAATTATGAAATAAGAATAGTTTTCAGTATTGATTGAAAATATATACAGTTTTATTTTAATATGCATTTATAAGTCTTCATAAGAAAATCAATCTTTTATAATAACGGTATTTATTTTCCCAACTATGGTAATGAATTATCTATAGATAATATAGAATTATCTAAAATTATTTTAACACTTATTTTAGAATTATAGAGTAAGCCATATCCTCGAGAAATAATTCCTTAATCGTATGATTATGAATCATATGGTGTTGGTGAGTTTTATCTCAAACTATTAAGGGTACAATGCCCATTATGGAAGTGATGAAAAGTTCAATGAACTCTTCGAATTACTATATATATACACATACACACATATGTAGTCTAATGTCTAATGATTCTAAATAGTCCACTCACTTTGTGAATTCATAGACAAATTATCATGAATACGAACATGTCTATTTGATAGCTAAGTAGTATATCAATGATAAGTCCATAATATATAAAAAAAGCGGATAACATAACATGCAACGGAAATAAAAACAACTCGAATTGATCGATTGAGTATATTTGAAAAGAGTTCCAAAGGTATCTAAAAATGAATATGATTCAATCTCAAAATCACTCCTCTCTAAGACACATCAGATACAATACACGTATGGAAGGGACTAAATAGGTATCCCTAACCAAAATCCATCAATCAAGTCTTTAGCTATAAATGAATGTGTAGAACCGGTATCAAACAATATTCTAAAGGAAATACCGGACATTAAAGTCATACCTTCCAAAACAACATTCTTGCCTTCCTCTTTAGCAACTGGTCCTTCCCTTGGTCCCTCCAAAGAAAACACTCAAGCCTACAACTTATGCAATATTTCTTCTGATGCCTAACCTTATCATAGTTAAAACACTTCATCTTTCCCTAAGCTCTTGGTGTTAGACACTTGGATGCATATTGCCCCTTCTTTCCATAATTAAAGCAAGCAACTTTAACAATAATAGTCTTGGCATTCCTTCCTTTCAGCATAGTAATATTTCCCTCGACATAAGGAGCTAACTCCTTCTATTGGACTATCTTAGGATTTATCTCGACTCTCCACTTTTCTTCATACATCCTATTATACCTTTGATTCATATCCACAATGAACTTTAAAGGAGATGACAAGTGCTCCATCACCTTATGATCTAGACCTTGTTTCAAATCCTGGATTTATCTTTTTTCTTCAATGGAGTATTAATTATCTCTAGCCATACTTAGCCAAAGAATTAAACTTATGGATGTACCCTTCCCCCGAAAGGTCTCTCTGCTTCAAGTTGATAAACTCTCGGTGCAACACATTTTATTGAGACTCGAATATGAACCGAGTCTCAAACCTCTCCTTAAAATAGTTCCAAGTAATCTCCTCTTTAGGGTCTTAATAGTCATTGTTTTCCACCAATCTAAAGCATCGTCATGCAATTATCTTAAAGCTAGCCTTCTCCTTTGTGTATCACTCAACCCTAGTTATCCAAGATAAGCTCACAACCTCTTAGCCAATTTAACACTTCAATAATGAGCTGCTTCCTCGTAAACATCTTTCCCTCCAAGTTTCAATAATCTTAGCTCATTGATGAGAAGTCCTCTCTTACTTCAGGCCTTGGCTTAACAGCCTCTTACATATTATCCCCCATCATTTGCACTATAATTACCGAAACAAGGCATTCACATTCATACCCATCGCACTAATTGGTGAAGCAGCTTCAGTTCCACCTACTCATGATATTTCACCCAAATTCATCTCGTTATTCCAGGTGCTTTCGATCTCCCTACTTTTATTTGTTCCTCCTGATGTAACTCATCCACTTTTAATTTCCATCTTGCTTTTCTATTAAGAATTTTTTTATTATAAATGAAAAGAAAGAGGTTACTATTAACACTCCAGTACATTAGTCGACACATGAAGACATACCTAGTCCATCTTCTTCAGATCATACTTCCCCTATTCATTCCTTCCCTTCCGAAGCTTGTATTTTTGCAAGTCCTGAGAGGCAAAAACAATTAGTTTAAACTCGTGAGGAGTAACTAGAGAAGAAGAGGGAGTTTGACCTTATTCGATCACTTTTCAGACGACCGTGTAGATCTATTTGGACTTGAGAAAGTGGAGTTGGTACTAGCGGTAAGAGTAGTGCAACACTTCAACCCCCACTAGTCTCTCAGCCTTCTATTCATGAATTTTAGGTAGGATTTCATGGCTATAGAGCAATGGGACCTTCATTTCAAGCACTTGGACCTTCTAGGAGGGTATTTAGAGGGATAGAACCTAGACCACAAGTCATCGTCACTCATGCTTTAAGATCTCTAATACGTTCTCTAGTACCGGCCAGAGAGCACATGCGATATACAGAGTCAGATCCTGCTACTTCTTCAAGATATTATGATTTGTCATGATATGTAGCCTCTTCAACATGGTATCACTTTATGATTCATCATCAACATTAGATTGTGTTAGTATGATTTCTCAATCTTGCATTCTGTTTTAGTTGAAATTAACATTTGTTCATCTTGTATGTTGTTTCATTCGTCTTGTGATATTGACATTTGTTTAGACTTGTATGTTGTTATGACATCTATTTTGTTTTGTGATATATTATGTGTTTGTCATCTATGTTGTATTCTATGTTTGTGACATTCTATGATGTACATTCAGTAATATCGGTATTTATATGCTATTATTCTCTTTTTGATATGGCAAAGGGGGAGAAATAACAGATCCTATGCATGCATCAGGGGGAGTACCGAAATAAAATTATAAAACATTTTTGTGCATACATTTAGGGGTAGTAATGCATTCGTACCATTCATAAAAAACATCCCTTCACGAATGCATATATGAGTTGTCATGGTTAAAAATGAGGAGAATGTTAGAACAAGAATTCCCAGTTTTGACGATGATAACTCCATACTATAGTTTAAAATACACTAGTCGAAGAAATATCATTAAAGCTTCAAAAATAGAGAAGGGATCACGCTAGAGGCTTCAGAAGATCGTCTATTGGAAGAAGAATATTATGTATTATTGAGTCGTTATGTCTTAGATATATACTATCAAAACTCACAAGAACCACACATCCTATTCCATGCTCTCAAAGACCATAAAAAATAACTTATAGAATTTTTCATATTTTTAAACTATTAGAAGCTTATGAGTTTTGAAATTAATATACCCATGGATGAACCGGTGGAAGGCCACTGGTGCACCGGTGCACAAACTGATTTTAAATATCTGAGATGAAATTCTTTTCATTTGAATAGTCATGTTTCTCCTCCTTCTTAAGACGCGACCTTCTACAATGGTGAAAGATGATATCTTTTCATCAAACCCTTTCAAATCTATAAATATCTTTGATTTCAACATGTTTAAATACCTCTCTTTCTCTCTAATTCTCTAATCTATTATCTAAAACTCTAGTCTATTTCATATTCTTAAACATCAGTCATTCAACTTACAATAATGAATATTTTGATTTTTGATCTCCTAAACTCCTGCACATTCGTCTACAAACCTGTTATTATGAGTTATAAAAGATCATACTATATTGGGAATATCTATGTATTGAAGACACGTCTTCTGCCAAAGTTTGTATTTTATCATATTAGTGTGAAAGTCTTATTCAACGGCTCAGGCAAGGGTATAAGCCTATTCCTCTGAAGAAACGAGGGTGTTAGTGAGTTAAAGGCAGAATAAGAGATTTTAGGACTAGATGTAGGATGATGATCCGAACTAATATAAAATGTCTAGTATGTAGGTTCTTTAATTTATATTATTTGCAGTTAGCTTATAAAACTAATTATATACTCTCATATATAGTTTAGCCATAAAATGAAATCCTACACACTTTCACTACTAACCAGTTGTGCTATTAGTCCTTGACATATTATAGTATATTCAAATGTATGTATATACTTAGACATTTATGTTTCTGATATGCATGTGAATTTATCACATGTATATGTAAGTAATATATATATATATATATATATATATATATAACTCTCAATATGTATATGTATATGCATATGATATGCATAATTATACACATGCTCATTTATTATTGCGATATTATGTTAGTGTGTGAACATATATTAGATATGTCTAGATTAATAGCAATCAAATTATTAGCATGACCAGTTAGTAAACATAAAAAAATTCAAATAAAATATGATTTTATTTATTATTTATTATTTAAATAGATTGGATCTAATACTAATTAGTAGACTTCTTAGGCCAGTTAAGATCTAAACAAGGATTTTTTAGAAATCTACTCATTCTTTCATTGCCAAGAATGGGTCGGGTCCAATAATGGTACCAGAACCCAGCTTGCATGGTCTATGCAGTCTATTTAGACAACATTTAAGGCCAACTAATAAAATTTTCTATATGATGGGTGTTAAGAGTAGTAATGTCTAGGCTTGGTTGAACAAAAATTATTCTCCCATCTCTGACTACCGACCTAGCCTAATAGGCGGAGTTAATCTAAAAGGTTGGCATAGATGTAAGCCCAAAGTATTTAGACTCATGCTTTTAGCATGTAGTTACATATATAATATGATTAAACCTTTTATTATTAAAATATACTTATTATTAGACCAATCACACGTAAATATAAAATATACTTATCATTAAACCTTTTAGCATGTAGTTACTTCAAGTCCCATGCAAGAACCAAATTATACAATTACTAAATACATTCATATCATGGTCAATTAATCGTTTATTTTCCCAAGACCGTGTGTTGTCTTCAATGAGTTTTGAACTCTAAAGCAATAAAAGAATACAGATATTCAATCCTTATTCGAGCATATACAAAAGATGTGTAGTGAACAGTCGCGTTCGTGTCATACGAAATCTCTTGGAAAATAATTCACTCAAAATGAGCAAGTAAACCATAGCGCAAGATCATGTGTTTAATAGATCGAATACAATGAGGTTCCTTTTGTTTTAGAAGCAACATAGAACAATAATAGCTAAACGGACCTAGAAAATCGATCATTGAAATGTCGGTTTAATTAGTTTTCTTTAGTGCAAATTATTCGATGTGCTTAAATGTTAAGAATGTCTGAATGCTCCTTTGTAGAGAGTTCGATGCGATCTTGTAGTAAGAGTTTCCTTTTGAATGTTTTGAAAATTTGGATAGGGAAGCGAATGTCTTAAAGTCAATGTAACAGAGTGAAACAATAATAGGACAGATATGTCCACATGTTTATTAGCAAATTACAAATACACTTTATATATATAAAGACACACACACACAAATAGCTTATAATCTTCCTAAGGTGTTTATTTTCCCCTAAGTTCTTAACTATTTCTAGCTCTGTTTTACGTAAATGTTCCTTAACCTAAGCTCTGTTACTAAGCTATATCATTCACAATTTTGAAATCCAAAGATGGAACCCAATATACTACGGTCACCTTGTAATTAATGATAGAGTTAGATCAATTTGACAGTTTAACCAATTAGAGAAACTAAAAAAATTCATCATAAATAATTGTATTTCTATATTTCAAATCTCAAATCATGCCCACTTAGGGGTAAAATGTAAATTATTACATTGTAGCAATAAAGATCCAACATATGAAGATGTCGAACCCTTGTAGTCTCCTGAACTTAAACAATATTATTGTGGAATTTAAACTACTTCAAAAGATAAGACAATAAGGCCTCTTGTTTGTTTTCATCTTTAGCATAGTCTCGGTAAAAGTCCTATCTTTGTTCGATGACTGAAATCTGAAAACCAACAAACTCAACCTACTCAATTGAGTACAAGGGAGTCTATAGGGGAAAAACAATAACCACACGGGATAGATATAGTTTTGGTATGAATAATATTTTTCCTGTCCAAGTTCCTATGCTGGTGGGACCATTCTAAGTTATGTTCCTCCGCTAGTGGGACCACACCGCTAAAGCATGCTACGGGTTTTCCCTCATACTAGCCTCAGTTACACAATCAAAATAAGTCTAACCCAAGTCATAAGTCATAATAAAATATATGTTCACTTAAATGTATATAAACATGTCTAAACAAAATTATACCTGATGACATCCTAGGTTTAGGGTCTCAAACACAATTAACATAGAATCATATTCAGGTTGTGGAAATACTATCTACAAAATTATTTAGGATTTTGTTTACTGCAATTTCTATACCGAAAATTACATCCCTCTTGGTCTCATTAACTCATTAGTTAGTATAATGCCACAAGGTACAACCTAAGCGGTCTCTTTTTCTTTAAATTTATACTGCAAAGTTTAACCCTAATCAGTTTCGGTGCTATAAATTCTATACTCCAAAGCACAACCCTAAGCAGTCTTTCTTCTTTAAGTTTTATACCGCAAAGTACAACCCTAAATAGTTTCTTTATCTTTATCTTTAAGCTTGGACCTCATATGAGTTTTACAACAAATCTTGCGAAAGCGTACTGCCTGCTTGGACATTCGACGTCACTCCAAAAGTCGAATGTTGAATTCTACCTCTTACATTAAGTGCATTCCACTGAATTCCACACTCGACGTCAATTGCCCTTTTGACCCACATTATTTGTAGATTCTTACTTATTTACTTCTTAGTTATCTTTAACTTTCCAAACTTCACATAATTATTCATTTATTAGGTCTGGATATAGCTATTCTTTTAGCTTCGTTAAGCTCTCAGCCTGCCTATGGCTATCTTAAATCTTTGAACTATTTTCGCAACACATCATGCTTTAGAAAACTCTAAGTTTTATCTTCGACCATCTTAAGCGTTGGCTCTTGATATTAGCTTTCCTCTAAAAGCAAATTGCTCTCGGTGTTGACTCTCCTCAAAAGTCAATAGGCCTCAACTATCGAATCACCACCCTCGGGTTACATTCGAGGGAAGCTTAGATTATTTGCTATCATTTGGAGCACCTTTGTCAATCTTCCTCCATTTACATCTTGAACCTCATTAGGCCATCACTTTCGGCTATGCTCTTACTTAGTTCATTTATTTAGAACCTTTTCTTATTTCCTAGTTCATTTTAGGTTTCACATGTTATACCCCTAGCATTACACCTTCAGTTAATCTCTCACTTCAGTACACGTAATAAGCCAACATAACTAGTTGCGCATGTTTGCAATTCTGAGCATGTATGTGCATATCATTCCACTTGTCACTTCTTTATTCAATTCGCCTCTACTTTTAGTTAGTAATAGCGTCCTTTTTTGAGAGAAATGTGTGATCCTCTAATAAAAGAGGAGAGCACACGTGATATGGTTCTGCCAACATGCCTGGAAGGTGACAAGTCTATGTATTAGAACAAATAAAGAAACAAGTACCCCTATAATGAGCTCCGACAAAGCCACCGCCCATTTCACTTTAATACCGAGCTCCGGCAAGGCCACCGTCCAATAATAGGGTGTTAGAGGTACGTAGAAATCTGAACAAGTATCAAAATCCAAAGATACTGAAAGTCAGCAACATCTAAAAAGAGACTCTAGGTAGTTGCCTCAGAAGAGAAAAGCTAATCTCGAATAAGAAATGATCCATAAAGAAGAACTCCAAGAAATGATCCATAAAGAAGAACTCCAAGAAATGATCCATAAAGAAGAACTCCACTATGAAGACATAGTATATCAGAAAGAAATGCCTGACACAATCAGACTTCCTGGGTATGACTATCCTGCAAACCTATACAAGGATGCTAGCTATCCTGCAAACCTGAAAAGAGAAACTAGCAATCTACCTAATCCAAACCTATAACAAAACTAGGAAAACATATTAGTATGAATTACATATATGTAATAAATAGAATTTATATACATATATGCGAGAATAAAATCTAATGTGAAAAATAAAGCAAAGATAAACTAGTACTAATAACTAACAATTCTAAAAAGTAAAGGAAATATAAACCAAACTGAAAAAGGTAAACAAACAGAAAACTAGGACTAAAAACTAAAATATAAAAACAAAAAAATAACTAGAAACATCTTTAAGGACTATAATAGGAAGAAAATTATTATGCATCATGTGAACATCATTTAAACTAGAAAATGTATTAATATAAATATTACTAGTGTCAAAATTATTAATGTTATGTTTAAATATATAAATATATTTCTAACCTTGTTGAGGTATTCCTTAAAGATATTATTTTTGGCTAATTTATATTTAGGATTTGAGATCCAATTTAAGCAAAAAGATGAAATTAAAAATATCAAATTATTACAGTGAATATTGTTATTATTAAAAATTCTTTGATTTCTCTCAAACCAAATGTACCAACTAGATATAGTGAATAAAGTATCAAGCAAGTATTTATTATCCTTATTAAACTTAAATCTAAAAGTGTTCCAATAGAAAAAACAATCAGTAACTCTAGAACTAATTTTAAACTCAAAAATATTAAGGGTATTCATAAGAATAAAATGAGTATCCATGCATTCATACTAAATATGATTAATATCTTCAGAATATGTATAACAAAAATAACATTTATTATCAATGTTAATATTTTTTTCTTTTTAAAAATTCTATAGCATTTAATTTACCATGAATGATAAGCCATTTGTGGATTTTAGATTTTGGAGGAGCGTTAGACTTCCAAATAAATTTAAAACAATTATCAGTTACACCTGAAAAGTTAATAAATTTGTTAAAGGAATTGGTAGAATATTTCTTACTCTTATCCCATTCCCAACTAATATAATCATTATCGTTGTCAATATTATAAAGATTTAATCTAGCATAAAGCAAATTAAGATGTCTAAGGGTTGAGCCTACTAAAATTCTATTAAAACCGAAAATCCAAGGAGGGTCATTTTCAGAATTAAAAACTTCAGATATAAATGCAAATTTAAAGTTACAAATATCATACAATTCTTTGAACTCATTCTTTAGAGTAGTAGCGAAAATCCAACTATCATGCCAAAAAGATGTATTATTACCTGAGTGAACAATAGTATTAACACGCAAGTTAAAAATCTCACTACATTTTAAAATGGATTTCCAAAAATAAGATTGTTTACAAGAAATCGAAGGACTAATTTGATAGAGATTTTTACTACCATTGTAGTAATATTTAGAAATAATCTCCTTCCAAATGGCATTATCATTAGTATCTCTGTATTTCCAACCATTTACCGAGAAGAGACAAATTCATATTTTGTAAATTAATGACTCCTAAACCACCATCTTATTTGGACTTACAGACAGTTTCCCAATTAACTAAACATTTTATGCAACTATTTGGGTTTTCACTACTCCATAGGCAATCTCTTCTAATTTTGTCTATTTTATCTATCACCCAATCAGGAAAAAGATGTATAGACATCCAATAGATAGGGAGAGCTGATAAAACAGAATTAATTAAAACCAGTCTACCTACTCTAGATAAAAATCTCTCATTCCACTTAGTAATCCTATTTTTGATTTTATCTATGATTATTAACCAATCACCGTGTTCAAGTTTTGTAGGTCTAATAACAAAACCAAGATAGTCAAATGAAAAATTCATAGTTTTACAATTTAATGTATTAGCAACTAAATTTTCAACTTTTTCAAAATCATTTAGAACTAAAATAGAACTTTTATCAAAGTTTATTTTTAAACCTGATAAAAGTTCAAAACTATAAAGAATAAATTTAAGAGCAATTATGTGTCTAGGACAATGAGAGGAAAAGAGCAAAGTATCATCAACAAATTGAAGGAATGATAAACCATAACTCGAAATATCATTTCCTATATTACCCAGAGAACTATTATTAACTGCATTTTTAATAATCTTAGAAAAAACATCAGCAGCTAAATTAAACAGAAGGGGCGATAAAGGGTTCCCTTGCCTTAAACCTCTCTTGGATTGGATTTTATTACCTAAAATATCATTTACCATAATACTAGAGTAACCAGTCTTAAGCAAAATCATGATCCAGTTAATCCATCTATTACTAAAGCCTCTAGCATGAAAAATATTTGTAGGAAAATCTCAATCAACCGAATCAAAAGCCTTAGCAAAGTCTAATTTTAAAATAGCACAAGTAATATTATTCTTACAACAATGGCTAATATATTCTTGAACAACTGCCACACCATTTGATATGTTTCTTCCTTTTATGAAAGCTAATTGTGAACAGTCGATTAGGTCATTCATTTTTATAATAAGTCTATTAGCTAAAACTTTAGAAATAATTTTAACTGAGCAGTTAATCAATGAAATGGGTCTAAAATCTTTTAAAGTATTAGCACCTACTTTTTTGTGTAATAAAATAACATTAGAAAAATTAAATCTACCTAATTGAAGATTTCCATTATAAAATTCATTAAACATACTAATTAAATCTAAGTTTATGACATCCCAAAAAGTTTTATAGAAGAAAATTGGAAATCCATCTGGACCCCGGGATTTATCACCCGGTAAATCAAAGATGGCTTTTCGGATTTCCTTTTCAGTAAAAGGAACATCTAATTCAGAAAAATTAATATTAGAGACAGCCGGATAAAGACCGTTCCATCTAACACTAATTCTATGCTTATTTATATTACTAAAAATATCTTTATAATAATCTGTGAAAGCCTTATTAATGTCTCTTTGATCAAGTAATTCCACATTATTAACTAAAATGGAGTTAGTTGTATTACTACGTTTTCTACTGTTGGCCATATTATGAAAAAAATTGGTGTTATTGTCACTTTCATTGATCCACTGAATTTTTGATCTTTGTTTCCACATAGCTTCCTCTTTTTCAAAAATAGAGTCAAGTTCCTCTTTTAAGTTATTGAGAACATTCTGCTCACCTTGACTTAAATGTCTAGTTTCTTCTAACTTATTAAGCTTAAGCATCTCATTAAGAATATTTTCTTTTTTAATTTTAATGTTACCAAAAATGTTTTTATTCCAATTTTTAAGGAAAATCCTAAGTTCTCTAAGTTTTAGAACAAAAGCTTTAGCTGAATTATCCATAAATTTAATACTATAAAAACTCGTAAACGACCATTTATTGATAATTAGATTTGAAAACTTTATTCCATTTTTCCATCATTTTGTAGGGTCATATCGCTATGTTACTTAGTCATGAATTTTACATCCATAATTATCTCGGTTACCTTATTATTTAATTTCAGCATTCATATTTATCTTTCGAAAATGATTAACTAAGGATGCGAAAATACTCATAAAATTGCATAAATTAACAAATAAGACTCTTTAGCATATTTTACCAACATTTTCATTTTTAAATCAATTTCCCTTATTTATTAATTTTGCAGATTCCTTCCAAAATTCATAAGTAAATAGTTTGATGTTGGAAAATTCCCATATTTAAAACCTAATCTTTAAAAATTCATTTCCAACAACATATTAAATTTTCACTTCATTTCAAAATTATTTGAATAAGGAATCTTAGCTAAACAACTTAGTAAAGCTATTTCATCACAAAATATTCATTTAATCAAGATCTATCATTTATGAACATATGTTTTGTGAACTTTGTCATAAATATTAAGGCCTTATTCAACCTAAATGAAAACAACATAAAAAGAAATGATATTACCCACCTAAGTTGGGTTATTAGGTTTTACTCTTTTAGACTTCTTTTAACTTTTTATCGTTTCCATTTTCTTTTCCTCTTTTATTCTTAGCGACGACGTCTTGCAAGGTCTTTCTTTCTTTTTAGTTTGAAGAGAATGAATATGTGAATAAAATGATATGTCGAATGGCATATATATTACATGAGTTTTTTATTTGGAGTTCCTCCTTATATTAATTTGTTCCTTAATGTCACATTTTTCTTATGTATTTAATCAATATATACAACAGAACTTTTAAATATCCTTCATTCAAATGTTTATGTTCTCTCTTTATACATACGACCGAATTAAATCGCCTTCAATATAAGATCTTCTTTGTTCAAATATTAAATCTACTCCTTACATATTTACAGTCAATTTTGGATATATCCATTTAAATTAAATTCCGTAAATCTTTATTTGATAATTTCATATTATTAATTCCATATACACAATATGTAAATAAATGTCCCTTAAACATTTACATTCCTTATCTTATTTATTCGTTAACTAATCAACTAATCTTTATTTTATAATTAATTCATTAATTAACAATTTACCAATTTATGGGTATGTTAAAAAAGGAATAAAAAGAAATATTCGCGTTTGGGTATGTAATTTTTTGAAGTAGCAGGAAACGAAAAGAAATTAAAACAGCTCTTAAACATATTTTGCCCCAAAACTTTTGTTTTCCAACCATTGTCTCACAAAGAATCAAACCAGAGGAATGGAGAGATCAGGCGAGCACGACTCATCTCAACCGTGTCCAGGTTACACTCTGAACCCGCAACCGTACCACAAAGAAGACATACTCTTTTGCCTAGACGTCGACGTCGAAACAAAAGTGGAAATGAAGGCGAATCCGAAAACTGGCGGACCGGTTACTCGTTTAGAATCTGTTAAGCAAGCAGTGATGATGTTTGTTCACTCCAAACTCACTATTGATTCTGACCATTGCTTCTCTTTCTCTACTCTTGGCAACGATCACTGCTGGGTACTTCTCTTTTGGACCTTTCTGAAATTTGGCATTTATGTTAGAAATTTACAGTGCGTTTATGAGGGAGGACTATCGTGATTGTTAGATCAAAGATTTCTTTTACTGATCATCGTAGACCGTTATTATAGGAAGGAACAAAATGGGAAAGCTGGGAGAAATTAAAGGGGGGAAATAATTTGGCTATGGCTATTAAACCCCTGTTAACTTCCATTCCCACTCCACTTAAACAATAAATTTTGTATTACAAATTTTCCCTTGTTAAATAATTAGTTTTAGATGTATGGTTACATTTGTTAGAATAAAAAACATACATGATGATTTATCTATGAAAAAGTATGATGGTGGGTTTGAATATGATAATTTTTAACCTTTTTTTTTTTCAAACAACAACTTATCATTTGTTTTATAATTTTTTTTGCTTGAGTTTACGTCATTTTTTCCCGTTGCGTTAGATTTTATTAAACCTAGTGTGTTATGCGCTTGGAATTGATAAATATCTAGTGTCATGCACTCCATGAAATGGTAAAAACACAGTATTATGTACACTAGGAATGGATGTAAACCTAAGTTGGCAATCACTCATATGTAAAAACTTTAGTCTTTGGATAATTTAACAAAAACTTGAAGGATCTGATTTCTTTCGCCACTCTGACTACAACGATTGACAAAATTCTTCTTCTTTTTTTCATTTTTTTTGAACCTTTAGTCAATGAATAAAATAAAAAAGAATGTAAAATATTAGAAGAAGGTGAAAGTGAAGATATCAAAAGGATAATAATGGGAACAAATTGGGATGGGAAAAGAAATGTGTTGGATGTTAATTTTTTTTAAGTAAATAATGGGGCGAGAAAGGTAAATTATGGGGTGTTAATAGATTTAGCCAAATAATTTTTACTGACAAGATTTGTTAGATATAAATTCAAATTGTTAAAGGGACTCCAACAATGTTTAAAAGGGGCAAATTTTATGGAGATTCCATACAAGAAGGGACTCCAACAATGTGTAAGCAGGGCAAATTTTATGGAGATTCCATACAAAATGTATCCTATATGAAGGGTTTATCATCATTAGATTAATTAAATTACAATATTTTCGCTTTTTTACTTTTAGTATCTCCTCATAATCATATTCACTTTTTATCTTCTTTGGTCCTACAAAGAAATAAAGACAGTCTAAATTAAAAAAACAAAACTCGAATTCATTATATCTAAAACCATCACATTCTAAATGGATGCGTTTATAAAAGATGTTTGTTGTAAGTTTATTTGTCAATTTTGTACAAAAAAGAGAGGATCGTATATCATTAATTATTGCTTAGCATTAAATAAATTGTTGATAGTTCATTTTATATTAGCAAAATATATGATTGTTTTCAATGGGATGATCCGAGGTTGTAATAAAACTGAATGATTTTGAATGCTTAACTTGAGTTTGGTATAATATCAAACTAAATTATTAAAAAAAACCTATGCTTTAGGGTTAAGTAATTTACTAATTGAGGTTAAAAGTGGAATCAATATTTAAATTATAAGTGGACACCAAATATCTAATGATCCCCATAACAATAATTAAATTAATAGGAAAGTGTATCTTCCATAGCTATTTTTGGAGACTCTTTAACAATGTCCAAAATTTATACATTTTCAAGTGGGTTATTAATGTTTACAAAGGATCAAACCATCCTTATGTTTCCCTTATAGCAATTATTAATGTTTCAGAGGAACAAACATAGTTTAAAATTTGCGGTTTAGTCTGTAAAATTAGCGGGGCTTTTATCATGATATATCAAGGTCATTGTAAAAGTTGTTGCCTTTTTCCGTGAAATTTTTGATTGGTCGCATAAACCATCACCTGTTTACTCCGCACTTCTATAGGTAGAGAGTTCTTAGTTAACCTATAGTTTGTAGTCTTTCACATTTCCTTTCTGCTGTTTTACATGTTACATTGATTTGCTTCCCTTAGTCTTATTGATGACTTGCGTTATACAACAATCGACTTTTTAATGAAACTTTGTGTCAAAAGTGTCATGCTTTTCCCTTGTTAAATTGTGGTGATATGGACACACATTTTATATATTGGCATGAATTTCGGATGTAACACCACATGTAGACTCCCTTTATTACTTGCATTTATTTACTTGATCTGGTCCCAATACTGTTGTTATTGCATGGATGTAAGGTATTCTTTTTGATCCACAAATATTTAATGGCTACCAATATCCTTTGTTCACATATAATGCAATTAGGAGTTTTCCTACTAAGAGAAGCATGGCCACCTTTATTTTTCAATCTGGTCTACCTATGATTTTCAACATCAAGTATAGCCTATCAAGTGTTAAAGTAGAAAAAGAGAGAGAATTATAATTTTAGAGGAGAATAGACAATTTTTTTTATAGCTTGCTTTTTGTCTTGTCTACAACTTTTTTAACACAACAAAATGACCACATATATATAGTGGTTTACAACCCTTACAAACGGACATAACCTTTTTGAACAGACACCCTTTCACTTCAATAGACATGACTTTTACTTAATAGACACGACTCTTCATTTCAATAGACACGACTTTTCAGTGAACGGACACGATTCTTCACTGAATAGACATGACTCTTCATTCGAATAGACATGACTTTTCACATCAGCAGACACGACTCTTAATTTTGGTTTACACCAACAATGCCTCCCCTAAACCAAAATTCCTTCGAACACCTAATGCAGCAACAATTCTTGAGAAAGTAGTCCCTCCAAGCGGCTTTGTGAAGATATCAGCAATTTGTTCTTCACTTCGACAATACTCAAGACTCACTTCTTCTTCACGAACGAGTTCTCGTAGGAAATGGAAACGTAGACGAATATGTTTTGTTCTTCCATGCAAAATAGGATCCTTTGAGACAGAGATAGTAGAACTATTGTCGCAATAAATGATCGTAGGATCTTTTTGCTTGAAGCTTAGATTTTCAAGAATTCCTCTTAGCCACAAAGTTTGACATCCTGCTAGAGATGTTGTGATGTACTCCGCTTTGGTGGTAGAAAGTGCCACAACTGGTTGTTTTTTTGAACACCAAGAAATAATTCCACTTCCAAGGTTAAATGCATAACCTGAAGTACTCCTTGAATCATCGATACTTCCACCTAGATCACTGTCCGTATATCCAACAAGCTTCACAGGCACATGAGCTTCATAGAAAATGCCATAGTCAATAGTTCCTTTAACGTATCGTAAAATTCTTTTTGCAGCTTCCCAATGGTTTGAGAAAGGCTTCTCCATGAATCTGCTAATCAAGCTTACTGCGTACATGATGTCGGGTCTTGTAGCAGTGAGATACATCAAATTTCCAACTAGGCTTCGAAAAATAGTTGGATCCACAAACTTTCCTTCACCATTTTTGTACAATTTCGAACATTTTGATTGCTGAACACCTATCCCTAGAAAATGATGTAATTCTCCCAAATCCGTCATCTCGAACTCCTTCATCATTGAATTTTTGAATTCAGATAACATCTTCATATTATCTCCAGTAAAAATCAGATCATCCACGTATAAACTCACGATCATGAAACCTCCTTTTGAATGCTTCTTCATGTAAAGAGTGTGTTCAAAAGGACACCTTTCAAAACCATTCTTTAAGAAGAAATTGTTGATACGATCATACCATGCACGGGGGGATTGCTTCAGCCCGTATAAAGCTTTCCGCAGCTTATACACCTTTTCCTCTTCGCCCCTCTTCACAAAACCAGGAGGTTGTTGAAGATAAATTTCATCTTGAAGAAAACCATTCAAGAAAGCTGATTTCACATCCATATGCAGCAGCTTCCAGCCATTTTGGGCAGCAAGAGAAATCAATAATCGAATTGTATCAAGTCGAGAGACAGGAGCGAATACCTCATTGAAATCTTCCCCTTCCTTTTGCTTATACCCCTTCGCAACCAAACGTGCTTTGTACTTGTTGATGGAGCCATCAAGATTTGTTTTGGTTTTGAACACCCATTTTACACCAATGGCTGATTTGTGTGAAGGCAATGTGGTAAGCTCCCACGTACCATTTTTCTCAATAGACTTGATTTCATCCTTCATTGCATTCACCCATTTTTCTTCCTTTGATGCTTCTTCATAAGTGATTGGATCTTCTCCCGCAAAAAATGCAAAATATACATGATCCATAGTGTCAACTTCTTCGGTTGTATCATAGATTTCTCTCAAGGATCGCGTCCTTCTTTCCGCCGTTGGTGGTGAATTTTGCTCCTGCTCAACCCCATTATTTTTAGGCTGTTGTTCTTCAATACCAAGATCAGCATCAACACCTTGCTCCAAAGAAGTTTCCTCTTCAAGATTTAGAGTTTGCCATCCAGGTAATTCTGCAAAATCTGAAAAATTATAACAACCATTTTCATCAAAGCGAACATCTCTGCTGATAATCATCTTCTTCATTTTCGGATTGTAAAGCTTGTAAGCTTTAGTCCTTTGACTATAACCAATGAAAATGCTTTTTTCAGATTTGTCGTCGAGCTTCGATCTTAAAGCATCAGGAATATGAGAGTATGCAAGACAATCAAAAGTTTTTAAATGAGCAACATTTGGTTTCTTGCCATACCAGACTTCATTTGGAGTGGAATCCTTTAAGCTCTTCGTTGGTGATCGGTTGATTAAGTAAACGGCACAAGAGACCGCTTCAGCCCAAAAACATGCAGGCAAGTTCTTATTCTTCAACATGCATCTGACCATATTCATTATTGTTCGATTTTTGCGCTCTGCGACTCCGTTTTGTTGAGGTGAGTACCTAGCAGTTAACTCATGGCGGATTCCATGATTTTGGCAGAATTCTTCAAACTGAGAGGACATGTATTCTCCTCCACGGTCACTCCTTAGATTTTTTATTTGATGACCGGAATGTTTTTCAACTTGAAATTTGAACTCTTTGAAGCAAGAGAAGGCATCTGATTTTTCTTTGACACAATAAACCCAAAATTTTCTTGTGTAATCGTCAACAAATAACAAGAAATATCTGCTGCCTCCAAGCGATGGCACTTGCATTGGTCCACAGAGGTCGGTGTGAACAAGCTCCAGAGGTGATTGAGAAATCCACTTCGATTTGGATGGGAAAGATTCACGATGTTGTTTTCCCAATTGGCATTCCTCACATGCTTCGTTTATCACTTCAAGTTTAGGCAGCCCTCGGACTATTTCTTTGGTAGACATTTCCTTCAAACTCCGGAAGTTTAAATGGCCAAACCTCTCATGCCATAACTTGGAAACTTCATCATTAGAAGTAGCAATCATGCACGTACTGCTTACGATGTCAAGTTTGATCGGAAATAATTTGTTGGATCCCATCACAATATTTGCCACTTGTTGGTCGTTCTTCTTCATGCTACATTGATCTCCAACGAATCGAAAATCAAATCCTTTCTTCAGCAAGTGACCGACGCTAAGAAGATTGCTACGTATGCCTGGTACATAAAGAACCTCCGACATTTTTTCAACTTTTCCAACCTTGGTTTTGAAAGAAATTTCGCCAACACCTTGAATTTTGTATGATTTTGCATCTCCAATAGTAACCTGACCATCATCAGCTTCCACAAGACTTGAAAATAGATTTTTATTACCAGTCATATGCCTACTTGCACCACTATCCAAGTACCATACGTTTTCAACATTTCCATCCGAAGCGATCAACAAAGATTCAGATTTTTCTGCTTCATTATGCATAAAACCAGCAACTGGCTTCTTTTCAGGATGTTTCTCCCAACAATCATTTGCTTTATGACCCGGCTTGTGACAGAAATTGCATTCAAAATATGGTTTTTTGCCTTTGTATTTGCCTCGCGCCTTGTTACTTTGGAATGATCGTTTCTCCTCCTTTGATTCTTCAAATTTTCCACTATTCCTGCTGTTACTTTTGCCATGGGATGGGCCTTGAACTTTTATGGATGTGAATTGAGATTTTAAGGCTTGATCTTGAGAAGAATTTGTTTGTTTACTTCTCATCAAGATTCTAGCCTCATGAGCTTCCAGCCTTCCTTGCAAGCCTTCAAGAGAAAGTGAAGCAATATCATTTGATTCCTCAATTGCAACCACAATATGATCGAACTTGATTGGTAGGCTCCGTAGAATTTTTTCAACGGCTCTTTGAGTCTCCACGACTTCTCCGTTTGAAGCCATCTGATTTATGATGGAAGTGAGACGAGTAAAATACTCTGAGATTTTCTCACTATCCTTCATTTCGAGCTTTTCGAATTCAGCTCGTAGTGACTGCAGACGAACCTTTTTTACTTGATCTTGGCCAGAATACGTTGTATTCAATATTTTCCAAGCCTCCTGAGCATTTGCAACTTTTGAAATTCTCTCATAAACTTGAATTTCAAGTGTCTGGTAGATTTGGAAGAGAGCCTTCCGATCTTTCTGTTTTTTGTTTTTCAGAAGATCTCTTTGGGCAACTGTGAGTTGCGTTTCATCTTCCGGCGCACTAACACCTTCTTCAACAACTGTCCACAAGTCTTGAGATTCAAGACAGAGGCTCATTAGATTGCTCCAATAATCAAACTTTTCACCATTGAATCGAGGAACAAGGGAGACAAGGTTGTTTGACATTTTTCAACCTGGCTCCGATACCAATTTGTTAAAGTAGAAAAAGAGAGAGAATTATAATTTTAGAGGAGAATAGACAATTTTTTTTATAGCTTGCTTTTTGTCTTGTATACAACTTTTTTAACACAACAAAATGACCACATATATATAGTGGTTTACAACCCTTACAAACGGACATAACCTTTTTGAACAGACACCATTTCACTTCAATAGACATGACTTTTACTTAATAGACACGACTCTTCATTTCAATAGACACGACTTTTCAGTGAACGGACACGACTCTTCACTGAATAGATATGACTTTTCATTCAAATAGACATGACTCTTCATTCGAATAGACATGACTTTTCACATCAGCAGACACGACTCTTAATTTTGGTTTACACCAACATCAAGGTTTTCAAAGCGGGATTTAAGTCGCAAATTGTATAGTTCAAACCTTAAATTGAAATGGGGTTTAAAATCGTAAAACGTAGATTCAAAAGATTCACATTTAAAAGTTTTTACATATTTTGGAACCGATTTTGATATTTGAACTTCTACCATTAAACTTGAAACTCAATTTTCTCATTTATTTCATTTTCATTTATTTCTAAACATTATAATTGGAATCGTAAATCCAAATAAGTATATTAAATATGTTAGTATGAGTTGATTGTCCTTTTTTTAATTGCAGTTTAGCCTATGTTTGAATCGGAATGTAAGTCGAATCGTAAAGGGAGAGATCCGGTCTAAATCGGGGTTTAAGTTGTAAGGTTTTAGATTTTTGACAATAATGTAGCCTATCTTGGAATTTTCTTTACGCTACTTTTGATCAAGAAAAATAGTTAGCGTAGAATAACAGATTTTATGTGCATAGTATAGAGCATCAACATTTTCTGTTGTTAATATAATGCGATCCATACCGTCTAACTTGCAATAATTACTAAGCTATTGTGTAGTTAGATTAACTGTCTAATACTTCATTTTTTTCTTCCTCTGTACTCTTGTGGGTAATTGAATATTGCCTAACAGAATTTGTAAAATTGTTTATCATAGTCAACTATCTCAAGGAAAGTACTAAATGGCCAATAATACTAATATAAGACCTTTTTCTACTTGGTTTAGCTGCAGCTATTGTACTGTCATACATGAGTATAATACACTTTAATCTTGCATTAAGAAGTTATATTGTTGTACTGGTATATAATGTATTTTTGACACTGTACTGTAATCTAAAGGTTACATCTTTTGCTGGGAAACAATAAATTACATGGACTAGAGCAATCTATTTGTTAGGACTTGCCCAGATTATGATCTGGACTTGATTGTTGTCACTCTATGTTCTACTGGTGCAATATCCATAGTTTTCAAAATGCATGCCTAGGCTCAAAAGAGCTCAAGGCACAGCCACTTTTACCTTTTAAGGCTCACATGTCAATAAAGGTGCACAAAAACAAACATTTTTGCAAAAGTTGAAAAGCCTTGACGTGCACATTTTTGCACCTTAACAATAGTATGATAATATTAACATTTTTTCCCTTTTGTTTTTTTAATATTCTCTCTCGGTCTCTTCTATTTTTTGCCTTCTTTTCTAGAATCCCTTTCTTGCTGCCCATGAATATTGAGATTAGGAAAACTTCACTTTTTTCCATTGACCTGTTCATATTTTGTTCGAAAGCTTAAACCCGAAGCTGAAATTGATTGAAGAAATGATTTGTTCAATTTTTGTTCTAATCTATTTTTATTTTTCTATATTTTTTGTGATTCTCCAATTGAAGAGAAGCTAGTCCAACACCACTTAAGATGATTTGGACATATCCAACGGAGGCTTTTTGAGGCACCGGTGCGCGTTGGAATTATAGGTTGCATCGTGCTCAAAGAGAGGTTGACCAAGTTTGACATAGGAGGAAGTAGTAAAAAGAAACTTGAGAGATTAGAATATACCTGAAGAGCTGATGTCGGAAATGAGTGCGTGAAAGTTAGCGATCCACGTATCAAAACCATGATGAGTTTTTTTTACACTTAGGGTTGGTTTGAAGGTAGTGTTATAAGTTTTAGATTATAGGACAAATGAATAGAAGCCTAAGACATAGTGTTTGGTTTTCGGTCACTATTACTATTAATATCATTACTACTACTATTATTAATATCATGATTTTTTTAATTTCTTTTATCTATTTTTATTTTATTTTATTTTATTTATTATTATTATTATCTGTTTAATTATTTTACCTTATTTTATTTTTATCTTTATTTTTATTTTCACCCTTATATATATATATATATAAAATCTAATATTGTTATTATTACTTTTAAATTGACTTTGTTATTTAGTTTTTAGTTCCATCTCCAGACGATTCCAACTTGTTTGAGAATAATGGTTTTATTACTTCTAAATTGACTTTGTTATATTTAGTTTTGAGTTCCATCTCCAGACGATCCCAATTTGTTTGAGAATAATGGCTTTGTTGTTGTATATTTTTTATGATTCTAACTTTCCATTTATAATGCTATAAATCTATTACGATAGAATTTATAGAGTTTATACCGATTAAATATGTTATTAGTTATTAAAGAATGTTATGCTACATCAACTGGCGATTATTGCACGAATAATACGGATGCAGAAAAAAAGGGCGGATTTCAGGAAAGCACTTGAATTTCATCGGTTATGATTCCTTCCGTTTATGAATCCGGCCCTGAGAGCCGGTTGAAGCAGCATTTTGCTTCAATTTATTATTGTATAATTTTAGATTTTATAGTGTTGAGCTGTTTAGAGGAATAATTACACAGATTCAACATGAAAAGCATTAAACTTCAGTTGACTATAATAAAAATAACAGGTGGACGATAAAATAGCATTTGCAGTTTCGAATGAAAAACGTGCGCTTATGTGCAAGATGCAAAACATATAATTGGCCAAAACAACTAAGTCATCTAGCTATAACTTTCACCTCTTTCAACAGCTAATTTCATTTTTTGATTAAATTATTTTGGAAATGCCAAAAACAACCAAGTTACTAGTTGGCCCACAAATGATTACAGTTGAACAGTTTCACTTGTTGGAAATTTAGTAGTCTTATAATGTATCTTAGAAAGTTGGTATGCTGTTGATCGCGGCTTGGACAATATGTTTGAGATAGTTTATACCTACCAATTCTCTCGTAAAAGTTCCACTTCCTTATGTTTATCAATGTGCATTGTATAATTATGTTAGAAATGATCTTTTACTTTTGCATATCAGGCAAATTTTTTGTTTTAGATAAAATCATAAAACAATATTACCTGACAGTGCTGCATTTCAAATGGTTAGGCTTTGTATGTTGCCAAACACCACATTTATCCTTGTACATTGTACTATTACATATGATTGAATTTGAATTTAGGAACTAGTCATATGCATATATGCTATTTGGTTCAAGTACATGTGCGTGTATATCAGCATGCCTTTATGTGTGTATTTTATATGCAAGCTACAGCTAAACATATAATTGCTGTGTAGTTACGAAGAAATAATAAACTTGTGGTGGTATGATATGTTTTAGATATTTAAAAGTTTCTGGATTAACCAGCAGTTAGAGTTGCACAATTAGAATTGATAGAAAATTCTCGTTGATATTAACAGTTGAGATTATGTTAACCTGTGCTCAATGAGCACATGTTAATTTGTATTTCTTAATACTGAAACACAATAAAAGTTGTGCAGACCAAAAATAACATTACAGTCAAAGTAAAGTACAATATCTATAAGGATATTTCTGTGATTTAATTATGCATAAGAATATTCCAGCACTTGTTATCATTTTCTTTTAAATTTGTTAATAAGCTACTTGGTGGTTTGGTTGTGATGGTTGATGAATTCTCATATTTAAATTAGCTACAATCTTTTGATTTGTTGTAGGAGCGGAGAGTGTTTAGTAATCATGTTGGAGATGCGATTTCAGCACTGCAGACTATAAAATCGTCAGATTCATCTTATGGGAGAGCAGATCTAACTACACTATTCCAAAAAGCAGCCTACGAAGCAAAAAAATCTAAGCTACAGGGTCGAATATTCAGAGTGGTAATACACTGTTATTTATGTTCCTTTTGCCTTGCATGCATTTATGCAATACCCCCTAATGATACGAGGCGACTGTGACACGAATATAAAAGTAATGGATTTGCTTTCTAATTTGGGGTTCGTATCATATTAAAATTGTATTAACCAGAGCACAACTACATGCTAGAATATACAGATACTTGTATATACATACACATCTAAGTAGTTAATATCGGTGTTGGCGACATATCGGTCAAACACTTTTATGCGATATTTAAAAATATCGAGATAACATTGGATAATTTTGTACATGTTTATAACAAGTCACCAATGCTACAGTAACTATGTTCTAATGTTATAATTATATAATTTTTTGGATATTTTAATAAATATTGCCAAGGTACTGTTAAAGACTGATTGCATAAACAATATAGATATAGAGTACAACTCCTAAATCTTGGTTCGTTATCAATGGGGGGTGTGGACACACACACACACAGATTTCAACTTCTAAATCTTGGTGTATGATATTTACAAAAATAAAAAATAAAAAATGCGAAATTTTATAAGTCAACATATCATCAGAAGAAAAAAAGCGATTAAAAAGAGAAGTATCTCTTATACGATGTTGCTAACGGTAAAAAATTCACACACAATAAAACATGCAAAATAAAGGAATAGTATAGCTTACATTACTAAAATACACAACTAAGAAGACTGAGAAATTATGGTTATAACGGAGCAGATAGAACACTTGGATTTCTAATATTGTCCATATATCGTGGTTACTTTATACAAAATCCAAAAAATTAAGGAAGTGAGGAGATTTATTCTTCAAATTATTCTATTTTCCTCATATAAAATAATGATCGATATTCATATATCAGATGTTTTACACTACACATTGGTGCAATATATCGACATATATCGGACATTTTACATTATATTGATAAATTGATGATATATAGTGTTTCAGTAGAATAATACACCGTGAAGCGCGCTCACTTCAAATTCCTAAAGTTGATTGTAGGGTTTCTCAACTTTCAAAAAGGCAATTCGTCCAAGTCACAGTTTTCATCTCATTGTCAAACTCTAAAATTCTTTATGCTTGGTTTAATAACTCGTTTACATATTAAAAGTGCCAAGCTGCTCTTGGAGCTTCGGATTTTGTATGCACTTGGCAAGCGAGTCAATTTTCATAATTTCTCGATACAGTTACGTGAAATCTAATTATTGTTATGGTATAGACAAAGGAAAGAAGTGGGAAAATATGGTTGGTGGGTATTAATAGCTTATTTACACTAGTGGCTTGATATGCTATATATAAATAACAACGGCGAATTGTTCAACCTTCGATGCCGATGTCCTGTCTATTATTAATAACTGCCAACATCGTGTATGTTCATGCTTATATATTATATTATGTTTAAGCTCACATTCGTTTTGATTTATTTGTTTACTTAATTATTATTATTTTCAGTTAATGCTACAATTTAGACCTATCTTCTGAACATTATTTTTACAAATGTATATAGCTGTATACTGAAGACATACAAGTAGGATAAAAGATTAATTCGGCACTGATGTTTTGTATACATAATTCGATATAGGTTTCTAGTTTGCAGCATAACCATGTCAGCCAAATGTTGCTCAATATCTAATTTAACAACTGATAAACAATGCCAGATATTGATCTACTGCTGATCAGCAATGCCTTTGATGATGATGTTCCACTTACTACTAGTATCCGAACTTTCTAACTGCCACCATTGTCAAACTTCTCAACTTCGATTTTTAACAGTTATATTTTGAAGTTTCGAGGTTCTTTGTCATACTATATTCAAGCCCGCCTTTGTTTTGAATGCAGCTTTCCGATCAATGCTAAAATTCGAACATATAAATATGTAAGAACCGTAAGCAGCAAAAGTTATTTTATGCGATTGCATTGGAAAAGTTAGGGTCCCTTTGGCTTTAAGAATTGAGGCAGTGTTTAGCTTGAAAACGTGTTTTATGTTTTGTGTTTTCAACGCTTACTTTGATATGCAAGAAAGAGGAGAGTTTGGAAAACGGTTGATTTAGAAATGGTTTTAACATATAAAATTGAAAATAACCTTTTTTTTTTCCTTCAAAAATATCAAAAACTATTTTCTTTCTTCATCTTCCCCCATTTATTTGAATGGCTAGGATTTTCCAATTCTTTCTCTTCCCCGCCTTTTGACATAGATATTAAAGACGCAAAACACAAAACTCATTGTAAAGTTAAACACTACCTAAGTTTTATATTTTCAATATGTACTTCAAAATGCATTAGAGAGGAAGTTGCGGGTGGAAAACGGTTAGTTTGGAAATGGTTTTAACGTGTACAAATTAAAAACAAATTTTTTTTCTTGTTTTCCGCTTGTTAATGAATGCTAAAAACTATGTTCTTCCTCCTTTTTCTCCTTTTTATTATAATGGTTAGTATTTTCCACCCATCTTTTTCCATAACGTTTTAAGTGCATACAAAACGCAAAAATTAAGGTCCGGTTAGTTTATTTTGTATTTTGTGTTTTAGCTTTTCAACATTAATTATAAAATATGAGAAGAGTTGAAGGACGATGAAGGGTATGGAAGGAAGATGGAATATACGATGGAAGGATGAATTTTTTCTCATGCTTTCGTTATTTTTCAAAACATGAAAAATATAAAAAATTGTTTTCTATATTGTATGTTAACTTCATTTTCTAAATTGATCGTTTTTCACAATATAAATGCGTCGTGCGCATTTTTGCATGTACGAGAACACAAAACTAAAAAGGATAAACCAACCGTAGCTTTAAATTTTGAAACCAAACAGACTCTCGGTTTTGCAAATTCATAGCATAATTTGTTTTTTTTAAGAATAAGAGTGGTACTTGATTCAAGTAAAGCATCCACTTAGATGTCTCAAGGGTTCGAACCCATGACCTTTAGAACCCCAGTCTAAAGCGTCATACCACTTTCCAGTGGAGATAGCGGTTCTCGACATAGCGTAATGTTACATCATCTAAATCAACAAGCTATACAATAATGCAGATATTGATCTACTGCCGATCATCGACGCCGCCAGAGCACAGGTACCCGGTAAGCTCGAAGAACTTCACTCTGGACATCGTGTACCTGCACGACAAGCCATGCACGGAGAACTGCCCGCAAAGGGTGTACGACACCTTAGTGGATGCCCTCGAGCACGTGAGCGAGTACGAGGCCTACATCTTCGAGACTTGTCAAATGGTGAACCGGGTGGTGGCCCGCTTCCTCCTCTCCCTTCTGTGCCACCCTCATCAACGTTGTCCTCAGGACGATCTTGACATCCCTAGGCAGCTCTCTAGGAAGCCCTCGCCGACTACTAGCTTGGAGCTTGCTGTTCCTGCTGAGGATGAGTCGTCCTCTGTGACTTCTTAAAGAGTTTCAGCTGAAGTCCCTAGTCTGTTCTTTTGCTCTCTCTCTTATGTATTAGCTTTGAAGTGCAGGTTATGCTGCTGTTGGTTTACATGTATATTTTGAAATATGGCTAACAGCACCAAGGAATGACTCTTAGGTTTTTATTATCAATGTTTGAAAAGTTCTATGTCTCTAAATTTGGGTGCATGACTTTGCAATTTAACTATACGTTAATTTTGATCAGAGCCCTTTTTTTTTATATACATATATTTATTTTCTACTAATGCATTCGCATTGCAATAATTTGCCTTGCAAATATTTTCGTTAGTAGCATTTCATGTTTGCCTTGCAAATATTTGCCTTGCAAATATTTTCGTTAGTAGCATTTCATGTTTTTCACCTTAAATATTTGATATTTGAAGTGAGCAACAAGTTTGAATATATTTGCTGTGTTTATTGGTCCGCTGTGACGCTGTCAGCATTGAAATTGTAGAAGTATTTGTCTACATGAACGTTAACTTTTATAGAAATTTTACATAGTTTTTTTGTACATTAGATCAATATTTTTTAAACATAACTGAGGAATTAGATTCGATAATGATGGTAAAAATTACTATATTTGTTTTAACATCATTTCTTAGAGCATTCAGATCCCCTGTTGTGAGTTTGAGCTCTTCATTCAGTTCATAAAAGATGTTAATAATTTCCATTCAATATTATATTCGTTTTGAACAATATTTAATTTCATTGCTGTCCATAGAGTCATATAGATCTTTCGGTATTTTAATGTTTAGGGACAAAGACAGAAATATCGATACAAACCATCCATGGTTTACATTTTGATATTCGGTGTATGAAACGATGCATATGATTTTGTCTCACCATTTATTTTGTAATGTATAATCTTTTTTCAGTTAACCGATAGGTAAAAAATTGCTTATGGATTATATTAAGTGACAATTGGGTACATGTTACTTTCTTCTAAAGTTAATATACAGTAAAAATTACTTTATGTGTACCATCACTTTCCTTCTTAAACTTTAGAACTCTCCTACACAAACTAGAAAAACCCAGTAAAAATTTTAGCAAAAATTCAACAAAATAAACTTATTTTTGACACTAATGTTGTGGTTTCTTCGTTTTTTTAATGCAAATTCTTAAATTCATCAAAATCAACTTTACTTTTAAAGAAATTTTTTAATCAGAATTAGAGTAAGTAGTTGTGAAAGTTTTTTAATTGATATTTTAGGTTTCGTTAACATCAAAATTGTACAAATTTGAAAATTTTCATTGATTTTAATGTTTTAATTAGATGACTTATAATAGGAAATTTTGCTTATAGGTCCGTTTTTCAAAAAAAGGAAAAAAAAGAAAGAACAGGTCCATTTCAAAAGTATTTACAAGAATATGTCTGTTTTGACCATATGAGTTGTTGGTTGAGTAATTATTGAGGGAGACCTTTGAAAAGTCGTCCAAAGGAGATTTTTCAAATTCGCATTCAATAATTTCCTACACCCATTGTTCTTTTGTATAATTATTACAACTGTTGGTAAGACGATTTTTGGAAAATCGCATTTGGACGAATTTTGAAAAAACACTATCAATGGTAAATCCAAACAATGCCGAGGTGGTCAAAACATGCCTATTTCTGTAATTACTTTCAAAACAGGTCTAATTGTGTTATTTTTTTTAAAAAAGCCGTCATAGAAAAATTCATGGTATGATTCATAAATTTATAATAGGGTAGATGGATGATAAGAGAGGTTGTTTATAAATATGGAATTGGAAAAGAAACTTTTTTTCCTATGGACTCACTATTCACTCGGTTTCTGGTCAATAATATGATTCTTAGCAAAATAATGGTATATGTTAGATTATTTTTGGCGTACAAATAGAATTTGCAGTTCAAAATATCTATTTAACACTAAAGAAATGAAGAAAAAAAATCAGAATTAAAAAACAAAAACAAAAGGGAAAAAGGAAAAAAAAGATCAAAGTAAATTAAATTTTAAAACACAAAAACTCTCCTTGTATGAAAACAATGTTAAATATGATTTAATGTGACAAGAACACAAAATACTAATGGTGACCATGAACCACACCGCTATACTGAAACCATCCGCACCGACTGCAAAGACGATGCAGAAAACCGGATCGAATTTTCTAACCAAAGCAAAAATCCCAAATCGGACCGGTCCGCTTCGATACGGTTCGGATGCGGTTTGGACGATTGTACCGACCATATTAAACTGGACCAAACAGAAAATTTACACTAGCAATCTTATGGTAAAAATATAAGCGACTTCTATCTTATTTTATATTCTAACGATGTATATTTTATTTTCATGTATGTTGTTGTTATGTTAATAATAATCGTTGTCATAAAGGAACAACTTATATATATATATATATGATGATCTAACGACTCCAAGCAGAACATGAAATATCATAAAGTCCGGTAATTTGTTCTATTTTTAAACTGTTGATGTAGCATGTACTGGTTGATAAACGATTTTTGGAGGCTCAACATCTAACAGCCGATAATTCAGAACAAGAACAGTATATGCAACGGTCTATTTAGCATGATTAGAACAAATTTAAAGTAGCTCTACAACAATCAAAATGGTTAAAATGAAAAGTCGTTTTTACAACATGAAAAGGGGTAGAAAATAAAATAAGAACAGGACTTTTTGTACAGACGTATGTGGGAAAAAACTTCTAACATTTAGCACTGTGCAAGAACCTTCTACTGGTGCAGTGTATGCCTGACAGGGATGTTCAAGCAATTCTGACAGATACTTCAAGCCTCTCTGCATTGTTTTTCTCATGCATCTTAGTGGTGTTGGTATCATTTGTCATCGGGCCGAGTTCAGCATCAGGTATGAAGTAGTTGAACCAAGAGTCACAGTAGTTTATACAACAACCTTTACAATTTATGGGTTAATATGGATTGAAGGTTGAGGTAGTGCAAATATGAGTATCGGTGTGCATGTAAATACAGCATTGATTTGCATTTTTGCAGACATAAGCATATGTATAATCTCATGCAGTTATTGTTAAGGTTATATAGCAGTTCTATTTCAAATAAGTTGTAGTTCTAGGCATTGTTGGAAAATTTTTAAAATTAATTTTGGGTTATGGGTTTTTGTTTTGAAAAGAGAACAAGAGAGAAGAGGAATGATGAAGAAGGGATGAATAATCCCGCATCTAGGAAGTTAAGAGAACATACTGATTTATATATGGATTTCTCTAAAAAAGGTTGGGTCTTTTGGACACTCAAAACTTTGTGAGAACGGAAGTCATGTATCACCACCACATGCGTGTGCGTTTGGTTGACTGGGTTCGGGTCTGAAATGACAAATTTATTTTTATTAACGGGCCGGATGCAGAATTTAAATGACAGATTTGGCGGGTCATTTTAATAAAGAGACGCGACTATTTGGTAATAGTTTCAAACTATTACAAAAAGGCGCGACCGTTTGTAACGGTTTCGGACTATTGGAAAGGATGGTGGAAAGGTTGCGACTCTTGACGAGTGGACACTTCCTCACTACTATAAGTAGTGACGCATAGGAACCATCAACGAATAATAATCTCTTTTCTTTGTACCTTCTTCTTCTTCCTCCAGATCTGCGACGCCCAGAAAGTGTTGCAAAACACTGTCGTTTCCACACAGTTTGCAACGTATGTAAGGTGTTACAAATACAGAAACGTTGCAAATCGATTCTCTTCTTCCTCTTCATTCTATTCTCTACTAAATTGCATCATTAGAGATCAAAATTTGAGTGTTCTTTGTCGGATCAAAATCGTACCGAATATGCTGTTTCATTGCTTCATTGAATCCTAAAGTCGATAGTTCGATAACCCGTTTGTACCTGTTGAATTGAACGATTGTCTAAAAGAATCTACACAGTAGATCCTTGAAGTCAGAAGTATGACAGTTTGTTTTCATCATTCTCGAATCATCGACAATATTTCCAACAATTTTAGATAATAATTTCAACCATGGATGGTTCGAGTTCAAGCTATATCAATGCCCTTCAAGTTATGAATCAACATTTGATGCGATTGGAGCGTTTTTATGTTGAAAACTTCACTTGTCGGTAAGAGACGACGAAATTCTTTTTGATCACAGTCAAATTGTTCTATATTCTTGAAGATAACTTAGAGAAAATATCAAAGGAAACTGCTCAAGATACCATGAATAGAAGTCAAAATGAGAAAAGCAAAAGGAAGATGATTTCCTATGTAAAGGGCGCATTCTCAACGCGTTATCCACATCAGTTTAAACACACATAGAAGTATGGAAACAGCCAAAGCACTTTGGACTGCCCTGAAGAGCAAATATCGAATATTTGACGAAAGCAACAATAAATTTTTGGTATGCAATTTTATGGATTTCAAAATGCATGATAATAAGTCCATTTTTCGACAAGTTAGTGATATTATATATATGTCAATCAACTGAAAGATGCCAAGATTGAACTAACTGAATCCTTTGTGGTTGGATTTATTATTTCTAGACTCCCTTACTCTTGGAATTATTATAGAAAGAAATTGGAATATGCGGAGACGGATTATGATTTAGAGAATTTATAGCGGCATCTTCATATAGAAGAGGACTCTTGTAAATGGGAACTAAATGATAATCCGCAAACCGAGTCTCATTCTAAAGCAAATAATGTTGAAATATCAAATTCTCTAAAACTTAAGAATGAGACATAAGTTAAGAAGAAAAATCATTCTAAGAGATAAGAAGAAGCGCACTTGTTATTTTTGTAACAAGCCCGACCATTATACTCGTGACCATCGTCCACGAAAGAAACAATTAAAGGTAAATATAATCGAAGACAAATTGGTTGCAGTAGTGCAAGAGGAAAACTCTGTTGAGAGCATGGGAAATGATTGGTAGCTTGATACTGGAGCAACCATTCATATATGCAAGGACTGTAGTCTCTATATGAACTACAAAGAAGTTAGCAGTGATGAGAATCAAGTTACTAGAGCAAACAATGTTCGCAGTAAGGTGATTGACTAATGCACTATAGAGCTACCGTTATCTTCTGGAAAGATTCTTACTTTGGTTAATGTATATCATGTACCTGATATCTCTAATAATTTGATCTCTGGATACCTTCTTAACAAAGGAGGATTCAAGATATTATGAGTCTGACAGATTAGTGTTGTCCAAAAACGGGAAGTTCATTGGACAAGGATATTCTTATAACGGCATGATTAAGTTGAATGTAGTAAATAAATATTCTATTTATACTATTGATTCTATTAGTTATGCCATGGTAGATTAGGACATGCTAATTATAAATCCCTTAAAAATATGAATAAGTTAGAATTAATTTTTGATTGTGATTTTGAATTTATCTCTAAATGTGAAATATGTGTTCAAGTAAAAATACAGCGAAAATCTTTTCAAATCCATAGAAAGAAAAACCGGTTTACTTATTTTGGTATATAGTGATGTGAGTGACTTAAAACGTCATATCACCTATGGTGGTAACTAATACTATATCACATTTTATTGATGATTGCTGTAGATATGCTTATGTATATCTAATGAAAACAAAAGATGAAGCTTTTGATAAATTTAAAATTTACAAAGCTGAGGTAGAAACACAATTAGGAATTAAGATTAAAGTATTACATTCAGAACGTGGTGGTGAATATTTCTCAAATGAATTCACCTTATTTTGTAAACAACATAGTTTAGTTCACCAATGTACCGCCCCTTATACACCACAACAAAATGGTGTCGCTGAGGGAAAAAATAGAATTTTAGTACAAAAGGTTAACGCTACGCTCTTAAGTTCTAATTTGCCTAATAGTTTATGCGGTGATGCTATGTTATCTGCATGTTATATTTTAAATAGAGTACCTTTCAAAAAGATTAATGTTTCCCCTTATGAACTATGGTTTAATAGAAAATCTAATTTGAGTAAACTTAAAGTTTGGGGACGTTTAGCTTATGTTAGAAAACCAGATCCGAAAAACAAAAATTAGGAAATAGAACATATAAGTGTGCTTTTATAGGTTATTCTCCTAATAATGTAACTTATCATTTTATCATTTCTGATACTTTGAAGTAATTGAGTTTGTAGATGTAGAATTCTTTGAAAACAAGTATATAGCCCAATATCAAACAAGCGAGAATCCATTGACATCATCTAGTTCAAAACATATTGAAACTAAAGATAACAATAATGAAGATTATACCTCTTATCAAAACAACGAGGATGTTTAAGTATCCGAAATGGATATTGAACGAAGGAAGAGTAAAAGAGCAAGAATAGAAAAGGACTTTGGTCCTGACTTCATTACATATCTTCTAGAAGGAAATAAGAATGAAATTCTTAACATCACTAGATACGTAATGCATGTTAATGATGACCAGAAAACTTATTCTGAAGTATGAGTTCCAGAGATGCTAATTTCTAAAAGGAAGCTATCAATGATGAAATGAATTCAATTTTGGTAAACCAAACTTGGATTTTGATATATTTACCTCGTGGTGCTAAACCAATAGGATGTAAATGGATGTTCAAGAAAAAGTTGAATACTGATGGATCCATTGATAATTTTAAGCCAGATTAGTAGCAAAGGGTTATAAGCAAAGAAATGGAGTGGATTACTTTGAAGCATATGCTCCTGTTGCTCGCATATCTTCATTCAATTGTTTAATGGTACTTGAATCCATTCATAATCTTACTATACACCAAATGGATATAAAAGCTGATTTTCTAAATGGCGATTTAAAAGAAGAGATATATATAGAACAACCAGAGGGTTTTATAAATCCAGGTTAAGAAAAGAAAGTTAGCAAACTGATCAAATCTCTTTATGATCTGAAGCAGGCACCCATGCAATGGCATGAGAAGTTTGATAAGTAGCATTTGTCGCAAGGCTTCATTGTCAATGATGCTGACAAATGTATTTATAGCAAATGAGATATACAAGGTTGTGTTATAATATGTTTGTACGTTGATGACATGTTGATAATTTGGACTATTATATCTTGTGTAAAAGAAACTAAAAGGTTTCTATCCTCTAAATTTGATATGAAAGATCTAGGAGAGGTCGATGTAATTTTAGGGATTAAAATCCTAAGAAAAGAAGGAGAGCTGGTACTAACCCAATCTCACTACGTTGAGAAATGTCTCAATAAATATGGTCATTATAATGACAAACCAACACCGACTCCTTTAGATCCTAGTATTAAACTGGAGAAGAATACTGGACATACCGTTTCTCAACTAGAATATTCCAGTATTGTTGTAAGTCTTATGTATGCTATGCATTGCACAAGACCTGACATAGCACACGTTGTTGGTGTGTTATGCCGATATACGAGTAATCTAGGTACGAAACATTGGAAAGCTATTTCAAGAGTTCTAGCTTATTTGAAAGGCACCATCGAATATGGTCTTTTTTATAAAGGATATCCTACTGTTCTAGAAGGATATAGTGACGCTACTTGGAACAATGTAGAATCCAAATTCAAATCTATGACTGGATGGATTTTCACATTAGGAGGCGCAGCTGTGTCTTGGTGTTCCAAGAAACAGACTTGTATTTCTGACTCAACAATGTTGTCAGAATTAATTACAATAGTAGATGCAAGTAAGGAGGCCGAATGGATTAGGAATTTATTAATAAAAATTCTTTTGTGGAAGAAGCCCTCACCAGCAATCTTGATTAACTGTGACAATCAGGCTCCAACATATAATGTTTCTAATAAAACATGTAACATAAAGTTGGGACATGTAAGTCTTAGACATTAAATGATAAGACAATTACTCAAGAGAATTGATTTTGGTTACATAGAAATGAAGAAAAACTTGGCTGACCCGTTTACTAAGAGTCTTCCTATAAAATCAAAAGAAATGGGGCTAAGATATGTGAATGAAGGTTGAACATTCTTAACAGGAAACCAACTTATGTCTTGAAAAGGACGGAAAAAGTTCAATGGGTACCAAAAAGTTAAGAGAATGATTATGGAATACTAAATTTGAATTGCCCATAATTAGTTTTGGATTCTGCACGAAAGAGGTTGGATAAAGATCCTTAATAATTCTAGTAAAAATCACAAGGTGTATCACAGAAACACCTTATAAAGGGGCTTACTTCATGAGTATGGAAATCAGGCCGTTTCCTAAGAAAATATGACCGCTTTCTAAAGTAAACTCATGAACTCAGGATTTAAGCACATGGCCATCAATGTGCTGAGCATACAGAACACTCTATATACGGAAATCGACATGTGTGACTGTTTCGGTACTATTACAAATGGTACTTGGTTCAAGATACGTTCACCATAGATCTCGATAGAACTTTGAATGGTTTACACTAAGTGAAATTTCAAATTCAAAAAATATCTATCATTTATGTATTGGTTTCCATGATGATGCAAAAGTTGATCTTTGAACTACATTGGCTTGATCCCACTTGGGTATATCGGTAGTCACTCTAATGATGTAGCGGTTCACTTTATTTCTTTTACTTATTTTGAAAATGGGGGAAAATTGTTGGAAATTTCAAAATTAGTTTTAGGTTATGGGTTTTTGTTTTGAATAGAGAAGAAGAGGGAAGAGGAAGGAAGAAGAAGGGATGAATAGTCCCACATCTAGGAAGTTAAGAGAAATTATTGATTTATATATGGATTTCTCTAAGGAAGGTTGGGCCCTTTTGGCACGGAAAGCTTTGCTTTGATGTGAGGAGAGAAGTCATGCATCACCGCCACACGCACACACCGTCTTGCCATCTGGCCGACCGAACCAGACTAGGTTCGGATCTAAAATGACTAATTAATTTTTGTTAACGGGCCAGATCCAAAATTTGAATTTAAACGGACAGATTTGGCGGGTCATTTGAATTTGAAGGGATGCGACTTGACAATTTCAAACTGTTACGAAAAGGAGCGAACATTTGTAACGGTTTCAGACTGTTGAAAATGATGCAACTCTTGACGAATGGACACTTCCTCACTACTATAAATAGTGACGCCCAGAAACCATCAAAGAATAATAATCTCTTTTCTTTTTACCTTCTCCTTCTTCCTCCAGATTTGCGATGCCCAGAAAGTGTTGCAAAACACTGCCGTTTCCACCACAATTTGCGATGCCTGTAAGGTGTTACAAACACAAAAACGTTGTAGATCGATTCTCTTCTTCATGTTCATTCTATTCTTTACTAAATTGCATCATCAGAGATCAAAATTTAAGTTTTCTTGATCGGATCAAAATCGTACAAGCTTTGAATCCGAATACACTGCTTCAAGGCTTCACTGAATCCTGAAGTCAATAGTTCGTTAACCTGTTTGTACTTGTTGGGTTGAACTATTGTCTAAAAGAAACTACATAATAGATCCTTGAAGTCAGAAGTATGACAATTTGTTTACATCATTCTCGAATCATCGACGGTATTTCCAACAGGTATTACTTACATCAATGGTAATCCCTTTTCTTCTTCCCTTTCTATCATGTGCTATCCGTGGGCTAGCTTGTACACTTGAAATATTGTTACCCTCTTCATCATCCTACAGTTTACATAGGGGGTTTACGTTATCAAATGGTTGAAAAATATAGCAAGGTGGTAATGAAAGCTTAGTCCCGCTCTCGGGCATTGCAAATGCTAACCAAGGAATTACATATAAGTTATCTTAAGTCAGATGTAATTGATACGTCGGCGGTTTAATGATCTATGTTTGAGCTCCAAAATGTAGCGTTCTAATAGGACATATTAATTACATATGACTTATCAGAGACAGATACTTTGAACAAAGTTTTCTGTATCCATAGGTATGAACAAGTTATCATTATGTAACAATTAAAAAAAGATATATAGAACGGGCATCATCAATTAAACTCAACGGTTAAAACATTGCATGTAAACATTTTGGTTTGTCAATAATACTAATTTAAAGGAAAAATCTGATGAGGTTAGAGTGTTTTAAATGATATTTGTGTAATAAGCCAAGAAAGTAATGTTTCAACCGAAGTTCTCTTACTTAGCGGTTTGTATTTCGTAGTTGATCCATTAGACGAGGTAGTGTACAGTCAATTGACTCTAGAACTATAGATCCTTGACTGTCAGGTTTGTTATTGAGCACGGGAATTTTTGTTGATTTATCTTTCTTGTATCTGCAATTTTTTAACAGGTAAGTTTAGGAGTATATTTGCAAAGATAATTTAGAGCAGACATGCATTATCTTTGTGTCCATACAGTTCTGACGGCATATTTTGATGTCGAGATACACTTTTGTTGCCTTCATGGATCCAATGAAAATGCCCCTAAAAAAATAGTTTGGAAATATACTCTTAAACTACTATTTTAAATGAAAAACTCTTACGTCCGTATATGCAAAATCTTTGTTGATATGACCACAACAAGGAGTGGGTGAATGTATGCATCCAGCATTGACTCAACCACCAAATCATTTTTTTAGCCCACAAAGACAGCATCAATTTTGCCACTATAATATTTAGAAATAAAAAAGGATAAAGTTTAGTTTAGTACCTTTTAAACCGCGCTATTTAGAAGTAAATGGAATTGAAATTTTTTGAACCTGATCGATTCATGTGCAACTCTCGACCGACTGGGCTCCATTTTGTTTGGTGACGTGAAGAATGTTTTTAATTTCATGTAGAACACTGCCCACATCCATTAACATTTTTTACAAATTAATATTCATAAACGTTAATCGTGTAACAATCATTTAAATAGATATAGGTTACAAATAATGCATAAAGTTTAACTGTTAACCGACATTTTTGTACAGTCTATAGGGAAGCACATTGTTGTCAACAAATTTGAATTTGTTGAGAGGAATGTCATCTGCACCGGCTAACACCTTCCTAACTAGCGTATCAGTTCAAATTATAATGTCCAATCCTCATCGATCGCTATATATTTTGCCTCCAAATCCTTGATTTGAATCTTGTTATTTCATAAACTTCTTCATGTTTAAACGTGTCCTAAAATTGTTTCAGTATATGCTTTCTGACCATCATAGATTTCTGACTACCCTGCATCGGTTTGAATTTAATGGCTTAGTATCAGCATGGTAGCATAGCTTTTGACGTTAATTTAGCGACATTGAGCATATTGGAATAAATGTTTCTTCGTCTGACTTGGTGATTAAATGATCTAAATATTTGGACAGTGAGATACAAATGTCAAAAATTAAAATTACCTCACTATCAAGCAATTGCATATTGATTGTATACGGTTCATTTATGCTTTGACAAACTAACATCGATAATCGTATAACACTAACTTTGATAGTAGACCACTTTGTTTCATGGTCCAAGTTAGATCGAAGTTGATACTTCTGATTCATCGTACTATAGTTACATGAACACGAGGACTGGTTAGTTTTAATGAAAAGTAAAAGTAATGCATACTCAAGGTAGAAAAAGAGTAGAGAATATATTAATGGGATTTTTTTTCATTTTAGCCTCGTTTTAAAACTTATTATCGCAAATAGCACAGTTTTAAAACTAATATCAAATATAGCTCTGTTTTGGCCAGCTCAGCGTCGAGCTGGTCAAAATGCACTGACGACTTTTCAAAAGTCGCCAGTGTAAATTTTTTTTCAAAAAATACATTGGCGCCTTTTGAAAAGGAGCCAGTGTAAAAAAAAAAATTCAAAAAAAATAACAATGGCGACTTTTTGAAAGTCGGCAAAAAAAAAATTACACTGGCGACTTTTGAAAAGTCGCCAGTGCATTTTGAAGACCAAAACATGGCTATATTTGATATTAGTTTTAAAACGAGGCTATATGCGATAATAACTTTAAAAACCAGGCCAAATCTAAAACAAATCCATATTAATGCTTATACGTCACATTATCATCAATTTCAAGGTACTCAATGTGAATCTTATTGAATTATGTTATGGTCAAAGAATACATTGATGCCTATATCATAATATGGATATGTAGTGCAAATCATGCCTGAATTCAGTGTGAGTGCTAAAGCAATAGTATAATATATGAATAACTGATGTGTTGTACACATTTCAGTCATAACATGGGCAACAATAGAGAGATGCATAAACCATTTAAAGGCAATGAATCTGATATAAGTAACATATGCTATGTACATCAATAACTATACTACTCTACCACATATGATAGACTGTAATATTATGTAGCAATACTAGGACATTAGTTAAAAATCAAAAATGAAGTTATTTGAAATACACTATCAAACAAGTTTGAGTACAAACTAAGAACCTAAGTAATATTAAAGGGAAAAACAATTTGCTCACCTTAGACAGTTGGAAGTCAACATTGATGATTTCCTCTAATCAACGGTTCCGTTAATCTTTGTATTGTAAAACTGGACTCCATAGAGATATAATTGTAGTTCTTCATTCTATGCTGACTGTAGCAAGGTAAAGAGCAGCTGAAAACTACTATGGCCTTAATCACCAAGCCACATGACCTACTCTATCAGCACTTAAAATAAGAGATGCAAGAGCTAATTCATTGGTTGTATTAAGCAAGATTTGTTCCTTACACCGAATAAGTTTATAAGCTCTTGTACGGTAGAATACAAACAAATTTCATAAGTGATAAGTTGGTGAATAATAATGAATTTTAGGCATATGTTTCATCTGCAAATGATGAACAATTATGTCTAATTTGATTTTGGCATTTTGATCCAACCTACCAAATTACAACTCTAATATCATATACGGAAGAAATATGAACATCATACACATACTTGTTATTAATAATGATAGTAATAGAACTGCTTCATTACAATTCTGAACACGGAAAATGTGAAATAAGACATTATATACTAAACGCTATTAGCAAGCAAACATAATGCAAGCAACACATTGCTACCGTGGAAGTAACTATGCGATCATATGAATTCATGGCAATCATAACTTGATAACATTACCAGTTATTCAAATATTCATTCGTAATCAAAGAATAAACTATGTTTTTCCTAGATACACTAATCAAAACTATAAATTAACAATTTAACCAGTACCTTCTATAACCGTTAAAACGTAATTTTCTCATGATTGGTGAACCAAATCGTGCTCCTCTCCATCATCGAGCATGTTGGAGTTGATTGATTCAACAAGGCAGACATACTATAGTTCATTGTAACTTAACTACATAGTAATTTTAGTTATAAATACAATTGCGATTGAAACGATTTGCTTTATCTACCAAGGAGGTAGGTCGTGCTTTTGGTACCGAGGAAGCGGGTCGAGGATTCCAGTATTGAGGCAGTGGGTTTAGGATAGATGGAGGTGCGTCGTTGATTTTGGAGTCCAGTCGATAGCCAGGGTTTTGGATTATTTGACTTGGGAGTTCGACCTGTATGATTATTCATTGGAATTTGAATTTTGAAGTGGAATTTGTTTGAGAAGAGAATAAATCTGAAATGGCGCGGTATTGGAAGAAACCGCGGTGAGACATTTTACATTTTTTGGGCTTCATGGAATTCGATTTTAGACAATTACAGCAAACAAACCTCCCTAATGATCGATTTGATTATAAGAAAGTTATATATAGTCTCACTAGATCCTGTTCAGCTCTCCATCATGTTAAAGCGAATTTAATTTTAAATGGATAATTATTTTTTCAATTTTCATAAAACTGTTATAGACCCATTAAAAAAATCTATAACCATCCTCATTTTTTCGATGATTCTCCACTATTTTTTTTGATGTTTTTAATTTTCCTTTCATCAGACCTGTTGAAAATGATTTTTAACGAACTATCATCGTTTTTTTTTCCATTTTTGGACGGTCGAACTTTGCTTTGTAAAAGTAAATCATTTTAGGTGGTTCCATTTACTCTCATAACAACTTTTTTGCAGGTGTAATCCCTTTAAAATTCACCATCACTTATTTTAAAATAAGTTCTTTTGATAATGTCTTTATTTCCCGTTTGAAAGTGTGGTGAATTTTCAAATAGTTTTTAAATAGGTTGTGTTAAAAATAGAACTTGACTATTCGGCTTCTACGTGATAATATTATGTTGTTAATTGAAAATAAATTTTAGATGAATCATATGGTCGAACGATGTATTAAATTTTCACAAAACAAGTTAACATATGAGAAATTTTGGTATACATCCTTATGATTATAAAAAATTAGCATTAGGTCCCTTTAAATTTTCTTTTATAAATTATATCCTTATTTTTTTTTATAAAATAGATAAAATTCACTAGAGTTTTGGGTAATATTATTAATATTAACATGCGCTCTTAGTATGTACATCCATATTTCATAAACGCCATAATACACGTCGGAGTGGCTGCTTTAAAATTTGGAAAGGAGAGAAGTAAAAAATGAAATCCAAAAAAGATGGATGTAGAAAATAGTTTCTAAAAGGGAATGATGTAGAATAAATAAGTTCAGAAAAAAAAGATGCATACATAATATTCACTTATTATATTTTCTGGTGTATGTTAAGGGATTATGTATGAATGAATATAATTAGCCATTTTAAACATCATATGTTCATGTGATAGTGGAGATGTTGTAAAGGGTTGCAACTAATTAGTTGCGTCTATTAACACCCGCTTTTCACACTCCATTTGTAATATTAAAATTTTAATTTTATATTTAACCTTAACTAATTAATTAGATATTTGCTTCATCTAACCTCTTTTGCTGGTTGAAACTTTGAAAGAGAAATTGAAAATTTCATGTTGAAAGTAAGCGGCGATTAAACTATAAAATCTACATACTTTGTTCAACATGCCCCTTCTTCTATTTTCAACTTTGCTCGACTATTGATGTTAGGGCTTTGATTGAACAACTTTAAAAATTAAAAAAAATTAATTTTATAAAAAGAATGAAAATCAAATCCTAATCACTAATTGCAGAAAAGGTTACAGATTTACCATGTTGCTGCTTGGATCTCGTCTAACCTCATTTATCTCTTTCCATTGCTAGGGTTTCGTAAAAAAAATTTTAAGCAGTAAAAGAAATAGAAAAAAGAAAGTAAAGTATAAAGGGAGGGGTAATTTTCAGAATAAACGTGGTGGCTAAATAAGAAAGTGGGGTGAGAGTTTTTTGTTCAAAGTAACGGGGTTAAAAAGCAAACATAGGGATGTTAATTGATGCACTTGCCTAAATAATTAATAACCTAAATTGCATATAGATATTTTTATACCATCATACAATTAATGAGATAAATATGACATGATGTGATATATTATAAACTATACAAAATATGTATAGCTAAATTTGAACTCATAATACATACATACATACATACATACATACATGTATGTGTGTATTTATGTATACAAAATATGTATAGCCAAATATTTTTTAATTTTTGGCAAAATTTTCTTTTGGTTTTAAATGAATGTTGAAATATATTTACAATTTGGATTTAAATTTTGAAAATGATATTCATTTAGTTAAAGTAATTTTTTTGAGGAGTTAGTCAAATTAATTTAAAATAATAAATACATGTATATAATTTTGTTGGTCAAAAAAATTATTTTTTTGGATATTTAAAATAAATAGCTAGAATACAGAAACACACACACATAAAAATACATCTAAATGTTAATTAACATTTATCGAATTTGTGTTTTATTTTAAATAATAATAAATATTAGTATAAATTCCTTTATTGAAAAAATAATCTCTTTTAGTTATTTCCAATATAGGAATATATTATGAATTTTACATATAATACAATATACATATAAGTATTAGACAATATATTTATACATACATATATAGTATTTCAAAAATTAAAAATTAATACTTTTTTATAAAATATTATAGAATCAAAAATAAAAAAATTACACATACATACACACGCATTATTAAATACAGTTTTAACATTCTATTTAATTTTAAATATGTATATTTTGAAATCATGACATTGTCAAAGGTTGTGTGTAAAGCGTGAAGGAAAGACTCTTGGATTTTTATTATAATGTATGAAAAGTCCACGTGACTTGAAAATTTTGACGATGAAATGTAGTTAAATTATACTTTAGTTTTGATCTAAGTGTTATTATTTTTCGTATAAATATTTTTCAATTCTCTTTCAATTTTATTTTATTTTTGAATTTATGTTTTTCTACAAAAGTATTCACATTATATTTGTTTGCATTGCAAATATTTTCATTAGTAGCATTCTTCATATTTTCACTTTGAATATTTAATATTTAAGGTGAGCCATCAGGTTTGAATATATTTGCAGCATTTATTGATGTTATTACACCGTCAACATTGAAAAGGTACAGGTATTTCTCTACACTAATGTTAGCTTTTGTAGAAATTTTATTACTAATTTCTAGCACATTAGACCAATTTTTTTCTGAAATGGTACTTTATACACAACATGTCATTGGGACAACATATTTTATGTCAATAAACGTTTGAATCACGCTACGCAAGTTTTAAACTTGTGACCTCTCGCACCAAAGCCGAATCACTTTACCACTTGAACAATGATGCTTGTTATATTGGACGAATATTTTCAAAACATAACCGAGGAATTAGATTCGATAATGACAGTAAAAATTAAAATATTTGTTTTAATATTATTTGTGACAGGATTTAGATCACATGTTGTGAAAATTTTAGGCTTAAACGCGTAATACTCAAAGATCTAGCTTGTCGATTGGTTTACAACAATTAGTTCAAAGAACAATAGTAACCAAATAAAGAAAAATAGAATACGTAGATAGTATAGAGATTTAATATGGTCCGATCAAATTGTCTACGTCCATAATTCCAATAACTATTTTTTATTTTAATGAAAAAAAGATTACATAAAAATGATCATAAAAATTACAAGTAGAAGAGTGGAAAGATTAACCTATAATTGAAAATCAAATAATCAATTTCTCCCAAAACCCGATTACACTCAAAACCTCTGGTTTCATTTGATTGCAGAAAATATGGTTTACTAAAAAAGGATAATGGTGATTTTTTTATTACACTAATACGAAGATGAAATGCTTTATTTATATAGATTTAGTGGTGAAAGCATTACTTGGAGAATAAATGATTAATTGCCCAATTATCTTGAAATCTTTCTAAATTTTCGTGATTTAATTTAAATTCAAATAGATAATATTTGTAATGACCCAGAATTTTGAACACTTCGTATTTAAATATCTAAATTATTTAAATATTTGAATCTTACTTAAATGTGATTAAATAGGATTTACAACCTTGTTAACCTTCTTTTAATTAATAACTACTGATGGTAAACTCGTTCTTGAAAAATATTTATGAAAATATTCAAAGAAAGATCAATAATGTGGCCGAAAATCGTATTATTGATAAATGGCGTTTTACTCGATAAATGTTTTTCGAACTTTTTGGGCATGTCTAATATATTCATGTGTAATTAATTACAACTAAAATTATTTTAGTGTATATGGCTAGCTAAATGCGATTAGTAAAAGGATTAGCAAATGGATTAAGGAGAAGATATTTTGGTGAACAGTAAAGGATATTTTCTAAGGGATGTGAGATGGAAAGTGAAGCACATGAAAGGAAGCATGCATGGTGGTCTTCTATGGTGGGTAAGAGGTGAATGGTTGCCTCTTAAAAACTTCTACTTAATGCCCTTTATATGTAACACAACACATTTGCTAATTTTCAAAAGTAGAAACACTTAGTCTTAATCCTCTTCTAACTTTACTAATCAATCTTTTCTCAAAGTAACTCTTCTTTAGTATTCACCAAACTCAAGTATAAGGCTTAGAACAACATAGAAACATTGAAAAGCAACTCGAATGATGATGGAAAGGAGCACGCACTCTTGGGCCGTCAGCCATAAATGGAGGAGGGAGAAGGCCTAGTGCAATATGGAAGGAAAGGTGAAGACTTTTGGATGTTTGGTGACGGTAGGAAGTGTTCATGTGATTATAAATGGCTTGTGCTTTTGTTATATTGGTATTGAGGTGAGTTAACTCACCAGTGAATGATATATATTGTGTTTATATACCTTTGTTATGATTGAAAATAAAGTAAGTAAAGAACAATGCAAGTTATCACTTTTGGATCCCCCTTGCTTTGGATAGCAAGTGACAACTTTATATGTAATATTATCACTTTAATTATCCTCTGAAAAATGTACCATTGCCTAGATCTTGTGTTTGCACATTTGGTTTAGTTTTGTGTGAAGTTGAATTATGTTTGAAAGTGTTTGAAGCGAAATAATCGCTATAAATGCACTTCCAAATCCCTAGTGTTTAAACTTCTTAAAATAATTATTTGTGGATATATCATGAAAGCATATATATCTTAGTTGTGCTCTATACTTATAGTAGTGTATAGGACAACAAGGGAGTGGTTTTGAAAGATATATAACTTATAGAACAAAGTGGCAAAATTATAGCGAAAAAGGTCCTTATATGAGAACTTTGAAAATGCCTTGCGTTCGGCCATTTTTAATATGATTTTGAAAGACATTCTTAGGGATTTCTTTGTTGTTTTAAAATGTACTATAAATAAAGTACTCACTGAAAAAAAATTAGACTTTAAATCGATCATTAACAAGTAGGGAACTAGTCAAATTTTGAAGGGTTTATACTTGGTTTTGTGGTAAAAATACGAAAGTGCAACACTTTGCGGCTGCAACATATTCTGGGTGTTTCTAAACTTTTTAGTTCTGTAAATGCTATAGTATGTTGCTTTAGAATTTAAAGGTTTTAAATGATATTTAAATGAAGAATTTTTTGGAATATTTTTAGGGATGTTTATTAACATCAATTAGAGTATTTTAAAAGTGGTTTGAAGATTAAATATATTTTAATAATCATTTATGAAATTCTAAAGTAAAGTGTTTCATCAATATAAAACATACTTTTTATTTAGGGGTTTGTCAAAATTCTAAATTTGTTATTTATAAGTAATATTTTATATAGATATTTAAAACCTATTTATAAGTACTTTTAAAGTATTTATATATAAGTTTGGAAAATTAAGTTAAGTATTTTATAAAAGAATAAGCTATTTGGTTATAACACTTAGTTATAACGCATGATTTTGAGAAGTTAATTGAAAATATATTATCTTATTAGTAAGTATACTTACATCTTTAAAAAGAATGTTTCAAAGATAATGGTAATTATAAATGGTTTTGGGTTTGTAGTGACAATGTTTAAGTAACATTCATCTTCAATCCATTTGAATATAAGTGGATATTTAAAAAGAATTATTTTAAAGATGAGGTTAAGCACGAAATGGTTTTGGGCTTGTGGTGACAATGTTTAAGCAACATTTGTCTTTAACAAATTTGAATATACTTTTGAATATAAGTGGATCTTTAAAAAGAATGTTTTAAAGATAGTGGAAAGTATAAAGTGTTTGTGTTTATAGAAAACAATGTTTTAATAACACCTTTTTAACCCTTTAATTTATACTTTCAAAGTAGAAAATCTTGCTAAATTATTTGTAGTGGAAATTATTGTTAAGTGATTGTGAATTATTATACTTTTGAGATAAGTATACGAATGTATTTTGAAGTATTGAAGAGATTACAAACAAATTGTGAAATAGTAGTATACACACACTCACACACACACACACATATCTTTTGTAAGGGTATTTTAAATATATATACACATAAGTAAAAAAAGGAAGTGAAATAAAAGAATCGTGAATTTATAAGGTATGGGATCCCGGAGGAGGAATCATTCATATAAAACGTTTATTGCTTTTAGAATGTATATATTTGATATTCACCGCATAGGACTCCTTTATACCTTTCACTTAATTTAAAGGAAATATTATTTGATAAAAGAAGTTTCAAATGATAAATGAATTATTATTTAATAGAAAGGATTAGAAATCGCTTGTGTGACTTAATCATGCTTTGTGTGTTTACTCGTCTTTAGGAAGTATTCGGTCATGTACTTAGAACTAAAAGTTCATGAAGTAGACTTGTTCTATTTGTGAGAGTTAAGAATGAGGTGTAAAGGTATGGCTTTAATGCAACCAGTGCTCTAACCTACCTAGCCTCACTCTTGAGTAAGGGATAACATAAGTTGAGAAGGACGGAAACATGATAAGTATACGAGACTTGGTTTCCATATGCAATCGTTCTTATTGTTATTGAACTTAACCAACTTTAATTTAGGAAATATTTAGAAGAAACATAAGAATTATACGGTATGGTTATCCTCTTGGTGATGCTTTACCCACGTATAAACTTATCTTTCTCTTCTAGGACATGAGATAAGGAAATATGTCTGGATAAGAGACGATCTCTACCCTTATGCATAATCTGTTTATTTCTAAAAGATCCGAAGTTAAGTTAACCGAAAATTTATAGATTGGTTTTAAGACGTCCAGTAAGCGAGGGAGTGTATATATATGAGATGACTCGAAACCATAACTACTTCAAAACCGATATATGTGTTCTATTTTTTTGAAGCGATTGTGAAGCGGAATGTGATAGAGTAGCACTATTTATCATAAAGTTATGTCCAAGAGAGAGGTCAACATTAACATTTCAAATGATGCCAGTGAGGGTACTGCTTTTTGAGGACGATTCCAAGAGAAAGGGAAAAGTTAGCGTTTGTCAGACGCCTTGTGCGTTTGTCAGACGATTTGTGCTGGAATCCATGAAGAAATTTGTAAACTGTTCGAGATGCTAGAATCTTATGGAGAATCGAGATCTGTTTGAGATGATGAAATCCATGTAGAGATTCTAGATCTGTTCGAGTGATGAAGAATTGTGTGTTGAGATGTTGAACGTGACTTCACTATCGGAAATGACATAAAACAGAATAGTCCTCATAGCCGGTTGGTTTAGCTAACCCAAGGGTATATTAACTCCAGATCTAGATATACTTAATGATATTATATGGGGAGTTGATTATATTCGGTATCATGCGTTCGGACGTGGAACAACTATGTTTCTCCTTATTGATATATTATATCTAGAGATATACGACGCTTGAAAAATAGTTTCTGACCCTTGTTAGGAGGCCACCCTCGATGTAATAAGGAAACCTCCAACAGGAATACATATGCGAATGTACCCTAGAATTCACATTGTAATAATTTTCCTTGCAAATATTTTATTTAGTAGCATTTCATATTTTTCACCAAATGTTTGATATTTAGAGTGAGCAACAAGTTTGAACATATTTGCTGCATTTATTGGTGCACTGTCAACATTGAAATCGTATAAGTATTTTGTCTGCACTAATGATAGCTTTTATAGGAATTTTACTTGTAGGTTTTTGTACATTAGATAAATATTTTTAAAACATAACCGTGGAATTAGATTCGATGATGATAGTAGAAGTTATAATATTTGTTTCAACGAGCACTTCATTCAAATCGTAAAAGACATTAATGAATTCCAATCAATGTTATATTCATTCTGAACAATGTTTAATTTTATTGCAGTCCATACAATCATATATTTATGTTTAGATTAGCAACATTGTATAACCATGTAGAGCGAAGATGTGGCAACCAAGTTCTTTTTGAACACAACCTATTTAGTGACTATTTGGGAATTCATGGACATTTCACTCACCAAATATCGAGAACATCAGATTTTCATTTATTTATTTATTATTATTATTATTATTTTTAATGGGTCTATAGGAGTTCTAAAAAATGGAAAAAATGACCATCCGTTCAAAATTGATTTGTTTTAACATGATGCAAGATTTAATGAGACTATACATAACAATTTTAATAAACAAGAATATAGCGTAGAGGATTAATTTAGAGGCTTTTTAGTACCTAGGACAGTCCATCAATATTTTATTTTCATGGACAAGAAGGACAAAAGCATTAAAATATTTTGAAAATCCTAATTATCGCACTCGTTTTTTTCTTCTTCCTCAATCTCGTTCTTCTTCTTCAATTCTTCTTCGTTTTCTCTTTTGTGCATTCATACTTAAATTTTCTTCTTCATTTTTCTTTATTGTCGTGCGTGATCCATTCTTGTTAACCTGATTTTGATATTCGTCTCTTTGAACCCGACAGTGGAAATTTTCGGAGTTAGGTATGATTTTATGTTTTTTTTCTCCTTTCTCTTCTATCAATATTTTAATTTGGTTATTTCTAACATTCTCTTTTTTTCTTTTTAAAAATTAACTTCATTTTGTTTGATGTTTTCTTCTTTCATATTCTAGGGAAAATTTAGGCAGCAGGTGTTAGCACCAAAATTGGTCACTAACACCCTTGAGTAGAGTTATGTAGAGAGATTAATGAAGAGAGCAAATTAGAACAGAAGAATAGTGTAATTCAATGCAAAAAGAACAACAAAAACGAGAACACCAGATTTATAGTGGTTCGGCGTAATTGTCTACGTCCACTTTGAGTTTAATCTTTATTGCTTTCTCAATTACATGAACACAGATAAAATCCGTAAATCAATCACTTGAATACAAGTTTGAATTAAAAAGAGAAGAGTATAAAAAATGGCAGAGTCTCCCCAGTGTTCCCGGAAAAGGTCCCTTTTCACTGCGCCCCTGCCCCTCTATTTATAGATGAAGATAGGTTGGACTTTCTGCATGGGCTCAAGGCCGAGGCGACTTGGCCCATATAGGGCGATCTCAAGTTGGTTAGTCCATTCTTTCCAAACCGTACCTAAATGCCAAAACATGTCGACTGCATCAAACCTGTATATTTTCAGGCTCTTCTTGGTCAGAATCTTGTCCAGTGCTAACGATAATATCTTCAACTGTCATTTTGTAGCCGGGCCAAGATGTCGGGTAACGCTTGCCCCCCAAAGTGTGTCGCGTGAAGCAACACGACACGCTTTGAATCAGCGAGTATTCCTTGTTTACAGAAACAAATCCATTATGTTTCCTGAATAGTCATTATTCCTCAATTTTATCCTCCTAAGGTGTCGTATCCTTCTTTGGCCATCATGATGCTTGGTCGATTCCTAATATTATAAATCCAGGGTTGTAGTTCCCAATAAGCTTCGGCTATTTAATCTTGTCTTTTCTTAATAACCTTAAGTGAGAATTCAATTCCCTGTTGATTTCAAGAAGTCAAACTTTCTTTGGATGTACACATGCATGTTCGGGTACATGTTCTTGCCATTGGTTGTCAGATGCGTTTTATATGCTCATAAGTCACCGCCAATTCCGTCTAGTTTAATTGCAATTCAATTGCGATTCCTTGTTTGTATTATATTTTTTGTGAAATAAGGGTTGTAATCAGCCACTTGATGAGAGGGGACTTCAAGTTTTACATGGATGACGACCTCAGAGCAGTAAGCAAGGGCGAATGGAGTACGGTCAGTCATGGACTTATGGGCAGTTCTATAACCCTATAATGTTGTTGGAAGTTCATCCACCCACTTGCCTCTAGCCTTTTCCAAATGCTTTTTCAATATGTATTTGATTATTTTGTTCACGGCTTCCACTTGTCCATTGGCTTTCGGATGAGAAACTACTGCAAACTTTTTCTCAATGCCATGTTTTTGGCAAAATTCATTGAACTCCTTGCTTTCGAATTGAGTTCCATTGTCTATAATAATAGTTTGTGGAAGGCCAAAACGGCATATAATATTTCGTACAACGAAATTAATGACCTTTTTGGTGGTGATAGTGGCCAAAGGCTCTGCTTCTGGCCACTTAGTAAAGTAATCGACCGCAATTATCGCATATTTTGCACCACCTTTGGATATGGGTAAGGAACCGACTATGTCGATTCCCCACATTGCAAACAGCCAGGGACTAACCATTTGTGTGAGTTCCGTCGACGGAGCTCTCGGGACTGTTGTATATTTTTGGCATTTGTCACATCTCCTCACATAGTTCGCGGCATCCCGATTTACAGTCGGCCAATAGTATCCATAACGGAGGATTTTCTTTGCTAACGTCTCCCCCCCAGTATGGTCACCGCACTCTCCTTCATGGACTTCCTTCGGGACTCATTCTATCTCATCATGTGCAATGCACTGGAGTAAGGGGGTCGAGAATCCCCTCCGATACATTACCCCATCTTGCGTTACATAACGCGAAGCCTTACGAATGACTTGTCATCTTTTGCTCCTTTTTTCGGGCATGACCCCGTGTAACAGGTACTGCTTGAATGGAGTCATCCATGATTCCTTCTCGATTTCTGTTTCTAACATGAAATCTACCTCCATCATATTTATGCTCGGAACATGTAAGGTTTCAATGGGAAACAATCCCATCTACTGCGCATCGCCAGTGCTTGCAAATTTTGCTAACGAATCGGCTGCTCTGTTTTGCTCACGCGGGACATGCGAGATATCGTAATATTCCAGATTTGCTAGCAACTCCTGAACCCATGCAAGATACGGGGCAAGTCTCTGTCCCTTTGCTTGATAATCTCCCCGCACTTGGTACACCACTAGTTGCGAGTCACAAAGGATTTCAACCGATTTTACTCCCAGTTCTTTGATAAGTCTCAAGCCAGCAGTCAATGCTTCATACTTGGCTTTATTATTTGTTGCTGGGAATTCAAGCTTCAAAGCATAACAAACTGATCGGTTTTCAGGAGTCACAAGAACTTTGCCAGCCTCGAACAACGGTCGTTAGATGCCCCATCAGTGTACATCTTCCATCAAACGGGAGGTATGACATTGTGGCCGTTTGAGTTGTCCGACACAGTGAATTCAGCAATGAAGTCTTCTAGTTTTTGTCCCTGTATGGCCCTTCGTGGAAGGTAGGTAATATCGAACTGACTCAACTCGATATTCCATTTTAACATCCTTCTAGAAGTTTTCGGTCGTTGGAGTACCTGTCGCAAGGGTTGATCAGTGTAAACACTGATTGAGTGTGCCTGAAAATATGGGCGAAACTTGCGTGATGCAATCACCAAGCAATAGGCTAATTTCTCGATCTTGGGATGATTTCTTTCTACGCCCGTCAGACGTTTATTAACATAGTAAACTGGCTTTTGAACTCGATCCTCTTCGCGAACCAAAGCCATACCGATAGCATGCAGAGATACTGCCAAGTACACATACAACATTTCATGGTCTATTGGTTTCGATAGCACCGGGGGACTTTCCAAATGCCTTACCAGAGCTCGGAATGCTTCCTCACAATCATATGTCCACTCGAAATTCCTCTTTCCTTTCTTCATCAAATTGAAGAAAGGAATACGCTTGTCTATAGCTCTGGATATGAATCGACTCAGCGCAGCCACCTTTCCATTCAAGCTTTGTACCCGCTTCATAGTTCTGGGAACTTGTATGTCTCGGATAGCTTGAATCTTCTCCGGGCTAGCTTCGATTCCCCGCGCATTCACAATGAAACCCAAAAACTTTCCCGACGCTACGCCAAATGAACACTTCAAAGGGTTGGTTTTCATTCCATAATGCCCGAGTATATCAAACATCACCGCTTGGTCTCGGATGTGGTCGTTTGACTGCCGTGACTTCATGTGCATGTCATCCACATAGACTTCCATCATTCTACCAATCTGGTCTTTAAATATTTGATTCACCAGACACTGATAAGTTGCTCTCGCGTTTTTCAATCCAAAAGGCATTACTACATAGTAATATAGCCCCACATCTGTGACAAAACTGGTGTGTTCTTGGTCTGGAATGTGCATCGGGATCTGATTGTATCCCGAATACGCATCCATAAAAGACAATAATTCGTGTCCGGCCGTAGAGTCGACGAGCTGGTCGATTCTAGGTGAAGGGAAACTATCCTTCGGGCATGCTTTATTTAGATCGGAGTAATCAACACAAGTTCTCCACTTCTCGTTTTCTTTCCTCACAAGCACAGGGTTAGAAACCCATTCAGGGTAGAGGGCGTCGCAGACGAACCCATTGGCTTTGAGTTTGTCCACCTCCTTTCTAAGAGCAGCGGACCTCTCCGGGTCCATGCCTCTCCTTTTTTGTTTTAAATGGACGTATTTCGGGTCTATGTTCAACATATGATTCGCAATAGCGGGAGAAATCCCGCACATATCAGTATGTGTCCAAGCGAAAACGTCTAGGTTCGCTCGGAGGAAATCAGTAAGATCCTCGGCCAATGATGGGTCATCCCAGCTGACGGGTATGTCAATCGTCAGCTCAACCGGTGCTGCATTCATTTCCCTAGGTCCCCCATCATCATCTCTCGGATGTATGTCTCTGTAGATCCGAGAACGCCGCCCGAGCCAGGGCTCGGGCACTACTTGTCAATTGTTAGTGTTTTGGATGCGGACGGAGCTGTCAACCTTCTCTGCATCTCGACTCATAAACACTTTATGATCTGTCATCATGTGTTCCATCTTCCATATTCGAGCAACATTCATGATCCGCATGCCTTGGGTTGGAGTGACAGTTAGTTGCCCACTAGCTTAGGTATCTATTTAATGATTCTATCCCTAGGCTTTCTTTCGGTCGTAGCCTTGAGTAGTTGTGAACATTATATACAAGTTTCAATATTGAGCTATCGCAGCCAGTCTTTGGATGACCATGCATCTGCTCCCAGTCTTGGGTTGATAAATGTTCTGCATGGATGGTTGAGTCTCGTCCTAGCTATGTTTATATTCCCACCTAAACTTCAAAAACATAGAGCCGATTGATGAATAGTCGGTTCACATTCATGTTGCCTCTAGCTCATGCCCCTAAATATGGGGCATATATCTCTACTAATAATGCAAATAGTTTGGCATGGTGAAGCTTTTTTGAACTTCCAAACCTATCCATCCACATTCGTCCAAAAGAATAAACTAGGAAATAATGATAGAGGGTGTGTTTGTCATTTCTATCACCCATGTTCTGTTCCTCCACTACAATATCAATGGTTAGTCACCCGGTTTTGATGGGTTTTCTTTTTTCCTTACTGCATTCACGTTTGTACTCTCAGGTTTTTCTTCTCCAGTACAAACCCCTCAATCAACTCAACTGCCTTTGAAAATACCACTTTTTCCATCTGCTCTTCTCCAGTACATACCCCTCAACATCTGCTCTCTTCTTTCACCAAAATCCATAGGTTCTGGATTGAAATTAATTCTTCTTCTCAACATTTTCTCTCTTCTTCCACCAAACCCGGTAGGTTCTGAAATAAATTTAAAGAGATGGCCACTTATTTCTTTGATTTGCGAATTGGGGGTTTACGGTGTAAATTATGGAGAAAGCAGAAGCTGCCGGTTAAGTAAACTCCATCCTACTCTTATATGCCTAATTTTTCTTCTACTTGATAATTTACCCATTTTATATGCCAGTTTGGTGTAAACCTGAAAATAATATGAAAACTCTCAGGTCCAAAGCTAACAAATTTTGCAATATAGAAAACATTTATTGGATATATAGATAGGTGGGTATCATTTATATCATCATATTGATATTTTCAAACATATATGCGATTGCAATCAATAATTCATTCATCTCCAATGCGGTGAATTCACGTTTTTTCAATTCTGTAACTACTTCCTGATTTTAGCTCTTTCGAAATATTCATAAATTTAATGTATTGGACAGGTTCAACTACTACTTTGATGATGCTTAGTTTGATAAAAGAGGATGCAGAATAGTTATTAATTGTTTCATCAAGATCCATGCTATATTTCTGTTTTAGGATTCAAAGTCTTTAATATTTGACGCTAATTATCAACGTCATACTACCGGTTGTAGAATGAGACGAGGCAGAAATGAACAGCTGGAACATACCAATATTTACCATTTTGTATGCTTCCTGTTTGACATGGATTCCAAAAGAAATAGATCATTACTTTCCTCTTACTTACTATTTGAAAATTTGTATACGAATGGGTACAAAATTATAAGTATGAAATAGTACCAGAACCGCAGATTTTCAAATTTGTGTTCTGGTAGATCAGATCTCCTTTTATGGACATGAAAACCATCATTAGAAAACCATGCCTACTTAAGCTTAGGTGGTTGTATAATCATATTTCGCTTTAAGAATATGAAGCTCATTTTGAGAATATCGAACTTTATTTGCTGTAAATTTCAGTTGCAACTAAAACTTTTGTGTTTTCCTTAATAGCGATGCTAGCTAACTATTCGTGGGGGTATTGAGTAAAGGTCAAATTGGCTGAGCTTCCAAAGGTATGTATAATAATCTATCTTGATAACCATAGTTTAATGATCAATTACAGGGGTACTTAATGGGATTTCAAAAACTGTAACGCTGTCCTTATTCATATATAGTGCACGAAAATTGCATGTGTAGTAACTAGATGTTTCCAAGCTAACAAGTATTAGTTACAAAAATTTCTATTACACTTAATTACAAAAATTACTATTACAAGTAATTTGAAAAACTAAAAAAGCGTTTCCACACGTAATTCTCCCAAATGGCTCCAATTTGTTTTCTTCAATTCGTAAGTATACTTATGTTTTACAAATTTTAGTTGTATGTTGTTTTATCATGTTTAGTCATTTGGTTGAAGTTTAGGTTCATAAATGGCGATTTGTTTAAAACTGTTCATATCCTGTTAATGTTAAAACAGGAAACATGATATCTTATATACTAATTGAATTTCCTATTTTTTTGAAAGGGGGACATAGTAAAAATAAAATAGCTTTTATTCATTTAGTATTCGAGTTCATAATGTAAGTTTTCGTATCTTTCTCCCTATAATTTTTGGACGTATATGTTCTTTTTTCTCTACAAATTCATGTACACGAGCCGTTTAGAATATATGATATATATTGCCAGTTATTATGGTCAAAACGGTAACAATTTTTTAGACTATGAATTTGGGAGAATTAGGAACAAATTATTAGACACCGCCAATCACTCAATTTAATTGATCTTATATTAAATTATCTATTAGATATTTTTTTTTGAATACCCAGGAGAACCCGACGGACCGGTAAACTCCTGAAGAGGGTATAGTAAAGCCGTCCGTTGATCCAAGCCCCTACACTCCCAGGTAAATTTATATAGGATAGGGAAGCGCGTGGTAGGAATCGAACCTGGGTCTTTTTACCAGAACCCAAGCCTCCTTTCCACTGCGCCGCACCCGCGGACATCTATTAGATATTTGGTATATGTAAGGTGATACTTTTTTGCCTGTGAAAGATTTCATAGTAAAATTGCTTTGCTTTGCATAAGAGATCTATGCATATTGTTCAAAGTCCTTATTTTGGGTCCAAGTTCTATCTTTTTGCCTTTGGCTATACATTCATGCTATTTATAATGAAGATAGAACCAGCATGTTAGATGTTGTATAGAACGAACTTACTAAACTTCTTAATTTACTTCCATTTACTATAGTCTATATCTACATTATATTCATCTTAGACAAAAAGGAAAACTGGCATCTTAGGTGAATATTGCAATGGTCCGATTTAGTATATAGATGTATTGATGGCACAGCTGGCAACATTCATTGTTTTCAACTGTCCTAGATATAATTTTTTTTTACTTCATATAGTTGTTCTAGGTAAAAACAAGTAGATGTCAAGACCAAACTGAGGCTGAAAAAATGAAATATAACATCTTATGTCGTTCTTCTGTACCACTCACGTTGCAGCTTATATGATACCTTTAATTATGCACTGTTGTACACTATTTATTTGTACCGAATAAAAACCTTATTATGTTAATTAATGAATACAAATTGAAATGTCAAATTCTGGATGTTTATGGAATAATAATAAAAAAGAGACGTGTATATATTTTGCAGCATCTGGCCATCGAGAGAGCGAAGAAGGATTTGAGCTTTAAGAGTTGGTTGCCATGGAAACTTGGATGATGCGATACAAGATAGGACATGACTTCGTTGTCTCTACTAAGGCTTTAGAAGATGGAAACAGGTATTCAAAATTTGATATTTACCGGTAAATGTTTTAATGTTGGTTATTGTTTATTTGTATGATAAATTTGAAGATTTGAATTTAGGTTGGTTGTTGCATTTGCTATAATAACTTTGTTGACGATTTTTCTTTTACAGGATCAAAATAATGGTTAAAGACGGTGAGGACTCGAGTAAAGAAAATGAATGATTACAACCATGAAATTAGAGAGTGGGGAACTGTTGGCGTTCATTCTCAAATGGAAAGATGCAAAGTCTAAATTAATTTTTACAAAAGTTCTCGGATGAGCACTTATCTGTAGGTGAGCGTTTTATTCATTTATGGAAATTAATACTTTGTTCTGTATACTACACCTATATCATCAATTTGGTATTGTACTTTAATGTATTGTTGTGCACCTTTTGGATATTTGTGGATTTTCAGCTGTAACTTTTCTGGATAAACTAAAAAGGAAAGCTACGATAGTGTATTGTTTAATCAATTGCTGAATTTAGAAACTTCGGAACATTGTATGAAAATTTTGATGTGAAGTGTTTATAAAGTAATAATAAATGATGATAAATACTCTTAACTATATAGAGAATATGATAAAGTAACATACATGGAGAGATTAATAAAAAAACCAACAACGAAATCAATACATCTTTATGGCGAGAATCATAATGTCATCATCACTTCTCTAAATCATGCCCAGTTAAATCACTGGCCTCTGTATTGCTTCATATTTTTACCATGACGTTACATCCTCACTAAATGCCGTTCATTTGGGAAATGATTTGCACTTATAAATGATGATATAGGGCTGTTGAGCTTTTTCTTGCAGACCTTGCACACTAATGCTCCTACTGCATGCATCTTTTTTTCTTACTTTTCATCTTTCAGAATCTATTTAAATTAATGTGTAACCTACCGCAAAGTTTTTTATTTTTTTCAAATTAACCCTTGTAATTTTCGTCCTTCCTTTAAAAATGGTCGAACTTATGTTCTGCTTTTCATATTTTTGTTCAATATTGAAGGCGATCATTAATGAAGACAGGTGAGAACGTGAGACAAGTTGTAATGTGGTTAATGCGACTACTGTTTGTATATATATTTTCAATTTTAGTACAGAGTACGTTATTAAAAAGAAGTTGTTTCATCTTTTGTAAGTCAACTATTGTACTTCATCCAAGTCAACCATTTTACTTCCACCCTTCCAATACAACTCTTTTAATATGTGCAAACTTATTACATATCTTTTTGTTACGACGAGTACTAGAAATATATATGTTGTACAATTTCACCGTCTATTACTATTGATGTCTCTTCACACTAACTTATCATCATATAGATAATACAAATTATATATATCATCACTACAACTACAAATAGGCGAAGGAACAAATGGAAGATTATGGTAGCAACAATCCAACTTACAAATCAAATCCAGTTTTGGTCATGGTTATCTACGCACACGTCCATCGGACGTGTCTACATACTTGTACCAATAAGTAGGAAGGTCAGCCATGCCCACTTTAGCATTACTCTTTTTCCCGTTGGATCGGGGATCAGGTCAGTCGATGGGAGACGGTGTCTCGCCTATCTTGGATTTTATTCCAAGAGGAATAATTCGATGCCTCATCAGTTTTAGGGCGTAATTCGAACACTGGACGGTCATCCATGTCCACTTTGGTTCATGTTCTGTAATCAGATCTCGAGGTAAAGTTGGCTACAAATGCAGTCGAGTCATGCCCATCCTGTTTCATACTCCTCCTAATGGATCGAAGGAGGGTGCTGGATAATTTTTGAAATAATCTTCATGGTTTACTCTCCTTTCCACACTCTGGAGGTTATAATTTTTCAAGGAACATCCCATTCATATTCGTATGTGCTTAGTGCGGATCGGTATCGACCCTCGATATGAGGTATGACATAGTCGGTTGCTCGTAGCTTTGGATGCCGTTTCGATTAGTTCAATATTGAGGCCTCCATATAGTCATTGCCTTAAGTTATAAAGAACGCCAAGCTAGAGCTATAGTAAGCTGTCATATTCAGCTTTTAGTGATTTGTACCCTTGCTCCCAGCATTGATTTAGCCAAGCTACTAGTTGGATTGTCGAGCTCCATCCTTAGCGAGTTAATAATCCTTCTGTCGATTTTCGGCCGAAGTTTGTGGAATAGAGAATGGTCGGAATCCACTCATCTATTTGTCGATGTTTATACACCACTCTGCATTCTAGTGACTTAGTGTTATTCTCCCCTCGTTCGACTCGCGCCCAATTTGTGTTCGTCCTTCGGTCCATGCTCTAGGGACTTAGAGATTTGTCGAACGGTTTATACTTTAGTCCACAGTTCGGGATGCAAAGATTTTCGTCAATTCGTTTATGCTCTGGTCCGCATTTCGAGGACTGAGAGTACTTTAGTCCGCACTCGGGGACGTAGAGGTTTCTAAGCCATTTATACTCTAGTCCGCACTCTGGGGACTGAGAGTACTCCAGTCCCCGCTCAGGGGACTTGGAGATTTAAGTCCTTTATACTCTAGCCCGCACTCTGGGGACTGAGAGTACTCCAGTCCGCACTCAGGGGACTTGGAGATTTAAGTCGTTTATACTCTAGTCCGCACTCTGGGGACTAAGAGTACTCCAGTCCACACTCAGGGGACTTGGAGATTTAAGTCGTTTATATTCTAGTCCGCACGCTGGGGACTGAGAGTACTCCAGTCTGCACTCAGGGGACTTGGAGATTTAAGTCGTTTATACTCTAGTCCACACTCTGGGGACTTAGAGTACTCCAGTCCGCACTCAGGGGACTTGGAGATTTTGTGTCGTTTATACTCTGGTCCACACTTTGGGGACTCAGAGTACTCCAGTCCACACTCAGAGGACTTGGATATTTTAAGTCGTTTATAATCTGGTCCGCACTCTGGGGACTCAGAGTTCTCCAGTCCGCACTCCGGGGACTTGGAGATTTTGAGTCGTTTATACTCTGGTCCGCACTCTGGGGACTCAGAGTACTCTAGTCCGCACTCCAGGGACTTGGAGATTTTGGTCATTTATACCCTGGTCTGTACTCTGGGGACTCAGAGTACTCCAGTCCGCACTCCGGGGACTTGGAGATTTTGAGTCGTTTATACTCCATTCCGCACTCTGGGGACTTGGAGATTTTGAGTCGTTTATACTCCAGTCCACACTCTGGAGACTGAGAGTACTCAAGTCTGCACTCAGGGGACTTGGAGATTTAAGTCGTTTATACTCTAGTCCGCACTCTGGGGACTGAGAGTACTCCAGTCCGCACTCAGGGACTTGGAGATTTAAGTCGTTTATACTCTGGTCCGCACTCTGGGGACTGAGAGTACTCCAGTCCGCACTCAGGGGACTTGGAGATTTAAGTCGTTTATACTCTAGTCCACACTCTGGGGACTTAGAGTACTCCAGTCCATTCTCAGGGGACTTGGAGATTTTGAGTCATTTATACTCTGGTCCACATTATGGGGACTCAGAGTACTCCAGTCCACACTCTGGGGACTCAGAGTACTCCAGTCCGCACTCCGGGGACTTGGAGATTTTGAGTCATCTATACTCTAGTCCGCACTCTGGGGACTGAGAGTACTCCAATCCACACTCAGGGGACTTGGAGATTTAAGTCTTTTATACTCTAGTCCGCACTCTGGAGACTTAGAGTACTCCAGTCCGCACTTAGGGGACTTGGAGATTGAAGTCGAGAGCAGTCGTATTTCCACCCATTTAATTTGTATTTCATTTACCGTATCGAGGCTAATGCTGTCGATTGAATGATCGGACCACGTTTACTCATGGAATGGGACTCTGTCCCCAGTATGAAGGATGAAACTTGAAGAATGGACGGTCGATTCTCGTCCGCTTGGAGCTCTTCTAATCAAGTCAAGGAAGAAGGTATATGACAGATGGTTAGATCACATCCATGCTGGGTTAGATAGTCAAATCTCACACAATTTTTTCGTATCTCCTTCTAGAAACGAAGAATAATGGATTATTGAGTAGACACAGTAAGTTGCATATGTTTTAAGGTGCAGTCGTGTCCATGTATTAAGAGCGACGGTTGACGAGTAGGTAGTCCATCATAACTACTCCAAGTCGGGCTTTCGAATAACCTTTTGTGTTCAAGGTAGGATTTGATGTGTAGACGATCAAATCATGTCCACTCTAGACAAATCCCGACATCACCGAGCTTCAAGAGGGGCATCTGTATTTTGTCGGACTTTGTTCTATGACTTGATTTGAGTGGATGATCGGGCCATACTCATTCCAAGCCTTGTTCAAGTCTCCAAGTCAAATGTGGAGGTCAATGAAGGGATGGTCACTCATGTTGACTTTGTATTTGGGCTCTAATCGTGATGAGCTTTTCAATCTCTATTTCTTGGCCCCAAATTAAAGGCACATGATTGATGATGAGCGATTGAATTATGCTCGTCAAGATGTAACTTCAAACGTCCGATCGTTGTCTGCATGGATTGGTTGGCGACCAAATCTGAGTACCTGGTCACCTGCATCGTTTTGAAAGTAGTTTAGTTCAGGTTATTCATAGTTCATAGAACAATTAAAATAAAAATAGATTTGAAAATAATTCAAAGAAGATTAGTATAAATCTCATTGATAAGTGAAGCAACATCGTGTGCTTGCTATTCGACTTTGCCTCGGCTCCTTTCAAAGGGATGTTGGCCGTCAGCAGTCCAATTGATAATCATATCCCTTTATTAATAGGCATCGGATGTTCGCTTCCCACCATTCTGCAGGACTTGTACATACTATTGAAGCTTTCCTTTCCAGATCGGCTTTTCAATCACACCTCGGAGGTGTTTGTAATCGCCCGTGTTAGGATCAGTGAGCATCTGGGAATATACAACATTCCCCTGACTTTCTTTAAACTTTGGTGTACTCTCTCGAGATTGGTTTCCAGTACTACTCCGAGTCGTGAGTCTTCAAGTAAAGGTTGTCAAATGAATCTTTCAAAGAGCATATGAGCTGAATTTTGAGGTCTTGTTTTGGCTACTGGGATGGTGCATCCTTAGCCAACGGGCCTTCATTGTTATTTTTCTTAGTCTGTTTCGCTCCTCCATACTTTGATTTAGATTCATTTTTGTCATAGAAACAATCCATGGTCATAGGAGGCTCTCCAGCTAACTAGCTGCCAAAATATATATGGAGGTCGATTGTCCTCAAGGGTGATCAGTATGATATCCCTGTGAGAGTATTGTTTGAGTAGTGGTTGTTTGTCGGTTCCCTTGTTATCGTTCAAAAGCTGTCACTAGATCGTCTATGCCCTGGTCGATCATGGGATGTAAGGGAAGTGGATATAATGTAACTTAATTTTGGATCGGCCTGGATGCCGCTCGGCATAGGAATGCAGATCGGTGTGGATATCGTTTGGCATACAAGGTCGTTCGGCATTCCAGAGGTGTTCGACATTCATTCTCGTTCGGCACAACCGAGTCGTTCGGCATACAATACGGTGTAATGTTGTCAACTAGCACGGAGAATAAGGCTGTTGAGGAGCGGCCATCCGTAGTTAGGCCTCACACTAGTATTGGTTATCTCGATAGGAGTGGTATATATATTCTTTCATTTTTCATCTCTGATTTATTTACTCCCATCGATATACCCCAATTCCAGTATAAAACGAACTACGATGGTTCATAATAGTTTAGGACAGTAAATATAATAATAACACAGATAATATAAATGCGGAACACAGATAAAACGGAAAGTCTCATATATACAATAACTGATGTCAGTTACAATACATGTGATACAATACATATGATACAACTACAACTGTCGACACTGAAAGTTACATATACAAGTACATTATCGTAAATAATATACATGAATATACAACATCCTATACTAAGACAACGACTACTCCAAAAAGTATGAAAAGACTTCATAGCTCTAGCAGCTACCCAAAGCAGGATATCTACAACCTGTAATAACTCGGTCTGACCCGAGTATTAAATTCAAAAGAAAATAATACACGGGTCAGTCTAATTCAAACTCAGTTATTAGTGCACAGCAGCAATAATAATTAAGAACAAATAGACGACATTCCCAATAAATCTCGTCTATCCGATCCTTAAATAAAGAAATCGGATAACGATGAATATAACACGTACCAGTGTTAAATAATAAATCAGCAGATTCAAATCATCAACAAAGATAAGTGAAAAGAATATCAATAAAGATAATCTGGAAACATCAAAATTGCCTAATCGGCAATTAACAACAAAATCATCAAATTAAACCAATCAAAATACAATTTAAATCATATTGAATTGAATAAATGAAACAGTTCAAACAATTGAAATATCAATTAAAATGCCAATTGGAGAAGGGCTGCAGTACACGCACGTGTGCACTGCCTCGCCACTACAGTATCTGAAATACACAAAAGATCAATAAATCAGAACAAAGTAGAATATCAATAAAAACAATACCGTGTGGCTGCAGTACACGCTTGCGTGCACTGCCTTGCCACTATAGTGATGATGTACACAAAAGCTCAATGGTACCGTGTGGTTGTAGTACACGCTTGCGTGCACTGCCTTGCCACTACAGTGATGGTGTACACAAACGGACACAAGATCAAACTCGAATTCCGGATTCAACTCAAGTGTAATTAGAAAACAAATCCAATGTACAAGCACAAAGGACACAGGAGCAACTAGTATGTTTATGCAACAAAGACCAGACCACTATGCAAGGCTCAGCACATATAAGTAAGAATATGAATGCAAATAATACATGGCTGTGAAGCATGCGAAACTCAAACTACAGGTACAAACCAACTCAGTATATAAAGGAATAGCAATAAGGCACAGAGGCAAGCCAATGATACATATACAAGATTCAAAACAGTATAACCCAAATCAGTTTACAATGACTCGGATAGGAACTTCCACAACAGGAAGTAGAAGTCAAGAGGAGGGCTTTACTGTCTTGAATCGAGTGCATAATGGCCGAAGCCATCGAGTAGCAATGTGAAGGAAGCAGACTTCAAGATACTGTCTCGAAGAATGATTCCATAGACTATAAAGAAGCCAAGTACATGAAGACCGCATCAAGTATATTTTCCAGATGCAAGCATACATATATGCAACAACTCAAGTGTCATTAGAAAAACAATTCCAAATGTATATCAGATCAGTGATAGATATGGAAGCAAATGCAACATGGTATCAAACAGTAAATCAAAACCGAAGCACAGTGAAATAAGAATCACAACAAACATATATACGCACATACATATCTGTACATATATATATGGTGATTAAATGGACGAACTTAGAAATAACCCAATGCGCCAAGCCCATAAAAGTCAAAACCAAAACAAGCTTCAAAATTTCAGAACGAAATAACATGCTCGCATGAACAGGATCAAATTAAACCAGATCCTATAAGTCAACACACTCAAATATACGCATGAACACTTGATTCATCACTGAGACATGAATGCATGGAGTAAAGGCATCAGTCGACAATGAAAATATTTAAAATATTTTCACAAATCGAGTTTACAGATTTCAATCCATAATCAGAAATCACCCCAAGTATTAAAACAATTCATACGGCCGAGATAATAAAATGATGAAGTCAATGATCATATACGAACGCATATGCATGAGTTCAATTCCTATATAATTAGTAACATCATCAAAAACTAAAATTAATCAAACATCGAATCAAAAGTACTCGGCAAATTCAAGAAATTCCAGACGAACAAAAACCAAACAGTGTCGTGATAATCAAACTATCGAAACAAGAAATCAAACTAAGTCAGATATCAATACCGAGTCAAAAATCAACAATATTGAAACAAAAATCGAACGAATGAAGAATGAAATAGATGTGAGTGTTACTCACCTTTGTCGAAGAGCACGGATTGGATTTGAAGCCGTGGCCTCCCGAAGACGAGCGAAATCGAATCGAAACCCTAATTTGGGACGAAGGAGAAGGAGCGAACGAACGTGGCTGCCATTCTTTTCGTTTTCTTTATTTTGGGTTATGAAAGAATAAGGGGAACGTGTCAAAGTAATAAAGATAGAGGAAAGAGGGACGGGTTATTTGCTTTGCAAATTTTCGCGGCCACAATTAAAACATGGGCCACTATTTTAATTTCAAAGCCCACAATTCCTTTTAACAATTTATAAAAGAATTTTAACTCAATTTTAAAAATCATAACTTCAATTAGCAATTAGCAACAATATTAATTTTTTAATGTCTATTATCAATTGATGCGAAATATCGGGTTGTTACAGCACAACCGAGTCGTTCGACATACAATACCGTTCGATATTTCAGAGGTGTTCGGCATCCATTCTTGTTCGGCAAAACCGAGTCGTTCGGCATACAATACCGTTCGACATTCCAGAGGTGTTCGACATTCATTCTTGTTCGCCACAACCTAGTCGTTCGGCATACAATACCGTTCGGCATTCCAGAGGTGTTCGACATCCATTCTTGTTCGGCACAACCGAGTCGTTCGGCATACAATACTGTTTGGCATTACAGAGGTGTTTGGCATCCATTCTTGTTCGGCACAACCGAGTCGTTCGGCATACAATACCGTTCGGCATTCCAGAGGCGTTCGACATCCATTCTTGTTCGACACAATCGAGTCGTTCGGCATACAATACCGTTCGGCATTCCATAGGCGTTCGACATCCATTCTTGTTCGGCACAACCGAGTCGTTCGGCATACAATACCATTCGGCATTACAGAGGCGTTCGACATCCATTCTTGTTCGGCACAACCGAGTCATTCGGCATACAACACCGTTCGGCATTCCAGAGGTGTTCGGCACTCATTCTTGTTCGACACAACCGAGTCGTTTGGCATACAATACCGTTCGACATTACAGAGGTGTGGGTCGACATTCTGATGTTGCTCGACATAGAGGTATGGATCGCCATTCTGATGTCGCTCGGCATAGGGGTATGGATCGTCCTGGAAGAGCATTCGGCCTTGAATGGGAGCGGCTCGGCATACACCTTTTTGAGGGCGATCGGCATATACCTTTTCTGGGGCGATCAGCTGAATTACCTTCGGAGGAGGGTCGACCTTCATTCAACTTGAGTGCAAACTTCAACGTCCTATCCTTAGATCTTGCGTACATCAGTGAATCCAATCCTTTCACATGAACATGAACACTTGATTAACTTACGGCTATCAGCTTCCTTTAGATTTTTTTCAAATCTGAGTAGAATAGGAAGTTTTCTAGTAAACAACTGGATCTATGCGAATATGGAAATCCACTAGTAGATGATGAGATCCAATCAGCTGAGAATTCAATTCTCAGTGAAAGCACCAAAATGTTAGCACCAAAATTGGTCACTAACACCCTTGAGTAGAGTTATGTAGAGAGATTAATGAAGAGAGTAAATTAGAACAGAAGAATAGCGTAATTCAATGCAAAAAGAACAACAAAAACGAGAACACCAGATTTATAGTGGTTCGGCGTAATTGCCTACGTCCACTTTGAGTTTAATCTTTATTTCTTTCTCAATTACTTGAACATAGATACAATCTGTAAATCAATCACTTGAATACAAGTTTGAATTAAAAAGAGGAGAGTATAAAAAATGGCAGAGTCTCCCGTGTTCCTGGAAAAGGTCCCTTTTCACTGCGCCCCTGCCTCTCTATTTATAGATGAAGATAGGCTGGACTTTCTGTACGGGCTCAAGGCCGAGGTGACTTGGCCCATATAGGGCGATCTCAAGCTGGTTGGTCCATTCTTGTCAAACCGTACCTAAATGACAAAACATGTCGACTGCATCAACCTGTATATTTTCAGGCTCTTCTTGGTCGAAATCTTGTCCAGTGCTAACGATAATATCTTCAACTGTCATTTTGTAGCCGGGCCAAGATGCTGAGTAACAGCAGGCATGTTCTGTTTTTTTTGTTTTATTGATGCAGCAATGTTTTCTTATTTGTTTTAAACTGAATGTTGTTTGATATTTTTTCGTTGATGTGTATCTTGGATTCATATTGGTTTGGATGAAAATGTGAGAAATGTGGATTACGGATCTTAAGGCTAGGATAAACACTAGGGGGGAGGAGAATAGCGTTTTAAGGAATTATTAAATCTTTTTGAGTTTTTATTAATTTGAACACAAATGTATGCAATACTCAGACACAGATATGATCACAGAATCAAACACAGATGCAGAAATAAAGTAAAAGCAGTAAAGGAAAGAACACACCGGATTTTATACTGGTTCAGAGTTACCCTACATCCAATCCCACACATAAGTATGGATTTCCTTTCAAAAGAAATTGTACAATTACACCCTCGATTTCGAGGCTACGAGGTATACATGTTGGGTGTGTTTCCACCCATATGTTACCACCCTTCACCGAACCAAATCCATCGAGTAAACCAACCCACTACCGAACCAAGCCCTCACCTCCCCCAGCGCCGGTCCATAGCACAGCCGAACCAACACGGGTCCAGCTCCATATCGCCTACCTCCGGACCAGCTCCATGCTCCTACCACCGATCCAACCCTCTCCTGGAATGACCGAGCCAACCCCTGCCGAACCAAGCTTCTCCTGGAATGACCGAGCCAACCCCTGCCGAACCAAGCTTCTCCTGGAATGACCGAACCAAACCCTGCCGAACCAACCTTCTCCAAGCATGGCTGAACCAAGGCATACCGGACCAAACTACCAGGCCAGGTCGCTCCAGCCCAGGCCCACCAGCAGCTATATACATCTGAGACCCTTGCCTCCAACCTCACTCTATAAATAGAGGGGCATGAGTACAACAATGGCGGACAAGTTTGAGAGCTCAAGCACGGATAGAACTTTCAATTACTTGTAAACAAAGCTTTGTACTTGTAATCTGAAGGGAAAAGGAGAATAACATATAAAGTGGACGTAAGCACGTTCTGGCCGAACCACTATAAATCTGTGTGACTTTTACAGTTTAGTCCCTGCTTTTTATATATTTGCGTAAATCACCCAAATCACTAGAAAAAACATAAAATCAACTAATTCATACGACTTGGAGGTGTTTGTCCATTTTTTGTGCAAACATTTTTGGTGTTTTCACTGAGAACGGAGCTCGAAGCTTCAGCTTCTCCCATTCAACCCTTTTCCTATCAACATCGATCATTGCTTGGAAAACATGCCTCCCGGACGGAAGAAAGATGCTAACAAAGGAAAGAACATTGCAACTGGCAGTATCCCAGATCCAGTAGTCAGAAATCAAGAAAATCGTCTGGTTCCAACAGCAAACGAAAATCAGGCAAATCCGACAGCCCCTGCTACGGAACAACCAATTACAAGGGCAGATCTAGACAGGATTGTGGCTGAAGTAACTAACCACTTCGCATCTCAACAAGAAGCCTTGGTGGACCAACTCATGTCACGCTTAAGGAATGCTGAAGAATCCAACCGCAACACTGAATCATGGGATGAGTCCCGGTCTGGAGGATCTGGGAGGCGACAAAGGTCTTTCTTCTTCGAAGAGGCTAACAACAGAAACGGCTATGGTAGGAGCCGAGCCCGGACTCAGCCCGAATTCCGACCCGAGGAAACACTTGGAACCGAACCCAACGGGGGAGGTGCCAGGCAGGGGTCGGATGTAGCTGAGCCGGTCATGCTACCTAACCATGAAAACACCAGCAGATGGGGCCGAGCTGGAGTCCGGCCCGAAGTTGGACCCGAGGAAGTGCTGAGAACAGAACCCAGCAGGGGAAGATCAAGGCAAGGGCCAACTGTGGCTGACCCCAGCATGACCCTAGAAGACCAGAGGCAGCCATTGGAGAATGTTAGGAGTGACAGACGATACCATCCCTACAAGCCGTCTGGACGGAATCAGTCCCGCAGGGAAGAACCAAACTCATTTCTATCCGCTCCAAGTTCTGATGAAAGGATGGCGCGATTGTTCAGAGAGTGCGTCCAACGGGAGCAAAGGGATCGGAGGGTAGGTGCTAGGGTAACCAGCCCCTTCACCCGCAATATCGAAACCGCCATCACCCCCCGGGAATGGAAAATGCCAACAATGGAACCTTACAAGGGAACCTCTGACCCCATAGTACACTTACAGAGATACACCCAGCATATGCTCATGAGCGGAGCAACGGAGGGAGTATTGTGTAAATGCTTCCCACTTTTCTTGGCAGATCTAGCTACCTCCTGGTTCTGCCACCTACCCCAAGGGTCCATCAGCTCATGGAAAATGTTGAAAGAAAAGTTCATCAGCCAGTTCCGCATTCATGTGGAACAACCCAAGGACGCTTATTCCTTATCTAATATCAAACAGAAGCCCGGAGAGACAGTGCAACAATATCTAACCCGATTCAATGCCGCAGCGGCCGCAGTCCAAGATGCTGACGAGAAACTTATCCTAATGGCCCTCTGCAGTGGTGTACATCCGGATACTAAATTTGCTAGAAGATTAACCAAGGAAAAACCAGCTACTTTACCTGATTTCTTCCATGAAGATGGAAAGTATATGGGACTTGAAGACGCTGCCACTGAGAGGCAGTCAGGGCAACAGGCTAGGACAGCTCCAAACAAGGTTCCCGCTGCAGCAAAGGATGTTCGGAGAAGTGACTCTAGAGACAGTGCTGGGGGCAAGAACGGAGAAAAGCGATTATACCGACCAGGACCAAGATTTGACTCTTACACTCCTTTGAATGAAACAATCGAAAACATCTTCCTAGCCACTCAAGATGAAGTTAGATATAAGCGCCCCCCGCACAAGAAGGAGTCAGATAACGCACTCAAGTCTGGAAAGTTCTGTCGCTTCCACGAATCCCATGGACATGACACCAATGAATGCCACCATCTCCGGGACTTGATTGAAGAACACATTAGAAAGAGGAGACTGGAACGCTATGTAAAAAGCCAGAACATGACTCCAACTCCCGCTAATGAAAACCCAGGGCTACCCCTCCCAGAAGTAGGCGGAGGAAATCGCAACACCAGTGGCTCAAGTCAAGAGAAGATAGTGGTCCATACCATATCAGGAGGACCACACATCGCCGACAGAAGCTGGACAGAGATGGAAAGATACGGTAAGTCACTTAGAAACACTGAAGGCTACGTTAATTCTGTTATGGAAGAACGCCACCAGAAACGGAAAGAGAATGACGACATCACATTCAGTAGGCGTGATCTAGAGGGAAGACAGTACCCACACATGGATCCTATGGTCATCTCTGCCTGGTTCGGTCCAGCCAAAGTTTTTCGAATTTTAGTAGACACTGGAAGCTCGGTGAATATCCCATTCAAGCATGCTTTCGACAAAATGAAGCTGTCAATGAAGGATGTGTCTCCCTGCAACAAACCACTACATGGTTTCACTGGAGATGCGAAGATGCCCCTCGGGCAACTGGACCTTTTTTTTGAAATAGGAAGTCATCCCCGCTCCGCTGTGCGAAAACAAACATTTGTACTAATAGAGAACCACTCGGCCTACAACGCCTTTTTGGGAAGACCAGCCTTGTCTGATTTCCAAATTGTCCTAGCCCCATGGTGCTTGAAGATGAAATTTCCAACAGATAACGGAATAGGAGAAATGGAGGGAGATCAAGACGCTGCTCGAGACTGCTATGTAACTGAACTTCGCAATAACCGCAGAAAAGATAAAGGGAAAAATGCAGAGACTACTCTCTGCGTGAAAAACTTGGAAGCATAGCAACTAAAGAAAGCCCCTCCTCTTCGATATACCAATGACCCTTTCAATGAATTAGACCCCAGGGACAAAGAGGAGGAGGCCACCGCCGAGCCTGCAGAGGCTATGGAATTCGTAGCTGTAGACAAACATGACTCAAGTAGACTATTGAAAATGGGATCTCAACTAAAAGAAGAATTAAAGGATCAACTCATTGATTTTCTTCGCCACAACATGGATGTATTTGCATGGACGCACGCTGATATGACAGGAATCTCCCCAGATGTAGCATGCCACGTACTGAACATCGATCCCACCAATGTGCCAGTAAAGCAGAAAAAGAGAAGCATGGGGGCAGAACGATCAGCAGCCCTAGAGGAAGAAGTGAAGAACCTACTTGCCAATAACTTCATACGAGAAGCCATCTACCCAGAATGGATCGCCAACCCGGTGCTGGTAAAGAAGGCTAATGGGAAGTGTCGAACATGCATCGACTTCTCCAACTTAAATGACGCTTGTCCGAAGGATTGCTTCCCACTCCCCCGAATAGATCAGCTCGTGGACAGCACCGCCGGACACGAACTCTTATCTTTTATGGACGCACACTCAGGATATAACCAGATCCCTATGCACGCCCCCGATCAAGACCACACTAGTTTCATCACTGACCGAGGATTGTACTGCTACAGGGTAATGCCTTTTGGACTTAAAAACGCCGGAGCTACTTATCAATGCCTCGTCAACAAGATGTTTGCGGAACTAATAGGACGAACTATGGAAGTTTATGTGGATGACATGCTGGTAAAATCGAGGGAAGCCAACGATCATATAAACCACATGGATGAGATGTTTCAAGTACTTCGCCAATATGGAATGAAACTGAACCCTCTAAAGTGCTCCTTCGGAGTATCGTCGGTAAAGTTCTTGGGATTCATCGTCCATGCCAGGGGGATTGAAGCAAACCCCAAACAAGTTCGGGCTTTGCAAGATATCAAGATACCATACACTCGAAGAGAGATGCAAAGCCTAAATGGGAAGGTGGCCGCCCTAAGCAGGTTCATCTCTAAAGCGACCGACAAATGCATCCCTTTCTTCGAAGCTCTAAAGAAAGACAAAGGAAAGTTCGAATAGACTGACGAATGCTCGACAGCCTTCCTTAACTTAATCAAACACCTCTCAACTCCAAATGAAGGCGAGGAACTATACCTATACCTTGTTGTATCGTCTCATGCTTTAAGCGCCGCTTTGGTGAGAGAAGACAACCGCGCGCAGCGGCCCGTATACTTTGTAAGCAAGAGAATTACAGGGGCAGAAGCCAGATACCCTAAACTTGAAAAGCTAGCATACTGTTTGCTAATCACGTCATGGAAACTGCGACACTATTTCCAATCTCATTCCATCAGAGTTTTAACCGATCAACCGCCAAGGCAGGTACTCCATCGCCCATACACTTCTGGGCGACTACTTAAGTGGTGCATTGAACTAAGTCAATATGATATCACCTACCATCCTCGCACTGCTATCAAGGGGCAAGCCATAGCTGATTTCATTGCCGAATTCACTACTAACGAAGGTAAGGAGCAATCTGAAATAACAGAAGATATCAAGTGGAATCTCTTCGTAGACGGAGCATCAAACGAACAAGGCTCGGGGGCAGGTATTGTGATGATCACTCCCAGGGGAAGGAAGCTGCACTACGCCCTAAGGTTGAAATTCGCTGCCACCAACAATGACGCAGAATACGAAGCAGTGATAGCCGGATTAGAACTTGCCCTGGAGATTGGAGTCGGTTCTTTATGTCTCCATAGTGATTCTCAACTCATTGTAAATCAAATACTGGGAGAATTCCAGACTCAAGGAGAACGACTCACAGCATATCTAAAGAAGACCAAGCTGCTACTCAATCAATTGAATCACTATTTAATCAAGCACATTCCTCGAGAAGAGAATCGGGAGGCCGACGAACTGGCAAAACAAGCTAGCATGAAGGACGGCATCGCTTCCCGAACAATAACCATCTCAAAGCAACTGGCCCCGAGTTACGAGCCAATGAATATGATAGCTGCAATCGAAGAGGAAACTTGGATGACTCCCTTCCGGAAGTACTTACAAAGTGGCACACTGCCCGACGGGCATAACGAAGTTAAGAAAATCTTAAGGAAAGCTTCCCGCTACACATTACAAGAAGGCATCCTCTATCGGCGCGGCTTCTCTAATCCCTTATTAAGGTGTATCGCTGGAAGGGAAACCAGGGAAGTCTTGTCCAACATCCATCAAGGAAGTTGCGGAGATCACGCCGGAGGGCAGACTCTAGCCAAGAAGATACTCCGATACGGGTATTACTGGCCCACTTTAAACAAAGACACCTTGGACTTCGTCAAAAAATGCAACAGATGTAAGAAATTTGCTAAGATTCCTCGACTGCCCACAAATGAGATTACTCAAATGACCAGCCCTTGGCCCTTTGCAATATGGGGAATTGACTTAATCGGCGAACTGCCAACGGGCCGAGGCGGAGCCAAATATGCCATAGTGGCAGTTGACTATTTCACCAAATGGGTGGAAGCGGAGCCTCTAAATAAAATATCTTCAGCAAAAGTTATTAACTTCTTGATCAAAAGTGTTTTATGCAGGTACGGGGTTCCACTCGAAATCATATCGGACAATGGGCTTCAATTTGACAGCGAGGAATTCACCGACTGGTGCCAAGAGCACGGAATTCACAAAAACTTCTCATCTGTGGCTTACCCCCAGGCAAACGGACAAGTCGAAGCTGTCAACAAAATCCTCAAAACCCTAATCAAGAAGAAACTTGAAAAGTCAAAAGGCGCTTGGGTGGATGAACTTCCTACGGCACTTTGGGCCTACCGCATATCTTACAGAACATCAACAGGGCATACTCCTTTCTCTTTGGCATACGGATTGGAGGCCATGCTCCCAGTTGAGACTGTAGTGCCTTCCCACCGTAGGATCCACTACAACCCAGAAGAGAACGAAGAGCTCCTCCACATGTCTTTGGATCTAATTGAGGAAAGAAGAAACGATGCAGCACTCAAAGCAGCAGCTCACAAGTAAAAAGTAGCAGCACAATACAACTCCAAAGTCAAACACCGCAGCTTACAAGAAGGAGATCTTGTCCTCAAACGGATCTTCCCGCGCCCCAGAGCGCTAGATCCAATCTGGGAGGGACCCTATGTAATTCATAAAGATCTCCACAACGGAGCTTATATTTTGTCAACAGTGGACGGAGAGGTGTTCCAAAGGGCATGGAGCATCCAACACCTCCGTCGATACTTTTCTTAACTTGTACTGCCCATATGAAGTGAATTAACAAAGAGAATCAGTAGACGTAGGCATTTTCGTGCCGAACCACTTTAAAAATCTTGTCTCTTTTTAACTTGTTCTTTTATTTCTTGGCTGCTTGTTAAGCTTTATCCTTTTCTGTTGAACAAAATCATGTATAGTGACATTTCCATTCTGGACACTTCGCGACACAACTTCACCTGGGCAAGACCCAACATGTACTATGCGAATCTATGCACTCGCCAATGAGACACTTTTGCTCTAGCATCCCTCTGCTGCGGGTTAACTCATTGCTCGCGACTGCCCTCAAAGCCAACTGTAATGAGCCGATTATAAGCCATCAAGAAGGCCGACTATAGCCGATGGCAGCTCATTACGGCGTTCGGCTCGCCGGCAACTGTGAACCTACTTTAAGCCCCAACATAAGGTGTGGCCAGCCAGGGGTAGTTCACGTTGACGATCGGCACCCACGCTAGCCGGCCACAGTAAATTGAATAATACCCACGATTACGGGCCATAATGGCTCGGGTAGTTACTGTGCGCGATCTCGGCTCCGATATGTCTTAAGTACGGCTGTGGTAAAAAAGATAAACTCCCCGCGGAGGCGTAAGATGGGTGACAAATGTCTCCAAGACCCACGGCTAGGGAAAGTGACTACAAAACCCGTTTGCCACGAACTTAAGCATATCGACGGCCTTCCGTGATTGGAAGTTTTACTGTTTCTCATATTTCCATTTCATTCAAAAAAATTTCTCCTATCCTATATAACAATCCCTAAAGTACAGGTCACAAAATAGGGGAACTCTCGCTTGTGGAAATATGAACTCACATCCGGATGACGGAACACTCAGCTACATTCCATACTCAGTCACACAAGACATTCAAAGCAACCCTCTACAACTAAAACACAAGGGCGGTACTATCTTCTCTTGTATACAAATATGTAGCTTTAATTTATTCACACATCATATTGGCATTGCAAGACATGAAACAATATTTTGAGCAGAAACTTAGCATCAAATACGATTAAATCACATGCATAAACACGCAGCTGTATTTCCAATGCAACATATCAAAATAACAACCACATTCGAACATAACAGAATCTGCTTATGTTATAAAGTTACATAAAGACGTTCGTTGCAATGATATAATTACAACCTGGAAATACAATAATGTTTTGGACTAGTATATACAGGAGTGTCAAACAGACCAAATAAAAAAGTCAACTACATCGGGGCTCCGCCTCTATCCTGCCCGCCATCCGGATCTACTTAACTGCAGGGTCAGAACTCCCCGCATGTACTCCAGAGGTCCCTCCTGCCCAATTCAGAAGAGAATCCATCAATAGTCATGAAAGATAAGCAATCAAATCATGAAAAGACTAAAAAGGAAGACTTACTAGCGTCTGCTCCCTGATCATCGTCATCTAGCTGCACGCCTACCTCATCCGCAGCAAGCAGCCGCATGCCCTCCTTAACCGCCACCTTCTCTTCCTTAGTGAATTGGGCCGTAACCACATCCATCCTGAAAGCCGCACCACCTTCCTTATCCGCATCGGCCTTAGCCTCCTCCAAAGCCCGAAGATATATTCTAGCCATGACCCGGTGATAGTCGTCCATCTAGGACAGGTTGCCCTGCCTCCAAGTTCGGAAATACATGTCCTGGAGCATCTCATCCATCATCCCCTCATTACCCTCAAACTCTTTCATCCGGGCCTCAGAAGCCGACAGCCGTGCGACGGCAGCATCTCTCTCCAATCGGTATCTCGAGCAGTCAACCTAAAGGGATTTCCGCATCACTTCCATCTCCTCCTTCAGCTTGGCCTGAGCAAGCTCTGCGGCCTCAAGCCTCCCAGATAACTCCTCTACCTGCTCAAGATCCACGCTCCGAACCTCATCCACCGTTGCGATGGCCATGTCAATTCGTTCTTTGCAAGCAGCATCCATTTTTCGCAACTCAGCCTTGCTAGCCTCTTCCATGGTTTTCTTTAGTCGTCTGGAGGCTGCCTCATGCTGGGATATATGGATAGCCTGATCGGCAAGCTGTTTGGCCTGATCAGCAACCTTTAGCCACAACCGAATGTTAGCACTTCCGATTTCCTCCCCAGCCTTGGCCAGTCGAGCGTGATGCTCCATTAGCCTCTTAGTCTCTTCAGCCACCCGATCAATGTTTGCCTTAGCCTCATTCCTCATGGTCACAATCCGAGTAGTAAGCAAATCGAGGTCTAAGGACTTAGCCTCATCAAGCACCCGTACCATGGGATTGCGGGGAAGAAGATGTTCACCCATGGCCTCGTCAAAAGAGATGTCCTGAAAACTCGGGTCCAGATCCGGGTGGCCGACAAATGGGTTGCGAACCAAACTAGGATGGTCTATCAGGGTGACGGTTGGATTTTCGGGCGGATGTGGGGAAGGCATAAACTCGGTATCTTTCTCAGTAATATCATGGATAGGCTGGACTGGAGCCTGAGGGCCAGGTAAAGGTTCAAACAGAGAACGGCCCCTCTTCCTCTTTTGCATATCTTCTTCAATAACTCCAAGAAGAGGGCAATAGCTAACCACATCTCCGGGACGGCTAGTTGACGGCTTTGGTTTGGCAGAAGCTTTGAGTAGCTTATACTGTTCGAGACGGTGCCGAATATCTGATGTCTTGGCTACCTTACCCGTTCTTGGAATAAAAACCAAGTGTTACAAGCATGCATGAAACTATAATCCGGGAAATATGTTAAGTTAAAAGGAGTAGGAAAATGCGCTTATTTTACAAACCCTGAGGGGGAGTGGGATACTGCAATAAGTCCTGAATCTCATTCCAGGACGGGAGTTGGCCATAAAATATTACTAAGTCCTTATCATAAAGGGAGTCTGCGAAAGTTAAGAATTCATCTTGAACCGCCGGAGTTGCCTTAGCTGAAATACCCTCAGAAGATAGACTGGCACCAGTCCCGGCCTTATCAGACTTCTTCGATTCCTCCGCCGAGGCTGGCCCTTCCCCCAACCCCTCGAAAGCTTGGCGGAATGTATCATCCGTCCACTCTTGAATCTCGCCTGCTTGCCCAGGAGGCAAAGCCCCGGCGCCATCACCACCACCATCACCTTCTCTGTCATCTCCACTCTCTGCCTCTCCTCCTACATCGCCTCCTTCACCCTCACCTCTATCCTCCTCCACGTCTTCCTCCCCCGGAGTAATTGGGCACGTGCTAGGGGAAGGGCCGTCGGACTTCTTGAGATTCTTGCCTCCGACAACTGGAGGTTTTGTGAAAAGCTTCCTCTTGTCACTCTTTGCCGTGGCCCCTCCTTTAGCTTGAGCAGCCCTCTCTTCCATCGTATCCCTCTGCTTAACCATGGACTGATGTGGAAGGATCAGGTTGAGCCCCAAAAGTGTAGCGTTCCTGATCAAGTAAGCAGCCGACCTATCTCTTCCCGAAATAGCTTCTATTTCCGCTGCCGTCTGAACCAGGCAATCATTCTGCACGACCGCAAAACCACCTGTCGCTAGCAAGAAATAAAAACACATAAGTAGAAGCATTGCAACCAGAACGGAAATTATAAATAAAGTCTTGACTTACATCCGGAGGTGAAGCGACGGATAGAAACGGAGTCATCCCTGACGAAAAACCATTCCTTCTTAAACATGCTGTACTTCGAATACAAGTCCAGGACGGGCTTGAAGGATACGGCCGATTCCAAGCTGATATATGGAGACCCCTTCTTGTAGCCCCTCAGATTATACAGATACCGGATCTCCTGGTTGGAAGGAGGATGCCCGTATCTCCTCTGAAAGATGACGAAAAGACTCACTAGAATGGCATAGGAGTTAGGCTGAAGCTGGAATGGAGCCACCTTCAGATATGTGATGAAGCTAACTATCCAGGCGTTGAGAGGCGGGATAGCGCCACACATGTAATGATATCTGCTGTAAGAAAAGTAGCCTTCAGGAGGGTCATACGGTATCACTCCTTCCCCCGGCAATAGCATGCGCGCTCTATCGATCCCAAAGGAACGGGATATAACATCCAGCTGCTCCTCTTTGAAGGAGCTAGAAAAACAGTCGGGCGGGGAATTCAAGAGCTCCTGGGGGCCATACCCATCTACTAGCGAGCGCGGAGCAGGCCCATGATGTTCGGCCCGAACTGGGGGCACGGCGAAAGACTCACTTCTGTCCGAAGATTTTTTCTTTTCTAATCGGGTTTCCACTCTTTGAGACATTTGCCTGCAACACAAGAAAAGTATATCGTTAAAACATACAAACAGCGTAGTCTGGAATTTCACTCATAATTCGAAACACAAAAGGTCATTCGGCATTTAAAACCACCAAATTCATTCGGTAAAGAGAGGCAATATATCATTCGGCCTTATACTTTCAAATTCATTCGGAATTGATGGTTCATGAGTTCATTCGGCCTTATACTTTCAAGTCCATTCGGTATCAGTGGTCTTTGTGTTCATTCGGTGTTGACGATTCTCAAGATCTATTCGGTACTGAAAGTTTTCGAATTCAATCGAAGGAAGTTTACCTGATCCGGCAGCTAAGATTGGCCCGGTATAATAGCTGATTCGGCAATCCACTTGGTTCAGTAATTCAGAGTTTGATTCGGCTGTTTCTTTCGGTGAGAATTAACGAAGGCCTGGGGCTCCTACTTATAGAGGAAAGTTGGATAGCCGGACCAACCGGTTCGGTTCTCGGGCCGGATGTGGTTGTCCAAATGAACAAAGCACGACATATGCGAGCATATGCCCCACTTTGGGGGGCAAATGTTGGGTGTGTTTCCACCCATATGTTACCACCCTTCACCGAACCAAATCCATCGAGTAAACCAACCCACTACCGAACCAAGCCCTCACCTCCACCAACACTGGTCCATAGCACATCCGAACCAACACGGGTCCAGCTCTATATCACCTACCTCCGAACCAGCTCCATGCTCCTACCACTGATCCAACCCTCTCCTGGAATGACCGAGCCAACCCCTGCCGAACCAAGCTTCTCCTGGAATGACCGAGCCAACCCCTGCCGAACCAAGCTTCTCCTGGAATGACCGAACCAACCCCTGCCGAACCAACCTTCTCCAAGCATGGCCGAACCAAGGCATACCGGACCAAACTGCCAGGCCAGGTCGCTCCAGCCCAGGCTCACCAGCAGCTATATACATCCAAGACCCCTGCCCCCAACCTCACTCTATAAATAGAGGGGCAGGGGTACAACAATGGCAGACAAGTTTGAGAGCTCAAGCACGGATAGAACTTTCAAACAACTTTGAATTACTTGTAATCAAAGCTTTGTACTTGTAATCTGAAGGGAAAAGGAGAATAACATATAAAGTGGACGTAGGCACGTTCTGGCCGAACCACTATAAATCTGTGTGTCTTTTACAGTTTAGTCCCTACTTTTATATATTTGCGTAAATCACCCAAATCACTAGAAACAACATAAAATCAACTAATTCATACGACTTGGAGGTGTTTGTCCATTTTTTGTGCAAACAATACCCTCCAGATTCACAATCCTCTAGGTAGAGATACTTGATTTCACAGGCAACAAGTTTGCCCAATTGATTTCCTAGACTACGATCACACCTTTTCTCGCTTGATTGATTTCCAAGGCTACAATCACACCTTTTCTCACAGAAATAATTACAAAGAAGCCTATAACTCTGAATAACACTGAGGATCTTGTTGAGATATTGATAGAGAATCAAACCAGATATAATCTAGTTAGATTCAATGTTGATTTCGGTAGAGTAGTAGTAGGAATATGTATAAAGAAATGTGGAAGAAGAAGAGAAATTAAAACTAGAAAATATGATTAAAAATTCGTTGAAAACAGCCCCTATTTATAGAAGAACAACAGCCATGTCCATTCGTGAAGAGATATGACGAATAGACACTTCTTTTGAAATTTAAATTTTGAAATTAACTGACATTATGTCGACATGAGTATATTGAGCATGTCGACATCCACAGGAATTTTTGGTGTTTTGTTTTTCTTTGAAAATAACTTTTATCTTATATTAAAAACTATTTTAAACTTTATAAATATACTTGACTATAGTTAAAATACACAAGTAAATATAGAGAATAATATATATATATATATATAATTTTACATTTAAATCTAAGTATAAATATTAAAGGTTAAATATATTATTATTAAAGATAGTTTTAAAACTAATAATAATGTAATTTTGAAATCAAAGATTATTTTGAGGCTAAAAGTATTTGAAATCAGGATAGATGTTTTTGATTCTTTTAAAAGGAAGGTTTTGAAAATATTTTGAAAACAAGATATAATTTTGTAAAATCATTTTGAATAAAAATTAGCGGATACAAAACAATGTTCCACTAGATTTTTTGTAGGTTCCATCCTACTCAGAGTTCCATCCCTTTAACGGGCTCGAAGTGGATTCCATTCCAAGAATAAATTGGATTTTAAGGTGTCAGTGCTTTTCTAGGAGTTTTAACAAAAATTCCTAATTAAAATTACTTATTCTTGAAATCTTGAACTCTTGATAATCTTGATATTCTTGATACTCATGAGTCTTCAATCTTGATATCTTGAATCTTTATATATACTGTCTTCATTCTTGGTACCTGCATGGTTAAATCCTGATATACATATATTTCTGAACTATAATGTTAGTATTTATATTTTATAATCCTAGTCTAAGGTTGTTGTCATCAAAACCATCATCTCACGAACTAACAGAAAATGTATTATTGTGTTTATTTCAGCAAGGATTGGTTTTTAGGTATCTTCTTTAGGGTTTTTTAGTATCATTTTTCACAGTAATAAAATTTTGAAGTGTTTTACTTTTTTTTTTGAGTAGATATAATAATGAAGTTATTACAGAGTAAATACGATTATATCCATTGAACATTCAATAGGTCGAATAGTGTTTCGTTAGTATCAATTAAACTAACTTTGTTTGAGTATCATTTTTGTTATTAATTTCAGCATCAGATTTTAGGTATCAGTTTTACAGTCTGTAGGTATCATTTAAAAATTTTATTTCTTTTTTGTTTCTAATATTGGAGTTTATAGAAAATGAAGTTGTTATAGATCGAATATAAGGATAAATGAGTTGAATTTGTGTTTTATTGCTATCAAGCATTTACTGAAGTCTGTTAGTATCAAATTTAATTAATTTTGTTTGAAGCTTATTTTTCTTATTAATTTCAATGTCAGATTTTATATATTAGTTTTACAGTCTATTGTAAAAAAATTGTTACATTTTTTATTTCTAATTTTTGTTGTATAATGAAAATTATCATACTATAATTATCAACAATCTGAAGCAAACATTTTATGATTGATGTTTTTTCTTGCATTCATATTGATTTGATTGAAATGGTAATCAAGATATGTTTTAATTTAAGCATTTGTAAGTTATTTGGTGATGTTCTGTCATTATTGTGGAAACTAACCAGCATCAGTTTCTGTTTATGTTTATATCATTTTTTAGTTTCAGTAACTGTTATTTTGAGTTTGTGTTAGTATCATTTTTATTTTAGTCTCAGTTTTTATTAGTATCAGTTTCTGTTATTATAATATTGTACAACGGTGCAAATACTGAAATAAGTTTTGATATTAAGATTTTTAGTTTAGTATCAGTTTGGAGTAACTATGCATTACATGGGATCAGATAGTATTAGAATTTGATATTAAGATTTGAAAAAAGTGATATTTTGTAGTGTTGCAGTTTTTCATTGGTATGGATTAGATTAGTGCTTATTATCAGTTTTTAGGTATCAGATTTTTAAAATGTATCAGAATTTAGTTCTCGGTTTTTAGGTATCATTTTTTAGTTATAGATAGCATTTTCTAGGTGTAGTTTTTGAGTTAATAGTTTATTAAATTTTATTTAATATTTTTAAATTATTATTTATTTAACTATGGATATAGTTTCTCTTGAAAATGTGGATAGCTAGAAATGGTTTTTGAATAACTTAAAATGAATGCTTCAAGAAGATTATGATTTGATTTTTATGTCGGATCACCACCATCGTTTGATTTTAGGTGTTCGTTAAAATTTTACTTTAGCCTTTCATAGTTACTACTATCTTCATATGTAACAGAATCTACTTTCTGCAGTAAAGGCAAAGAATGTGAATATGTCCATCGTTGATTTGTTCAAGATGTGTTCCATATCTTCTAATATGTTAATGCTATAAATTCTATTCCTAATTTCGGTAAGCCTATTGTTGATGAAAGTGTCGAAGATGTTATTAAGCCACATAAGGAGAAACGTGGTGCCAGTGGCCAACTATCAAACGAAAATGAGGATATTTACAAAATAAGCAAAATAGATGTGGGGGTATGCAAGCAATATGGTCACAATAAGTGTAATTGTCAAGTTTCTAACAAAATATGATTTGATTTTAATGTTTTTATGAATTTTTTGAGAATTATACCTGGTTGTATGTCATTTTTACCAATTTTATGTAATTGAACTTGGTCATATAAGTATATTGGTTTAGCATATATTAATATGTACATTGATTTGCTCTTTGTAATTGAACTTGGTTATGTAGTATAGCCTTGATTTAATTATTATGTGTTGATAATATATAGATGACATAGGAAGTGGTGAGTTATTGTGTTTTTATGTTGGTTAGTTTATTCAAAATTATTTTATATCTGGTATCAGTTTTTGATACTATCAATGTCAGTTTCAGGCATGTAAAAATTTGGCATTAGTTTATTATGCTATTAGTATCACTTTTAGGTTTTACAAATAAAGGCATTGGTTTTTGCATGCTTTTGTTATCAGCTTCATGTATAAACAATTGCAACATCAATTTTTTTATGCTATTAGTATCATTTTTATGTCGTAATTTTTATTTTCTTTCTAGTTTTGAAGTGACTACAATGATTGTTTGTTGAATTGTCATGTGCAGAACTATGAGAAGAACTATAAGCTTAGATGTCAATATATAATTTAGACTATGTTATGGTGAAATGTTGATAACTCATTATGTGATATAGAAGTGTAGAAGTGTTGTTTGGTCTTAGTGCCGTTGTCAAATTATATTAAACAACTACTATGTATTATTTTTGCGTATATGTAGGTATCGGTTTTGTTGGAAATAACATTTGAATTAATTTATAAAATAACCAAGCATGAATTCGAATCAATCAGCTACTAGACATGAGTTTTCATTGTTTTGGAATCACTTTTGTCATGCATGACAATGAACTAAATAATTAAATTTATAGTGCATCATATTGTATAACTAACACAGCTACTGGGTATTAGTTTTCTGTATTTGTAGGTATCATTTTTGAGATAAAATAACAATTAAAATGATTTATAAAATAACCAAGCATGAATTCGAATCAAATAGCTACTAGATATGTGTTTTCATTAATTTGATAAAATTTTTGTCATGCATGACAGTGGGCTAAATAATTAAATTTATAGTTAATCATATTACACAACACAATTAACATATACCATTTTTCTATATTTGTAGGTAGCAATTTTGTGGTAATAAAATTTAAGTTAATTTATAAAATAACTAAGCATGAATTCAAATCAATTAGCTACTAGATATGAGTTTTCATTAACTTGGTATCACTTTCGTTATACATGACAGTGAACTAAATAATTAAATTTATAGTGCGTCATATTATATAACACAACTACTGGGTATTATTTTCACGTATATGTAGGATTCAATTTTGTAGTAAATAACATTTAAAATAACACAAGCATTTTCTATAGCAAGATAAAGAATATACAAATAATACAAGCAATAGTCAATGTCTCAGAAGAGAAAATTTCATTAGGTTTTCATATTACTTGAACTGAACACTTAAATGTACGTTAGTTGAATTGAACTGAACATAAATTTTTACAACAGAAGCTAAATTCAAATAGTTATAACTCAAATAGTCCTAACTCAACCCTCAGCTGTACATTACTTGAACTGAACATCATATCAATTTTTACAACAAATTCACTTCTTAATGTTTTCTCTTTCTTCAAGTGTAGACATAGAATTAGCCAAATTTCAGTTGCGGTCATTTTCCGTGTTGTTATTCAATTTCGTGTTGATGAATTCTGTGTTGCTGTTCAATTTCAGGCTAAGCTAGGATTTTACGATTTCGTGATTGTTGATGAATTTTATGTTGTTGTACATCGATCATTGTTGTTTGCATTTGTGTTAGAGATAATTTTCCATGGTTTTAGCTGCCATGGTTATGTCGAGATTAATTTTTGAGATTGGAGGTTGAAAAGGATATGAAAATAAAGACGACAATTGAGTTCTATGGGAGAAAAAAGTAGCGAGCTGGTTCAAGTGACGAATGGGCTTTAGGCTGTCCTGAAAAGGAAAAAATAGAGTACATGTCCTTTTGCCTAGTTCTTGAGCTTAATTTTTCCTTTAAAAAATTTCTCACTTTTATAATTTACGTATAACCCAATGCTACTCATCTATACAACGTTGCTAAAATAATCTACATATTGCCAACGTGCTAAGAAAAATTTACTCTCTTATGTCACTAGTGGAAAGTTACAAGAGACTTCACACTTTTATAATTGTACTAACATACTTGTAAGTCATGCATTAAATATGTCATTATCCTACTCACGTTTAGTACTCAAGCCATTAAAAATCAATGAGAAATTTTGAACAAAGCGTACACTATTCACAAATCAGTAAGTTGACTGTATGGAAAATGACTTCCTTTGACTAACTAAAGCTCATACAGTTAGATCTTTATTTTATGTTACTGTTTTATAAACTATATTTAACGTTGTTTTGATATAAGCAGAGTTTTTATGTTTTAAAATTTAATTTGCTTTCACTTTGATCTCTTTTTTTCCCTTTGTTTTTTCCCTTTATTTATTTTTTGTTTTTTTACTTCATTTGTTTTGTGATAAATAGTATTTAAACATGGTATGTTCATGTGATAGTGTAGATGTTGTAAATGGTTATTACTAATTAATAGCCTAAAATGCATATAGATTAGCCTAAATTGGGTATAGATGTTCATTCCATTATACAATTAATGAGATAAATATGATCTAACATATTATAAACTATACAAAATATATATAGCCAAATTTGAACTATATAGATATAACGATCGACCAAAGACAACAGCGGACCGCTCATCTTAGGAGGTGTAGGGCAACTCAGTTTACACTATGTTAGCCCTTTTGGACCTTCACTACACTGATTTAATTTTACTCGAGGCATAGCTTGGGAAAAGGATTGAACACGCCTCTTACTATTAGAGGAAAGCCCCTTTCCACTAAGCTAATACAGCGAACACACACATGATTTTCTTTTTTAAATTTTGGAAATTTTTTTCTTTTAGTTTTAAATGAATGTTTAAAATATATTTACGATTTGAATTTTAATTTTAATTTTAAAAATGATATTTATTTAGTCAAATTAATTTTTTAATGAAGACTTACTCAAACTAATTTAAAATAATAAATACATGTATATAATTATGTTGGTCGAATTATTTTTTGGGAATATTTAAAATAAATAGCAAGAATACACATATACGTACATATGTACGTCCGTATGTATACATACATACATATGTATATATATGTATAATAAAATACATCTAAATGTTAAATTAAGATTTATCTAATTTGCTGATTTGATTTAAATAATAATAAATATTAGGGAAAAAGTTTGTAATATTATTAAATTAAGCATAAGGACACATGCATTTTTTGTTTTCTACAAGAACAAGCATAAGGCCCATTACTAAATTAATAGTTCCCTCTACCTTTTTGCTTTATCCCATTCGACATTCTTCTTCAATTTCAAACTTTATCTTCAATTCGCTCTCAAAACTCAAAATCACTGTAACAATGGTGCCTCAAAGCAGAAGCAAATCAATATCGCTAACACAACCACAAACTTTAACGCATGATGAACAACCATCGAAAATTCAATAGGAATCCCTAATTGGAGAAATTGAAAAACCTAGCTCCATTAGAAGTTCAATAGCAATTTTCAATTCGAGAAACTGAAAACCTAGCTCCACCAAAAATTCAACAGTAATCCCTAATTCGATAAACCGAAACCAAACTTAAATTGACCCAAAACCACAAATGATGAAAGTGGAAGAAAGCAAATTTGAACAAGAAGCGCAAAAGAATTTTGGAACAAAAAGAAGAAACGAACAATCTACAGAGAATGACTATCATGTATGATAAAAGTGATACCAAAATAATGCAAAATTGACACCTAGTAGCTGTTTGATTGGAGTTGGCACTTGGTTATTTTATAAATTATTTTGTCTATAATTTAAATCAAAACTGATACCAATATATTAGCAAAAATGATACCTAGTTTCTATTTGATATAAGTTGATGCTATGTTATTTTAATTATTAATTTGACTTCCATGTATGACAAAAGTGATATTAAAATAATGTAAAACTGATACCCAATAGCTGTCTGATTGAAATTTATGTTTAGTTATTTTATAAATTATTTTGACTGCAATTTATATCAAAACCGATACCAAATATTTGCAAAAATGATACCTAATTTATGCACGATAAAAGGTGATCTTTAATTTTATAAACTTTTTTGACTATAAGACAAAACTGTTACCAAATTAATGCAAAACTGATGCTTGAAAGCCATTTGATTGGAGTTGATGCTTAGTTATTTTAATAGTTTCCAATATATACTGCCTTGTTAACATTACCGATATTATTTATTATTTAATACTGCTTCACCAATATGAGAAACTTACAATTTCCTATTGTTAATATAAACAATTGATTAGTATGTATAAGTAGGCTGGTATAGCATAACTATGCAATGATGACAACAATGACGGTAAATAAAACTTTAAAATTAAAGAACATAATAATTGCTACACAAGTTGAATTGTAATTAATTTTTGTATTCAACAGAAGTGGGTAGTCAGTAATGTAGAAAGTACTAAAAAACATTTAGTCCTACATTTACGTGAAGAAATTGTGCAAGATAATAATGCTGATGCTATTTGTTTCCCTTTACATTGCGAAGACCATTGGGCATTAATAACATTGACGTATCGTACAATACAATGGTCACATATAGATTCTTTACATCCTTGCAGATCAAATGACAGAAACAACCCTAGTCTGAAAGAAATAATGAAATTGGTATGATATTTTTTTCAAAAAAATTAACTAATTAGTTGAAATAAAGTGAGCGATAACTAAATTTGCTTTGTTTTGTCTTTAATCGAAAAAAGGAGTTAAAGAAATCATGCAAGAACTATATAAAAACAATAATATGCAAGATTTGGAAGTGAAGCCAAATGAAATGCATTAAATTAAATGTGCACAGGAAGCATCCGACATGTAGTTACTTTTTTTTTGTTAAAAATGATACCTACTGACAACAAAATTGATACTAGAGTCGAAACTAATAGTAATAATGAAATGATAATTACTTAATACTTAGAACTTGTTATCTGTTCGTATTATAATCTTTTATGTATAGTACTATACATCTTTATATGCCTTGAACATTGAATTGAATTCAATTGGTACAGAAGCTATTTACTTTCAGTTTAGAAAACATTGTCTTCAGGTCAAAACTGATATCCAAAAGTAGAAAACTGATATATACAGGCATAAAAATTTATATCTACTAACACAAAAAATGATACTAAAACAACACATAATCAAAACTAAAACAAACCATCGTCATAGATCTTAAAAATGATACTTACAAGCACTACAACAGATACTAAAACTGATGCTAACATTGATAACAAAACTGTTTATAATTTCATTTCAAAGCATATGACATGTTTGCACCATTATTTGGTAAATGCAATATATATTTGTTATATACGTAATACAGCAAGTGATGTAAACTGGTACTAGTAAAATATTTTTCTTTAAACAGGGTTAACTGTGGTATATATGTCATAATATTTGTCATATCATTGAATAAAAACCAAATACCAATCAAGATAAAATCTGAACATATATTGCAAACCGAAACAAGAATTGTGTATAAGATATTGACGGATAACGATCACTATTGGAATTCAGTTGATTTCATGTTTAAAATGGAGGAAAAGAAAAATATAAAGAACTGAATTTGTTGTAAAAATTGTTGGGATGTTCGGTTCAACTGATATACATTTAAGATGTCATGTTAGAAGTAGTTGAATTTATCTTTGTTTTAACGTAGATATAAATACTTGTTGAAATTTTGTCAATTTATTGCAAAAACTATGATCTTATTTTTGATGTTGTAAAAATTGCTTTGTTTAACTTTTCTTACATGTGATGCTATGTTATGAATGTATTTTATTTCTATTTACACCTAAAACTAATATTAATAGTGTGCATGAATTGATACTATTTTTTTTCATACCTGAAACTGATACTAATACTAATAGCATGCAAAAAATGATTCTATATTTTGTTATACCTGAATTTGATACTAACTGCATTCAGAAAATGATACCATAATTTGTTTTATCTAAAACCGATACTAATAGTATTGTAAACTGATACTAAAGAACTAATATTGAATAAACTAACCAACATCAGCATATAACTTATAAACAAATAAATTATAAAACTGAATTTTGGTTATATTACACAATTGATACTGAAAACAATAAAGCTGATACTAGTTATACAACACAACTGATACTGAAAACAAAACTGCAAATTATACTATATAGCCTACAAACAAATAAATAATAAGACTAATAGTGGTTATACTACAAAAGTGATACTGAATACGAAACTATAAATGATACTATATAACCACGTTGAATTGCAAAAAGCAAATCAATGTCAAATTAAAAATATGCTAAATCAACATACTTGTATAACCAGGTTCAATTAAATAAAATTGCTAAGAAAATTCATACAACCAAGTATAAGTCTCAACAAATTCACAACATGAAAAACAAATCATATCTTCTTATAAGCTAAACAATTATGCTTATTACGCTTAAATTGCTTGCATACACCACATATATTTTGCTTATTTTAAAATAGGGAAATCCTCCTTTCTGTTTGATAGAAGGTCTACTAGCACCATGTTTCTGCTTGAAGCATTTTAAGTGATTCAAAAACCATTTCCAATGTCCACATTTCCTAGAGAAACTATACCCATAGATTAAAAAAACTTGCAAATAAAAAAAGCATTAAAACAAAATTTAACCAAATGTTAACTTAAAAACTATTACCTAAAAACTGATAAATAGATTCTGATACTATAAATAAAACAGTTTTAAAATCTGATATCTAAACACTGATACTAAGCAGTAATCTAATACACACCAATGCCAAAACAACATTACTACAAAATATCACTTTTTTAAAATCCTAATATCAAATTTTGACACTCTACAATACCACACAATGCAACCGTTCTCAAATTCTGATAGTGTCTACAAAATTCTAATACTAAAATGTAACAAAAAGCAAGTAAATCTTTAATACAGTTATTAAAAAAACAATACAGCTACATTAAAATAAAATAAAAACATACATTGATTACCATTTTTTGCAGTAGCAGACATTAAAAATACTTAGACGCCCCCTTAAATTTGTAGCATCTAAAAATATCATCGATTGACAATGCTTGAAACCAAGTTGACAAGCACCAAAACCAATAAACTCCCTCTCAAATTGATTACTGCAAGGTTTAGCATCCATTTCGGCATAACTACTTGGATTATACTTCTTCAATGTTTCTAAATTCCAACTCAAATAATTGTAGAACATAACATCATCAGTAAAGTCGTTTTCCAAAATAAGCAAAACTAGTGAAGATTATATTCTTTTCTAAAATCATATATTATATCTTTAGGCTTTTTACTAGGATAATCACGAATCTTATCAATGATCAACGATTTAACAAACATGCTAGTAGGATGTGGATTATTCACATTTATAAGACCAGGCACCCAACAATAATCACTAACCAAACATCTAATGAAAAATTAATTAAGCTATTCAGAATCACAAGAACCATACATTTCAAAAGAAAAACCATCCTTAAATGAAGAGCAAATATCAATAATTATCATAGAACAATTTTTCAAAACATTAATTCATATCCCATTTGAATTTGGCATGCCATCAAAGTTATTTAAAATCACCAGCTCCTCCAAAATAAAACAAACAAAATCAAAAATTTATAATTTCGAACTTCTCTTCAATATGTTCTTGAAAGAACTTTTACTACGAATAACAACACTGAAACACAAGGATACACTAGAAGATGAATAACTAGGAAAATTAGATGAAATTGAAATAGAACTATCACCATCATTTTTGAATAGAAAGCTCTTAACCTTGACAGTAAAAGGAAAAAATGCACGCTTCTTATACTATTGAAAACAAAATATACTTTAAAGAACTGAATCGATATCAACTACAATAACTTTATTCTCAAGCACATAAGAAATCTCAGTGGACAAAGGAGTAAGTTGAGACGAATAACAAAATATTTCATTCTTCAAATCATAAAAAGAATAATCAATAGACAACTGAGTGCTGAAAGTATTATTATCAAATACAAACAAAACAAGAAGGCTATTGTCACCATTGCAAAAAAACAAAATGTTTGCTTCAGATTGTCATTTTATTCTAGAATAATATCATTTTCTTTATATAAAAAATATAGAAATAAATGAATAAAATAGGTTTTTCAAAAATGATTCCCACTGACACAAAAACTGATACTTAAAAGGTGATCCTCAAACTAATAGTAAAACTGATACATAAATAGAATCAATTGAATGTTTAGTACTAACAAAAAACTAGTTCAACTCATTAAATGTTTGATGCATATCATTATATCTATTCTGTGGCAACTTCATTTTTGTATATATTCAAACAAACAAAATATTATAACAATTCAAGACTACATTATTATGGAAAATGATACTAACAAAAACTAAAGATGATATGTAAAAACTGATCCTTAAAATGATAGTAAAATAGATACTCAAACAAAATTCATTAAATATTTGATACTAATAAAAATACTAATTCGACTCATTAAATGTTTAAAGCGTATCGTCATATTTATTCTATACCAACTTCATTTTTATGTATACCCAAAAAATATTAAACACTTCAAGACCACATAATTGTGAAAAATGATACTAACAAACACTAAAAATAATACCTGTAATGACCCATAATTTTTCGATGTTTAAATTGTTAATTTATTAAGATTTTGGTAATTAAATTTGGAGAAAATATAAATTTCTGATGTATTAGTGAAATATATACTAAAATGAAATATAACAAATGATAAGTAATGCTAATTATTGACAATTTGAATGTAATTCCAATAAATGAAATAATGCAAATGCCATACTTGGTTATAAATGGAATATATGAAAATAAATGTAAATATCGAATTGATTTAAAGAAATAATAAATTGTTAATGATAATTAAATGGAATTAGCGTTATGATAAGTCATTGTAACTTTGGTCTGTAAAAAATAAACTTATAATTGTAGTTAAAAGTAAACGGTGACAATTATTATGTGTTACTTGTTTATTTAGTCTATTAAATTGAAATGAGAAATCAATTTTTAATGAATATAAACAAAAGTTACATTAATGTAAAATGTAATGCAATGTTTAAAAGTTGTTAAATTGGAGTACGTTAAGGAGTGAAAGGTTAACTAGGTTTGTAGAGTAGTAATGGACTTAATAAAAGGATTTGGAATTGAATCAAATTAATTTATTGAAATTCAATCTATAATAATTGGATTTATTGTAGTAAATGAAATTAAATACTACGTAATTGGAATTAAGATGAAATTGGAAATTATTAATGTATTAAGATACGTACCAATGGAAATTATACCCATAGGGTGATAAATTTATTGAACAACAATATTAAAAATCAAATAAATGAAATTTTGGAGTTCTTATTTTATTTATTAAATTTATTGAAATGAGAATTAAACACTGTGAATTTGTGAAATATTCAGGAATGGATTGATGTAGATATTTATTTAAAATGATTTTTAATTTCGAAGTAATCCAAAGTGATAGAATTTGGAAATAATGATAATTGAATTGAAAAGTGATTTAATTTAATTTAGTATTAATTTATTTAATTAACTAAAAAATAGCTATTTTGACTACTGTCTCGGATTTCGATGAAACCAGTTTCATCGGATCTGTAACAATGAATTATTGTAGGATTTCAAGCTGCGAGCGATCAGACATGTCGTTTGATCGTACAGACTCAAAATGCCTAGAAATCAATTTAATTGAAATCAACTTAAATCAATTTGAAATAACTTGATTTTAGCTTAAATTCTTCATACGATGGAATGTGGACTTGAAACCTGTTCCATTGAGTATAAATTTATCAAAAACATCTGTTTCGATATATGGGTTGACCCATTTTCATTCCGGAGTCAGAACAGCCTTTTCGAGCCATTTACCATTCAACTTTCCAAACCTAACTGAGCCCATTCAATTCTATTTTTATCAGTCTATATATATATACCATTATAAACCCTAGTAGCCTTTCTATTTCTCTTTTCTGTGCGTACAATTCTTTTTGTTGCTCCTCTTTCTCAGTGGCAAACAAATTCTCAATTTCAAATTCAATTGCAATTCAAAATCAAGTAAAAAATTCAATCTTCTCAAGGCTTACTTGTCTTATAGTTTAGCTGCTTTATCTGTCTTTGGTTTCATCGCTTGTTGTTTCGTTTGGTTCAATAATACCGCTTATCCTAGTGAATTTTACGGGCCCACCGGACAAATTATATATCGATTTGAAGCTCTCAACGAGCGCATCTCTAATCTGTAATTCATTTTCCAAATTGAACGACTTTTCGTCCAGAAATTGAAGAACTATTTTTGGCCATCCATTGTGTCGAAATTAACTCCGTCTAATCGACAAATTGGTGGTACCGTTTTGTAGAGAGGACCGAGGGCAGTGCATCCATGCAAGTTAGGCAGCGAGTTGAAGGTGGGATCGGGCTACAAAATTGGATTAGGGTTCCATTCCTTGTGGCGGCTGGGCTTGTTCTGGTGGTCTGATCATCGCTGAAGTTCGCGAAGGTGTAGGCGACGTTGGGAGGTGCTCGTGCGACTGGTTTCAGCAGCGGTTGGTGCGGCATCGCTGTTGAAGGCGGTGGGCTAGGTGCATGGTTGTGAAGGCTCGATCGAACGGTGTTGGGTTGCCTGGGTTTTGGTGCGTGGAAGATTGTTGAGGAGTCCTTTTTTTATTATTTAACTTTATTTGTTTTAAATTGAAATCATATCGTTCTAATCGCAATAAATTTTACATACGAGGTCCGTTTCATGCGCGGTTTTCTCCGCTAGGATCGTATTGAAATTTAGAACATTTCGGCGCTGGTTTGAATGGATTCTGAGACTGTTCAAATTTTTGGTTTAAATTGGATTTAAATTCAATTTAAATTCAAAAGATGAGTGTTTTACAAGTTCTAAATTTCTTATGTTTGTTAAATTAATTTATGATGTGATTAGAAATTTATTTATGACTGTTTGGCATATTTTGAATCGTTATCTTAGTTTATTTTAATTTATTTGGATAAAATAGTTAATTAATTTATTATTGAATATAAACTGCCAGTGAATACATGTTATTTATTATCTATTCTATATTGATGTTATTGATTGAATTAGATGATGATTGTGATAAATGTTTGATGATTGATATTGGTTGAATGGATGTTGTATTTTATATTGTTATAAACTGCAAGTTGTTATGGATTTTTATTTCATTCGGGATTGCGGTTTGAAATGATATATAATCGTTTTTATATTTTAAATTACAGATTGAAATGATAAATATCCGTATCACTTGACCATATGATAGAAAATAATATATAGATACCGTGGTCTATATATAAAAATATTTTGAAATGATTTCTACGATTTTGTAAAGAAATATATGGTTTTAGATAAATGTTGATTTTAAGTATTATATAAATGTTATTTTATCCTTGATTTTAAGCTATGTATAATTTGTTTTGATATAGAATAAGCTTAATGATAATTTTGATTTTTTTTGAAGATAATATGGTTAAGTATTTAAATTATATTTTAATATACAGTTTATAATGATTTAAATGAATTAAGGTTGGAAGATAAATTTGAGATATATTTAAAAATGAATTTATTTAAGAATTAAACTCAAATAAGTTTGATGTGAAATTTATTAAATTTGAAACTTTAGAAGGTATGATTTTTACAACTTGATTGTGGTTTAAGGTGAATTAAATGAATATTTCAAGTATAAATAAATTGAAGGAAATATGTAGTTCTTTGTAATTTGAGTCTTATTTAAATGATAATGGATTTATTATGTAAAATATTTCAAAACTAAATAATAGAAAATTGAATTATTGAATCGTAATTACCAAACCTAAATTTGAAATTGTTGAATACTTAAAGTTTGAAATATATTGAATTCGAGATGGTTTATTTTGTGGATCAAATCTGTTTTGAAATCGATAAAATTTGGAATATGTTGGGTGAATTCTCACCCAGGAGATCTCGAGACCAAGAAGCATCATTTCCATCTGGGTTTGCCTACTCCATTCGTTCCATTCCATCCGGTACCTAAGCTCATCCGGTACACAGGCCACTACCGAACCATGCTCATTCGCTACTGAACCAACCACATCCCTTCGCTACCGGACCAACCTCTCTTTCATGCTCGCCAAACCACCTATCCGCCGAACCAAAGTAACACCGGTCCAAAACCATCTCCCTGCCGAACCAACCTCCACCGGTCCATCTCCATTCCCATGCATTGCCAACCTACATCACCGGACCAACCTCCATCACCAAACGAACATCTACCGGTCCAACACCTCTCCCTGCAGAGCCGAACCAAGCTCCACCGAACCAACCTACCTCCATCGACTGCCGGACCAGAAACGAGGGAGGACACGACCGGACCAATTCTGTCAGGCCAGATTGCTTCAGCCCAGGCCCACCAGCAGCTATATACGTCCAAGACCCCTGCCTCCAGCCTCACTCTATAAATAGAGGGGCAGGGGTACAACAATGGCAGACAAGTTTGAGAGCTCAAGCATGGAAGGAACTTTCAAACAACTTTCATATACCTGTATACAAAGCTTTGTACTTGTAATCTGAAAGAAAAAGGAGAATAACATATGAAGTGGACGTAGGCACGTTCTGACCGAACCACTATAAGACTGTGTGTCTTTATAGTTTAGTCCCTGCTTTTCATATATTTGCGTAAATCACCCAAATCACTAGAAACAACATAAAATCAACTAATTCATACGACTTGGAGGTGTTTGCCCATTTTTTGTGCAAACATTTTTGGTGCTTTCACTGAGAAGGTCGAGCTAGAAGCTACAGCTTCTCCTACTCAACCTTCTTCCTCACAACATCGTTCCTTGCTCCGACAACATGACTTCCAGGCAGAGGAGAGATGTTAACAAAGGAAAGAACGTCGCACTAGCAATATCCCAGATCCAGTGGCCCCAAATCAAGAGAATCATCCCGTTTTAACAGCAGTACCAGATGAAAATCAGGCAAATCCAACAGCCCCCGCCGTGGAACAACCAATTACCAAGGCGGACCTGGACAGGGTTGTGGCTGAAGTAACTAACCACTTCGCATCTCAACAAGAAGCCTTGGTAGACCAACTCATGTCACGCCTAAGGGATGCTGAAGAATCCAACCGCAACACCGAATCATGGGGTGAGTCCCGATCTGGAGGATCTGGAAGGCGACAAAGACCTTTCCTCTTCAAAGAGGTTAACAACAGAAACAGCCATGGTAGGAGCCGAGCCCGGACTCAGCCCGAATTCCAACCCGAGGAAACACTTGGAACCGAACCCAACGGGGGAGGTGCCAGGCAAGGGTCGGATGTGGCTGAGCCTGTCATGCTACCTAACCATGAAAACACCAGTAGACGGGGCCGAGCTGGAGTCCAGCCCGAAGTTGGACCCGAGGAAGTGCTGAGAACGGAACCCAGCAGGGGAAGATCAAGGTAAGGGCCAACTATGGCTGACCCCAGTATGCCCCCAGAAGACCAGAGGCAGCCTTTGGAGAATGTTAGGAGCGACAGACGATACCATCCCTACAAGTCGTCTGGACGGACTCAATCCCGCAGAGAAGAACCAAACTCATTTCTATCCGCTCCAAGTTCTGATGAAAGGATGGCGCGATTGTTCAGAGAGTGCGTCCAACGGGAGCAAAGGGATCGGGGAATAGGTGCTAGGGTAACCAGCCCCTTCACCCGCAATATCGAAACTGTCATCACCCCCCGAGAATGGAAAATGCCAACGATGGAACCTTACAAGGGAACCTCTGACCCCATCGTACACCTACAGAGGTACACCCAGCATATGATCATGAGCGGAGCAACAGAGGGAGTGTTGTGTAAATGCTTCCCACTATTCTTGGCAGATCTAGCTACCTCCTGGTTCTGCCACCTACCCCAAGGGTCCATCAGCTCGTGGGAAATGTTGAAGGAAAAGTTCATCAGCCAGTTCCGCATTCATGTGGAACAACCCAAGGACGCTTATTCCTTATCTAATATCAAACAGAAACCCGGAGAGACATTGCAACAATATTTAACCCGATTCAACGCCGCGGCAACCGCAGGCCAAGATGCCAACGAGAAACTTATCCTAATGGCCCTCTGCAGCGGTGTACATCCAGATACTAAATTTGCTAGAAGACTAACCAAGGAAAAACCAGCTACTTTACCTGATTTCTTCCATGAAGCTAGAAAGTATATGAGACTTGAGGATGCTGCCATTGAGAGGCAATCAGGGCAACAGGCTAAGACGGCTACAGACAGGGTCCCCGCTGCAGCAAAGGATGTTCGAAGAAATGACTCTAGAGACAATGCTGGGGTAAAAAGGGAGAAAAGCGCTTATATCGACCGGGACCAAGATTTGACTCTTACACTCTTTTGAATGAAACGATCGAAAACATCTTCCTAGCCACTCAAGACGAAGTTAGATACAAGCGCCCCCCACACAAGAAGGAGTCAGATAGCGCACTCAAATCTGGAAAGTTTTGCCGCTTCCACGAATCCCACGGACCTGGCACCAATGAATGCCACCATCTCCGTGACTTGATTGAAGAACACATCAGAAGGAGGAGGCTGGAGCGCTATGTAAAAGGCCAGAACAGGACTTCAACTCCTGCCAATGAGAATCTTGGACTACCCCCCCAGAAGCAGGCGGGGGAAATCGCAACACCAGCGGCTCTAGTCAAGAGAAGATAGTGGTCCACACCATATCAGGAGGACCGCACATCGCCGACAGAAGCTGGGCGGAGATGGAAATATACGGTAAGTCACTGAGGAACGCCGAAGGCTGCGTTAATTCTGTTATGGAAGAACGCCACCCGAAACGGAAAGAGAATGACGACATCACATTCAGTAGGCGTGACCTAGAGGGAAGACAGTACCCACACATGGATCCTATGGTCATCTCTGCCTGGTTCGGACCAGCCAAAGTTTTTCGAATTTTAATAGACACTGGAAGCTCGGTGAATATCCTATTCAAGCATGCTTTCGACAAAATGAAGCTATCAATGAAGGATGTGTCTCCCTGCAACAAACCACTACATGGTTTCACTGAAGATGCGAAGATGCCCCTCAGGCAACTGGACCTTTTTGTTGAAATAGGAAGTCATCCCCGCTCCGCTGTGCGGAAACAAACATTTGTGCTAATAGAGAACCACTCGGCCTACAACGCCTTTTTGGGAAGACCAGCCTTGTCTGACTTCCAAATTGTCCTAGCCCCGTGGTGCCTGAAGATGAAATTTCCAACCGATAATGGAATAGGAGAAATAGAGGGAGATCAAGACGCTGCTCGAGACTGCTATGTAACTGAACTTCGCAATAACCGCAGAAAAGATAAAGGGAAAAATGCAGAGACTACTCTCTGCATGAAAAGCTTGGAAGCATAGCAACTAAAGAAAGCCCCTCCTCTTCGATATACCAGTGATCCTTTCAATGAATTAGACCCCAGGGACAAAGAGGAGGAGGCCACCGCCGAGCCTGCAGAGGCTATGGAATTCGTATCTGTAGACAAACACGACCCAAGTAGACTGCTGAGAGTCGGGTCTCGGTTAAAAAAAGAATTAAAGAATCAACTCATTGATTTTCTTCGCCACAACATGGATGTATTTGCATGGACGCATGCTGGTATGACAGGAATCTCCCCAGACGTAGCATGCCACATGCTAAACATCGATCCCACCAAGGTGCCAGTGAAGCAAAAAAAGAGGAGCATGGGTGCAGAACGATCAGCAGCCCTCGAGGAAGAAGTGAAGAACCTACTTGCCAATGACTTCATATGAGAAGCCATCTACCCAGAATGGATCGCCAACCCGGTACTGGTAAAGAATGCTAACGGGAAGTGGCGAACATGAATCGATTTCTCCAACTTAAATGACGCTTGCCCGAAAGACTGCTTCCCACTCCCCCGAATCGACCAACTCATGGACAGCACTGCCGGACATGAACTCTTATCCTTTATGGACGCATACTCAGGATATAACCAGATCCCTATGCATGCCCCCGATCAAGACCACACTAGTTTCATCACTGACCGAGGATTGTACTGCTACAAAGTAATGCCTTTTGGACTTAAAAACGCCGGAGCTACTTATCAGCGCCTTGTCAACAAGATGTTTGCGGAACTAATAGGACACACTATGGAAGTTTATGTGGATGACATGCGGGTAAAATCGAGGAAGGCCAACGATCATATAAACCAACTGGATGAGATGTTTCAAGTACTTCGCCAATATGGAATGAAGCTGAACCCTCTAAAGTGCTCCTTCGGAGTATCATGGGGAAAGTTCTTGGGATTCATCGTTCATGCCAGGGGGATTGAAGCAAACCCCGAACAAGTTCGATCTTTGCAAGATATCAAGATACCATCCACTCGAAGAGAGATGCAAAGCCTAAACGGGAAAGTGGCCTCCCTAAGTAGGTTCATCTCTAAAGCAACCAACAAATGCATCCCTTTCTTCGAAGCTCTAAAGAAAGACAAAGGAAAGTTCGAATGGACTGACGAATGCTCAACAGCCTTCCTTAACTTAATCGGACACCTCTAGAGACCACCGATACTCTCAACTCCAAATGAAGGCGAGGAAATGTACTTATACCCTGCTGTATCGTCCCACGCTTTGAGCGCCGCTTTGGTGAGAGAAGACAACCGCGCACAGCGGCCCGTATACTTTGTAAGCAAGAGATTTACAGGGGCAGAAGCCAGGTACCCTAAACTTGAGAAGCTAGCATACTGTCTGCTAATCACGTCACGGAAACTGCGACACTATTTCCAGTCTCATTCCATCAGAGTTTTAACCGATCAACCGCTAAGGCAAGTGCTCCATCGCCCCGACACTTCTGGACGATTACTTAGGTGGTGCATTGAACTAAGTCAATATGATATCACTTACCATCCTCGCACCGCTATCAAGAGGCAAGCCATAGCCGATTTCATTGTCGAATTCGTTACTAACGAAGGTAAGCAGCAATCTGAAATAGCAGAAGATATCAAGTGGAATCTCTTCGTAGATGGAGCGTCAAACGAATAAGGCTCGAGGGCAGGTGTTGTGATAATCACCCCCAGGGGAAGGAAGCTGCACTATGCCCTAAGGTTGGAATTCGCTGCCACCAACAATGACGCAGAATACGAAGCGGTGATAGCTGGATTAGAACTGGCCTTGGAGATTGGAGTCAGCTCTTTATGTCTCCATAGTGATTCTCAACTCATTGTAAATCAAATACTGGGAGACTTCCAGACTCGAGGAGAACGACTCACAGCATATCTAAAAAAGACCAAGCTGCTGCTCAATCAATTGGATCACTATCTAATCAAACACATTCCTCGAGAAGAAAACCAAGAGGCCGACGAACTAGCAAAGCAAGCTAGTATGAAGAACATCACTACCTTCGGAGCATTAACCATCTCAAAACAACCGGCACCAAGTTTCGAGCAAGTGAATCTGATAGCTGCGATCGACGAAGGAACTTGGATGACTCCTATCCGAAAATATTTACAAGATGGCACACTGCACGACAGGCATAACGAAATCAAGAAAATCTTGAGGAAAGCTTCCCGCTATACATTACAAGAAAGCATCCTCTATCGACGTGGCTTCTCTAATCCCTTATTAAGGTGTATCGCTGGAAGGGAAGCCAGGGAAGTCTTATCCAACATCCATCAAGGAAGTTGCGGAGATCACACCGGAGGGCAGACTCTGGCAAAGAAGATACTCCGATATGGATATTACTGGCCCACTTTAAACAAAGATGCCTTGGACTTTGTCAAGAGATGCGACAGATGTCAGAAATTTGCCAAGATTCCTCGACTACCCACAAATGAGATTACTCAAATGACCAGCCCTTGGCCCTTTGCAGTATGGGGAATTGACTTGATTGGCGAACTGCCAACGGGCCGAGGCGGAGCCAAATATGCTATAGTGGCGGTTGACTATTTCACCAAATGGGTGGAGGCGGAACCTCTAAATAAAATATCTTCGGCAAAAGTTATCAACTTCCTGATCAAAAATATTCTGTGCAGGTACGAAGTCCCACTCAAGATCATATCAGACAACGGACTTCAATTTGACAGCGAAGAATTCGCCGATTGGTGCCAAGAGCACGGAATTCACAAAAGCTTCTCATCTGTAGCTTATCCTTAAGAAAACGGACAAGTCGAAGCTGTCAACAAGATTCTCAAAACCTTAATAAAGAAGAAACTTTAAAAGTCGAAAGGCGCTTGGGTGGACGAACTTCCTACGGCACTTTGGGCCTATCACACATCTTACAGAACTTCAACAGGGCATACTCCTTTCTCTTTGGCATACGGATCGGAGGCCATGCTCCCAGTTGAAACTATA